>OZ007534.1:8854384-10054384 GCA_963931895.1 Eupithecia pulchellata | reverse complement strand
AGGTGCAAAATGTTCAATGTGTGTGCATCGTGTTTGCGCACATGCTTTACTATAATATGTCCTGGATATCTGGCTAGAATCTATTGAGACTGTCCGCCATGGTCGAAGACTCTGCTAGGAGGATATCAGTCTAGCAGACCGTCAAGGATATAATTTCTAACGTCAGGTTTCAAATTTGACCACACTATATAGAAATAATGCTGGATAATCCACATAGCAACATCTAGCCCCAAGTTAAACAGAACTTGTGTTATAAGTACTAGATGACTAACAATATACGTAGATAGAGGTTTTTAAAGCATAGAAAACGACCAAATCTACCTGAACTATCTGCGGGAATCTTCAATAGCATTAGATATAACAGCATTTAATAATATTCAGAGAGATTCCAGTTAAAATGTAAAGAAAACTTTTCACAGAATAAACTTGTTCCAGAAATTGTTTTATTTTGCAATGTATTGTAGTTTTCTTTGGTTAATCAATACCTACAATTGTTCCAGATAATCAAAATCCCCGAAACAAAAGAGGGCTTCATAGACCTCAACAACCTCGAGCTTCGTCTGCAAGAAAGCACCGGTACCGGCAAAATGATGGTTGGATTCTTCCCCGCCGCATCAAAACTGACCGGCGTGTTAACAGATGACGTCGCGACAACACTCCTCCTGCACCAATACGGAGCTTGGTCCTTCTGGGATTATACGCTCGTAGCGCCATCCGCAGCGGTAGATATGAACCCGACCTTCCCCGGGGTTGAAGAAGAAATGGTGAAGAAGGATGCGATATTCTTCAGCTGTGAGAAGTTCGTGGGGGGTGTGCAGGGACCGTGTGTGGCGGTGTTGAAGAGAGATGTGTTCAAGAATAGCTCGCTGTATTGCGAAGATGTTGAGGTTGGTTTATAATAGTTTTTAATTTAAATATTCTTCTTGTGGCCTTCCATGGGGTTATTTTTTATAAATTTGCCATAATGGCGATTTCGATACATACTAGTATCGAAATGCATAAATCAGCTATACTGTGTTCAAATATTTCAACCCGATTAGTCCAATATAGTTTTGACGTGAAGGAATAAGAGACATCTGGTATTTATTTCTCTCTATGATAATTTTAGAGATATGCAAATCTTAGTTTGGACACATCGTGGTTGTCTAAGTAGTACTCCATTTATATATTTTTGTTTGTTGTAATATATTTTTGTTTTGCCTATCTAAATCTAAGATTAATATGATTTAGAGGTAGATTATTGTCCATAGATATTTTATATACTATAAGCTAAGCACAACAATCAATTTTTACATGCTGATTTCGGTGCGGAAGTATGCTTCAAAGGGTTTCTGATCGAACCGGAATTCCGAATTCACACTTCAAAAATTACACGAAGTCCATCGTCTCAATTGAGCCTTTTCCAAACATTTCCATAGCCAATGTTGTTGAATGCGTAAACATTGTATACTATGATCCACTGAAAACAAGGAATATTTCACGTTGTTTCCTTTGAAACACGTGCCCATATTCTACATACTATCTATACTAATATAAAGAGGAAAGATTTGATTGTTTGCATGAAATGTTTCAATTGAATGGGCTCCAAAACTGCTAGCCTATAATGCTGTTGACCGCAGATGACCATGACAGCGTTACCGGATTTTATCGAAAAATTACTTTACCATTAGAATCCATAATAATCACTGACGACTTATGCTGTTGGATATTTTCGAAAAGTTGGGATCCTTATGGATACTTCAATACCAGCGGGTATAAAAATTAAGAATTTTTTTTAATACCCGTGCGAAGTCAGAACGGAACGCTAGTGTACAATGAATAGGAACACTTGTAAAGGCCGAACAAATGTTTTATTCATGGCGTCATATTTCCTCCGTTTCATTATTTATTGGAAGTGCACATTTATCTGCTGTATTTGACCTAGATAATGTCACTGTTTACTTCCTTCATTCGAGATGATAATGTAATTGGAGCATTTTTTATATATTAATCCATTACCTACCTACTGCTTGGTACGCAAAGGGATACGCTAAAAGAATAACGCGAAAAAACGCCGAATCAGTCACTGCGGACCCACGATACTGCTGGCGATACCCCTGGTGGTATCGTGGGTCTTTTAAAATCAAACGATACCCCTGTTCAAAATGACCGTAGTGTTGCGGTGTGGAATGCTATTTTTATTTAACAAACAGATTTCACTCCTTTACTTTACGTATGAGAAATTTATCCGTCGCCGGGGCGCCTTCAACCCAGAACTTAGAATACCAGCATGAGACGTGACGTCATTTTTAATCCCATTATTTAATTACGCAAGTTATACCAAATGACTTCCTCTAATTCTTATTTCAAATCCGTACTTAGCGAAACAGCATGGATAATGTAAAAATCAATCCTATTATTTAATAACACAGGTTATACCAAATTCTTATTACACTTTCAATTCCATTATTTAACACCGCAGGTTATACCAAATGATCATACGTACATGCTTCTGTCCTCCAGGTCTTAAGTGAAAGGATAGAAGAGGTGAAGAGCACAGAGGCGGTGCGAGCCGCGCTGGTGATGCAGCTGCGAGATGCTGTGGGGCTGCAGAACATAGCGGACAGGCAGGATAGCATCGTCAGGTGAGCGTTATATATATACAGGGTGTGACAAAAGAATAAACAGAAGCCATTATAACATATACAGGGTGTGACAATAGAATAAACAGAAGCCATTATAACATATACAGGGTGTGACAATAGAATAAACATACAGAAGCCATTATAACATGTACAGGGTGTGACAAAAGAATAAACATACAGAAGCCATTATAACATGTACAGGATGTGACAAAAGAACAAACATACAGAAGCCATTATAACATGTACAGGGTGTGACAATAGAATAAACATACAGAAGCCATTATAACATATACAGGGTGTGACAAAAGAATAAACTTCCAGGAGCCATTATAACATATACAGGGTGACAAAAGGTAAGGAAGGGGCGATCAAGATGCGATTTTAGAACACAGAACACAGCTAGCTCCTAGATTAGACATTTGACTGTTGCTATAAAATCTCCTTTGTTTGCACTATTCATACATACCTTCTTCGATTCTTTATCTTTTTTGCAAATAGATACTCATAATCTTTGAACCGACTTTGTTCCTAGCTAGCCTTGATTCGAATCATAGACTTGTAGTGAGGCATAGGAAAATCACCAGGGTCCCTATTCTGCTAAATTATTCGCTTCAGTATAACTATCGTATCGTCACAGAATGCATGCTATTATTTTTCCTTTGGTGATTTTAGTATCGCTGCGGCCATTGATGGTTTGTGATCGGCACTTCATAGATTTACACTCCAACCTGCGGCGATAGAGTTCGCCACTTACCCTTGCAGCTGCTAGGAACTGACTTGAACTTGAACATTTTTACACACACACAATCACATGTCCGTACGAAGCCGGCGCGTATCGCTATTCCTACTAATATTATAAATGCGAAAGTTTGTAAGTATGGATGTTTGTTACTCTTTCTACTAAACGGATAGTTTGACCTGATATAACTTATGGAACACTTTTTATCCCGAAAATCCCACGGGATCGGGAGTTACGCGGGTGAAACCGCGGGCACTCAAATGTAAATTATAAAATAAGGTAGGCACATAATTTATTTATAGCATACAATAGCATAAAAGCTTTAACGCTAGAAGACTATTCGGAAAAATACAACTTATATTAGGCACAACAATCAAATCAATTGAAATAATATTTCGCTAAGTATGTAAATTTCTGCCAAATAGATAATGGTCTACATTTATCATGTCAAAATACCTATTGGGTAGAAATTTTGTGGGTTGAACGGGGCAGTCGACGACTTTGCTACTATAGTACTGTCATGGGCGATTGATTAGCAGAATAGGACCCCAGTTCGCGTTAGTATGTGAACTCGTTGCATTGATAGCAAATAGAAGGCGCTTTGACGGCGATTTAACGACTTTGCTGTGTATCCGCAAATATTTGAATGAATCTGTGATTTTGAGGACATTTTTGATGGAAATATCCAGTTTAGTGTTATTAAGAGCGTAGAGCGTAGAGCGAGGTCAGCGGGGAAACCATGCAATCATGTAATATGCTAATATTTGATTTTTGAGACTAATAAATTAGTCTGAAGTTACCTAAATTTTTCCAGTTTTAAATAAAAATTCTAATTGGATTATTTAATTGCAATTTTCTGTGTTGATAAAGGTTTCATCCCATTTAGTATAATAAAAAAAAAAGTAAAATATTTATGCTATTCGTTTTCTATGTTTATCAAAAGTAAGTACATAACAGTAGTATCCATAACACAAGCTCGGCTTAACTTAGCTATTTATATTTATTTAAATTTAAATACGGTAACTACTTACAGATATGTATCTTATGTAAATAGGTACGTACCTACAGTAGGTGTGCCAAATAAATATAAACTCAAAACCACGTGGCAATAAAACTGAAAGTGAAGTGTATGCGTTTCCCAGTGGGTTAATACTATTCTTATACATAACACATTACGGTATAAATAGAATGGAAAAACAACGAGTACCTACAGTTTTCGAGTACTGTGCCCTGGATATTCGCGGAAAGTTTTGCGAAACTGTAGTAGGGTTTGTTTATCACAACAAATCTAAGCGCTTGGTATTGTTTGGGATTTTCCTTTAGTCCTGAGTGGCGAAGTTCCCTATAGTTCGTTGGTGGTTATTTTAAACTAGTAAATAATGTTTTTCTTTTGTTTGTTGAACATTAACAAGGAAAATTAGAATTCAACCAAATCGAACATAATATAATATATTATATAAATATTTGAAGGTATACTTTTGGGTTTGTGTCCACGGATCCCGGGATCAGATTTAATTGGCCACTGATACTGCCAAGTTTTATCCACCGATACCGGGATCGTTTTCCAATGAAAAACGATGAATTGATTTTTGATCTTGGTCTTCCCGTCGCAGTCAAACTAGTAGGATAAGTACCTTAGATGCCTAAGTATCTTTATACAGACGAACTGTTTGTTTCCTATATAACGTTGTAAACGAGATGCCTATAGAATTATGTGATTATTTAATTTAATTTTTAGCACTCTTGTCGCCTGAAACACAAGATTACCATGATCAGGCTAAATTTTTGTACTAGCTTTATATTTTATTTTTATTGTATGTCTTGTCTACTCATGTGATTCTTTGAATAAAATTATTGAATTTTATTATTTATGTATAATAAGCTCATAACAAGAATAAATAAATCTTAGAAAATCACAACCAGCTAGCCTTTGAAGCGAAGGTCTTCGTAGGACAAATACACTCTGTCAATGTTTGTGTTAGCTTTGCGATGCGCCGGCGCCGACTGAATCACGCGTTCTAGACATGCATGGGCATGAATTTACTTTACAACTAAAACAAACTAACATACTACAAATTAAAGCCGTTTATGATCTTGTTCATTAGAAATAAGGATCGTATTTGGTCCATTCATACAGACATAAAGAAAATAAATAAAATAGAAGTTATAATGAAACTTGCATTTATGTTTAAATTACGCTCATGAGCAGATAACGTATCATTCTTCCACGAGTGGACAAAAATTTAAGTGAAGAGAAAACCAATAACAACTTATTTCTTAAAAGGTTTTAATTACTATAAATCTGTTTATAGTGTAACAGTTACTTGTCTAATCTAAGTGCTTATTTTGTTAGCCTAAAGAAATAAAACTATAGAAACCGAAATCAATTTTACGTATGCAATGAAGTCATAGTTATAAAATAAATTGAACCGAGAAATAGTTTCTAATGGGAAAATATTTTTACAATAAAATAACCAAATAGTATTTACAATTGAGCTAACTGCAGACTGTTGCACACAATGTACAGGTAACTCAACTGATCTAATAAAGAAACGGCCAAAGTCTACTTAATTATGAAATGGGCAAAAAGCCTTTATTAACAAAGAAAATTACAATTATCTAACTAAATAAAAGCTAGTATTTACAATTCAAACAATTGAGCTAACTGCAGACTGTTGCGAACAAACTACAGGTAGCTCATTGCTGGCTGCATTGCCACGCTCTGTAATAATGAAATATTGTCTTGCAAACTCAACGTTCAGGTCCATTTGTTTCAAGGAAAATGTAAATTGCCTGGAAGTCGAATCGCTTAGTCGAGGAAACGTTCAAAATGCTTCCTTGAAAGGTCTTCAGTTGGACGGAAGGGCTCGCCAATAACCCGTCCCGGGAAATAGGGAATTTTGCCTTTTCTGCCAATATCCTTGAAAAGTAGGTTGAAATAGAAATAGCAAAATGACTGGATAAAACCGGAAATAGAGTAGAGCGACATCCTATCATTTGACGACCAGCGAAGGCCCGCCTGCTGCGGGCTGCGGGCTCGATTCTCGTCATGGAATAAATATTTGTTGTACGATCTACAGTTATTAGTTCCATGTGTCCTGGGTGTCTTCTTTGTAAAGTAATAAAATATAATAAATAAATAATGTTGGACAATGCAATACATTTTTTGGCAAAAGCCTTTTATTAAATTTTATTAGCCATTAGCAAAGAAAATTCTATGTAAGGTACATCGGTGTCGCTTTTGTCAAAAGAGACAAACCTGAATGACATCTTAATAAATATTTGGAAATGTTGTGTCAATCTCCAGTATTAGGTATAATTTATTTTAGTTGGTTCAATTTAAGTTTACATGCTAAAAATACGTACAATTGATTGTAATGCACAATACCTTGAATAGAGAATCTAGAGAACACTCTAAGGCCCGGCGATGAATGAATTTCCCATAGAAACGTAGTACCAACATGACTTGCAATTTGAGAATATCTTCACCTTTTTTTGGTTTGCTGTTATTTGTATGTGTGAATTATATAGATTTCTGCTATAAGCTTTTTTCAAAATACTAATCAACACATTACATACTAAGAACACATTATGAGGTGTTCTTTGTAAAAATGCAATTAGAAAATATTTTGAAAAAAAAAAACAAGACAAATCTAGATAAATACTATTTTAATACAAAGAAATAGCATACCATGATGAAAATATGCTCAAATTACCTACAAATAATTTTTGTACTACGTTATTAATATTATAGTAAATACATTCGTCGCCGCCGCAAAGAAAATGATTACTTCGTTGGGATGCGATCATCCGCTTATCATAACTATCGCTATTTTTGTCAACACGTTATTTTTATCATCACACGGAAATGTAGACACAATTGAGGTTAAACCGGTCAAGTTCGTGGTTAGACATAATATTCGCAATAAACTGTAAATAGAGAACAGATGTATCTTACGTAACGAATAAATATAGGTTTACTGAGTCATTTATTTTCGCCAATAAATTTCACGATTTTTATGATTTTATTTTAGAAACGTTTTCCGGTTAGATATTTATTTTGGAAGATGTGATCGAGAAATCTTGTTGGAGATTATTTTACGGTAAAATTTGTATATTTCGAGACAACATTTGTTGTAGCTGTGTTGTGTTTAGTTTTGTGATAGCTGTCGTTTTACTTATATTTGTCTAGTTTTATGTTATCTGTCTTTGTTGTGGCAAACATTGACTTACAATCCTAGGATTGCTTTTGAATGGATAATATAAATGGATAATACTACGCACAGAAAACAAATAATGATGCCATCTATGGCGCTCATTAGGGGAGGCCTATGTCCAGCAGTGGACTATTATAGGCTGGTGATGATGATGATGACGCACAGAAAAGGCTGAACCAAACGTTCAGTACCAAAACTAAAAAACAAATATTTTGAAAACAAACCACATAAAAACTAAAACTCACTTGCTTGGCTTCCAGTTTCAGATACAATTATTGTAAGCAACATTTAATGAAAGTTTCTCAAATCGAAAAGTAATTTAAATTCCGTATAAAAGACGCAATGTAGAGAAATATAGGTTACTAGCGACCCGCTCTGGCTTCGCACGGGTCTTATGCTGATACAAAAACCTTCGACTTATTATAGACACTATTTAAAAAAACCGCATCAAAATCCATTGCGTAGTTTTAAAGATCTAACCACATAGGGGGACCAACAGCGGAACGCGACGCGAAAAGAATGTCTTATGCCAAATTATATCTTATGTTTATGTCTACTATTCTACTATTCTTTTAAGATGAAAAGTGTGACATATGATACCATTTTGAAATCTAGGATAACTGCGCCAACTTTCTACAGAATATGCCAGACTATCTTAGTGGATTTTTTTTTCAGTATGACGAGTCAAAGTTACCCGATTGAAAATCAGTGATGCAATAACCGAACTAAACAATTTTTTTTTTCAAAAACTCTACTCAATATGTTTATATTTTGCAATACATTATAAGAATGTGTTATTTGAGTTTGTAATACAAAAATAAAAATTACAAAACATTGACATCTGAAGTCACAGCATACAAAAGTTTGACGCCGGGCAGAGAATTTATGATTTTCAGTAAAAAGCCTATAACTCCGAAACCATTGAAGATAGACCCATGATTTTATGGTTTTTCTGGGTCGTCATGAACCTGTCCTGGGTTTTCGGCTAGACGTTGAGCTACCGGACACCCTGTATATTGAAGAATAGGCGGTTTGTTTACAAATATTCTACATAGAGTTAGCTCCATGTATATAGTTTCTACGTACCTTGGCAATTTAATAAAATAAAAATATAAGAGAATTTAGTATTTTCTGGCATCCATCAAGTCGATAGCTCCCGGAACAGGAGGCCAGAATGTTGGCGCCAGGAACCCACGCACGTTCCTATGATGTATATTATCTCAATGTGGAACACGTGGAGTACTTTATAATATTATCTGTCTAATGAAAATATTGATAAAGGTTCAAATCATTTATTTGCGGACAACGGGTTACAAGTTGGAATGCTTTTATTAAGATGTTTCATGCGATGACCAGCTAAACAGCTTTGGTGTCCAAAATTGCCGTGTGGTGCCGGCATAGAGTTTCACCACCCCCACTCTTCCCGTGGGTGTCGTAAGAGGCGACTAAGGGACACCGGGGGGCGGGCAGCAGAACAACTTCACCGAACTGCGATCCCCATTTTTATTGAATGCTACAGCGGAAATTTCCAATAAAATATTTAAACAAATTATCATTTAGATACTATTACTAACCATTTTATGACGACCTCTACCTTTTAAAACTTAATTGAGCTGTTGCCAACTAACAAGCAATCAAAGAACTTAATTTATGTAACCATTATGGGTTCAGGTATTTTTAAAGAACCACACGCAAAAACGGTAAATCATTCTGTAAATAAGATCGATCAATCAGTCTGAGCCTATATTCACTATTGCCAATCCCAACGTGTTCCACAGATATGACAAGACAGCGGTGTGGAATCGAACAAAACACATTGTGACGCCACACGGTTTGGGCAAGGAATCTCCTATTTCATAGAGAATAAGGCCCCTGGTCGTTAAACGAGTCATCAATAAACACGCTCTCCAATAATAGCACGGCTACTGGGTTCCCAAACAAAACAACTCAACAACCTTAATGGCATCGGTTTGACATTAGGGTTGATGTGATGAACGTGGATTGGGAAATTGGGAATAAGGGAACAATTTCCCAAATTTCCAATCCACGTCCTCGTTTCCAACTTATTTTCTAACCTTCTATGGGAAAGGCTCTCAAAAAACAAATTATTTTCGTCTGGAGGCCTATTTTCAGCTTGGACTTTTATGGGCGATGATGATGATAAGATTGTATGTATTATTATTATTAATATCTATTATCTACAGTTGTCTGGAAGAGATCGTTCTTAGAGATAAGGCATTGTGCAACTTAATTGACCGTAATTTTTTTGTTTCTTGTATATATATTTTTCTTTGGTGTACAATAGAGTGTATTCTATTGTATTATAGTCTGAGAATTTACCCCCTTAAACTTGTCACAGGGGGAAAATATCTAAGGCAATATGGAATTTAATATAAATAATGCCGGACAATCCACAGAACATCTTTAAGCCCCAAGCTAAGCAGAGCTTGTGTTATGGGTATTAGATGACTGATATAATCAATACAACAGTTACATATTTTTTACATATTCTTGTTATACATAGAAAACGACCAAAAACATGCCGAAAAAATATCTTGATAAATATCTAAATCGCACAAACATTCAAATCGAACCCTGCGTCGGAGGCGGACTTCCGACCACGTCATAGAGATCGAAAAAAAAAATATAGTTTGGTTAAATGACAACAATGACCTATGGCAATGGCTATGCCAGCTCTTGGCAATAAATAGCTTAGCTGTTTAAGTTTAAATGGCAAAAGCAAGTCGTTTTCCGGTGACGTAGTGGTTACAATGCGACGTGGTCGAATCCAGGTCAGTGCAGTGCCAGAAATGGGTCACGCACGACACACCACGGAGCCTCGCTCCTGAAATATTGGGAAATTAATTGCTTCGATAATTATTGCTATAAGCCGCGCAGATAGAGAATAGATCTGAAAATGGCGGCGGCTACGCATGGTACGGTTGGCAAAACAAGTTCTCAAACATCGATTTTTATTGACTTTTTTTGTTGTTGCTGGTTTTTGAACAAGACAGGCGGTACCTGCCTAGCTAAATGATTATTAGTTCTCTACAAGACACAAGAAAAGGATTTAGCTTAAAAATTTACGAATCAGACAGAGAATTTGAAGTAAATTTCATTTATTTTTATGGCTTTGAAACGACCAACAGGGGAGAAAAGGTTTTATAAACCGCTTGGTCCAGCAGTATCCTGGTCATCTGAACCCATAATTGGTTCAATTCCCTCCATCAATTAAGTATAATCCTCCATGGACTGGCCACTTCCACAGTCCTGGTCTTCATAGTCGTCACTTTCATCTTCGCTGTCGCTGTTCATACTGACAATTTTTTTGTAGCGCGTACTTCACTGTGTGAGTATAGACAGCGATAGAGAGTGAGCGAGAACGCATGCGAGCGGACGCCATTTTCAGATCTATTCTCTATCTGCGCGGCTTATAAGTGCACGTTTGTTTGTAGTGCACCTGCGACCCACTTCTGGTTGATATGTTGTGGCGGCTTTTCCTGAGGTCTTTTTTATAATTAAGGGTTATAAATAAGTGCAAATACTAGTGGTTAAGGTTTATTGCTATTAACCTAAACGTCTTTTATGACTAAAAAAGTAAGTAAAAAATTGTTTGCATTATGCAGTCGAAGGTACAGTATTTTTCTATTATTTATTTAGATAAAGATTCAGCTAGCTCATTTGTTTCAATTGTAAAGAATTGTTGTCTAAATTGGGTATGTTATTTATTTGTAATTATATTTTTTCCACTACACAGATTTTAACCTTTGCGGTAGCCTACCCAGAATTGTAACTTATAAAATATGTAGTGTACCTTATCAAAGATTTTTCTATTTGTTTGTTAATAAAGCTTAAACCAGTAAATGTTTTGCAACAAGATAAGGGTGGCATAATTATTTAAAACCCTGTATAAAAAATAATAAAAAGATTTAAAAAAAAAAAAAAAAAAAGACCGTTAACACTCAATTAGCAATTAGTCTTAATGTAAAAGAAAGTGACATCATTTCTTACTGACTTTTTTCAAGCTTTTTCAAAAGAAAACCGGCGATGAATGTCGTGTCAGTTATAATTTATCTCCCAGCATACATTACTTTTACGACGCTTTTTTTCCAAAATAGCGTTGACCGTAACATAACGACCAGCATGACGGAAGTGCACCTATTTCTTAAAAACAACAAAACAGGGTGTTTTAGTTACAGTATCTAGCGACAAAATTGTATAACTATTGCCTGTAATAAAAATATTTTATAAAAAATATCTATCTATTTAATAATATTGTATTATGTATATCAGTCATCTAGTACCCATAACACAAGCTCTGCTTAGCTTGGGGCTAGATGATGCTGTGTGGATTGTCCAGCATTATTTATATTTTTAATTTTTATTTTTATATAAATTTTTATTTTATTATTTCTTCTCGCTGTCTGTCCCTATGTATGCTTAGATCTTTAAAACTACGCAACGGAATTTGATGTTTTTACATAGATTACAGAGATTCAAAAAGGTTTATATGTATAACATAGCGGGTCGCTAGAACCTACCAATGTTGATTGTTATAATTTTCGAAAGACATTAGTTCTTTCATAAATTCATAATTCAAAACAAACCCTGACATTACGAAACAGAGTTAGGTGTCTGACATACATTACATACAGCGCTATCTATTTCTTCTAAACTGGATCAGTACAAAATAAAACATTTATGTCATTGAGGCGAATAAAATAGAACCAATAAACCAAGTAACCTATTTATTATAGAGTGCGCTTGAAGATTTACGCAGAAATAAATTGAGAGCATATTCTTGCAATAAAGTAAATATTGTCAATTGATAGTTTTTTGATTTTTTAGTTATAGTTAGTAGTAAGTAATTTATTTATTGAGTACTTGCGTCTGCTGATGGCTTCGCAAGCGATGTTATAATATCTGACTGTGGCTTTAAGTTATACCACTTTGAGAAATTTTGATGAAAAATTACAACAACAACAAGTGATCTCAGCATTAGTGTTTTGCGCACAAGTTTGTGCACTTTGTGTCTTTTTGTGTAAAAATCTCGAGATATTGGTGTCAATTTAGGCCGTCCGCACATGATGACGTCAAACCTAAACTAATTTGACAAGTCTTAAAATAGGTTAACATTCTTTTAATAATAAGAATAATTATAAATAATTTATTTCAGGTTATTAAAATACAGATATAAATTAAAATACATGTTAAAAACGATGTAAATGAAAATGATGACATAATTTTTTAGTCACTCAAATTAGTTTATTTTCAACATGGAAACATCTTTCACACTATAAGTGAACCACAAAATAAGTAAAAATTCGTAATTTAAGTAGCGGCACATAGTAATAATTATTGAAAACGAGGAAAATATTTCTTAGTTCCGAGAAGTCGCGTGCAATGCAACATAAAATAGGTCGATGCTATAAATACATTTATAAAGTTACAAATGCGTGTACACATGCAAAAAACTAATACTATTAAATATTTCACGTGTATACCCAATATGGGTTAAAGATAATTGGTAAAACAGCTGGGGCTCAATTCAGTTAACCACTTGCTTTTGATATATGTAGATCAGTTGAACTACCAATAGTGCCATAGTAAAGCGATAAGTATAGCAGAATAGGACCCTTGGAAAGTTGATAATAGTTTAGTGTTACCTAGGTACGTGTTTGTAAGCTAATTTATTTATTCAAATGCCTTGTGATCTTTAGCAAGCTTTTGAAGTGGTTACAGGAATTCTAACAACAAAGTGAGCAGCTGTAAATCATACCTTACCGAATAAACGGAGTTGAGTTTGTAAACAATAAGATGTGAGGAATATTTAAACCTTTGTTAAAGATTTGTTGAAGTAGGTCGAAAGAAAGCGTGAAAAAAATGCTTATTTTTGTTTTTTAGTTGGCGAGGTAGGAAAATTTATGGGGCCTAAAAGCACTTTGACATTGTAGATTAGGTATTGGTTATTCGAAACTTATACGTACCTACGTACTTCACATGAATACTGGGCTTTTCAGTCAACTAGATACAATAGAAGTTATGACTAAATCGCTTTCTGATTTAATCTCGATATAACCATATCCCGCTTGGAGGCAATGCAGCCAGCATCTTGGGTACGCTTCCTACTCATACTGATTTGAATCAGTTGGGCTACCTGTAGATTGTTTGCAACAGTGAGCAGTTAGCTCAATTATTTCAATTGTAAATACTAGTTCTAATTTAGTTATTTAATTGTGATATCAAGCTTTATAAACATCAAAAGATAACACATAACGCATTTACTTAAATCGTGGGAAAGACCGACAAACATTCATTATTTCGCTTTCACAACAATTTTCAAAATGAGGTCAGCACAGCTCGATAACCGAATTGTGAAGTGTCGAGCATTCTGTACATCCACAGCATCATATTTATTGGAGCTGTGCCAGAGAAATGCTGCCAATTTCAGAGGGCTTGTTGTAAGCCAATTTCAGAGTTAACGGGGGTCTTTCTTGACAGGTTAGGTTAGAAATCCACCTGTCCATTGTGGTTATGAATCGCGTACGTACTTTAACTACCTATAGGTACCTATAAATCTATTTTGGTATACTATGGCTATATGGCAGGGTTGGTACAGGAGTTCTTACACCGAGTTGGGAGAAGAGTAATCGGATAAGCGAAATAGATTCCTTTATGTTATACATAATAATGTATTAAATGAGTTAGTTGTCCAAGATTCCTGTAAGGTCTAAAGGAAATAAAGCATTTTGATTTTGAGTTTTTTGCAGGTAGGTTTTTGCCAGTAACAATTGATCTTAAAACGATCAAATGAAATTCTCAACTGAAATTTAAATTATTTCGGGTCTCGTCTGAAGAGACTTTTATTTTGAAAAGTTTGTTAATTTGTATAAGCTTCTTATATTTTCTTAAAAATTATTGCTGTTAACCTAAAAACTATATTTTTTGGTATTATAGTCCGTAAACACTCGCACTCGGGGTTTCTAGGAGATCAAATAAATCTAAAAAGGGGTCTGAGTGGGGTTCAATTCTCGCCCAAATCGATACTTTCTAGGATTTATTGATTTCCTAAAAATAATAGGTAAGTACCGACGTATGTAGAACACTTATAACGAAAGTCAGAATCACTTTCGTGTAGTGTGTAATCAAATCACGGCATCGAAGCCACAAATTGACGAAACCGCAAAACTGATCGATTGTCATTCAAAGAGAGGTTACTCAGTTCAAGGAGAGTTATATTTAGCCCATTCTTAGTTTAGTATTGTATTCAAGTCACGTCCTTATTTTGTTCCTGTGTTCGGTGTAGGAAATCGATGCTACTGGTCTTAAAAGTTAAACATTAAGGCACTGGTCCTACAAATCTGAATTGCTGGCAAATGATTCAGTTTTACAGATTTCGGATTTCAAATGAAAAAAGCTTCATGAAAGAATAACCTACTACCAGTTAGTCACAGACAACTAAAGTACCTAACAGTAGACTAAAGTTACTAATTTATCTTTGTTATTATAATGCGTAACAGTGCTGCCGTGTGGTGCCGGCATAGAATTTCACCACCCCAACTCTTCCCGTGGGTGTCGTAAGAGGCGACTAAGGGAAACACAGCGGGGGGCGGGCAGCAGCGCCTTCTGCAGAACAACTACACCGAACTGCGATCCCCAACCCGCATGCCCAGCGTGGGGATTATGGGCAATAACCCCCAAATAATGATGCCATCTATGGCGCTCAATGAGCGCCGCTCATTGAGGGAGGCCTATGTCCAGCAGTGGACTATTATAGGCTGGTGATGTTGATGTTGATTATAGTGCGTAAGCTCACTCGGGGTAATCGAGTTTTTTGGGATATTATTTTATTTCCTATCTAAAACAATATCTCTAAGGGAAAGAAATAGGGGATCGCAAATACGCCTAGCAAACAGAAGATAGTTAGGTATCTACCTAACCTAGTATTTATATTTAAATATAATTATACTAGCCTAACCTAACTATATAGGTATAATTTCTTGTGAGCGAGATAAAGGAGGTTGCTTGATATTGTACCCCTTCTGTAATGGGCTATTAGCGATCATAATGGCTCCGATCGCGTCTAACTGAACCAAAGGCCATGGTCAATCGGCCAAATCGTGTCCACTATTTGAGTGCCAATTTGGACGGGTTTGGGCATAAACTGTGCCATTTCTACAAGTACCCAGGTAGTTTATCGTTTTGTTTGCGTTGGTTTATTATCAACCTACGAGGTATTATCAACCTACATATAGTGAAGTCTGGTGGTATTTGCATAATCTTTTGTAGCATAGCACGTGTTTGTTCACGGGATTAGAAACAAAGTAGGTGCTATGTTTTTGTATGATGAATTTGTGATGCTTGTAGCCACTTGATTGTAGTAGGTAGTCGTTAAATGGATGACTAAAGCGCATAGTATCAAATACGTTTAATAAATAATGTACATTGTACAATCCAGTTTACTGCTTGGTATAGAGTACCTATAGATAGAGGCTTCAGTTTGACGGGAAGTAGGTATTTGGGAACTGCATTATGCTTAAGTTAGCATAAAATTTCAGACGAAAGCAAAATAAGCGCAAAATGATTGTTATATGATACTTAAGTGCCCTACCAAGAGGTCCCATAATAAAACGAAGTTTAATCGGAGATCAATTACCTTTACAAACCTGCCCTGATCCGTTGATTCATACATTAACGAATAAACTCAGTTCCAGAATCAGCACTATTTATTTTGCTAATATTTATTAAATTTGGGTGTATTAGAAAATTAGTAATGAGGTTGTAATGACTTTTCTTTTCCAGGCAAGTCCTATCGCACATAAAGAACATCCCGGAGCTGATTCTACTCGGCAACGTCTCTCCCACCGTCCGGCGCCTGCCCATCTTCAGTTTAATGGTCAAGCACCCTCGAGGAACGTTCCTTCACCACAACTTCGTCTGCGCGATCCTAAACGACGTGTTTGGGATCCAGGCAAGAGGAGGTCTGAGCAGTAATTTGAATTACGGGTCGGATGTGCTGGGGATCGATAGTCAGCTTTTGAAGGAGTATGAGAAACTGTTGGATGTTGAAGTGTAAGTATCAGCTAAGTATTTTCAAATTGTGAATAGGCTGTAAGATTCTACCCCTCAACTTAATACATAGATGACGTAAGAATTACTAAGGGAAACAACCAACGAGAAGAAGACCAAAGAAGAAAGACAGAATCTCCCTTTTGTGTTGTAGTACTTTAGGTACCCAGCAGCTGTGCGTGTTAGCGAGCTGATGATAAATAGAAGTCTAAAACTAAGCGCCATTGTAACATCTTTGGAATATTTCCCATGTGATAGGCTGTAGGTACTCATTTAAATAATTATAAAGAAGACGTTTTGATGTTGGCTCTCGATGGTATACGTCTGGATGTGTGCCAGTCAACAATCTAGAAATATCCCTATTTGTCAATCTATGACACTGTCTCATTAGTTATTATCCAGTTATGGAGTTTTGGATTTCGAATTTCATAAATGATTATAAAATTTAAATCGGGTCTGTCGAATCTCGTAGAGTTATCTAGTAATTTGAGCAAATCAAACTGTGTGCCAACATTGTGATTCGAAACTGACGATTCGATTCGATGTGCTAATTGTATCAAGGCCAAATAGTTTAGCAATAACGTGTGATGTTATTGGTTACAGACAAAAGGAGATCGCGCGGGTACGGAAAATGAGCGATGTGAAGGCGCCAGAAGTTCCAATACATAATGAGCATCTCAGACCAGGATTCTGCAGGGTTTCCCTGCCTTTTTTCATGTCTGAAAGTGAACTGGCCTTTGTTCTTGAGGCTCTGAAGATGGTTGCAACAGAAGGCTGGAAGATTCTCCCTCAATACATCGTTAACCCTGAAACGGGGCAGTGGAGACACCATACCTGCTCTGTTCTAAGAGATAGGAAGTCTTTACATTCGCTGAGGTTCACTGATGGGAAGATATCAGCTCATGAACGAAGAATTTCTGGTAAGGTAAACCCCAAAGCACTACACATGCTGTGTTTTTGTCAGAGAAAATTTTAAGGAGTTGCTGTTTTTCAGGTCCTGGAATATTTCCGCAAACACATACTGAGTGTCTTCAGACAGCGAGAAATTTGTTCAATCGAGCACGGAAGCTAGCTATGAAGTGCTCGACGGCAGAACCCACCGTGAGTTTCAATCCTCGCATTGACTATCTCAGATGGTTCATGCTGCCAAAAGAAGCTCACGACCTGCTGCTGGGAAAGTCAGGAAACGTCAAACACATTGTTCCATTTGACCCCTCAGGCTACACGGGAGCAAGAAAGAGCCTTCACTTCAACAGATCATCCATGATATCCTCACCAATACTAGGGTCATCAGCGAGACATTTTAGCCTTTCAGCTATAGACGACTGCCAAATATTCAGACTGAAACAGAAACAGAAACTCTTCGCCAGAGAGACTAGTCTGAGAGAATCGCACAAAGAAGACGCAGTCACTACCCACCCTGTTCATTTCGCAGTTGGTGAATCCGTTTCTCCATTGCGTATGTCGCCGCACAATTCTAAGTCACTACTTATCAGATCAAGATGCTACAGTCTAGGCTCCGATAGTCCACCGGTAGCACTCAGTGCACAAACCAAAATGAACCTTGGTTTAAAAGAAACAAGTCCCGGCATCCCAAGCGCAAAAGTCAGCAGTTTCTGCAATTGTGGGAGCCAGACCGACTTACTTTCCCTCATTGACAACGAAAATGGGAAGTCTTACAGCACTCAGAGCAGCACTTCAATATCAGATTGCAGCCAGGTGGGGCGATCATCTCCGACACTTTCCCTCAACTCGCAAACTTCTGAAGACATACAGGCATACGTCAAAGAGATGACGAAAGAAATAGCAACAGAAATCAAATCAGAAATTCGCGAAGTAATATCAGCAGTTGACGATATTTTGGAGAATTCTGAATCGCTCGAACAGTCAAATGCAAGTATGTCCTCGCTTTCTAGTCAGAGCGACAGGAATTCAGTGTCTGTCGTTGATGTTGCTGAGTATTTAATGGGAATGTCGAGAACAATGGCCTCGGAAGTCAAGGATGAGATCAGAGAGATGGTCAATCAAGTAGACGAGATGATCTCTCCAGACTACAACTGTATGAGAAAGAGTTCCCCACCGCAGCACGGCCGGCAAAGATTAGGTTCTGGTCCTGAACTAGGCTTGCAGCTCAAACCGACTCAAGTCCTCAGAAAGTGTCCGACAAGCCCTGTCCTTCCTGTCCTGCCGTACGATGAAGACGATAGAATATACAAGAGATCTCCATCTCTGAATTCTCCTAAGTCTGCCCAATGCACGCCGCTGCACGAAGCCTCCGGACCCAACAGTATTTCCTTCAACTCTAGCGAGACTTCGACACCAGATACCATTATCCAAGTGGTGACAACTTCCAACTCCCCGAATATGCCTAAATCTTTGAGCTCAAATAAACTGTCTGATGAGGAGACCTGTAATGATGTGAATTGCCGACAGTGCACTAAGAAGTCCTGGTGCCAGAATCCTTCCATCAGTTCTCAAGATAGTGGGATCAACATGGCGTTTACGGAAACTGACTCCTATACGGATATTGGTAAGTAGAATATCAAGGAACTTCCTTAAATTGAAAAAAATAACTGTTTATGCCATGACTACAATCAAAATGGGCGCGTTGGGCGAAGTTTCGCCTGCGATGCAGATGTTCGGGTTCGATTCCCGCCTCGGGACAAATGTTTGTACGATCTACATATATTTGTTCAGGGTGTTATGTATATCAGTAATCTAGTACCCATAACACAAGCTCTGCTTGGGGCTAGGTGATGCTGTGTGGATTGTCCAGCACATAAAAAAAAACCAAGCCAATTGTCCCAGTCCACTATTTCAGTGGCAACTCCCATAAAATTACTCCAATAAATTCCATTTTAAAGTGCAAACTCCCATAAAATTACTCCATTAAATTCCATTTTCAAGTGCAAACTGCTAAAAACTATATCATATCATCATCAATCTGGTTTATCTGATTCTGTCCAGTTTTTTGTGGCACCTCACAGATTTTATCGACGATAAAGTGATGCTGTTCATGCTCCTTAAGTCTTGGCACAATTATTATGATGATTGATGATTCACAATTTATTTACGACCCTAGGTATTCAAGACAAGAAATAATTATTTAGTACTACCTAGAATCGTGCATGTGATAAATTTTATAGCCATTTCGACATTATAAATATCACACTTTATAACGGTACCCAAGGTGCCTTAAAGGTAGGTAATATTTTACCATAGACAGATTGTTCTAGAGGTTTAGAGCTAGCTAGCTTGTCCATCATTTATTCCTTGTGGAATTAATACCATTTGACACAGATCCTTTCTAATGCCTATTAGAAGCCTACGTACCACCACACTACAAGTCAGGTAGGTACTGTCTGAAAACCAGTGAAACAGAATTAAAACCAATTTTACCAGCATTCTCTACGCACCAAGCGTTTTATGATGTTGTACAATATAAAGCATAATTTTCAAGGGCAAACATTCAAACAGCTAAATACGAATTCCAGTAAAATGGCGCACTACCTCAGAGACTGCGAAGGGGCGCAGACTGCAGTCCCGACTCCGGTTGTGCCAGAAGTACGAGACTCCTGACATCATAGAAGGTGTTCCAGTCTGCTCCGGAGAGTTAACGAAGACCAGGCATGGGATGAATGAGGAAGGGCGAGTGGTGTTCCAGATACCTGATGATAACGAGGCGCAGAATAGGTGAGGAGTTGTCATTATATAAGTACTAGCGGTCCGTCATCATTTAACAATAATTTAATTACGGAACCATAACTTTTTTGAAAATATTATATAGCTTATGTTCACCCGGAAAATTTTGAATTGTAATGGTGAAAGAATTTGTCAAATCGGTCCAGTAGTTTCGGAGCCTATTCAATTCAAACAAACAATCAAATCTTTCCTCTTTATAATGTTAGTATAGATAATAAGAATGAGAATAAAAAAATGCGCAGATATACTTACAGCGGCAGGTACTATTAACAACTTAAAATTAAGGAATATAATATAACTTATAAAATGTAAGCCCGAAAGTTGCTAGCAATCAGCAAACAACGCTGGTCTTCCGGTGGAGTCATATTATTGGCGTTACCATCTGCCAGTTTAAATGAATAATTTAAAATAAATAACTAAAACAACAGTCCGAATAGATATTTAAAATAGGTAGGTACAAAATATTATTTACTATTTTCACACATTATACATAATAATAATATTCCTCTCTCTGCAGCCCTAGTCACCGGCCGCTTGAGCCTTCGCGGTCGGTGATCCACCTTTTTGATATATTTTTTACTGTAGAGTTATTTTATAATAATTTTGTTGTATTTTCTACGGTAAAAAATGTATTTCTTAACGAGATAAATAATTAAATGAAGTGGTATAATAATAATATTTGTGTCGATTATGTGGTTGCATTTTATTAACAAACTATTGAACAATAATAATCAGACAATATTAAAATTAACGCTGTCCCTTTTGTATTGATGAGAATAAACATACAATTTATCAGAGTCCAGGAGGTAGATACTATTATCTGTAATACTGTAACAAAATAACTTCAATCGTATCGCTTACGGACGAACGCATGGCAAATATTGATTATTGGTTTATTGGTTTTGAGTTATTACTGCGCTGACCTGATTAAGTGTACCAAAGGTAAGAAATATTATATCTTGATTTGACCACAATCGTAAGTATATTATGACTAGAAGTCCGCCACGGCTTCGCGCGGGTTTTGTAACAAAAATAGAATTTTGCATGCAGATATCTAACTTTTTTGAAAATATTCTATAGTCTATCTATATAGTAATTTGAAAAAAATTTAGGATTCTAATGGTGAAAGAATTTTTCAAATCGGTCCAGTAGTTTCGGAGCCTATTCAATTCAAACAAACAAACAATCAAATCTTTCCTCTTTATAAAATTTGTATAGATAGATATAGATATAAATAGGCTGGTGATGATGTTATACGAATAAAATGAGTGTACCTACAACAAAATTACACGAAATCACAGGTAGGTAGGTAATTGTACTATGAAATGAGGTGAATAACCTTTTGTCCTTGCATCGTTTAGTGACGATAATTTTAAATTGTATGGAAATGAGCTTTGTAGTCGAGTTTGGATGTGAATCAAAACTTTTGTTCTGGCGCAGTTTTTCATGAGTAATCCAAACTCAGATAAATCAAATCAGATAATGATGCCATCTATGGCGCTCATTAGGGGAGGCCTATGTCCAGCAGTGGACTATTATAGGCTGGTGATGATGATGATGATGATGAATCCATCTTTTCAGACAGGAAAGTTAAAAGTTTTGTCGCTAAGTCTCTGAAAATGCTCGTGATTACTCTCTGGAGGACTTTAAAATTAGCTTTTTGAACATTGACCTAAATAATATGGTATTTAGGTCATCGCGTTTTTCTTGCTAATTGCTTCTGGCTTTTCCCTATGCGTGTTTCGATATTGTTTTCTGATGAAAATATAATAACACTGACAGATTTCAGTATTATTATTTTTTTATCTTGCGTTACCTACTAGATTCTAATCGATCACAATGTATTTTTACCATGACACATATTCCATAAAGAACATTTTGTAGGTTTCATGAATAGTATTCAGTAAAGGTAGCAATAAGTATAATAGGAATTTTAATCATAGGCATTGATATAATTCTTTACTAGCCTTCACCAGTGTTTAAAAAAAATCCGGTAATTAGGCTTTTAAAACCGAGAGCCAAAATCGAATTCTACGATTTTGCTATTATACTTTTATCACAGTGCGTAATCCCGAGCACTCAAGTCCCGTCGAAATCGAAATTATTATTGATATTATTTAATTTCATGAAATCACATTGTCAAATAATTGTTTTAAAAATCCATGCAAGAAAGGTACCTAGGTTCATTTTAATTTACAAAACCGTCTTACTTTCCTTCTACGTTTACACTATTACGCCAGGTGACACACATGCTCATTCTTCTGCTATACCATTCCTTTTCATTTAATTTCTTAGATTATCACGGTAAACAAATTTGACTACTGGGATAAGAAAAAGCTAAAGAATCACATTTGATCACGACATAAAATTCATCCCAATTTTAATTTACGTTTGCGAGTATAATTTCCTTTCAACCACAACATTGCTTACCACCAATCACGCTTGCACCTTGCTAATAAAGGCCACCGTCCACAGAAGCGCACCAGACTCAAAGCGCTCCAGCAGATCATCCAACGCATCATCCAGCTGCTCAGATCGTTCCTCTCGGTCCAGTGGGTACGGAACTGAGAGGTGTGAAGAGAGATTCTATGATCGAAGGTCAGTCTTTGATGGCATGCGTGACAGATCTTAGAATCATGTTTTTTGGTTATAACAACTATTATACAACAAATACTAATGTTTTTTTATCGGTTTTGGACTCTACTCGTGTCACGCGTGACAGATCTAAGAAGAAAGTCATTTGGTTATAACAACTACTATACAACAAATACTAATGTTTTTTTATCGGTTTTGGACTCTACTCGTGTCACGCGTGACAGATCTAAGAAGAAAGTAATTTGGTTATAACAACTACTATACAACAAATACTGATATTTTTTTCATCAGTTTTGGACTCTATTCATGTCACGCGTGACAGATCTCAGAAGAAAGTCATTTAGTTATAACAACTACTATACAACAAATACTGATATATTTTTCATTAGTTTTGGACTCTACTCATGTCACGCGTGACAGATCTTAGAAGAAAGTCATTTAGTTATAACAACAATATTCAATACTAATTTTTTCTTCGGTTTTGGATTCTACTCATGGTATTGAACTCCTGGTTTCAAGGATAAAACTGTTTACACTAACCCTGTATAAAATAATAATTAAAATAGTGCTTAAGTGCTTATGTGACAGAGATATAGAGATATAACCCAACATTCTCCTTATTTTGAAGTCTCCTAAATTCAAGACACATTTACGTGATAGCTTTATTACATAGACGTTATAGAAGGGCCTTAACTCAGCATATTTTCATAGCACATTAACACGGGTATAATAGATTTGTCGTATATTCAGACTATAAGCTAATGCTGGGCTTCCTCATTGATACGAGATTGTCATTGTTCTTTTCGTTTTAGTGCTTGTTATCTTTTTTACTCTCATTATTTTTCTTAGTTTTTACATCAAAAAAGTTTTAGACACATCCAATATCTGTAATTCCATCCTGCGACTCCATGGTTTTGCCATTTACGACGGTTTGCTTGTTTGTTTCTTTGGGGATCCCGTGTTGAACAGTATTTTAGCCCTGATTAGAATTGTATTTAATTTTATATCGTTATTTTTATTTTTTTTGTTTTAAATTGTTGTAGAATGTCAGCCGTGTAGACACGCTCGCACTAAAGGTCCTACCAGAAAACCAGCGTTGTCAAGCAAGCAACATTATGCTGAGGTAGAACCTTTTTGGTTCATAAGCTATTGGTAGGATAATAATAACTTTAGGACTATTTTTTACTTATTTTAAGTCTTATTTTTTTGTACCTACTTAAGTTTTTTTCTTGTGAACCAATAAAATGATTGTAACCAATAAATGATTTTCTTTCTTTCTTTCTTTCCATTTATACCCAACAGCAGAGGAATCGTTTTTGCTATAGGGTTATTGACTCTTTGATTTTAAGGAATTTTTGTTTTGGTTTGTTCCGCCCTATTCCCTCCGATATGGAACGGAGACTTTGTTAGGCTAACATTTTGCTAAGGTCAGCTATTAAATTTAATACATGTAATGCAAATATGGTCGTGGCATTATTACTCGTATTAGGTACAGATACTTAGTACCTACTACTATTTTCCCTAACGAAGGGGAAAATAAAACAAAAGGTACGCGATAGATACCCGATAAATATTCTTTAATATGTCAACAAATCGTGAAAGTTCAAAAAGACTATACTGGCTAGACTAATTTTTGTCTCTGTTCCTTGTCCACAGCGAGGCAGAGTGCCGCGTCTTCAGACCCTACAGCTGGGACGAGCAGGATGACAGCAGCGCCTGCAGTGATACTTCTCTGACTGACTTCACGTTTGATGATGAAGGGAAGTGGCACTGCCCGCCCAAGGTCATCTGGAAAAATACTGTTGAGGTAAGGAATTCACATTGAGTACTCCAAGAGTGACTCGACTTGGCAGTGACTCACTGCCAAGTCGAGTAGAACGCCGATTTTGAACCATCTCGAGGTACATATCAGCTAGGTAATTGCTTTGTTGCAATGTTGCAAACAAATAGTTCCTGAAAATTGACAAATTACCTGCTCGAAAGCTATATAATCTAAACTACCTACTCGCGCAGGCAATATCTGCAAAATTTTTCAGTAAGTAAGTAAATAAATTATTTGTATAGGTAATTTTCCAATTTGATATTTGATGGTGATGAAATGTCTAAAAATGCCTTTGCTTTTCTCGGCATATCAACTGTTTTACGGCGGAAGTATTTGTCGAATTGGCATAATCTGTTGCTTTTCCGGTGTGTAAGTACACCAAAAATTATAAGGTAGAACCTTATAGGGTATGTTTGTATTTGGACCAATATTTTGGTAGAAGTCGATAATTTTCTTCTAATTCGAGAATACTTTAGTTACGATTTAAAATTAGAAACAACATGAAAAAGAAAAATATCGACTTCTACCAAAAAAAGCTCCACATACAAACATAATACCCCACTATATTACCACCTCAATATTAGCATTATACAACCTTCAGTGACCATTTCCATGATAATTCCAGGCTATCCAGGAGTTCCACATGATCCGGCCGAGTGACAAAGTCCTGGTGTGTCTCTCGGGCGGGCAGGACTCTATAGCGCTGCTCCACACCATGCATCAGTACCAGTTCTACGCACGGTCCAAGGGCATGCATTTTAGTATCGGTGAGTTGCACCAGCATCTTTTCAGTTACAATTGTAATTCTGATTTGTTTATATCACTACATAGTATAAGACAAAATCGTTTCCCGCTGTCCGTATGCCCCTATGTATACATAGGGGCATACGGACAGCGGGAAACGATTACCTACTTATTTTCTTTAGTTCAGTGTAAAATACAAATCTTTACTGGTCAACCATTTTTTTCCCTGACACTTTATTGACATTTACAAGAAAAAAACAGAAAAATTAAAAAACGCTATTCTATTCTGCTAAAATAAAGAGTTGAGTATGTGTCGTGTACTGTATAATTGTACGATTTACGTACAACAGCATATTGCACTATTTATTTATTTAGTTTGCTGGAAAATCAACGGCTTAAACAAACTTAATCAGTTACAGAAATAACATCAGAGAGCCAATTAAAGATTTTCACGTAGGTATAGTTACAATTTAACATCACTATAACAAGCAGTGCATTTTTACCTAGTTAGGCAAAAGCAAACAAGTACTCGTTTGACCGCGGTCTCGTGTATTTATATCAATAAATAAAGTTATCCGTTAAATCAATATATCTATTCATCATCTAAAGGTGTAGGTCCAACTCGAAGGACCATAAAGATTCCTTACATCTTTGGTCCTTCGAACCAGATAAATCAATGTAATGTAAATACAGGTGTGTAAACCTTAAGTAATTATATAACCTTGTGTTCCAGGTGCTCTGTATGTCCACGAGCCCAAGTCCCAGGTGGACCCTCTGCACCTGATGGCGTACTGCCGGACCCTGGGCGTCAAGTTCATCTACCAGGACAAACTTGAGAATGATGAAACTGACCGTGAGTTGAACATTAGTCATAAGTAGTAGAAATACTGCTATATATCTATGATGCTGTGGATTACAGCATCATAGATATATAATATCTTTATTGCACTTTATAAAACAATATAACAACAGAAACTACTACTTAAATCTAGTGTCCGCCTGCGACGCAGGAGGTTGCGGGTTCGATTCCCGCCTCTGGGACAAATATTTGTAAGGTTCTGGTCGTTTTGTATAATAAAAAATATCTAGCTTTGTTATATATTGTATTACGTATATCAGTCATCTAGTACCCATAACACAAGCTCTAGTTAGCTTGGGGCTAAATGATGCTGTGAGTATTGTCCAGCATTATTTATTTATTTATTGCACTTCTTAAAACAATATAACATACAGAAACGAGTACTAACTACTTAAATCTAGTGTGGCACAATCGGCCTATCGTTTAATGCAATTTCTTCCAACCAATACCAGATAAACTTCCTATATGCAAAAAGTTTTGATAATAAATAACTATTATTATATATTATCTTACGTATCTCTCTTACCTTTAACTGCAGACCTCATCCCCCCATCTCTTTTACTCTTACAGGTCGTCCAAGCGTCTCCAAGCTATCTTCACTCCACCGCTGGTCCTGCCACGGGATACGCCGCGTCGCCTACACCGCGATGTGCGCACACGGGTACAGCGTAGCGTGCGTCGCTCAGACTTTGGATGACGCAGCGCGGGCTTTCATAGCCGCCGCGTTCCATTCCGCGTCAATAAGTAGCCTCAAGGCGCATTACAGAGTCAGGTAAATACAATCTCTCTCTCACGTAAATCAATATTAATTATGATAAGCTTACGAATTGTGTGTATTATAGTGATCGCAATAATAATACATGTATAAGAAACAAATGTATCAAATTTTCAAACTAAGAACTCAGAATGTTGCAAAGCCCTTTCATGTAAATTTTACCTGAACATGAATGCAATACATAAATATATAAATCAACCATCTTTTCGTGACAATCCGCGAGGATTTGTCGCAGACTTTGGATGACGCAGCGCGAGCTTTTATAGCCGCCGCGTTCCATTCCGCGTCAATAAGTAGTTTTGAAATATTCTATAGCCTATTTTCACCGGGGAAAATGAAGGATTCTTTTGGTGAAACAATTTTTCGAATCAGTCCATTCGTTTCGGAGCCTATTCATTTCAAACAATCAAATCTTTCCTCTTTATAATATTAGTTTAGATATAGATTGTTTTCTAGTACCCATAACCAAAGCTCAGCTTAGCTTAGGGCCAGATAATGCTGTGTAGATTGTTTATTCCAGCATTATTTCTTACCTTCCAACAGAGAGCACGACGTGCGCATCATACGTCCGTTCATCTACGTGCGCGAGCGAGCACTGCAGGCGTTCGCCTGCGCGCGCGCACTGCCCGACTTCAGGCATGTCTCGCCGCCGACCAGTCCCGAGCATAGCGACGACAGCGGGGACCATGAGTAAGTTTTATCCTTCTTGATTTTTTTTGTTTTTATTACATATTTTTATATTTATTTATATTTTTTGTTGTATATTTTATTACAATTTTTTACTATGTTTTGTGGGTTTCGCACGAGTGCAATGCTAGTACGAAAACCTTCATAAAACAAACAAAAGAAAGTCGCTTCCTGCTGTCTGTTTGTTTGTTCCTATGTATGCTAAAATAAAAAAACAGATAGATAGCTTAGATCTTTAACACTACGCAAGGGATTTTGATGCGGGTTTTTATAGATGATTCAAGAGGAAGTTTTTTGTGTCAGCATTGTACCCGTGCGAAGCCGGAGGGAATCGCTAGTAAAAATAAAAAAGTATAATGGATTGAGCTGACTTGACAAAAAGGAGCAATTAAATAATTTTTAATCAAATTTATTCGAAAAAAGCCTTTCCATCTTGTAGCGGTACTGCAACGAATTAATAATAAACGAGATAAAAAAAGTTTTTGTAACCCATCTCTATTTTAGTATAATTTAGACAAGGAACAAAAAATAAAAATAAACAATTTATTAAATGATAATAAAAATACAAAATTATTTCCTAAAGTTCCCTAACGATCTAAAATCTCCCCAGCAAAGCAACACTGGACCGATCAGCCTCGGAACCCTGCAACCAATCAGACAAGACGACTACCCCCAGAAGATCCCTCGACGAATCCCTCGCCGAGAGCGTCATGGATCCCCTTGAAGCGGCCAGGGAGCTGCTCCTGAGTCAAGAACAAATGTATCCCTATCTATTTGCGAGTTTGAAGAATGCGCTGCATCCGCTGTTCAATGCTAGGTAAAGTTAGAATAGAATATATTTATTTAGAAAGTTTACAGTTAGTTTAACAATATCGCACTATTATTAAACTACAGTAGGTTTGTGTTGGTCCTCACACTCTTCTTTATCATAAATTTACCTACTATAGTTTTAAAATCATTTCATTTGAATCACTTCTTTTAATCTACGAGAAAGTGGACAGGAACTTGATATTACATTTTTACAATAGGTACTTGTCGGAGTCAAAAGTGCGCAAGACCAAGCGTAGCGTTCGGTCGCTCTCGTTCGCTTGGTCTGTACTCACCTTAAAACGAAACTGGGGCCGTAATCTCTATGAAATAGGAGAATCCTTGCCCTAACCGTGTGACGTCACAACGCATTCTAAATACCGTTTTGTACGATTCCACACCGCTGTCATGTCGTATCTGTGTAACGTGCGTGGATTGACAATAGTGAATAAAGGCCCTGTTTTTTACTACCCAACAAACAATTTGGCGTCAATTAGAGCTTATCTAAGACCTTAACGTGATATAAAGGTGCTATAGCAGCAGCAATAACAACTTTTGGCAACATAAGAGTGTAGTCTAACAAAATATTCCACTGTGAGCTATACAGCATAGTTTTAAGGGTAATAACAAGATGAGTTTAAAGGTTAAAGACATACAGCAGCAATTTGTAACGCTATAATACAGGCTAAGCATCTTGTTTTATAGCTGTAAGTGAATCTTACAACCATAGAATCTAAATAAGAAGTAAGCACTGACTACAACCCCCCAAAGTGCTATGCAAGCGCTAACGAACTCTTGCCAAGAACTAAAAGTTGTACAAAAGCAATAATTACTTATACAATGGTTATTATAGCACCAAATACCTAAAGAGGTACAATACTCTCTTATATTACTTAAAGTTGTAACAGTGGGAACATTTTTCGCTATCATAGAACTTCTAGTGCCTAATGTCACTTCTGTATAGGTTTAGGTAGAGTAATAGATCTCAATACCTCTTCTGTAACCCTTATTTGTTCACTTGTTGATATCAGAGCAATGGCGAAGTGATAGTAGGTACTAGAAGTAGTCAAGCGGGAGTTTTCTGCGAAAATGTCAATCTGGGTCCCGTACATAATTTTCTAAATAATAAATCAAATTAAACACAATATTTCAATCACATTTCTTTTATTCTTTTTTACAAAGTAAATTAACTTAGTTTTTCTTTAAATGAATCATATTCAAATATATTTATTTATCACACTGAATCCTTATATTTGTCATTTAAAAACTATAAAGCAAAAAAATTATCTGATAAAGATTCATGAAATTCAGCTTATCATCAAGATTTATAGTAATAAATCAATAAAAATATAGTCAAGATCAAGAGGTTATTAATTTGTATCATATCATTCACAATCAGACCTACAGCTGTAGGTCTCTTTTGCAGAGGCCGCCTTCCGACTTATCAAGTCCTTTATCAACATCATCTTTCTCTTTGTTTTTTTTTTTGTCAAGTTTTACACGTTTTCATATCGTTATAACAAAAAATCTAATTCGCGTTCAGCTTCTGCATAAGTTGAAATATTTCTTCTTTTTACTTGACACTTTATTCGTCGCCCATCAAGTTGTAGTAAGGTGTTTGTGGATTTTACAAGTTTTAACGCATTGCATTTAGGCCATTTTAGTACTATTATTATGTTTCCATGGATCCGATGGAGCATGCAGTGCACAGCACATATTTTCCTTTTTCTATAGTTTGTACAATTGTTGTGTACGGCATTCTGAAATTAAAATACAAGTTATTTCATGACGTCACTGAAAAGAGGAGATGAAGGAGGATGAAGGAGATGAATGAGAGGAGAGAGAAAAGATACAGTGAATAAAATATATGCATAAAATTGAATCTCCTATGCCGGCATCCTATCATAAGTACTTATAAGCCTAACATAGAAATCTATATCTGATTTCTAAATAATTGATAAATTTTAAACATAAACATAATATAAAGGACCTTTTTCTTATTTTTGAGTGGTTTTAAAGTAGCAGTATGCGTTACTTTCGCGTTACTGTAAAATAGAAGTGTAATGAATGTCACTCAAAAAGCTACGGACAGACAGTACTACGGATCCCTAAATTTGTTTGCCCACCATTTAAAGGTTGCGAATTGATCTGACTAAGGTTATAAAAACAGAAGAAACTATGATTTATATAAAGTATTTTACTTATGCTTCATTATGTGTATTAATTACGACTAGCACGATACTTTAAACTGGAATAAACAATGTTTTATTCGATTCTTCGAAAACTTTTATGTTACTCCATATCTAATACATTGTTTATTTTCAGTAGAGACATTAGTCATCGGGCGCTTGAATAATTTGTTAATAATACATATACTTAATCACAATGTACTTACGTTCGCAGTGAAAAATCAACCTCTCCTGTAGTCAATAAGTTGGAACTAAACGATTTCATTTCAGTTTCACAAACGAGGCGCCCTTTTGGATTAATAAATATCTAAACATTTTACGCACACAAAACTAGAAGTAATTATTCTGTTGATAAAAAAAAGAATATCCTGATGTTAAAGTTTAAGAACCTTAATATCGCTCTTGTGGATACATTGTAGAGCTCAACGCGTTAATAATCACCTATTTGCCACCCTCAAATCACCTAAAGACATAGTGAGTGACTTTGTAGTTCTGTTGTACCCCTTAAGGAGTTAGTATTCACCTATTTGCAGCCCTCTAAGCACCCAAAGAGTTAATAAACGCTATATTAATCTATTTTACCACTAAAGGACTTAACTTCCGCTTATTTATCACGTTTTTATCTCTTGTAGTTTCAGTTTTCGCTATTATAGCTCTCTAATAGCTCTATTATACCTCTCAACCAAATCTGTAACTCTGTTGTACAGCCATTAAATAACCCAAGGCGATATAAAAGTGTGCCCAATTCGGGGGTATAGAGGAGTTATAGTGCGCTCTAACTCCAAATAGTAACACTTATTAATAACTGTAAGATCTGGTTAGCGCTCTTATACATCTAATATAGCTCTTGTCTTAGCGCCTAAGTGTTAGTTGGGTACGAATCGAAACTGTTCTGTCTACGTCTTCTAAATTTTTGTAAAGCAATACCTAGTCTGAAACTGTCTTGAAACTATCGTGACTCAAGTCTGCGCTCAGCTTTACTTGGTCTCTGGATGTACGACTATGGGAACATTTTTTTTTTTTTTTTCGAATGGACTTTAATGCTGTTGACCGCAGATGGCCATGACAGCGTTACCGGACTTTTGGCGGGCGCAGAGGGCGCCACACCGGTAAAGTTAGGTTGGGGCAACACGCGCAAGGGCCACCACTTAGGTGCGAACCTCGGCTTGGGCTGTTGCCAGATGCTACAAGAGGGTATGGAGGTTTCGCCTAGGTGCACAAGTGCACCTATGGGCGGAAGCGGGGAATTCTTCGACCCCGCATCCGGCGGGGTCGGTTTTTGGTCGTGTGTGTAGTGTGCGGAAGCGAATCGGTACTAGTTGACGTCACCTCCGGGTTAGCGGCGGTGATTGGGTCAACGGGGTCACCGAGAACGTGTCTCGGTCTACGGAGGAGAGAACTCGTGGGCGGATTATCCACGGGATAATCGGGAATGGTGGAAATCAGGGGATTGTAATGATCAGCTGCCGCTTCATAATGACGCTGGGAAGCAGTCTTTATGAAGTGGGCAATGGACTCGAGTTTGAGATCTCGATGGAGGTCTTTATTGCGCATGTACCACGGGCAGCCCGTGGCTTTGCGGAGAAATCTATTTTGGACAACCTGAAGGTGGCGGACATTGACCGAATGGCCAAATACCACTGAGGAGTAGGTCATGATAGGCCGTACGACCGCTTTGTAAAGTGTCACCTTATTTCTAAGGGACATTTTACTCTTCGCTCGTAGGAGGCTGTTCAGCCGGCTAAGTATAAACTTTGCACGGTTGGTTACAGCGCGAATGTGGGGTTTGAAGCTGAGGCGGTGATCTAAGATCACCCCTAAGTATTTGGCTGTCTTGGCCCAGGGAATGGGTTTACCAAATAGGGTAAGGGATCTGGGCTTAGAGTAATTCCGTGAAAAGTACACTGCTGCACTTTTCGTCGGATTCACTTCTATGCGCTACTTTCTAAACCAGGCACCTAGTGTGCCTAGTGCGGCCTGCAACCTTATACTCACCCGGCTTGCATTCAAGTCGGATGTGTACAGTGCTGTATCGTCCGCGAAAAGGGCAAGTTCTACTTGCGGGTGACGGGGGATATCGCTGGTGTACAGCGTGAAAAGAAGCGGAGCAAGGACGGAGCCCTGTGGGACTCCGGCTCGGATGGATCGGGGGTCGGAGAGAGTGCCCTCCACGCGATAGCGGAAGCTACGATTCAACAAGTAGTCTCGTAAGATGAGTACGAGTCTGTCCGGCACACCGAGCGTGAAAAGCTTGTAAATCAAGCCGTTATGCCAGACCTTGTCGAAGGCTTTCGCTACATCGAGGAAGACAGCTCCCGTGCTAGCGGGCCAGGTGTGATGCCACATTGATTGGATGTGCTCCGTGATGCGGAGCACCTGTTGGGGACAAGAGTGATGAGCTCGGAAGCCGAACTGCTCATCGGGTAGGAGCTTGTGCTCATTGACGTGGGACCAGAGGCGACTCAGAAGGAGTCTCTCATAAATTTTCCCCAGTGAACTGAGGAGGCTGATAGGGCGGTAGGAGGCAGGTTCGTTCGCCTTTTTGTCCGGTTTGTGGATGCCAATTACATTGGCTTCCTTCCAGGCGTCAGGGAACGAACAAGTGGCTATGGCTGCATTGAAGATGCTTACGAGGAGATAGATGAGGGCAACAGGGAATCGTTTAAGTACTCTGTTGCTGATGCCATCCGAGCCAGGGGACTTTTTTGGTTTTAAATCTTTGATGATCGCTGCGACCTCGGCCGCCCTGACTAGGTCAAGGGTGGCAGTAGGGGGCAGCGAAGTAAGATGGTCGACTTCACTGTTCACCGTATCGAGGTGAGCAGGATCGACGGGTTCAAGACTGGGGGAGCACTGAGCTTCCAGACTTTCGGCTAGGGCATCGGCTTTGTCCTTATCCTCAAACGCAGGCGTTTGATGATTCGGACGTATAAGCGGGGGCATGATGGAGACTCCATCTGCTTTCATAGAGCGCGGTTCCAGTAAGCCTGGTGACCTGGTTTGATCGTTGAAAGCAGGTCATCCCAAGAGGAGTTTCGGTGCTCTTGAATGGCTCTCTTAACCTTGCGGCGAAGCGAGTTCATTCTGAAGCGATTACGAGGGGAGGGATAGGAACTAAAGCGACGAGTCGCTGCGTTCTTCTCAGTGATCAGCCGTCTGATGTCATCTGGCAGGTCCCAGCGACGATCATTCGCCGCTGGCACCTGTTTTGATGACTCGCTGATAGCGGATTGGACGTGACTAGTCAAAGAGTCGATCGCGATTGCGATGTCGTCGGTGGAGATAATGTCATCGGGGATTTTTTCCAAGGCGGGCGAATGGATATTCTTGAGAGCGCTCTCAAGCTTATACCATCGCACCACTGTCTTGGTGGGAGGTCCGTCATTGGGAGGAGGGCCAAGACGCATTATGACGGGGCGATGGTCCGAGTCTAGTTCCTGCATCACTGCTATGGATTGCATCCGAAGAGATACATTCCGTAGCAGTGCCAGGTCCAAGTACTCGTTACTCTGACCGAGGATGGGAGAGTACCGCGTGGGGCACAGTGGTACGATCAGGTCAAGATCTAGGGATTCTAGGCATTGAGATAGGATGCGGCCGTTACGATTGCGTAAACGACAGTTCCACATCGGATCTTTTGAGTTGAAGTCACCGGCCATAATGACCGAGCTTCCAAGACTGAGGACTGATTCCAGGTCGCTTTGAAGAAGCGTCTTATTTGGGCTGAGATAACAGGATGCAATAATGACCGATTGATGACCAGTCATTGCAAGCCTGCAGACAGAGACTTCTAAGTCTTGTAGGGGAGGGGGATCTAGGGGTATGCAGTGCAGGGACCTCTTAAAGTAAATGGCAGTACCGCCTTTCGGGGCGTTCGTTCTGTCATTTCGAATCATTTGATAGTTAGCGATCCTAGGGCTGGCGGTGCCCTGTTTAAGGAAAGTCTCCTGTACTAGGAGAATATCTATTTGATGGTTAACCAGAAATTGGTGGACGAGTTCTCTCTGGGGCTTGAGTCCGTTAGCGTTAAAGAACGCTAACGAAATGGAGCGGGGTTTAAGTCTCTCAGGTTGTACAACCATTATAGAGACTTAAAAGAGAGGGAGTCAAGGGAGGCCATGACATCATGATGATCGGAAATGATCATCAATTTTTCAATGGCCGTCTTGGCTTGGCTAAGTTTGCGCAGGAGCGCAGTGACTTTGCCGAAGTCAACGCCTGAGGGGGAGGGCCCCTTTGAGCCAGCCGACGCAGCAGCGGGTGCTGGTTGGTTTGGCTTAGAGGGGCGAGGTAGGGGTTGCGGGGCGCGGGTTTGCTCCTGGGAGCGGGGTAGGGGCGGGGAACAAGCTTTCGCCTGAGGGGCTAGGCTTGTATAAGCCAGAGGCTTAGTCCATGCTGAGGTAGCGGGGGGGCGTGCGGGGAGCGGGGGGGCCATAGACACCTTTGCCGATGTCTTTGTATATTGAGGGGCGGGAGCGTAGCGCTCCGGGGCCCTTGATCGAGCCTTGTTGTTTACTCTCGGCGCTTTGGGACAGCCGCGATAGTTCGCGGTGTGCCCTTCGGCGTTGCAGAGTACGCAACTCGGCGGGGTCGGGTCATCGCGGCTGCGAGTGCAGTCAGCGGTGCCGTGGTCGCCCAGGCACTTGACACATCGCGGCCGCGCGAAACAGTTGCGCGCAGAGTGGCCATGGAGCTGGCATCTGTGGCACTGTCCGGGAGGACCGTTCTTGAAGGGAGCCTCAATAGAGAGGCCGGATAGGCGACAAACGGTTTTGAGGCCGAAAATCGCCTTCCCTTCGGGAGTGAGATCGAGGATGACCAAAACTAGGTCGAAGGGGCGTTTGTCGCGTCCGCTGTACATGCGGTGGACTTCCCTGATGGGGAAGCCCTGCGACATGAGGTCGGATTTGATAGCTTCCGGGTTGAATTCGGCGGGGACACCGCGGATTACTACCCGGAGGCATTTTTCGCTTTCAAGAGCATAGGTGTGAAAGCCTATGCCCTCGGAGCGGAGGACGGAGGTGAGGCGTCGGTGCGCGTCCGACGTTTCAAGTTGGAGTTTTATTGACTCCTTGACCGACTGGGCTTTCACGAAGTGAATACCCTTTAGTGAAAGGAGTTTCTCCATATTAGGCCATTTGGCCTTCTCGCGGAGAAAGATCGGAGGGGGCGGTCTCTCTTTACGGAGAGAGGGCTGAGGTGCGGGGGTCACAGGGGCCAGAGGGGCCGCGGGGGGCGGGGAGGGAGCTGGGGCTGAGGGCCCGCGGTTAAGGGTCTTGGCTGGGTGAGCAACAGCCGAGTTAGGGGGGCCCTTAGCCTTCTTCCTCTTACGGCTACCTACGGTGAGGAAGCCGTCGTCGGAAGATGACTCAGGGGCGGAGGGAGCAGGCGGGAGATCGGACTCGGAGTCCGATCCGGTCGTGTCCCCTTCGGATGGGACCTCGCCGGTTTCCATCTCCTCAGTTTCGGGAGAGGAAGGGCGAGAGAGGGCCTCCTGAGAGGCCGGAGACTCCGGAGAGTCTGGAATGGCAGGTTTTGGGGCGGGGGCGGGAGCCAATGAGGCAACCTCGGCCGCCGGGCGAGCCTTGCTGTTGATTAAGTCGTCAAGCAGCGTCGGATACTTGGCGAGTATTGCGCGGAGGATTCCGCGCAAACTGTCAAGCGACAGATTTGATATGTCCATTGCGGACATATTGAGGGGCGGGGGGAGGGTCCCTAATCCCGGGGGGGACACCCGGGATGAGTGTATGATCCCTCCCTGTCGGGTTAGACAGGGAGGGGGTGTGTGCCTATGTGTCCTACCTAATGGTGTGTCCCTTATACCACTCTTACGGGGCGAAAGGGGTGTGTGTCTACCTAACGCTACCTGGGGTCGGCGAGGGTTCTTCCCCAAGGCCGGTGGTCCCAGGCCCAGCCGGAGCGCTCCGGGTCAACGCCCAACCAAGTTCGTTGGCACGGTTACGTATCCCTTGGTTGACCACTAAAGGCGTGGCTTTCACTATTATTAAGCCCAAGAAACAAGATAGAGGAACCGCTTTGAAAAAAGCGAGAACCTCGGAAAGAGCGTTGCACTGAAAAGAGCAGGACGCTTACGTTTGACTGTACGGTCTTAAGAAACACAGTTCTGAAAAGAACTGAATTAAATAAGTCTACAGAAACAGAAAAGTAGTTCTGAAAAGAACTGGTTTTGTTTCGCAAGCGAAACACTCGACGCAGGCGGAGACCCAAACGCAGATAAGGACCGGAACGCAGGTAGAGACACGTGCGCCGGCGGCCCAAACAAAGGCGAGAAGTCGAACGGACAGAGCACGTGGGCTCTGGCGGAACGAACGACCGTCTCGCTCGAGCGCGAGAGTCGGAATGACTATGGGAACATATCGATGAAGAGCTTTCTTTATATCTATATGAGAAAGATATGTAGCTGGATGTAAATTTATTTATTTGTTAAATACAGCAGTTAGTTTACAGCCTAACGCCAAAACACTTACTATAAAAAAGGTTTCTATCATGTAAAAAAAATATTTATTTAGAAACATGAATTGTAACATTTTAAGTATACCTACCTAACTTCTATTAATGTGACTCACAAAATATTTGCGCGTCTGCGTACAGTTTGAAAACAGTTAGAAAAATATTTAGTGTACGAATTGACATTGTGTACCTAATTAATTATATTCTTGCAAAGAAATAATTGATCGAGAATAAGTTTAATCCAGGCATACTAGGAATAAAAAAGATTGTACCAAATCATTCTGATTCTTTGATCCTTATGCATACAACTAACATAACTCCACCGAACTGCGATCCCCAACCCGCTTGCCCAGCGTGGGGATTATGGGCAATAACCCCCAAATCATAATGCCATCTGTGGCGCTGAGTAGGGGAGGCCTATGTCCTATTATAGGCTGGTGATAATGATGTGATGATGATGCATACAAACGTGTTGTGTTAGAAAGCCGCATATTACGACTCAATTTTGGGCGTAATAAAACATGTCATAAAATATATTTAAGAATGAGTTGTTTTTTTTTTCAGAATGCTTGAAAAGGATCAAAAAGAACAACGGCACAGAAAGAAATCTGTGATTCAAATGAAGAATGGCGCTCCAGTTTATGATTCCGAGGAAGGGACAGACGAAGAGCCGGTCTCTTGAACAACTGTCAAACTCATTTTGACAGTTGTCCATCTGTCAATGTCTATTTAAACCCCGCCAAAACGTGAAAAGTTCAAAAAGGTCGTTTGTTATGAGTTTATACACCGATATGTGATTAAATAAGTGATTTTTGTGATCGAATGTTCAAGTGTAAGTCTAGAACAGTTTATTTTTGGATGTTGTTCAGAGTTGCCATGTTGATAATTATTTTTAATATGTCTGTGTGATGTGAATAGTGCATTTGTTATTGTAATGTTGATAGATATTGAGTATTTTCATGTTGAGTAGTGACATTTTTATATTGAGTAAGTACACGAAGCTTAATGTATGTTCAAACTTATTCTATACTAAATAATATAAGAATTGAAATAGTTTGTAGAAGTGTTTATATTTATTTACCTCCAAAAGTCTAGCAGTTAAATAGAGAAGCATTATACATATATCTATGTACCTACCTAACCTTCCTACTTATAACCAGTTAATAGGTGTAATTTTATTCTATTAATGTTTCTAGATGTTTGCGTAGATTAAGGCTTTTTATACAATTCGTCTGTAGGTACTTTGTTGTATCATTGGTTTCATAATGCAATTATTATACAACGATTATGTTTAGTTTTAATTTAATTTTAATGGCAACATCAGCACCCATCTTTGATTTTTAATAAAATTCAAAAATCCAATATGGCAGCTGATGTGAGACTGAATACCTACTTATTCATTGAGTTATCTCACCAGAAAATATAAATTTGTGACTCATTTTGTAAGTGATAACTAGTTGTTCTGTACTTTATTTTGCTGCTAACGTTTCTATTACTATGGCTATAAAGTTTATATTACTTAGTGTTAAGTGTTTATGACATAAGCGAAATTCCTAAACTACTTAAGATGTAACGAGAAATAGTTATATAAGTGGTTTTAATATAAAAAAGACCCTTAATTGCTTCCATTGAATTGTATTCATATACATTTGTCAAATATAATAAAAATATGTTTTTCTTTCTTATGAATTGTGTTTTCTTGCGAAATTTAGTTTCCCTAGTTATATTAAGTTCGTTAAAATGAGACATCTTTTCTTTATGTTTACCTGTCTACATTTAGTTACTTCTAAGGTGATTTCCTATGTTCACCTAGGTATTTAGTTAAACTATGTTTGATAGATGTTTTGAAACTTACGCGATCTGAACACATAATGATTAGTAATTAACGGGTATTTATCGCGTTTCTTCTTCCTCCTTTCTTCTTTTTCTTTTCTCGACGTTTCAACAGGTTTGCACTCTGTCGTGGTCACGAGATGACTGGAGTATTGGAGCTCGAGAAAAGAAGAAGAAGAAAGGAGGAAGAAGAAACGCGATAAATACCCGTTAATTACTAATCATTATGTTTGATAGATCACCTAAAGTTATTAGGTGATCTATCAAACATAGTTTAACTAAATAAACTATGTTTGATAGATCACCTAATAACTTTAGGTGATCTATCAAACATAGTTTAAGTGGGATTTTGGAAAATAAAACGAACAATATAGCTTGCCTACATCAGTTTACTAAGATTATAAGTTATAAGAAAAAATCCTTGTATGTGTGCGTGCGTGCCCACATTACGTAACCTTACACTAATGAGTATTACAGTACTATCCTTCAAAGCTTAATATTCAAACACTACTTTTACATTAAGCAAAGAGCAAAACTAATCTAAATACACCGATTTAATTAACTAATTCAAAAAAGTTTCATGACACACAATATAACGTTATTTGAGAGAATGCGTCTATACTAGGTAGGAAAGAGAAGCGAGATGAAGCGTGGCTCGGGAGTGAGGGAGTTAGACGCCCCATCGCCTGATGCGGGGCCGACGAGCGCCCACCTCGGCGTTGACGGCCATGCGGAAGCTGTTGACAAGAAGTTTGTTAGGTTATAATAAATAAATAAGTTATATTATGTTACAGAACTTAGCAGGCCCCAGCTTCGCATGGGTATATAATAGAATTTGAATAGTTTGTACACACGCACGTTGGGTTACGTTATTTAAGTTTTCATACAGATTCCTAACTTTTTTAAGGTAAATAATAAAATTAAATGTTAATTCTATTTATTTATTTTTTCATAAAAATTTGCTTAAAAAGAAAATTACAATAATATAACAGAAGCATATTAAAATTATTATTGACAACATATTTACAATAGAATCAATTGAGCTAACCGCTGACTGGCAAACTCTATAGTAATAAAATACTGTCAGAAAAATCTGAATCCATTGAGGCGGGGATCGAACCAGCAACTGAATCGTGATCGACCCGAAGATACGTTTGCCACTGCCTGATTCGCGAAGGACTTTTGCCCTTTTAAATATATAATAATAAATAAATCATTTATTTCAGGCAACAAAAGAACAGTTATGGGTGGTAAAAAAAATCCTCCATACGCCCATACGCCCATATCAACAAACTTTGACAGTGGTGGTCAACTTACGCGTTCATTTGGTCCCTTCGGTTTTCTTCCCTGGCCCGCAGGCGCAGTTCGGGCCGCATGAGCATTGCTCGCCGCACCCCTTCGGCCCTGGGCCAGAGCATGTCTCTGTAACACGAGGAGAAATGGTTCAAATAACTTCGAAAACGGACGAGAATGAAAACTTGATGATATCATATTTGACTCAAATGTGTTATGTTGTTCGAATACATAATGTCGTTGACGGACACTTTTTCAAGCATCAAATCATGAGTGTAAAATTTCATTATTTTCGTTGAATTTTTTGTTAACCGTGCCGCAGTTAACATAATACGAGTAAAGCCATGCTAAGTCACATAAAATACTATATACTCTTACTGAACGGTGAGAACTCAGTGTCTAGTTAAACCTAACATAGGCTTCAAGGAACTTTTAATCGAATCGTAATGTAAACTTTTTTAGCTGAATAAATAATTCTATTCTATTCAACTTTTCTCTGGGAAAAACCTTTAATAGCAAAAAAAACTACAATTATAGAATAAAGTATAGGTAGGAAATTAAATAATGTCGAGTGCGAGGGCTTACGCACTATAATAACATAAATCTTAAATTAGAGGTAGTATTTACAATTGAGCTAACTGCAGACTATTGCAGATGTAACTATTTACTTTTCTCTTTTATTTCGATCACCCCTGCCAATAGCTCAGGATTACGTAAGCCCTAGGTTCTAAAAATAGATCGCCTAGGTAAGAGCTATCGATCGTGAGATCAGACCTGCGCAATAAGCCCTGGGTTACCAGTTATTTCCCTTGTTATTGAAGGTTATTGCGTATTTATATCATGACTAGCTACTGCCTTCGGCTACGCTGATCGGTGCCTGGTTTTTATCGGAGACTCAGACATATTATTGGTCATTGGTAAAATACAATGATTACAAGTCAAGAATTAAATATGTAAAATGGAATTAAAATTAATGAATATTATAACTAAAGAAGGCTTATCTTTTCTAGATTGTTATCAATGGTTATCAATAATATTATTAAAGACGATCGATCGGGTATTCATCGCCCAATAAAATACTCTTCAATCATCAATACAAATGGTGAAAGTTTATCAATAAACAAATATATAATATAAAATAAGTAGGTACCAAATGCTTTTCCGCTATCTTTAACTCCGGCTGCCTATAGCAGAAACAGCGCGATATGTGTAGGTATGTATCAAGAAGACATGTGCACTACCTATGGTACCTTATATATTTGCATGGTAATGTTGTGGGAATCAGACATCATAACTTCAAGGGCGTCGCCAGTCAACGGCCCAGGGGGGTAAGTTAATATTATGGATGATGAGAAATAGGTATGTGAATTGTAGGCACAGTCAAGATCATAGAGCGGGGGGGGGGGGGACGGGACTATATGCATCATCTTAATACAATTATGCTAGTCCACGGTTGGACAAAACAAATTTATGTTACTTGTTAGTCAATGTATTTCGCAAGTCATTATCTTAACTGCCCCCTACCCCCTTTGGCGACGCCCATGAATAACTTTGGCCTTGTTAAAATCATACCTTTAAGAGGTTAACGGTTTAGATCACAAGTTCAACACTTAGATAGCATATCTATTTACCTAATTAACCTAAGTGTGTTATTGTTTGTTACACCAAATAAATGCAAACAAAAGTGCCAGTACCTATTTCCATGTTGGCAACACCTGCATGGTTTCTAACTAGTATTGTTAGAATTACTTGGTAAGATTGGCTAAGATACTTATTACAAAGATATAAAAACCTCCTTATTATAAGCTAAAGAAAATAGGCAAAAACGAAAATAATATCGGATTTGTAGAATACTTTATAGGTGCGCTGGACAATTTATACAAGTCTTGGAAACAGTTAGGTACTGTACACTCAGATAAGTAACTCTATAGCAGAATTCTTATTTCCAAACAAAAGATTTGAACGCGAAATCTCACGACAAGCGATACTATCAGACAGTTATTAAATGCCAGTTCTTTGCGAAGTAGAACATAACACGACGGAATTATTATAAATAATTGCTGGGTGCCCGCGGTTTTACCCGTGTAACTCCCGATCCCGTGGGATTTTCGGGTTAAATTATAACCCATATGTTATTCCAGGCCATAAACTATTTGTGTACCTACCAAGTTTTATCAAAACTTATTTGTCGAAAGATAATTAAGTATCTAATAATTTTTGATCTCGATTAGACTGTTTTGGAAATCTTCTACGTGCCTACCGCGCCACTTTACGATGCTGGCTTACCAATTATAATTATGTAACAATAAGAGAACCCTAGTGTCTAGATAAACCTTTATTTTAGGATTTACGACGCTATAAGATTAAAAATGTAACCTTTGGTTAAATAAAATTAAAAAGAATTAGTAACCTTTTTTATTCTAATTAAATATTAGGACTTTTGATATACAATAACACTGTAGTTTTGTTGTTGATATAACGAATAAAGGATGAGGTATCGACACAATTTAACAGATATACAATTATTGTAGGTAGAAAAAAGCACAGAAAACACTAAACAGTGTTTTGCTGTCTTTCTAACGTGTGTCAAATAAAACAGAACACTGTTTACCAACTACCAAACTCCAAGCCAGAATATAAGTAGAATTAAATAGTCAAAATAAAATACCATTTCATCGCGTTTTCATTGCATTCACGGTGCCATGAAACAGGAACCACCACGTTACCATAATCTAAGATTTGAAAAGTAAATTCTAAATCTAAAACTATTTGAAAAAGGAATTCTAAATCCAAAACTTACCTTTACAAGCTTCACACGGTGCTGGCATGGCGATACTGGGAGGCGGGCAGAGTCGAGTGGAGTCAGGATCTGAAATGGCGGCGCGCATGCGCGTTGCCGGCGAGGCTTCGAGCGGGTCAATAACTGAGCGGGAATCAGACGATCGCTAGTGTGGGAGATAGTCGGAGACTGTGAATCGGATATAGACCAATGGTCTAGCTAGATCTACGTAACGTAGGTATTGAAGCTTTTAAAGGACGCCGACGCAGCAAAGGGTGATACATACCTACTTACCTTGTTATGTAGCACCTCCTAAACGTGATTGCGACTTATGGATAACACCATGCGGCAAAGTATAGCTAACTAATTTATATTTTTACCAATATTATTACTGTCTGTGAAGTTGTGACATAGGACAGCACCAATGCCATCGAGGTTAGAGTTAGCTACTAATGTATATAGCTAATATATATATTCAATATGAATAGAAAAAAAATCACATGCTTGGCTAAAAGATCTCAAATCTACTAGCACTTAAATTGTTTTTGAAATCAAAAACAAAAAAGTTAATTAGGTAAAATAATGCAGGATTGGTTAATAAAGAGACAAGAAAACAATAATAACATCGATATTTTAGTGGAAAGTATGTAATGTATTGCACGAGACATAAAAAAACGTCTCTTTAAAGTAATCTACAAATTAAAAAGAAACTTTTTTTTTTATAACTTATAGACCTCCGTTTGACCACGATCTCACTTATTCCCTACCGTAATGATAAAAGGCAAAGGCTTGAAGGCAATGAATTATTTACCTAATATATAAAATTACTAGCGGTCCGCCCCGGCTTCGCAAGGGTATTAAACAAAAAAAAATATTTTTACGAACCTTACTTTTTTGATAATATTATATGAGGTCAAATTTAGGATTGTAATGGTGAACCAATTTTTCAAATGGGTCCAGTATCGGATGCTAACAAACAATCAAATCTTTCCTCTTTATAATATTAGTAAAGATATAGATAGAATAGAACAAATTAATGTTTTCCATACAAAAGACATAAACGCGCACGCGCTACGAATCCGATCTCATTGACATTGAGGTTGCATTAAACTAAAATTTTCGTCAGTTGTGTACTTATTTTTATTGAATTCTTTTTAAAAAATTAGGGATTCAGAGCCTGTAAAAAATAAATACGAATCTCTTAATTTAAAAAATTAGTAATGTTTGAAAAACAAGTACGTGCTTCTAGTCTACTAAGTGATAGTTGAGTAACTTATAGCGGTGAGTACATACAGGTACTTATAAAATGATCGCAGGCGCGTAAACAAAAACAGGGCCTTGCCAACCGGTTTATATTATTCCAACCTATAGGAAAGTTATATTATAGCTAATCGAAGTTATAGCCCTTCTGTCTGGGTTATTTGTAACTAGACGTAGGTATTGTTTTATCTTAGAGTTTACCTTTTTTGTCTATACTAATATTATAAAGAGGAAAGTTTTGATTGTTTGTATGTTTGTTTGTTTGAATTGAATAGGCTCCGAAACTACTGGACCGATTTGCAAAATTCTTTCACCATTAGAATCCTGAATTTTCCGTGATGAACATAGGCTATATAATATTTTCAAAAAAGTTAGGGATCCGCATGAAAAATTCAATAATTGAACCGTGCGCTGTATATTCAACCTCTTTTTCTATTATGGCGCGTCAGAATAGAAAAGGAGGTTGAATATATACGCACGGTGCTTGCTTTTTCTCTACGGCCAGTGTCAGTTATGGAGTGTCGAGTCAATGTCAAAAATCCCAATGCTGTTAAAAAAGTAAGGGATCCGTATGAAAACTGTGAAACCCATCGTGTTAGTGTGTATAATTTCTGAAATTTTTGTTTAATACCCGTGCGAAGCCGGGGCGGACCGCTAGTACTTTATAAACTAAGCTACATAAAACCATATACTTGTGCACTTATAATCTATACTAATATTATAAAGAGGAAAGATTTGATTGTTTGTTTGAATTGAATAGGCTCCCAAACTACTAAACAGATTTGAAAAATTCTTTCACCATTCGGATTCTAAATTTTCCTTGATGAAGATAGGCTATCGAATATTTTCAAATATACTACACAAGTAACTGCACTAAGCGGGTATTGAATCTTAAGTTTACTGAAGAGAGGTTTGTGGTATCTATTAATAGTCTCTTGATTGTCGTTATTATCGACTTCTGTATAAAAAATCTGGTGCGACGAGGCGTAATGGTAAAGGAAAAATATCTAGAACTAATTCACACATAACTTCACCCATGCGTTACATGAACTAAGTACCGCTAAACTAAGTTATATTTGTTATTACCGAGCACTAAGTATGACATAAACATGCTAAGAAACAAGTGTGCTTACGCATACACATTATACTCCTGAATTTTGGACATGGCAACCTCTTTCTACCTGAGAAGTCCTCGTTAATATTCTTTGATGCTTTGATGATTCTATGGGATTGACAAGGATCTCTGTAGACTTGGATCAAAAACTATAAGTAACACTAAAAGGCTACGATTTCCATTTAAATTATGTCTATAATTTGTTTATTTGAATCGCGCTAAAGAAGACTGTTGAATGAAAAACGCAGTCGTTGCTTTAGCAACTGGTGGAAACAGCTTCACAACAGCGGTGGCAAGGCAAGTAGATGATGACTTAAATGTTTTGACTTGCAACGAAAATAATGGCGAGTTCGAATTTTTATAAGCGATGTACATAAGTACACAATTGTTTTAAATACACTAAGTAAAGTAGTCAATTAATAAATTTATGGATATTACTCACTTAAAAAAATAATATAGATAAAAGAATCAAAGAACGTTCTTGATCAAGCTGATCTTGATCATTTGATCTGAACCTATAAAAGAACACTAGCCAGCATCTTGTTCTACTTCCTACAACCTCTTGCCACTTGCATACAGGTGACTATTCCGAAGATACAGTGCCCGTCACATATAAGTACCCCCCTATCTCAATGTATGTGGGACACAATAGTTGTTATATAGACTTTGCGTACAAAGGAATTCGAAGTAGTCGTAAATATTATGTAGACAAGGGGGGTACTTAATTCTGACGCGCACTGTACATCGCCACCGCTGTTGCGAAGACACCCACTAGACCCTTGCTCTTTAGTAAGTAATTATTATGACTCACGAGGGATGCTAACAGGCTGTTCGAGCCCTCTTCCCCAACTGCACAGAGTATATGATGATCTCCGCCTCGGCTGCAGCACGCATGTGCAAGTTGCATCGATTGAGGCAACAGATATTGTTATGATTGCATGCGTCGTAGATTGCTCTCGAATCAAATATTGCTTTGGGACGAAAGCGAGTAAAAAGAGTATTTACATTCAAAAGCTGGCAAGTAGCTTGAATGTAAATACTCTACTGGGTAGGTAGTAAGTCGGTTTATGTAAATGTATTTGCTAATAGATAATGCTGGACAATTCACACAGCATTATCTAGCCCCAAGCACAAGTTTGTTTGGTTTTGATCTCATGTTTATCGGCTAGACGACCTTGAGTCCCCCTCTAGTTGGTTCGTAATAAATCACAAGGGAGCCAAACGACCCTCGATCTTGGATTGTCCTTGATCTTCAAGGGCTATAGTTTCACTTTGACCTCTCCCCAGCCGTGGGACCTAAGATGCATAAAATAAGAATCTCTTCGACCCACAAGATTTTATTGCGCTGGCTTAGATATGTCGAACAACAGCTTTTTTTCACCTTTTTCGCTAGCGTGTCTATAAGCAAATTTTATATTTGTGCTGTGATTTGATAGATTCAGATTAATTTATTGGTGTAAGATAATAAACATGACGTGTAGGTGCCTACATAATTACATTATGTTACATGAATAAAGTATAATTAATATTTATCACAGAATAGTTGTCAAAAAAAATAACGTAGATATTACACGTAGAGTTACATCAAGGTAGATATTTTTAGACACAAACTGTTAGGTTAGAAAAGATTGAAAGGTTTTGATGGTTACATGTTATTAAGGCGCATACAGCACCTAAACTGGCGCCACCACCTACTTTATGTTATTATTCTGTTTAACAAAGGAATTTTCAAAAATCCATCGTCCAGTTTGTGATAAAATATATAAGGTTATGATAGGTATCATAACCTTTTTTTTAATGCCTCTGTAATAGTTTTATTCTATTTAGTTTAGGCAGAGATACGAAGACGGAATAATAAGATAAATAAGGTGGCGGCGCCACTTTAGGTGGGGGGGTATGGGCCTTAATACGAAAAAAAACACACAAGCGTCATTTACGTCAAACAGTACATGAAAAGCTGGTGCTAATTCATCAACTTCATCAAGTTTATCAGTTACGAATAAAATACATACATTAACATAAGATTATTACAGATAATGCACACGCTTAAAGTACACATGTTTATATTTCCTTCTCCAAGTTCTTCATAAAGAATATTTGGAAGGTCCTTTCAAGTTTAGAAACCTCCTACTATAGTAGGAGGTTTCGCTCTTCCTTATTAACTTATCCAGGATTTAACAAAAACTTATTAACAAAATTTTGAGCTACCGGTCAATGTTAAACATTCTGCAACTAGCTCAATTATTTCAATTGTAAATACTAGTTCTTATTTGGTTATTTAATTGCAAATATCTTTGTTAACAAGGTTTCAACATAACATTTTGATCAATACAGTAAATATACAAATAATGAATATTAAAGTATTTTGAGGGTAAATAAGTTCTATTGAATAAAATGAGTTTTATTTGAGTGCTCGATGTGGTGTGGTCTAAGTTGAAAACTCAAAGCATTTAATGAAAAAAGTTGAAGAACTAGATATAATACGTCAATTTATCTACAATCATTTTGTTGTTTGTGTGTGTGTACATTGCATAAAATAAGAAATAAATATTAATAGAAGGTATTTTACTTGAGTAAGATCATATTGTACTCTTATTGGCATGCAAGACTGCTATTATCCCGAAAACACTGCATTAAACTAGCAACTACCATATAGTTTCACGTTTTAACAGTTACGGTTATACCATCTCTTACTTCAACATGGATATCGTCAGCAAACAAAATTACTACTGCTTATTCTGGTAGAGTTTGTAGATGATTAACATAATGTCAGGAATAGCAGAGGTAATATGCAACCTTGAGGTACCCCTATGTCACTCAGTTCCTGATTCCACTTCGTCTCGAAAGAGTCCGGGCAACAAGAATTAACGTTGCGTGTGGTACGAGTTTTTAAGAGTAGTGTTACCTCAAGTTTCACATACAACATTAAATTACAATACACATTTAACATTGATGACATATCTAACATTAACTTGTCCAGCGAACAAATTAATACACACGCTTATCTAAAACACGCAGTGGTAACGCGTGAAGCTCTAGTCTTAATCCACGCCAAGTTAGATTACACAAATGATATAAATACCTCTTATGGAACAAAAACTCACGTAATAGCAGAACTATCTCCCTTTCGGGTAACACTTCCTCGACAGAGTCTGGGTTTCCCCCGATTGTCTCTCCAAGGTTCTGGGCAGCCAGCCTCTTTGATATCATCCTGAGGAGATCAAATTTCTGCTCGAACTCTTTATAAAACGCATAAATCATATCGGACAGTTCTGCCATGAAAGGGTTTTCGTTGTGATGCATATTGCACGAGCGCACAACTCACGGGGTGAAATTTAACTGAAGGGTGGCAACCCGGGTGCGCGGGCCACTGCAACCTGCGCACGGTTTTTTTACTCACTCTTACTCATATAGAAAGAGTATATCAAACCACTCTTATGCTTTACATAATATGTAAAGTGGTTTGATTTGAGACATTATTAATTAATTATATTATAGTTATTCTATTGTTGAGTAAGTTCAGGTTAGGTTCGAATTGAATAGGCTCCGAAACTACTGGACAGATTTGAAAAATTCTTTCACCATTACAGTCCTTAATTTAAGTAATTTTCCCTGATGAGCAAAAGTTATAGAATATTTAAAAAAAATTAGGGATCAGCATGGAAAAATAATTTTTTGTTAAATACCCGTGCGAATCCGGGGGCGGACAGCTAGTATTGTATATACTGTAAAGTACTTTCCGGTAACGTCATCATCAGTTTTAATATCTTGTATGAACGAAGTAATTTTTTATGGCAATTAGTTTCGCCAAGGGGTCAACGCTCTGAAATCGCGGGTTTTGATCTCAGGAAAGATTAAAGATGGCGGATCTGTACTAACAATTGCATAATCTGTAGCGCTGAGAAATTAAACAACGTTCGTGGCCGGAGTTTTTTGGTGAACGCGTTAAAGCCTCTACACACATGAGCGCGATGCTACGCGACATCGCACCAACCTACTTATGTAACGCTTCGCGCCACACGCTCGTCTACGAACCCTTCTAATTCTAAGTGGGGGAACTGAGATCTACCTTCACTGACAGATCGCATGGGAGTGTATTGACGACCTACAAACCCTTTGTCACGGTATAAATACTGACTAGCTACTACGGGAACGAGTTATGAACGCGACGCGATGCCGCGTCGAATATGCGAATGGAACGCATATGCGCATCTGCGAACATTCATCGTGGGTAGTTCGCGGCTTCGCGCACGTGTGTGGAGAGGCTTTATCATCTAGTTTTTTATTGGCTGCTTGTTACGTACCTACTATCTATGTTGTTTTATTCGGATCGGTAGGTAAGGTACCAAAGTAATATTTGGAAACTTTGATTTGAGTTAAGGGTAGTTACAGCCGAAATAAGGAATGCTCCTTTTTTGAAATCAGTAAAAAGGGATAATGATGGAGGATAAACAACAAAATGTTATAAACACAAATCTATTAATTAATAAAATAAATAGTTAACAAGGAATGTTGGTAGCTTTTTAAATAAATTAGTGCTCAAATAAATAATGTGCGTGTCATGTGCTTAAAACAAAATTTGGCCGGACATAACCCAGCTTTATTTTGAACTTAATACCTTGGCTTTTTGATTTATGATCTCTTTTCTATAAGACATAAAAGATATGTAACATTATAACAAACAATCAATCGACCTTTGTCTTACTCAAACCTTGTTCCGAGGTCTTACTCCTCAACTTTTGAGACTTCAAAATCATCCTCCTCAAGACGGAGTAGACCACCCAAAACACCAAGAATATCTTAGAATCAGTGCTGATCATCAAATATGCCGCCAGCATGGATATAACCACACCTATTGCGTACAAGAACATCTGCGTGGTCTTCGATGAACGGGTCTTACAACTGCAGCCAGGAGGGCATTCGGTTTTGAGCGGGCAGTCTTGGGGACATTCGGTCTTGCAAAAGCAATCTGCGTCGCAACTTCTTGGGGCCATTGTATCGGTGGGGCATTCTGGACTGAATGAGACGGATTTTGGTTGTTGTTTGCTCGGGGCTTTTGCTGTGAAAGTGATGGTTTCTGAAAATTGGAAATTCGTTTAGTGATCAGAGTATTCTAGATGTGGTGTAAATGGTACCTGATTTTTTAGAGCAGATTGTTTTACTAATGGATCGTTGAATGACGCAGAGAAAATTCAACGAAATTTGTGAACAATCAGCAATGTTTAAATAGAATTTTTAAAAGATGTACCTATTTTAATCTCTTACGAATATTTTTGTTCTTTCATCTCTATACTTCAAGTTTACTGTGGTTTCTCAATGATTTTATTTATAAAAAGAGATAATATAAATAAATAATGCCTGACAATCCACACAGCATCACCTGGCCCCAAGCAAAGCAGAGCTTGTGTTATGGGTACTAAATGACTGATATACATAATACAATATTAATACTTATATAGATATTTTTTATCATACATAGAAAACGACCAGAACACCCTGAACAAATATCTGCAGGTCGTACAAATATTTGTTAGGCGGGATTCGAACCCGCAATCTCCTGCGTCGCAGGCGGACCTTCGTCCACCGCGCCACAGAGATTTTAAATATTTGATATGATACATTGCCAAGGTGTTAATAATTATTCGACTGGTAATGTTACTGTGAGATTTTCTATGAAAAAAAAAAGTAAGTAAAACTTTTTACCCAATGTCTGTGTAATGGTAGTCATGATTGTTGCTCCAATATCCAATTGTGAATGCAATAACTAAATAAATTTTAATCTTAAATATAAAACTTCATCAACACACAAGGATAGCAGACAATGTAACCGGAAATGCACAAACAGGAAGTACGTCAATTGACAGTTGGAGCGAAACGTCAACAGTTTTTTCAGGGTGACCTGAAAAAGTGACTAATGAGATTGCTTCCATATTTTTTATTGCTTTAAAAAGTTTGCTTTAAAATAAACGAAATAAATTGGTTTTAGCGAAGATATCAAGGAATATTAAAACTGGTTTGTTTGGGTTTATCACAGACGCAATTTGTTGTGTGTGATACAGATTTCTTTCATTATTCTACTAGTGGATTTACAGCTAAACCAAAACGTCCAAGAGTCAGGTACTACTAAAAAACTGCGTCTCTCATTTGAAATCGTTGAAATTGATTTAAGCAAAGTTAGGAAGATACGTTAAAACTGGTTTGCATAGGTTAATGCCAATTAATGACGCTGTTTTCTAGTTCTCATCCGTATAACCAAATAATTACGTCTCTGATGGGCAGTGTACGACAGTCGCAACTGCATCCTGGTTACTGTGGCAGAGCCTACTCTGCACATCTAGTGTAGAGATCAGTAGGGCAAGCACGGGCTTTCTTGTCTATGGTAGAATAGAGAAAAATTACGTCACTTTGTCATCGAATGCGTAAATGTTTTGAAATATTTTTTTTCAACTTCAATAATGTGCGCAATGTATTGCGATGCGATGCCATTATTGTCTATTCTACCCTAGAGAACAATCCCCGTGCTTGGCCTACAGAGGTACCTAATAGTACCTATACCTCTCATCTCTACTCTGTAATTTGTACAGAGGGAGAACAATGAAGAATTCTGTTTCCTTAATTGATTATCCTCGACTTTTGTGCTTAGCTTCACAGGTGCCTATGAAAAGTTTCTTTCTATTTCACTTTTTGGTTATGGGTAAACTAAACATATATAAATAGCAAGCACCCATAAATATATGGACCTATTGAAAATTGTCTGAAATAACATTTATATTAGTTTTGTTTATATAAGTTACCTACTAAAATATCAGTCGGAGAATGGCGTTAATGCTCCCAACACATAAACAAAGGAATAATTATAATACAATATATAGAAATCAAGAAACGATTACTTAATCGTTTTCACACAATTGGATTTTTATAAAGAAAGCTTTTTTCTGATGATTCTTTTGTTAATGTCGATTAAAAACAAGCAAAAAATTAACGATGAGCATTGTTGAAACAAAATAGAATATAAATAAGCAAAAAACATGCCTACACCCATAAAAAATGCTGCAAAGCATCAATAACCAGCCTCGGATTTATTTTATTTAACGTGATTATAGTTTGAATTTCAGCGACTGTTTTTCACCTTGATCTACATTCCGCGGTTTTTACATAAACTTTACGGTATATAACTTACCGCCGGTCTTTAGAGGCATAGTCAGATAAATCTACTGGTAACTGCTGCAGCCATGCCTTCTCCTTGTGAACCTTGTAAAGGTAAGTAAATCTACCGTAACTTTACTAAAGTAATACTATGGTATCTAAAAATAGATACCAATGTATACTCATTCTAAGTGGACTTGTTTGTTCTCTTTTGAGTATAAATAAAGATCTTTAAACCGAAGTTGTATTTATGTGCTTGATCTTTGTGACGCTGCGAGATACTGTCATCTTCGGGACGAATGTTTGTAACATCTGCAGATAGTTCAGGGTGTTATGGTTGTTGTTTATATATACAATGAAAGGTCTGCCCCGATTCCGCACGGGTATTTAACAAAAATTTAATTTGCTTATCCCTTTCATTTTTTATTTTTCTTTCCATTTTTTGGAAAATATTCTATAGCTTTTGTTCATCAGGGAAAATTTTGGATTCTAATGGTGAAAAAATTTCTCAAATCGTTCCAGTAGTTTCGGAGCATATTCAATTCAAACAAACAATCAAATCTTTCCTAACCAAAGTACCTAACCAAATTAGAACTATTATTTACAATTGTAAAATCAGCATTGCGATACAGCCAGCGTCCTGGTGATGCTTCCGACTGGTATTATTGGATCAGTTGCGCTAACTATAGATTATTTGAAACAGTCTGCAGGTAGCTCAATTGTTTCAATTGTAGTACTAGTAGCCTCAGCCGCCAGATACTCACCAGCCCTCGGATACGTTGCGTCGCTTCGACCAGACGCTCAAATAATTTTATATTATGTTTATTGAGGTCTTTAATATTTTATTATTTTTATTTTTTTAGATACCTGCCAAGCCGGCTCCTGCTCAGACCAGTGCACGTGCAAGGATAAAGGCTGCAACGACTGTTCCTCCAAAGGTACTTATTATTGGCCTATGACGACCTCTGTGGCGCGGTGGGCGAAGGTCCGCTCGCGACGCAGATTGCGGGTTCGATTCCCGCCACGGGACAAATATTTGTACGATCTGCAGATATTTGTTCAGGGGTTCTGGTCATTCTTGTATAATAAATGTAATAATATTGTATTATGTATGTCAGTCATCTAGAACCCATAACACACTGCTTAGCTTGGGGCTAGATGCTACTGTATGGATTGTCCAGCATTATTTATTTAATTATTTATAATTTACGCTCAATGATGTTTAGACTCTACTTCAGTTAGAGACATTTTGAGACAAGTAGGTATCTATACGTTTGCCGTGTGGTGCCGGCATAGAATTTCACCACCCCAACTCTTCCCGTGGGTGACGTAAGAGTCGACTAAGGGACACACACTCACCGGGGGGTGGGCAGCAGTGCCCTCTGCAGAGACAATAAACGTTATTTTTCTAGCTTATTAATTATTTCTCTTTACAGGTGGTTGCTGCTAACTCTTCAAACCTTCCACCATGGACCGCGAAAGAGACATCCCTCGCCGTAATCGTCGCTTCTCCGTCACCAGAGTCATGGACAAATGCTTCCCTATAGCCTTCTATACAGCCTTGCTTACAACTATTGTACTGTTTTACCTAATAATATGAGATCTTGAACCACATGTATGTTTTATTAACAACTAGCGGTCCCGGTTCCACACTATCACGTTGGGTTTCACAGTTTTCATACTGATACCTAACTTTTTAGTAGCATAGGGCTTTTTTAAATTAACTCGTACTTATTTTTTGACATTGACTTTCCTCCCGCACCTTAGTGACGAATTGTGAAGTATATGACACTCCATAACTGACACTGGCAGTATCGTAACACGACTAAAAATGATCATCATCAGCCCATGTTAGTCCATTGCTGGACAAAGAAATACAAATACTTAAGTATTACAACAAGATAAACTTTAGGTATAGAAAAGCACAATCCCAGGAAAGACTAGGTAGGTATATAATATTTTCAAAAAAGTTAGGATAAAAAAATATATACCCGTGTGAAGCCGGAGCGGAACGCTAGTTACAAAATAATAGCGAAGTTTTAAAGAATCCTGATCTTTGACTGTTAACGAAGAGTTTACTCAATATCAGTAGGTACTGTAGATACATAAGGTGGAACAGGATTAGGTACATAATAAATAAGTAAATAAAAGAAAATAATTTGATTTCAGTAACCAGCTAGTTGTTAGTGATCCATAATTTATTAGCAAATATATTAAGAACTTATTGCTAGGGTTAGTTATACCTTATATTGAAAAATGTTTACTAAATTCATTGACTAACCTTTGAAACATTTCCACAGGGGAGAGGTGATTCTACCCGCTATTGTTTTTAGTATGGTGTTGGGGCTGTCACGTACTCTGCGCATAAGGGATGCGGTCTTTTTACGGAGGATGACAGCGAAGCCATCCATCTCGTATTCCGCAAACATTCCCGATGCACTGAAAAATCCAGGCAGTCCCGACATAGTGTGATTATATTTCCCAAAATCTACATCAGCTAGACGTTACAGTGGCGTCTGAGCTACTTAAGTATGACTGTAAGATCTTCACAAACAGCGAAGATATTGCGCCTCTTTAATAATAGGAATATGAATGTTTAATTACCAAATTTATAAGGAAACCATATTATATAAATAATACATTATAGATAATAGACTTTAAAGATTACAATACCTTATAGGTAGTGAGAAATAATTTCTTAAACAATTTTCAGTATTTTGAAAGCTCTACAAAATCTTTCCATAGGCCTTAGTCTGAGTTGTATGCATATGTTTACGATAAACGTTTTCGAAAAGTATTGACTTCGTAACAGAAAAAAAACATACATATAATGTCAGTAGACACTAACATGGTTGTATGAGCGACTTCACACGTGGCACAGTATTCTGTATACAGATCGACGAACAAAATCGAACAAAATACATACGTACACGATAAAACGGAACAGTAAAACGGAGACATATTGTGTGAACGCGAGGTGAAAAAATGCAACAAATACGTCTCATTTTCCTATTCGATTCCTGTGCGTATGCATGAAAGCTCTGAAATTACCATCGAGAACGTATCCAGTAGAGGCGCCATACTAAAACCGCGCATCTCTGTCACCCGTCAGTGTTTTAGCACTTACTTATTTAGAGAAGGAACAAGCTGGTTTAGGCTATCGATATCGATACTTCAGCTTCAGCATGATATCACACAATATTAACATGTAAGTAATATTTTTGATTGTGATATTTATTTGAACGATTGTAGGTGGCAAATGGACTAAGATGAAAACGTAACAGATTTTGCTGTGTTCAAGTTACCAGTTGAAATATTTTTTGTACCTAGGTTTTTTTGTAATTTTATGTATGTATAATGGTCCCGTAAGAATTTTATTGTACTTCATAAATTACCTATAATAATGTTATGCTTGTCAACTCACACATAGAGGAAGTATTCGAAAAAATTGCGCACAACTCGGACTAACCGCTAAGAAAAGGGAACAGCAGCAGTCGTCTAGTCGACTTGGCAGACCACTCCACAGATTACTCAGAAATACGCGGGCCACAATACAGTGGCTCCTGATGTCTCACACAGAGCAATGTTATCGGTGTCATGCCTGTAAAATCCCTCGCAGTCTTTTCGCAGCCTAATAGTCGTAGTCGTAGTTAAGTCTATTCTAGGCTGCTTCACCAGCTCGTAATTTAATAAAAACAAATCTTATAATAAATAAATACGTGTAGAAATTGAGATGGAGAATCGTCTCCCGTGGTAGCTACAGGCTATCTATTACAGGCAGCTTCTACCCATAAGAGCTTTACATAAATTATGTATTTTATATAATATTCGCACGTTCAACAGAATATTGTTTTGCTCTCATGCTGAGCAAATAAATAATTCCAGACAATCCACAGTATCATCTAGCCCCAAGCTAACCAGAGCTTGTGTTATGAGTACTACCTATTATATTAATTGAAGTTCAGGTTTACGTTGATGAACATGATTATATCTCTTCTATTATACAGTGTAAGTCTGCATAAAGTGCACATACTAAAATGAGAGTAAGTTCGCCCTATATTACTAACACAGAATGAGTTAAAAAAATCAAATATTTTTATTATATTTTATAGCGTTTATAATCCATCTAAACAAAAGGGTGTATACTTTGTAAACTTTTAAACTAAACGATCAATTCCTATATAACTCAGGAATTATTTAAAAGAGCTTCTTATCTCATCTTTTATATGTGTATAAGGTGGGAAAACTATCAGATTTTGACAGTTTTGGTATTTTTTAAACATATACTAAAGTCTGGTTTGGAGTACCTACGTATAAAATAAAAATAAACTCAAACATTTCGAAACAAAATCAATTTATTGCACGAATAAAGAACGAGATACTCAACAATTTGATCGCTAAGTGGTTATATTGGTCCTGTTTGATTGAGGCCAATTAGCAACATCCATCTGCAACATAAAAAAACACTTGGTAAAAAAACGTGTCTGTTGTGTATCATAGGTAAGAATCGTGTTTTTAGACCATAATAATTATCGTTGAGAACTCTAGTGTTCTAGATAAACATAATTTAGAATTTCAGACTTTACCTATCATAAAAAATCGAATATTTTTTTTATGAATAAACGCTATCTATGTATTTATGTTATATACACAAGTATTTTGATAAAATATAGGTTAAGCAGGTTTGTCATGGTGTGAAAACAAAGTCCGACATCTTTACCGTTTTCTGGGTTCTAAAAATTTACTAAAGAAAAAATCAGATAAGAAGTTTCGCACAAATTCTAAGCGGCAATAAACTTGATATTAATTTATACTTTATATAATTTATGTACAGTGCGCGTCACATATAAGTACCCCCCTATCTCAATGTATGTGGGACACAATAGTTGTTATTGTTGGGAATTTCAGACTTTGAGTATTATGGAAGGGCAGTTCAATCCTGAGCGGCGGCCGAAAAATTTTTGCATGTGAAAAATTGTGACAAGTTACAAGGGAATTAGAAGTAGTCGAAAATAGTTTGTATACAAGGGGGGTACTTAATTCTGACGCGCACTGTACATACTGTATTCTACTAGTGTAGTATAATAAATAAAGCTTTGTGAATTGTTTGTAGGTACTATCCCCTTTATTCATAATGGTGTGCTAACGTAAAACACTTGCTATATTGGGTTGACACTGACATACATATTATGTCACTAAAAGAATACAGAATGAGAAATAGCAATAATGATAAAGAATTTACTCTAGTGAAACTCGTATGAATTTACCACTAAGAATTTACTAATATGAATGAATAATTATGAAAAAGGTATGTACCATTAACTCATATTGTGTTTGTTATCCTAAAGGCAAATACATTATTTTCTTTATGTATTTATCTAATACACAATTTCTATGTAGGTAATATGGTGTTAGGACGTCTAGGAGGGCTAGATGAATATGTTGAGGACATCGATTATGAATTCACCTTGGCTGGAAGAGCAATCCGTGGTGCATTTGTCATCGCAGCTGCTGCAGTCATCTTTGCAGGTGTCTGTGGAACAAAATATAATTTTGCTTACACAGAGAAAAATTAGAGAATTTCGATGCACAAAGAGCAGTCATATCGGTTTAGGCGTTCATATTTATCTATACTAATATTATAAAGAGGAATGATTTGATGGTTTGTTTTGTTTGAATTGAATAGGCTCCGAAACTACTGGACCGATTTGAAGTTCTTTCCTCATTAGAATCCTTAATTTTCCCTGATGAACATAGACTATAGAGGCTTCCGTTTTCAAAAAAGCTAGTGATCCGCATGAAAAATTAAATTTTTGCTTAATACCCTCGCGAAGCCGTTGTGGACCGCTAGTTTGTTATACTTTTATGAGATATATGTAGGTACCTACTTTGTCTTTTTTTTGTGTTGAAAAATAGGTTTGTATTTAACCCGCTTACATTCATAATGAATGCCTTAAAGAATTAGTCCCCTAAAGAATTAGTTATTATAACGTACCTTTGCAGGGTTCACAAGGAGCAGGCATTTTCTGTATTTTATTTGAGGACCGTTGAACTCCAATTGAATATGTGAAACAAACTGTGATCTACCAGAAATTTCAAACGCTTTTATATCCATTTGTTGAAAAGATTCAGTAAATACAGCTATCTCAGGAAAAACTGCAGTTGTACTGTTGAACCTTGTATTTTTTGCGCATGCACCTTGGTATCTTTTTGTGCATGATTTGCCAGCTCGGAGTATAATGATCATGTATTTGTCCCTTGAAGAATAGGTCCTAGAAAAATATAGAATACCTAGGTCCGTGGGGTACCAAGGCTTTCCGGGTTTTGTAAAAATATCTGAGCGTCGTCGCGACGCTCAGATATTTTAATGAAAAAAATTATCAAAGCATTCGTACTGAGAAAAGTACCATTAAATAAATAAAATTAGAACTAATTTACAACTGAAATAATTGAGCTAACTGCAGACTATTACAAACAATCTGCGGGTAGCTCAACTGATCTATATCAATACCAATCGGAAGCGTCCCCAAGACACTAGCTGCATTGCCTCGCTGTATGGCGACGCGTCGCCATACAGCGAGGCAATGCAGCTTATTATTTATTTAATGGTACTTGTCTCAGTACGAATGCTTTGAGAATTTTTTTCATTGTTATTGTGGTTTTTATCTTCGATAACTACATTTTTTACATCTTTATCATGGCTTTGCGCGGAATTGTAACTAAATAGGTATTTTCATCGTTATATGATTGAAGTTGGCCATAAAAGTATTGAGAAGTCCTAAGATTAAAGAGATTTTGCACGTGCCTGTAAAAACATCCTTCTATGTACGTCATTGGCAAATTTGGCAATATAAGTGTAGAAATAAGTGAGAGGTCCTAAGTCTGAAGGAATTTTGCACGTGCCTATAAAATTTCGTTGATTTGGAAAGATGTTTATACTTATAGCATTACATATAATCATTCTTGCGAGACCTACTGAATGAGTGTTCAGTTATCATTATCATGGAGTTAAAAACGTCTATCTACTTTGGATAAGTTATCAGCGCATTAGTTTGACGACCTCTGTGGCTCGGTGGGCGAAGGTCCGCCTTAGACGCATGAGGGTTCTAAACCACACCAGCCAATAATAGTTTACTGCTGGACATAGGCCTCCCCTAATGAGCGCCATAGATGGCATTATTCATCATTTGGCGGTTATTGCCCATAATCCCCAAGCTGGGCATGCGAGTTGGGATCGCTGTTCGGCACCTTGTATTGAAACCGCATAATCGGTACTATGCCTAAGTATTTTTGACGCTTCGCTGCGCTCGCTGTCTCGTTCCGCTTCAATTACGTTGAATTGTGTCTTTAACATTGAACCGTTATGTTTTTATCAAGAACTCAATGTCAAGATGTCTTTCAATGAACTTGGACATCCATAAATGCAGTTTTGGTAACAGTTCCTTAGTTCTGAAAGAGCTGTACTGTAGTCCGTATGGTTACTCTTTGTGTACAAATAGCGTAGATAACCCTAAGATAACCCAAGAATATACAAAAAGCCGTGTTGCTAGCATAAAGAATGTGCAATTTTCATGGATTGATAAAAGAGAATTTGTAAAATATTATAAAATGAAAGTTTACGATAAAACAACAGGTTGGTACAGACCGTAGCGTAATTATTATAATCTGTTGCTAATTATGATAATTTATTTAGTCACACAGTTCTATACTTCCATACTTATATGTATTATAAATTCAACAGTATATCGGTTACCTGTCACGCCTAATCGGTTGCACGGCTATTAATGAAATTTGGCAGGGAGGTAGACGGTATCCCAGGGGCGGATTTTGGCTACTTCAAGTGCCAGTATGCCATCTATGTCGCTCACTAGGGGAGGCCTATGTCCAGCAGTGGACTAATTATATGCTGATGATGTGCCAGTAAAGTGCGTACGTAGCGGCATAATGTAGTAGATCATTCAGGAAAAGTAGTTTAGTTTTAGTGGGCATCCTGGTTTAAGTCACGTAAGTAAAGTAACATAAAGGGACCATTCACACGGCAGATCGGTTCCTGAAAATTGTAAAAGTTTCATACCTTTTGAAATTTATTGATGAGAATCGAAAAATTTACGAATAGATGCCTATCTACTTCCTAAGTAATCACCGAAGTAAGGTGCCTTAGTAATTGTATATACATAATCAATAAAATTTATTTTCCTGTAAATTTAAAAAAAATCATCTGACTGTTTGTACTGTTGTTTATAATTTTATTAATGCCTCAGTAATTACAGAGTAATTATAAATAATTATTTATAATATTTATTTTGTATAGTTTAGACAGAGATATAAAAATACACAAAATAGTTTGGTGACCATCAAGGCCATTCTCGGTCTTTTTTAACTTACTCTATACAATATAAAACATATAATACCTACGTTTATTATATATACATGCAATAAAAAACCTGATAATAGATAATATGCCCTGATAAAAATGCATTTCGTTTTATTATTCAGATTCCAATGCGGAGCCATCTACTTCTGTTTGCATACTCGGATGCGATTGTCAAACTGTTCGTGTCAGTAGTAAGTCAATTACATATTATGTATATAAACAAAATCCTTAGCTAATATGAAAAACTACCCATGTGTAGTTAATTTGATAATTGCGCCGCAGGAGGTTGTGGGTTCATTTCCCGCAGATCTTGCAAATATTTCGATTCTGCCGATCATACAAATATTTCTACGATCTGCAGATCAGCTCAGGGTCTCTCAAGAGCACCCTGAACTGACTTCTTTGAATGCAGTTTAATAACTGTTCAAATAAACTGCTTTTAAATTAAAATAATGTCTTCTTTCAGTAAAATGATCCATCTAGAATATTTAATGTACTTTCCCTCCATGTGACATAGCCGTGGGATGCCCTGTATAGTATCTATCTATCAAGTCCAGTCATCTAGTACCTATGTAAGATCAGTCAGCTTGGGGCTTGATGATGTTGATGATGATTCTCCAGCATTATTGTATTTAACTTCTTTCAACGTGTAGTAGTGGGAGTATAAATGCCGAATAGGAAAGATAATCATGAAAACGTATCTGTTTTTAGGTGGATGTGTAAAGAGACAAAAGTTTTTTACATCAAGAAAAACATGGTAAGGTCTACCCACCTTTATGGTCGAAGAGCCAAGGAGTTTCGGATACTGGATACTTAATCCTTGTTTATAAAATAGGATGTTTATTAATAAAACATTGAACTAACTGGTCCTTATTACTTTTATTGGCAACAAAACGAAAACATAAAATAAGTCATACAAAAATTAAAATGTTGCAAATGCTATGAAAAATCACCCAAGAAAATAAACACATTTTCCGATTACACTTCGCTTTTTTTTTTTTATTGAAAGGAACTCTTGTATCTACTATCTGTTTTTCATATTACCACTACGTTAGAAATAAGAAAGAAAAAGAATAATTATTGTTCCCGCTTATTTAGTGTATCTCTGGCGTAGTTGAAGCTGTTTGTGAATACCATGGTTGTTGATTTTTTGACAAAATTTGCATTTGCATTTTTGTTGCTCTTTCCTATATTATAAGTGCTGATAATTCAAACTCGATGCTCAAACGATAATATGGAAGGATTCTTATGCTTTGAGCTCTTTACAAATTATTTCTTGAAAATTACGTGAGCACTTAAAGCCAAAGTTATTTTCTTAACAAAAGTGAACTGTATTTTCTTGCATGATACTGATGATATAATGTACTTCTGTGGCTGCCCCTACTTCTTGGTCTTGTCTGTGGTCTCCTGAGTGGTCTTCTTGCAGGTGCAGGATGCATCACATTTACAGGAGCTGCAGCATTGGCTCGTGCTGCACTTGCAATCTGTGGGAGTAGAATTATAATCAGCCTATAATAATAGTAGTACAATCATAATCAGCCTATATATATAATAGTCCAATGCTGGACCTCTAGGCCTCCCCTAATGAGCGCCATAAATGGCATTATTCATCATTTGGGGATTATTGCCAGGGAGAGTAGAATAATGTCAGGCATTGCTTCCTGATTCTTTGCGAAGAGAAACAGCGACGGAGATATATTGAAATGGAGTCGAGAAAACGACGCAATAGATGGCATACTGTGCGCCATAGATGGCAGTAGACTTCTGCACTCTTTCTGCACACTTTTTGGGTACCTAATTGGTTTTATATTTGTTGATAAATATTCAAAGGCCTTCTAGGTCTTAGTTGGTTGCGAGTGGCGCCACCATATAAGACCTAAAAGGCCGTTACACGATGGCCACGACGGTTGTACTGCTACGATTGTCTTTTTTTTTTCAATTCAATAATTGACAAAGTTGTAACATTTTGGGGCGGTATATTGCGTGCAAACGTTCAATGGAAAAGCGACTAGTCATTTAGCCCCCCGGTTTACGGCTTTGCTGTAGGAACGTTTTATCGTACAATCTAATCAGAAGTTACCAAGGTACCTAGGCATCTTTAAAATGTAGGTAGAGGTAAAGTATAGGTCTTTTACTTAAGAGAAAGGCATGTTAACGCCTTTTACTTATGAGAAATTATCGTAAGGTATGTCTGTCGAATTCCGCCTATCTAAGGTTTAAGCTCAGTTGTCTTCGTAATTATGAAGATAATAAATAAAAGGGCATGTATTTCAAAAGTTTGTTTAATGCTTAATTAAAGAAACATAAAAAAATGAGGATTATTTTCAAAACAAACACAATAAAATTTAAACTTCAACATGGTGCGTTTGGCAGAATTAACCTACTTCGGTTTAATTTCGCCTACTACACTCTTTCTTAAATCTTTTCTTATTTTATCTTAATCTAATTTTTTATAAATCACAAACCAAATCAGTTATAACAGTACTTTCAGTAATCAGTCAATAAATTTTTCAAATACTTTATTTCGCAGTTTTATCTAAGTATTAGTAACATTTTAAATAACTAAGGTATTAACATTAACACGTATAATTTAATCATGGTACATGACAGAAGATCAATAAAACTATCTTAGAATATATATATTTTGAATAAAAAATATTAACATATTTTTCTTTAAGGTAGGCGTTATTTAACCCAGTCGGGGTAATTACGCCCATGAAATATCTAATGTTTAATGACATCTATGACTAACGGCGAACAGCAATATGCCCCTAGAAGACACCTATTATTATATTAGTCACAGCCACCAGGACAATTAAACACGTCCAAGTCGTTCTTGGTCAGCCCTACGCATTCCTCGTGGTACCATTTTTGACAATTTACGCATGGTCTCATATCAGCAATACGATCCTCGTGGCAAGCGCAGCAGTACCAGTTTTCTCTTTTATTCTCTTTACCTTTTTTGTACTTTATTCGTCTTTCTTCCTATTTTGCGTTCTTCTGTCATTACCTTTTCTTTCTTGACTCTTTTTTGTCCTGTTATACTGTTGTTCTTCTTCTGATCTCCTTTTCTTTTTGGTATTATCATCTTTCCCGTTTTCATCTCCTTCCTTCCTTTTTCTATTTTTGTTATTTGCTTTGGTTTCTTGAGTTTTTTCTTTTTTCAAATCTACAACAATGTTAACAACATCAACAATGTTAATTACGCCTATGTGTGAGGTAAAACCGCCTACGATAGCGTTTGGCACGGGTAAATACGCCTAGGCGTAATTACCTGTCGTTCCCAATTCCAAGAAATGTCACTAAAAATTAAAACTAGTCATAAATAATATGATTAACAAGCTGAATATGGATAAACAAATAGGTATTTTAAATAGTGAAAGCAAAATTTTAGGGAAACATGTACGAAAATAATAAAATCTTACCGAAAACTATTCGTTGTTCGCTGACAAGAATTGCACAACGGCCACTCGCGCCGATTGTCGCTCCACTACAAGATCGCGGTATGTGCGGGGTCACGGGGGAGGTTCGCAAGCGGTAAGGGACATAATCACCCTTACGCATTCGCTATAAGATTTGTCTTTATGATACATTTAACTAGGATTTCAGAGCTTAGGCGTAATTAGCTTATAGGCGTAATTGGACAGACCTACCTTAGATGTTATTGCAACAGAAAGCCTTTTACAGATTAAACCTTGTTATTTGGACTTAAAAGACGATCCTATCACACTAATACTATAGATGCATAAAGTTGATTGGATTGAAAGATGGATGGAAAAAACGAACATACACATTATAAGTGATATAAAAATGTACTTGTCGTTTCTTTTCTACTTCTTGCACAAAGGAAGACGAAATAAATATAGTTATCGAAATCTGATAAAAAAGTCTAAAATCCTTCTAGCAAAATTACGTAAGGGATCAGATGCAATACAGTGACGTATGTTCGTAACTGATTTTTTTAGATGTAGGTAAATAATAATTAATCACACAGGTTTTTTATCCCATAAACCAGTTTCCAAAAGATGGAAATAACCCTTAAAAATTCCATTACAACGCGTGCGAAGCAGCGGGCAGAAGTGAGCTAGTAATAAAATATATAAAATATCTTTGTTGGATCTTTGTATGAATTATTGTCTTTGGAAAATACAAAAGAACATAAAATTGTCTGAAAACGATGACGCGCGTAATTGTTAGGTATACAAACGACCTCCAAATACATGATGCAAAACCACTACGTTAGAAAGAAGAAAAATACAAAGAAAATAGTTTTAAATCGATAAAGTCACAATATTTTTAGATAGGCACAATTTACAGACTAATTATACTAATAATTAAGTATGTCAATTATCACTATAAATTATGGTAGCGATGATACCAACGAGAAAATACCACTTATTATTAATAGTCACTTATACGATTGAAACTAAAACTTGGGAGCTGGCTCATAAAACCTACGCGCACTGGTAATACACAACGCTATTCTTCCGCGATTCCAACATTCAGTTGGTTCCTATGTTATAAAAATACAAACAGAAGAAATTTCAAAGTTAAACAAATTGTTAAAAAGATTTACTCACTATCACCGCATCCTCCGCAAGGCATGATTAAATCTTCAAAAATTAAAAACAATATTGAAGCGTAACGTGCGATCGCAACCGTGGCGGCTAGTCATATGCAAGGAAATGCACGCAGTGTTTATTGGCAAGCCGCAGCGCGTTCGGTAACTCACGTCGGAATAATCATTTTTCTAAATATTATGGAATTAAAGATAAATGTTTGTATCAGTTTATTTTGGATTAATCTGATAGCTGAAAATGACACCGATTGAAACAGCGTTGTTTGATATTTGAAGATGAATTCGGTTTTCCTTGAGGTGTTATTTATTTTATAATGTAGTAACGCATAAACAGAGACTACAGGGTATAATATTAGGTCCTTACATATGAAATTGGCGTTTTGTATGGGAGGAACAAAAAGTCGAATATTTTTTAATATAATATATTTAATTAATCAAAGTATGAACCATTATTTTCTATGCACTTTTGCCATCTTATAGGTAGTTCATTGATCCCTTTACTAAAAAAACCAGTCGGACGGGAATCAATAAAATCTTTGAAGGCGATTTGGACTGCCCCATCGGAGTTTTTCCCTTGCAAGAAGTTATCCAAATTTCGAAAAAAATGGTAATCTGTTGGAGCAAGGTCCGGGGAGTACGGAGGATGTCTTAGACTTTCCAATTGAAGCTCTTCTAATTTAGTAGCCGTCTGTTGCGCAGTGTGTGGTCTAGCGTTGTCGTGAAGCAGCAGTGGCGTGGAGCGATTGACCAGCCTAGGTTGTTTAGCCGCTAGCTTTTCCATCATGGTTTGCAATTGCTGACAATAGACATCAGCCGTAATAGTCTGGCCAGATTTGAGAAAACTGTAATGAACAATACCGGCACTAGTCCACCAAACGCTTACAAGTAACTTTTTTGGGGTTAATTTTCGCTTGGGGCAGGATTTGGCTGGCTGGCCAGGATCCAACCATTGCGCTGAGCGCTTCCGATTATCGTAAAGAACCCATTTTTCATCACAGGTAATGATTCGGTTTAAAATACCTTCATTATTGTGCCGGTTTAGTAATGTAACGCAGCAGTCGACGCGCGTTTGCCGGTTTGCTTCAGTCAATTCGTGAGGTACCCACCTTTCAAGCTTTTTCAAAATCAAAATCAAAATCAAAGTGCTTTATTTCCTTTAGACCTTACAGGACTCTTGGACACGTCACAAAATACAAGTTAAATAAGAAATAAAAATGGGAAATAATGTGATCACTTTGATTAATTGTTCACTTCAATCTTTTTTAGGTAAAGTAAAGAAGCGAACAAGAAACCTTTACCTTGTTAGATTGTTAGTTTTAGAGTTGGAGCATAACTCGTACCAAACTTTTTTGTCGTCTAGATAATCTGATATTTTATAGTAAGCTTTTTTACAAAGTATATTTTTGACAATCCGTTTGAATTTATTTATAGATAATTTTTGCAACTCACTTGGAATTTTGTTGTAGAAGCGTATACATTGCCCTTTAAAAGATACATTAATCTTACGTAGCCTAGTAGTGGGCACAGCCAGTTTGTTCTTATTTCTAGTATTTAAATTATGTATATCGCTATTTTTAATGAACTTATTGATATTTTTATGAGTGTACAACAAATTTTCATAAATATATTGACATGTTACTGTCATTATGTTTATTTCTTTGAATTTTTCACGCAAGGATTCTCTGGGACCCATATTATAGATTGCACGAATAGCCCTCTTCTGCAGCACAAATATGGTGTTAACATCTGCAGCGTTCCCCCACAGCAGTATGCCATAAGACATAATACTATGGAAGTAGCTGAAATAGACTAGTCTAGAAGTATCAACGTCTGTAAGATGACGGATTTTTTTGACTGCATACGCTGCAGAACTAAGTCTCTTCGATAGCTTATCTATGTGTGAGCCCCATTGAAGTTTACTATCTAAAGTTATTCCTAAAAATACAGTACTTTCTACTATTTCTAAAGATTCCTCTTTTACCTTTACATCGGCCTTAACTTGTTTTACATTGGGTAGAATAAATCTAATACATTTCGTTTTGGTTTCATTAAGCAGAAGATTATTGACACTAAACCAATTGACTACTTTTGAGATTGCATTATTCACATCGTCGAAATTTGTGTTATGACGTTTCATTTTAAAAATTAGTGAAGTATCATCAGCAAACAATACAATCTCGTGATTATTCTTAACGAGATGAGGGAGGTCGTTAATATAAACAAGAAATAGGAAAGGACCGAGGATAGACCCCTGCGGTACACCCATTGTAACTACAGATCCCGAAGAACGTTCCCCATTAATGTCAACTCTTTGTATCCTGTCACACAAGTATGAAGTAAGAAGATCCAAAGAGTTGTCTTTTATTCCATAATGATGTAGTTTCTTGATTAATGTTACATGGTGTACACAATCAAATGCTTTTGACAAGTCGCAAAAAACGCCTAAAGCATCTTGCGACTTCTCCCAAGCATCAAAAATATGCGATACCAACTCTACACCAGCATCAGTGGTAGACCTGCCGCGAGTAAACCCAAATTGCTTACAGTGAAGCAGGTCATTGCCATCGAAATGCCTTAGCAATTGATGTAAAATAAGTTTTTCAAAAACTTTGCTGAACGTTGGCAATACTGATATTGGTCTAAAGTTAGTGGGGTCAGACCTACTACCTGATTTAAACAATGGAATTATTTTACTATGCTTCATTAGATCAGGAAATACACCACAGTCAATAGATTCATTGAATATAAAAGCTAGATCTGGTGCAAGTGTATCAATCAATGGTTTAATAAGTCTAACAGAAACGCCCCAGAGATCTGCAGTTTTTTTTACATTCAATAGATTAAAAGCTTTTTTAATATCAGTTTCATTGACATGATTGAAATTAAATTTATTTTTGCATTTGGGTACATTTTCTATAAGCAAAGACTCAGCGATAACTTGAGATGAGTTTAAGCACTTTGTAGTAGAAATTGGAATGTCAGTAAAAAAGTTTTCAAATGCTTGGGCTACGTCAACGTCATTTTGGACTGAGCAATCATTAATCTTTAAGTTATAATCATTATCGTAAGTACTGACCTTTCCAGTCTCACTATTTATTATTTTCCATGTCGATTTTATTACATTTTCACTATTTCTGATTTTCGAGCTTATATAATTTGATTTTGCCATTTGACAAACTTTTCTGAACATTTTTGAGTAGTTTTTTACTTTTTCTTTGAACTCAAGACTAAAATTGTATTGTTTTTCATTATACAGTTCATACAAAGTTTGCCTACTCTTATGTATACCTACTGTTGCCCACTCACTAAAGTTGAGTTTTTCTGAGACCACAATCGACTTGGGTGTGAATATTGAATTGAATGCAGTGGTGAATTTGTTAAAAAAACTGCAATATGACTCATTAGGGTTGTTATATGAGTAACAAGGTGGTGGTTTAGAATCCCAATCCAATTTCAACCGCTCAAATCGACTGGTGGTCACAGGTATGTATGTTATTTTTTTTTTTACATTATTATTTTTAATTTTAATTTGTAATTTGATTATTTGACCTAAGTGGTCTGGTTTTAAGTTACTTATTATATTTTTACTAACAATTTTATCATTTAAGCAAACAAACATATTATCTATACATTTTGCTGAAGTTTCAGTTATTCTAGTGGGTTCCAAAAATAGTGGCTTTAGATTATAAGAGTTAAATAAGTTAATTAATCTACTACTTAAGGAGTACACTTCTAAAAGATTAATATTAAAGTCTCCACATACTATGAGATTTTTGTTTGATTTTGATATTTTAAATAAGATGTCATCCATAATTTTTTCAAATATTTCAAAAGAGGCTGATGGTGGGGTGTATACGCTTACTACAATAGTTTGCTCCAACTCAACACATGCTACTTCAATGTGGCTTTCAATCGATAAACAAACTATGTCTATACGTTCTTTAAATTTTATAAGTTTATTTAGTAATATTAAAGAGCCTCCACGAATAGCATGTGATCTGCAAAAAGAACTACCAACCTGATGGTTACTAAAGTTAAACATGATCTCATAGCTTTTCAGCCAGTGTTCTGTTAAGCAGATGATGTCAATATCAAATGAGTTCATGTATAATTCTAATTCTAATAATTTACTTCTCAAACCTTGAATATTTTGGTGCACCAAGTTGGTAAACTTTGCATTTATTTTACAATTTTGTTTTTGTTGTTTTTTCTTGTGATTAATAATATTTGACTTTATAGGGCTAGAGACTTCCTCTATTGTCGTTATTTCTAATTTAAATGACTTGGAATAACTTCCAAGGTATTGTTTGTCAATTTAAAAGAATGCTCAAAAGAAGCATTTTTTATAGCCAAGTTTTTGGCTGTTGTTTTAAAATAATAGGATAGCGAAATTGCTATCTGTCTTTTATAATAATTGGAAAGGTAATAATCACCTTGAGTCAAATAATATTTTTTACTAACAATATTGTTAGTGTCAATCACATGTACATTATTATTGTTGCTTGAAATAGTGTGCAACATCACATTTAGCTTAATCTTCCCAATTTGCTTCAAGTGAATTAAAACAGTTTTATCACTAACACCGCAGCCTGCAGCTAACTCGGACGTGGTTTGCGATGGATCCGCTTCCACAATAGCCTTCAACTCTTCATTATCAACTTGAGTCTCAGGCCGTCCACGGGGCTTGTTCTGCAAGTCGAAATTTCCAGAACGAAAACGTTGGAACCAAAAACGAACTGTGTTTTCTTTTGCAACACGACCGCCATACACATCATTCACCCTTCGAGTTGTTTCCGCAGCACTAGTGCCACGGCGGAACTCGTACTCGTAAATAATGCGATATTTTAAGTTTTCCATTTTGTAAAATGAGTGACGCAAACAGAAAAAAACAGAAGAAAAAAAACAAATGAATGACGATCATCGAAGCACAAATACATGAGTCTATAGCTGTACAAATTTGAATTTGGAATTCCTTACCAAAGAGGAGAAATTTAAGTGGCCAGTACGAAAAACGCCAATTTCATATGTAAGGACCTAATATTATATTAAAGCATTTGTGTTACAGGAATGTTTACTGTCATAAGATGATTCAAGGAAAAGGTTTTTTGATTATAACGATTATGACGCACTACCTACCAACCTCTGCAGGCTAATTAGCCTTACTTTATGGCTCTTTGTCAATATTCTGGAGTCAAAATTATTTTTTATAACTTTTGATTATTGTTATTGTTATTATTCCTACAACCAACCAACTAACCACAGCAGACCATGCTTGCATTATGCTACATAACAGGTTAAAACCTATTGTATGTAACAAAAAATGTTACCTACCTCGTAACAACATATTATGTTTTAACCTAGTAAGTAGCATAATTATGAACACGCTATGCAACCTAATCTCAGTGTAACTTCATGCATGAACGAATTCCAAAATGTTGAACCTACCTCCTTATTAATTACTAGCGGTCCGCCCCGGCTTCGCACGGGTATTAAACAAAAATTTCAGAAATTATGCACTCTAACACGAAGGGTTTCACAGTTTTCATACGGATCTCTTACTTTTTTTAACAGCCTTGGGGTTTTTGACATTGACTCGACATTCCAAAACTGACACTGGCCGTAGAGAAAAAGCAAGCACCGTGCGCTACACAACCTCTTTTTCTATTCTGACGCGCCATAATAGAAAAAGAGGTTGAATATACAGCCCACGGTTCAATTATTGAATTTTTCATGCGGATCCCTAACTTTTTTGAAAATATTATATAGCCTATGTTCATCACGTAAAATTAAGGATTCTAATGGTGAAAGAATTTTTTAACTCGGTCCAGTAGTTTCGGAGCCTATTCAATTCAAACAAACAAACAAACAAACAAACAAACATACAAACAATCAAATCTTTCCTCTTTATAATATTAGTATAGATTACTTCATCACATTTAAGTTACGGAACGCACTCTGTTATCCTTAGCAATTACATGCCTGATTGTCCTAAGTGCTTTTACTACTTGCAATAACGTCTTTTACGACATGTTTCAGTTACATTGAGTGTTTTATAGAAAAGGCGAAAAATAACTATAAATAAGAAAGTACCCTATACATAGTGTGGCAGCGATGGGTCTTCATCGATTCAGATACTTTTTTTTACATCTTGTATTAAAATAGCTACATTTAAAATTCCTATAAAGCAAAAATACGTATATTGGGTAAGAACTATATTATCTAATATTAACAAAGAAAATTATAATGAGATAACAACGAAAGGACCAAATTAGATTAATAATATTTACTGATGAAACAATTGAGCTAAATGCAGACTGTTTCAAACAATCTCCTCTAATATAGCGCCCTGTCTTCAGCTAGTCTCATCCAGCATCAGCCTGCAGTCTTTCGCAGATCGTCATCTCACCTGGCCGGCAAAAAAACATAAGAGCTTATAGAATTTTATTACAATATTTATATCAATCATTGTTTTGTAGATAACTCTACATGTAACTGTGGTTAAAATTCACTTGTAAATTATTTAAGTTCGGGACAACGGTATTTTTCGACTCTACTATCAACCTTCATTTATGTGTCTTTCTTTCCCCACATTATTTTCCAAAATGATATATCGAATACATTCGAATACGTAATGTAAAATTAACAAGTCAAAGTTATTGCTTTCCTCGTAGTAAATTGGAGTTACCTTCGAAAAACTTTCCAAGAGAGTTACGCATTACATTAGGGCAGTGCGTCTTTGTTTTGCACACAGTCCACAATAATAACTCGAGTTGTTTATTTGATAACTACCTAGTGTTGCCATCTGATTTAGTTTGGGATAGATTTACCTAGTTATTGAATGATTCGGATGTTATTGAATAAAGTTATTGAAATAACTTAAAACGACTTATGTATTTGTAGCAATAAAACATGTACTATCAAGAAATAATACAATTAAATAAGAGACTTATATTATTTACAATTGAAACAATTGAGCTAATTGCAGACTGTTCAGGCAGCTCAACTCATCCATATAAATACCAATCGGACGGAAGCGTCCCCAAGACGCTGGCTGCATTGCCTCGCTGTACGGCAATTGAATATTGGTACCTAGTATTTACTTTTATGTATCTATTATACATAATATGTATAATACATATATTATATGTATATTAACACGGTCTCCACTGAAAACCAGCGCTATGGCATGATCTGCTCTACTATAGCACATGCTGAGTGGAGTCCGATTTTGTCAGTTTTTTAGTTATTATATTATTTATAATGTATTTTCTGGCAAATTAAAATTTATTTGAATTTGAATAATATTTGATGTAAGTACGTATTTAGATAGGTATTAGTTATATTTATTATTTTTGTATTGTATTTTATTGAAGTCAAGCTAAAATATTCATCCATAAATAGTTTTTCTTCTATCTACTGGGTTAAAAATAGTGCTAGAATGAAACTAGCACAATCTAGGCGCATTTAGTGGCAACACTGAACACTTGATAAGGTTGCTGCACTCGTTCCATTGTATCAAAGTAACAAGGCTACAATGCTTTCGTATTCTACCTATCAGGTAGATAGAGAGTGAACTAGTGTTGCCAGACATCCCGTATTTCGCAGGACGTCCCGTATTCCAGGCATAATTTTAAACGGGCGCCCCTCTTAGACCCGTATTTTCACATTATTCGCAGTATCTTTCATTTATTTATTTATTATTATTATTTATTTTCTCTCTATGTAAATTATTGTCGCTTACCCATAACTGAGCGCCCTGTTTGTTTACATTAATTATTGTTTCACATATTGTGTTATGTTCGTGCTACGTTCGAACGATTTGATAACTATTGCTGAAAATAGTAAATAAACATTTTTTTCAGTAGGTATATCTAGATTTTGTATATTTATTTTTCAGATGGCATTAAAATAGACTGATGTGCGAACAAATGTACTCCGGATTTGGTAAAGAGAGAATTCAACTCAAAAAATTAAATTCAATGCAGCTATAAATCATTCACGGTCATTACCGTTTTCAACTATGTTTACAGCTGCGTTGAATTTTACAAATATGTAAAACCAAACAAAGATAATAACGATCTTTTCTAAAATATACCTCACTATTAACTAGCAATAAAAATTACGTAAAATAAATTTGTTTTTCATTTGTCCCGGGGAAAAATTTAAAATCCCGTATATTTTGCAAAAGTACGTTCTTTTTTTATCTTACGCGATCTGAACATTATTTTAGTACTTACTATTTTAACGGGGATTTATCTATTGTTATTGATATTGTTATTATTTATCAATTTTAATCGACATAGTCAGTCATACCGTGACCACGAAATTGTGTAAATCAGTTGAAAGGACGAGGGAATGTATACAAAATATTATAAACCGAAATCATTCACCTTGATGAAAATAGGTTATAGAATATTTTCAAAAAATTAGGGATATGAAAACTTCAATAATGTATGTCTATAATAATAATCTTCTTAGGTCAATGTGTGTGTAAAATTTACTAGAACCTACTGGTACTAGCGGTCCGCCCCGGAAAATAGTTATTTTCAATACATGTTCAAGCAATTTTTTGTAGAATTGTAGTCATACAAACGGTGCATATTAGAAAATTAACTTTCGAATTCGAGACGACAGAATCGCATCTCTATTGTTGAAATATAACCATCCCTATGAATTTTTTTTTTCAAGTCCTTTTGATTGAATTACACTTTAAAATGCAGACGAGTACATCTCATAAGCTGTATTTTAACACATTCACTGTCCAGGTTTTTCGGGTCCCACCACCGAGATGCGTGCGTCTTAGGCCAAAAAAGTAATTAGCACCAAAGATTCTTGTAGCCTCTGTTCCCTTTACTGATTCACTGTCGCCGCCACGAGCAGCGGGGAGATCACACTGATCTTAAGCCATCACATCAAACATCATCACAGCCTGGCTGTACATAGGCCTCCCCAAACGAGCGCCATAGATGGTATTATTTATCATTTGGGGGTTATTGCCCATAATCCCCATGCTGGGCATGCAGGTTAGGGATCGCAGTTCGGTGGAGTTGTTCTGCAGAGGGCGCTGCTGCGGGCTACTAAGGGAGACGGACTGGGAGGGTTCCCAGTCCGTCTCCCTTAGTAGCCTCTAACGACACGTGTCGCCCACGGGAAGAGTTCGGTGGTGAAATTCTATGCCGGCACCACACGGCAATCTTGGGTCATGAACGTGTTAAAACAAGCCATATTAAAACCAATATGTGCGATATTTTATTGATGACCTTTAGCTAATCTATAGGTACTAATATTATAAAGAGTAAAGATTTGATTGTTTGTTTTAATTGAATTAAAGTCTCCGACACTACTGGATCGATTAGAAATCTTCTTTCACATTTAGAATTCTACATTATTCCTGATGAACATAGGTCGTAGAATATTATAAAAAAAATTAGGGATCCGTATGAAAACTTCAATAATGTAACGCAAATGTGTGTGTCATCCATCATCATAATCTAATGAGCGCCATAGCGGCCTGTCTTCAGCTTGTCGCATCCAGCATCTGCAGTCTTTCGCAGATCGTCATCCCACCTGGCAGGAGGGCTTCCTACACTACGTTTACCGAGTCGCTGTCTCCACCGTGTGTTCATGAGAACACGTTTACACCAACAGTTATTAGTTCTTCGCGAAATATGGCCGGCCCAATGCCACTTCAGTTTGCTAATTCTCTGAGCAATATCGATAACTTTGGTTCTCTGCCGGATGATCATAAGAACTAAATGATGGGATTCGCAACTATTCGTTGCGAATCCTATCTTTCAGTTCTTATGTGTATGTACAAAAATATAATTTTTGTTAAATATCCAAGTGAAACCGGGGCAGTCCGATAGGAGATAAATATCCAAGAGCACGTCCAAAACTTTAGTAGGCCAGGCCAATAACTGGCCGCTTGTCGTCAAAAATAACAAGATAAACCATGATAATAATTATATTATAGTCAAAATGAGTACAAAGTTACTAGCAATTTTATTATTTTTCTTCATAAGTGTGTATGCTGAGGATGAAAACGTGTTAATAAGTGTTCAAGTGATCGAACCGGAGCGTAAAATAGGTAAGGGCAACATTCAACGACAGTGCCTCCTGTTGAACCCCTTTCTACTTTTTAACTCCAATGTTGTAGAGGAAATAGCTTGTGAAATCAGGTGAAAACGGATAAATTAATGAATTATTAATAAAAATTTACTAGAAACAGAGAAACTAGAAACCTGACGCCAAGTTCAGGTTTTTTCATGATACCTACCTATTAATAATAATAAATAATGCTCCACCATTTACACAGCATTATCTAGCCATCTAGCCCAAGCTAAGCAAAGCTTGTGTTAGGGGTGTTAGATAACTGAAATACTTAATAATATACAAGCACCTACATACGTTAATATTTTTTACTATACATAAGAAAACAACCAGAACACCCTGAACAAATATTTTTCCCAAGGCGGGAATCGAAGTCACCTTCTGCGTCGCACAGGTGGACCTTGACCCACCGCGCCACAGAGGTAGTCATATTATGTTTTTCATATTTTATTTCTTATTCGAACATATTTTTGCTGCGGTCACATATCACTTCATTTGTCAAATGATAACTTTTTCTTTGACCAGAGGTTATCTTTAATGTATATTAAGATATTATATAATAAACCTCTAGCAACTAAAAAAATAGAACTAGTAGGTATTCACAAGGCATTTTTTATTTAAACTGAATAGAAAGTCAAAAGTGATAGAACAATTCAGAAAAGAATAGAAAAGTCGAAATTATTGATGATTGATGTAATGAATGTTAGCTTGATGTGTTTGTAGTATAGCCGGGAAACTGCTGAGGATTATTCTTGACATAACATCTAATAAGTAGAGCTACCTCTTATAGTGGTCTACAGCTATCACTAGATTTAATTTTAAAGATAGCTCTCAGGCACTATTTCTGCTGCTTAAAAATCATCTTAATAAGATCATTTATAATAAATAGGAAACATAGATGGCCGCATTCTCCCAGCATCCTCTTCAAAGAACAATGGCCGGCCCTACGTCATCACCAACCAGCGTCTCCAGCAGATCAGAAGCCACTTCATGTACTGGTTCTACGACCACGGCGGCGACCAGAACAACGGCGACTACCAGACGGACATTCAGAGATTTACGCCAGTAATCTCTAAGGACCTTAATTTCCAGCTGCCATTCTTTGGGTTCAGATTCAATTACACTCGAGTGAGTACTTTTTTTTACTCCGTGGGGCAGCGCTCTGCAGAGCAACTCCACCGAACTGCGATCTCCAATTTGCATGCTCAGCGTGGGGATTATGGGCAATAACCCCCAAATGATAAATAATGTCATCTATGGCGCTCATTAGGGGAGGCCAGCAGTGGATTATTATAGGCTGATGATGATGATGAGTACTTTCATTTTTTTCATCAAGAAGAAGGAAAGGTCAAGGATATCAATACAGAACTGCTGTCAACATCCCAATTCTTTATAAAGCGCCCTGTTTTTAGCTTGTCTTTCTTTATAGCTTTTCCAGCATGGTCTTTCTATCTTATAGCTCTCTATAATCATAGTGTTTTATGAAAATATGAAATAATAATATTTAATAATTATCATGATTATCTGCTTAGCTGTGTTAGGTACCTAAGTATAAAGATAAATTGGTAGAACCACTGCTTTCTTACATGCAAGTAATCTCTAAGTCTTTCCATCCAAAGGTATCCTACCAGAGATCTCCATCTTTTTATGGTGTACAATAAAGCATATTTGTATTGTATTGTATAAATTACCGTTTATCTTTCAGTGTTGGTATAGTAATATCCGTTTCTTCATTTTTCTTTCTTTCCATTCTGACTTTTCTGTTATCCTTCCCTAGATCTCAATGGACGGATACATATTCTTTAGTGACTTAGAACGCTACTTTACATATCCTTTGGTGTTCCCCGTCCGGAACTGGCCAAAGGTTAAGGACCCCTCCTTCATCGGTATCTTCTTCAGCAAGTGCAGGATTGGAAACCAGAGTCCTAAGGACCCTGATCAAAGAAATCCCGGTGTTTACTTTAGGATGGACAGTGATTTGCAGGTAACATTTAGTTTTAACAATATTTCAGTATTTTTTACGGTAGATTAATACTTTCGAAAAAACTGACCCTGATTAAATTAAAAGAAGCTTGCTCTTTGTATCAAGGGATATAAAACGAGATCCTGTGGGTGATATTATAACGACTTGTTCATATCTTGAAATGGTAGCTAATGCTGTATCTATAATCTTAATCTCTAGGCTTGGCCTAAAGTGTTAACTAATTATACAGAGTTATAGGTAGATGATCAATAGGTACCCTCTTAAAGGCGACTTGGGTAGATAAAGACGAACAACTTTTTTTCAATGACTGTGTAGTAGGTACAATGTTTTTTTCCATACAAAAAAGTAAATAAGTTAATTTTCTTTTTAGTAACAGATTAAGATAAGTTGATACATGACGAGGCACACGGCGGCGCTTGTGTGTTGGTATTTAGCAAAGAATAAAGGCGTTACTGAAAAGATTTGTGTTGAAATACGATAATGGCAAAAGTCATAGAACAAAAGTTGTACGTATTGATCTACCCAAATTCCCTGAGGATTGATCATATACCTTTAACCTTGTATATACCGCTATGTCTCATTCATCTTTTATGTTTCTAGACCCGTACTGACCAGCTTGGAGTGGAGATGCGGGAGAGACTCACGTGGGACATCCGCGAAGGAATCATTGGAGCTGAGACCTTCACCCCCAAGCACGCCATTACTGTCACGTGGAAGAACATGTCCTTTGCCGGCGGCATTGACTCCGCTTTGGATATTGTAAGTGTTGGAAGTTCTATTCTATATCATTCTGTTCCCACAACCTTTCGTTCTTTTCTATCTTATTGTACGTTATGTACAGTCATGCTCATCTCTTTTCACGTGCTTATACTCATTTATATCAAATGTTTAAACAGAGTTATAGGAAGACCGGTACGGTAGGCGCTTAACCCGTGTTTCGCGAATATGCAGAGTCGGCACTCAAATTGTTAAAGGGGACTTAGATTGATCAAGATGAACAACTTTTGTTCTATGACTTTGTAAAGCAAAGCAATTAATTTTTTTCTTACCAAAAATATAAATAAGTGTATTTATAGTTTTGATCTTAGCTCTATGTAGCCGGTCACAGATTAAATCGATAATACGGACGCAGCACAAGTCATTAGACAAGTCGATACAAGATGATGATAGATGAGACACGACGCGGCGCTTATAAGTGTTGGTGTCTAGCAAAGAAAGAAAGGGGTTGCAAGGGGTTGTGTTGTGTTACGTTCTGGCAAAAGTAAAAAAACAAAAGTATGTAGTTAGTCTTTAAGTCGCTCGTCGAATCTGAATCTGAATCTACTTTTTCAAATCAAAGAACACAAGTTGTTAGTCCTTGTTTACCAAAAGGTTATCGACCTATAACCCTGTAAAAATCTTTACGTATGTTTTAGACTAACACCTTCCAAATGGTGGTAGCTACTGATGAAGTATTTACGTATGTAATCTTCAACTACCTGGATATGAACTGGTACTCTCACACTGAGTCCGGTGGTGATACCATGATGGGCGTCGGAGGTGTCCCAGCTTACGTAAGTCCTTAATCTTAATCTCAATATCTTATCTTTTAGATTATTTTAACCCAATTTTTATGTATTACCTAGCGGTTAATAACTTTTGAACAAAAAAGTTTTATTCTTTTGCATGAAAAAAACAAATTAAAAGTTGGCTTGGTTTTGCTAAAATTATTTCACCTGATCTCAACAGCTTCTTAATTTGATGGTGTCCAAATCAACAGTAAAAAAATATTAAAATTATGAGTGTCAATTGGGACACTGTGTCCCAATAAATTTTGTCCGAAACGACAGCATGTCAAATTGTTCGTTGCCGAAAAAATCTGTGACATTTTTGTGTCTAATTTTTAAGGATTTTTATCAAGTGAGAAAGGGTAATAAGTGATTTATAAATTTTCTAGGTCGGCTTTAACGCAGGAAATGGGACACAGTCTTACGAATACCAGCCGTATTCTCAATCTCCTTTAATACAACGCTTGTCAAGTACAGGAATGGTTAACGGGTTCCGAGGGCGACACATCTTCAGGATAGATGAAAAGATCGTGGCAGGCACTTGTAACAAAGATTCTGGTAATAATTACTAGCATTACTGTTTCCCACAATTTTAATATTAATAATAACTTTATTTCAGGCAAAAAAGAAAGTGTACTGTTACAGTATTATTTGATGATAAATGCAAAGTAGTAAAGGTGCATCGCATGCACTCTAGGTAAGTACTTGCTTACACGTGTTTTTCAGTGGAATAGCCGGCAGTTCGGGTTTGGTCTTTATCGCGGCAACATCTTTGTTTACTTTATTATACAAAATCTAATAAATTCTAGTTCCAGCTCAAAATTCCTTTTTTTTAAAAAGACTCTCCTGACCCACCCCGTAACAGTGGTGTCAGAAGTGGGATCTGGCTATTAACGATAAGCCAGTTATCCCATACGGGTTAAATCTGTTTTTGTGAAAATAAAAAGACTGTGTCGTCACGCCGATCCATGTGCGGTAACCTCTACTACACATAATAGAAGTTTCTTCGACCGGAGAGTTCTACGTGTTGTTCTGGTGACTCACAATCTCTCCGCTAACCCGGTCCAGTTACTGTTGCCGTGAAGAATAAAACGCCGATACATAACGCCACCCCGAGCTCCACCGCCGCCGCCGACACTTACTCACTGCAGCCCCTGTCTCGCCGCCGCCGGCGCGCCGCCGCCGTCAACATTCTATAGCCGCTGTCGCTGTCTCACCACTACCGCCGCCGCGCCGCCGCCGCCGTCCGTATCGCCGGAACGACCGGTAGGACATCACTACTCGTCGCGCCGTTTCGTCGCCGTGTCTTCGAAAGGATTATTGCTGTGTTGTTGAGTTCGTGCAAGATGAACTTTCTTCGAGTCGCAGTCTTATTGTGAGTAGAACTTACTATTCTCTGTTATTGTCACTGTTTCCTCTGTGTTTTATCCTATTTTTTCGAAAATTCTAATTAGGTAGGTTATTTTAAAATTTTAAAATTTTTCAAAAATTATTATTGTAATATTTATTGTATTAATATTTTGTTTGTTCCACAATGGCGTCAAAAAGTGAGTCTAAGTCCAATGATGCCATCGATATTTCTGAATCATTTCCAATCAAAGTCTTGTGTGATTTTATAAAGACGTATAGGGGAGAACGAGACACGTTAACTGCTTTCCTAACAAACTGCCAAAATGCTTTGAGTCTTGCATCTAAAACCCAAAAGGACCTTTTATTGAAATTCATTATTTCAAAATTAGAAGGTAAAGCCCAAATAGCATGTTCGAATAGAATTTTTGAGAACTTTAACGACCTCAAGGACTTTTTGAAACAAAACTTTGGCGAAAGGAAACATTATAACCACCTTCTATTAGAATTACAAACGTGTAGACAACAAAATGGCGAATCCGTGTCTCAATTTGCACTCAGAATAGAGAGCTGTGTTGCAGCTTTACTTTCAGAGATTCACTCCTCAGACACTTTAAAAAAAGATTTGCCAGGTAGAGTTGCAATGACAGAAGACTTAGCTCTTCATACATTTATAATAGGGCTCCAGCCACAGCTCAGTGCGCTTATCCGTGCTAGGGAAATAAAAACCCTAAATGCAGCGATCAATGTTGCCATGAGTGAGGAAAAAATTAACAATTTCCTGTCGAAACCTGAGACTAAGGTAGGTCGCCCTTTGTGTAAACGTTGTGGAAAACCTGGACACTCCGAAAACCAGTGTTACGGTAGGCAGAACAACCAAGCGCTTGTCCCACATCAACAAAACCGACCAACTCAAAATCGCCAACATTCCGGCCAACAACCATCTACTTCCGGCCAACAACAGTCTGGTCAACCCGTCATTTGTAGATATTGTAAGAGCATAGGGCATGAAATTCACCAATGCATTAAGAGGCGTATTAATAATTCCCGTAGAGGGGTGCATTACACTCAGCCTCAAGTCGAGTCACCACCTGGATCCCCTGTACCAGTTGCCGAACTAGAGGATCACCAAGATTTAAACTAAATCACCGGATAACGCCTTCGTGCCAGCGTATATCCGATGGTAAATTATTAGGCACAAATAATGAAAAAGTATATAAATCTAAGACTGTATATAATTCTAGTATCCTAAGTAGTCCTAACATTCTAAATAAGTCTAATGCTAAAACTTCTCATTACAACCACCACTCTGTTTCTAAAGACTCCTCTGTTTCTTCCAAGTCGTACGCTGAAGTAGTGAAAGTAAGTTCTAAGTCCTCTGAGTCCTGTTCTAAGTCGAGTAGCCCTGTGTCGTGTCCTAAGTCGATAAGCTCTGTGTCTTGTTCTATGTCGAAAAGCTCTGAGTCGCATTCTAAGTCCTCTGGTCTACAGGGTCCCACTGTTTCTTCAAGTCCCTTGACTCAAAGTAGCGCTAAGCCCACTGTTTCTAAGACAACTAAATTTCGTAGCCCGCTCGTTTCTTCCGAAAAAGCCGCCGTATCTGAGAACAATAAAAACAAGAGTAAAAATCGCTCAAATTCAACTTGTTATGAAGAAACCATCGTATACGATATCCACGATGAAAAAGTTTCTTTACCTTATGTAAAAGTTTCTACGTCACATTCTAAAACACCGCTTCGCCTTCTTGTAGATTCTGGTAGCTCCATTTGTCTCATAAGAGAGTCGAGTCTCTCACCAAAGCCTAGTCTAGAAGACCATATAATAAAGTTCAAGGGCATAAACGATGTTGAATCTTATGCCAAAACTAAAGGAAAATTTATCCTGTCTATTCAACTTGGGAAAAATGATGTCTTACCTTTTTATTTCCACGTCATAGGAAATGACGTAAACCTTCCTTACGATGGTATAATTGGTTCTAGTTTCTTAAAAGCTTACAATGTTAATGTTCTCTATTCTAAGTCGAGACTAGAGGTGTCTGGTAATCCAAATAGGTTTCTAGACATGATCATGACCAAAGCTTCTTACACTGTTCCCGCGAGAAGCGAAATGTTTATAGAGTGTTACGTTACAAATCCACAAATAAAAGAAGGATTAATCTTAGAGAATACTATACCTCAGTATCCCGACATTTATTTTTCTAAATGCCTAGTACGCGTCAATTCTGCAAATAAAATACTAGTTTCAGTTCTAAACACGTCTGAAAGGGAGGTTCAGATTAATAATTTAGCGTTAACCGTTGAACCAGTTTTACAAATACTAGAACCGAAACAAAACCTTGAAAGTAACATTGACACTAATCTAGACCCGTCAGAAATTCCATTGGTAATGACTATAGAGTCAAATCGCGATCTCAAAGTTCAAAAAGCTCTAAGGTGTTCTCATATGAACCAAGAAGAAGAAACGCTATTAAGAGACCTCTGTTCCAAATACTCCGATATATTCTACCTTGAAGGAGATCACTTAACGTGTACTAACACTATTCGTCATGAAATACGAACTAAAGTAGATACTCCTATTAACGTTAAAAGCTACCGCTTCCCAGAATGCCACAAAGAAGAAGTAAATCGACAAATTCAAGATATGCTAGATCAAAAAATTATTCGCCCTTCTATTTCACCTTGGTCTGCTCCAATATGGGTAGTTCCGAAAAAACCCGACGCGTCAGGTAAAGTCAAGTGGAGAATCGTAATTGATTACCGGAAGCTCAATGAAATTACAATTGGTGATGCTTATCCTATTCCAAACATAAATGAAATTCTAGACCAGCTTGGGCATAGTAAATATTTTTCTACCTTAGATCTTGCCTCAAGTTTTCATCAAGTATGTGTCGAAGATAAGGAAAAAACCGCTTTTTCAGTTGTCGGGACCGGCCATTTCGAATTCTGTAGAATGCCATTCGGGCTTCGCAATTCCCCTTCCACATTCCAGAGGTTGATGAACATTGTACTTACAGGTCTACAGGGCCTTCACTGTTATACGTACATGGACGACATTATAATACACAGTGCACAACTAAGTCAACATGTACAAAGCCTTGAACTCGTCTTTAAAAGGCTACGTGAGCATAATCTCAAGTTACAGCCCGATAAAAGCGAATTCCTTCGGAGAGAAGTTCAATATTTAGGTCATATAATCTCAGATGCAGGCGTTAAACCTGATCCGTCGAAGATAGCATGTGTGTCAAAATTCCCGGTTCCGAAAAACCCCAAAGATATTAAATCATTTCTCGGTCTTGTTGGTTATTATCGTCGATTTATTGAGAATTTTTCACACATTTCCAAACCTCTAACTAGCTTACTAAAAAAGGATATAGCTTTTGTTTGGACTCCGGAACAACAAAAAGCATTCGATCTTCTAAAAACAAAAATTACCACAGCACCAATATTGCAATTTCCTGACTTCAGTAAGCCATTTTTGCTTACCACTGACGCTTCAAATTATGCTATATCTGCTATTCTGTCACAAGGGGAGGTTGGGAAAGACCTACCCATCTCTTTCGCTTCTCGAACTCTAAATAAAGCTGAAGGCAATTATTCGACTACTGAAAAAGAATGCCTTGCCATTATATTTGGTACTAAAGTATTTCGACCGTATCTTTTCGGTCATAAGTTTTTTATCCTTTCCGATCACAAACCTCTTCAATGGTTATTCAACTGCAAAGACCCTGCTTCTAAGTTAGTTCGTTGGCGCCTTAAGTTAGAGGAGTTTGATTATGAAATTAAACATAAAACGGGAAAACTTAACAGTAATGCAGATTCGCTCTCTCGGAATCCAGTTATGGCAATTGATAATGAACTACAAAGTCCCCCGTCTCCTCAAAATGTTCCTCAGAATCCTTCGCCGCCATTAACGGGTTTTCCATTTTCACCGCTGGACCTACCATCTCCAACAGTTGACCCTCCATTCACACCGTTGAATCCTCCGTCTCCGCCACTCAGTCTTCCATCGCTGCCTCCATCGCCACCAGTCCCGCAAACGCCTCCACAGAATACTTCCACAGCCGCCATGAATCCTCAGTCACCTTCTAGCTCTGAAACATATGAAAGATATTTACAACTTAGCCGAGGCTCCTCTAATTCTTATAACGCCGTAATTGAAGAACACAACGAGTCACTACTAAAAGCTAAGTGTAAAATGATAGCTTACCCTGCATCCATCGATTTAGACGACTCTGTTCCATATTGTCCTGAAATTATAGATTTATCTACAGATAAACCATGCATTCGAGAAAAAGAACGTGAACTCGGAACGGTTTTAAATTCATCAAATGACAAACATATTTTTTCTCATTTGTTTATCACAGTCCATCATTATGACGAAATAACATACAAAGATATTTTTTCTATACTACGTGATTATAGGGACATGATCAAGTTTTGGTATCCCGAAGAGAAAGAATTAGCAATCTCAGATTTTTCTAACCCTTTCAATAAATTAAACTTTACTAAGATATTCAATATAATCGCTTTTATCTTCCATAATACTAATATAAAAGTACATGTCTATCATAACAATATTTTCTTTCCCACACCTGACGAAGTGAAGAAAATACTTAGAGATAATCATGACTCACCTTCAGCGGGTCACCCCGGTATTGCTCGAATGTTAGAGAGAATAAAAACACAATACTGGTGGAAAAACATGCGTTCAGACATCGAAAATTACGTTAAAAGTTGTAAGTCCTGCCAAATCAACAAACCTCTTAGAGGAACAAATAAAGCTCCAATGATCATTACATCCACTGCCACCCGTCCAATGGAGAAAGTTTACCTCGACGTTGTAGGACCGCTTATGGAAAGTAGGATTGATAAGTACAAGTTCATACTAACTCTACAAGATGATCTTACCAAATACTCGCAGGCTTATCCTATGCAGTCATGCTCAGCTCAAGAAACTGCACAACGTCTTGTCCATTTTATTTCGCATGTAGGTATTCCTCGAATGGTTGTCACTGATCAAGGAACGAATTTCTGTTCGGACATGCTTAGGCAGCTGACAAAGCTTTTTGGCATTAAACACGTTTTTGCATCGGCTTACCATCCGCAAACGTGCGGCGCTTTAGAAAGAAGCCATTCTACCCTAAAAGAATATTTAAGGTCATTCATTGCCGAAAATCAAGACACTTGGGACCTTTATGTTAACACAGCTATGATATCTTACAATACCAACGTTCATTCAACAACGGGTTTTACCCCCTTCGAACTTTTATTCGGTTTTAAACCTTACATTCCTAAATCTATCGATGTCTTAGAAAATGGCACCTATACAGACTACATAAGAGCTCTTAACCATCGTTTGTATTATAGTAGACAAAAGGCGGCTCAAAACATCCAATCTTCAAAAGAAAGATCCAAAACCTATTATGATCGTCATACTAAACCTATCACATACAACGTTGGTGATATGGTGTATGTCCGGTGCCACCACAAACAAAATAAAGCCCTATCTCCCGTTTGGAAAGGTCCTTACAAGATTCTTAAAATAATAGGTAATCACACCGTGTCGGTACAAATAAACAGACGGCTAGTACGTCACCATTATGACGAAATAAAACCTGCACTTAACCCTTCATCTTAATTTCTTTCGTTTCAGAATAACCATAATTTCCGCCGAATCCAGCCAGCAGTTTACGACGACCATAGTTCAAAGTCCTGGTCTCTATTTTGATCAACTCCTTAACGTTAAGTTCAATAATGACTATTGGGATGTAGTAACTTATATTGATATTCATAAGATTGAACCCCATATAGCTTATGTAGAAGACCTACTTACGAAACTCGTATCACTGTGTCAAAACTCCGTCTCATCTAAAATCCAAGTCGATTGTCTCAATTCCCTGTCGTCTTTACAAAATCAACACACAAATAACATCAAAAAGTTCGCTTCTATTTCTTATTTACTCGATGGAAATCAACATAAAAGGGTAAAACGAGGATTAATTGATGCTGGTGGATCTGTACTTAAAACCATTTTTGGTACATTGGACAACGATGACGCCATCAAATATTCGGAGGCAATCGACCAAGTACAGTCAGACGAAAAGAAGTTAGCTCACCTAATGAGAGATAATATTCATGTCATAAAGTCTACTATTTCTACATTCAACAATTCTATTTCAAAGCTCAGCGAAAATGAAAAACGCCTGAACTCGAATTTAGAAATTATTAACAAGGCGTTTGAACAGATGGCCAATAGCAACGATAAGTTAGAAATTAAATCCAACCTGAATCTTTTACTTAATTCTTTAGAAAGTATTATAATTTCTCTATCATTTGACTTAGAAGATATAAATAACGCAATTCTATTTAGTAAGTTAAATGTTTTGCATCCGACTGTACTAAGTCCTCAACAGCTATATAATGAGCTTGATCAGCATAAAAATAATATGCCGAGACACTGCGAACTCCCGACAACCTTGTCGCTTCAAAGTGTTCATGAGTTAATTGATATTTCAAAACTTATTTGTTATTTTCATAAGGATAAGATTGTTATTATAGTTCGAATCCCGCTCGTCTTACCACAAACATACCATTTATTCCATGTCATTCCACTTCCAGTACCTTATGATATCACGAAACCCGATACTTATGCCTTAATTGTACCTACTAAATCCTTTGTGACAATAACAGCTGATCGCATGTTCTACTCGCTACTTGACTCCGTTAACGATTGCAAACTCATAGACAATAAGTGTTACGTGTGTGAGTTAAGTGGCGTAAGCATACTTTCGGTAGTAGCTAACTCTGTGTGCGAAACTACTATATTGACTGAAACCGTTACAAAACTACCAAAATCGTGTGATGTTAAATTATTCAAAGGTGATGTCGATGTGATCTACAAAGTTAGTGGAAATCGTTGGGTCTATGTGCAATCTGCACCGGTTCAGTGTCATATTACGTGTGAAAACGACCCAGTTAGCTATAATGAAGTACTATTCGGCACAGGTTTCCTGTCTCTACCTAAGAAGTGTAAAGCGTTTTATAAGACTATGCAGTTTACACCTTCGGAAACAATAACTACTAATTCTTCTGTGACCATTTCTAGTTATAATTTAATTCAAGACGACTGCTGTGAAAAAACAGTTAAAAATAAGACTCTTTCTAATTTACGTTTATCTAAACTTAGCAATATAGATAACCTAGATTCTCTGGTCCATGCTAGTGTGTATCTAGACTCTTTTGAAAAAGAGCTAAATGAGATAGAAAGCCCCACGCACTTCCACAAATATGGAGTGCATTATTTGTCAGGAGGCTATATCTTTTTAGGATTAATGTTACTATTCATAATTTTCAAAAGCCGTAAGAGCTTATTTAAGTTTAAGGAAAATCCTTCAAGTTGTTGTATTAAAATTTATAACCAGTGTAATAATAAAAAGAAAATCGAATCCCGACGTCATACTCTTAACACTGTCCACGTTCGGGATTCCGATAATGATGAAGTAGATAAGCCTAGTAAATTTGTAGTCTCTAGTTCCTATATTAATAAAATTAATACTATGTAAGTAATAAAGTTATATAATATGTATACATACCTATTCCTATTTCATAATAAGTTAGTTCTAAGTTAAACTTATAATTGTTTAAGTTTAGTTAAGTTTTTAGTTTAGTTAAGTTAAGTTTTTTTTCTCTGTTTCTTTGTCACTGTTTCATTATAATGTCTCTGTTTCATGCCAAAGTAAAGGCTTAACCCAGCTCAACCTCTATTTGTCATCACTACCCCTGTGATGAAAAATCTTAACGGGGGGGATGTTACAGTATTATTTGATGATAAATGCAAAGTAGTAAAGGTGCATCGCATGCACTCTAGGTAAGTACTTGCTTACACGTGTTTTTCAGTGGAATAGCCGGCAGTTCGGGTTTGGTCTTTATCGCGGCAACATCTTTGTTTACTTTATTATACAAAATCTAATAAATTCTAGTTCCAGCTCAAAATTCCTTTTTTTTAAAAAGACTCTCCTGACCCACCCCGTAACAGTACCTACCAAAAGTGACTTAATTAGGGCCCATATAATAAATACCTTATAGAGAACATAGCTTAAAATATTTAAATTAAACGAGTCAGCGAAGTTCCGATGACGCATGCGCGGTGTTATTTGTCAGGCGTCCAATAAACTTCCTGAAAATGACACCTTTCGGACAAAACCCGCTGTCCATATATATGTATATACGTTAAGAGTCGATTCATCGGCACACTAAGTTATTTTAAGTCATTTTCCTTTCTAAATCCAAACCAAAAATTATGTAATTTTTTGCAGATGGCGCTAGATTACCCCTACAGATTTCCCCTGAGAGTGGCAACATGCTAGGAGGAACCATAGTTAACATAACTGGACCCTGTTTCAAACCTGATGACAAAATCACTTGTCGCTTTGATACTAAAACCGTTGTGGGAGCTATAATCGACGTAAACAGAGCGATCTGTATTCAGCCACAGTTGTTTTACGACGGTTATATAGAATTGGCGGTTTCAATTAATAATGAACCTTACAAGTGGAAAGGAAATTTCTTTATAGGTAAGGTATTAAGCGACATAATGGGATAGGTACTGTCTAACATGTACAGTGCGCGTCAGAATTAAGTACCCCCTTGTATACAAACTATTTTCGACTAATTCTAATTCCCCTGTAACTTGTCACAATTTTTTACATGCAAAAATTTATCAGGCCGCCCTGCGAGACTGCCCTTTCATGATACTCAAAGTCTGAAATTCCCAACAATAACAACTATTGTGTCCTACATACATTGAGATAGGGGGGTACTTATATGTGACACGCACTGTACGTACGTTATTCACCTATTCATACATCTACTGGACATTTGTCTCCCTATGGTCTCCCATAAAGAGGGTTATTGGTGGTTTATGAACACTGAGATAACTGCTCGTTCGGTCCATCATCATAAACGCGTACGAGAAGACTCCAGGTCTTTAATTCATTCATTCAATCTTTCATTAAAAATTTCCTAAATTAACAATTATAAGTTGTTTGTGTACTCGGCTGGCTCCAGCCAGACTTATCCCACTTAACCAGTTTTTCGTAGATGTATTAAATATGTTCGTAATTTTAATAAAAAATAATGTTTTGTACTTGATGACTGTTAAATAGGACATTCAGTTAGTTACATGGTGTACAGCCTAACAAATCTTCCAGACTTAAGAGAAAGCCACGAGTACTTCAATGCATATTATGTTTATTCATCAAAATTATAAAAAAAATATTTTCTTCGGGTTTAACAAAGTTTCATGGCAAATTTGATAGAATGAATTATAGTCCTATACATAAACCAGTTTACGCAATTAATTACCAATAACCCTGTAACTACAATAAATCTGTTCAAAAACAATTTTCCCGTAAGTTTGATAAGATTTAACAATACCTTTTTAGTTTAGCAAAATCGAAAGAACGAGGACTAACTACGAGGATAATTTCTTTACAGAAACCCCAACAAGAGCAACTGAAATGATATTCTTCCCCGAAAACTCTGTTTACGAAAAAAACCCACCAGAAGTACGCATGACTTGGAACCGTTCCAATTTAACAACAAACGTACAGATCAGTTTGTGGAGTTACGAAGAAGCCATATCAGGGCCTAAGATAGAATTTATAGACACCATTGACGCTGACGTGGTCAATTCCGGGGAGTATGTAATCAACGCTGAGAATTTCAGGCACAGGGGTAATTCCTTGAATATTGCGGAACCGGTACTTGGTTTTATCCAGATCAATATGACTACGCCAGAGGTTGTCAACGGTGTTCGGATTTCCCCGTAAGTTTGATGACATTTTGGACAGTAGGGTCAAGTGGTCAACAGTGGATCACTATTTTTCTAAAAGTCATAACTGGGCTGACAATACTTTGGATAGAGCTAGGATATTGAAATTAAGAATAGGCATAGTAGTTCAATTAGTTTGATCGTGTACGTGCGTTTTTTGACTTATAAAATACAAAAATGATTTTAAAAAGTCAGAAATGAGCCACTGATGTAGGATAGAAGAAGATAGAATAGAAGCGGGTTTGAAATCGTAGTCTCGACGTAGTGGTAATAAAGACACCGTTCAAGGCTTGATTTAAATGGACTCGACATAAAGGTTCGGTATAGTTAGCGTTATTTTACTGGAAATGAGATGGAAAATTCCAAATTTCATAAAATTTAAAGACACAATAAATAAAAGAATTTCTTTGGCATTTATTTGCATTCTTTGGCATTTGGGGTATCCACTAATTTGAAAGTGTATTAAAGGGGTTTGCCTACACGTACTCATAATGTAACGAAAGATTTATGTGTACAATTTATGTTTTTTTTGGAATAAAAAATATAAAATAATTCTTCGAGTTTACAAAAGTAATTTTTCATTTACCTTCAGCACCTTATGGACCCGTCCAATCCCTCTTGCTTGGTACTTCGCCCTGCAATTGCGACATAACCAGTTTTCGGACCCCAACTTGTCCCAGATCGTGAGGTTCCCAGCGCTTACGAGGGACAGACTGAATATAGATGCTCTCTCTCAAGTCGGGGCCTGTCCTTGTGTATTGGAAGATGCATTGTCAGACAAAGGAAGGTTCATGCCGGATCTGGATTGCGCTGAGGATACTAAGCCAACTTGTAGATATCTTTCGGAAGGTATCGATTGCCTAATAAGTGCTCCCAGGTATTGTATTTACCTACTATTGAACTTCTTTGAGCCAGAAAAATAAATAAATAATGTGGGACAGTCCACAATATCTCATCTATCCCCAAGCAAAGCAGAGCTTCATAATATTAATACAATATTATTGTAGAGATGCTTTTTTATAATACGTAGAAAATACCCAGATCAAATACTTGCAGATCGTACAATCGTTGCAGCGGACCTTCGCTCACTACATTGGTTGTTAAGAAGAGTATTTGTTTGACAGCACAAAAATAATGGTTTCTTCTTAACTGTTGGCTACTTCTTTCTAGATCAAACATTGCCTGGTAATCTAAAAGTTTTAAATGTATTCTAGTTCCGATGGATTGAGCCAGCAGTGCTGCTACGATAAAAAAGGCTTCTTGATGACATCTAAGGGTCAAATGTGGGACTCACGACTTATGATATCCCACGAGTTCGGGTCGTTGCCTTATAATGAGGTGTTTAAGGTATGTAGACTTTGGAAGGTCAGTGGAGTCACGGGTCAAACAGTGGCTCCCGCAGATTTTGTCTGGATCTTCAAAAGATAGCTGAAAATCCAAGCGCTCTTGCTGTCTTATAAAAACCTCTGCTACCTTTAATGTTGCAGTAGAACTTGTAGATAATGCTTTATTTGTTACAGGTACCCTCCCTGTCACATTGGGTCCATGACGTGATTCCGTTCTACGAGTGCTGTTTTTGGCACGGAAATCTTACTTCTTGCTGTGACAGTTACAGGTAGCTAATGATGTAGAAATATACATAATTAGCATTCTGACATTCCATCATAAGCATCGCTCGTTATATCTATACTAATATTTACAGAGAGAAGATTTAATTGGTGTTTGTAGGTGCCGATTTAAAAAACTTTTTTAACACCGTATCCTTGAGGAAAATAGGCTATAGAATATTTTCAAAGAAGTAAGGAATCCGTATCAAGACTTCAATAATATAAGCCAACATGTGTATTGTGTGTGTATTTGTTCAATACCCGTGTGTAGTCGGCTGCAGGGGCGGAACGCTAGTAATATAAACAGCAATTAATTTATCTGCCCTTAGAGTTAGTTCTTTTTCATCCTTCTTCTTTTTACTTTTTGTCTACACGGACAAAGAAGAAATAATACCTGATATCTATAATGCATTCACCTATTGTATTTTTTATTTTTAAGGCACCGACCATTCCAAACCGTTCATGATTGCGCTGTCTACAAGACTCCAGGGATTGCCGAAATCTACGAAAGCAGCATTACCACTTTCAATCATCTGCAATACTCTTTCAATAGCAAAGGTAACGCTCAGTCTGGATCCAAAGACTTCTTTTCACTGGTTTTAAACCTTTCGTTTATTATGGTAATGCTGGTTACAGGGGAATACGTCTTAGTAAGAGTCGATAACTCTCACCTAAAGCTCGATGTCCAAGGCAGGTTCGAGCACGTTGACAACAATATCTACGGGTCCGTCAATGCCACCCACCTCACTTCAGTTGTCGCTGTTTCCGACAACAGCATCCCTATCGAGGTAATACATTTTTCCTGGACTATTTTAATTGTTGTACTTAACTCTTGCTGATAAACTAAAAATCCTTTAAAATAAACCTGATTTCTCTACAGACACATTCTTGCTTCTTTTGTTTCTTATTTCTTTCTTTTTTCAGGTCCGCCTTCGCCCTACTAACGCACAATGGCGATACAGGCTTGACGTCTTCGCTGATAAAAAGAGGATCTACTTTGACCAGCCTGCTCTTCGGGTTCAAAATTTCCCTGGCGAGTTATAGCATAGCTTGTCTATCTCTTTCTTTTGTACAAGATTTTTCTAGGTTCTCGTTTGTAAGAGTTAATTTTGTATTTTTCTCTATTCGTATTTTTTTTCGCAGGTGTTACCGTCTACCAGCCGATGCATGTCCTGAACCAGTCGGAAATTGTCATCATGTTCGCCTCTGGCGCTGGTGTTGAAGTTGTCGAAGACAATGGATTCATTAAAACCAAAGTTGTTCTCCCACCGACTTATAAAGTTAGTTTATGCAGCTCTATACTATGTACACTCGAGAGCAATGAATCCGGGTCACTCAAAGAAAAAAAAAATCTCGGAAAGTAAGAATGCTAGGTTAATGCAACTAAGGGTTACTTTCCGAGATTTTTTTTTTTCTTTGAGTGACCCGGATTCATTGCTCTCGAATGTATATAAAACTTAACTCCGAAAGGCCAGAAGTCCATACTTATTTTGTTAATAGAAAAATAAATACTTACGGTCGATCTTTGTACCTAAAAAATATACTTAAGAAAGAAAATTGAAAAGGAGGGGCCAACGAACATTTCACACTAATATTATAAAAAGTGAAAGTTTAGATGGATGGATGGAGAATTTCCAATTGACGAAGTACTTTTTATCTCATAAATCATGGTACAAGACCTTACTGAGAAACTAATATAAATAAAACTAATATAAGTTTTTTTTATTCCAGCGCCTAACACGAGGTTTATTCGGCATGTGGTCGGATGTTGGAGTGGTTGGTCTCACAAGACCTGACGAGACAGAAGCAAGCGTAGACTTCACAGATCCTCAATCTATATACCGTGACTTTGCTCAGTTTTGTAAGTATTCTTTTGACTGACGTGAAGGAAAACCTTATCGATGAATGGCCCAGGGGATCTTCGCAGCATCCTTCGCAATATCGCAATATTCTATGTCTTAATATCTAATTCTCAGAGTTTGGAATTTGGTCATACACCTCAAAAAGTATCTCTGTATGATTCGAGGTATTTTTGACACAGTATGATGGTCACACTAATTTTCTCTTACAGGGCAACTAACAGACGAAGAAAGAAAGGACGTAGGAGTTGCTTTATTCACCCGAGAATTCGGTCGAAAAGCTGCCGACTATTACGATGACCAATTTAAACCAAAACCTATAGGAGAGCTAGTAGGATCAAAACCGCAGAAAATTCCAACTTCCGACGTAGATACATCTAAAGAAATAAGTCGGGATCATGGAATTACCCTGGAGTTTATGAAAAACTATTTGAGTTCTATTGTAAGTGCAATCGTTCCATATCGTTGTGATGCAATTGTAAGCAAAACTAATTTGGTTTCTCATTTTTCATTTTACCGATAATCTACTTTCAGAACCTTTTGAAAAGGATAGTCGAACAACACATCAAAATTATTGAGAAACAATGTACTGACTCAAATAAAAATGCAAATGACAACCAGAGCTGTATACATGGAACCATTGATCCCAAAACAATGATGGATCTTGCGGATGTAAGTGATTTTAATTTTCGAGTTAAGGATTTAATTTTATTAATAAGGTCAAATATTAGTACGATCTGCAGATATTTTTACAGGGTGTTCTGGTCGTTTTCTATATATGTACATAATAAGAAAAATATATATTTCATAATATTGTAATATGTTTATCAGTCATTACATTATAGTACCCATAACACAAGCTCTGCTTTGCTGAGGGGTAGGTGATGTGTGGATTAGCCAGCATTAATTATTTGTCAGTTATCAGTTGAATCCGGATTTTTATAATGCTCTAGTCTAACCGTAGATACTTACATTATTTTAAATGTCACAGTTTTAATTCCATTTAAGCAACATAATAATTATACAAAATATCAAAACCCATAACAAGCTCTGCTTAATTTAGGGCTAGGATCTAGCCCTAAATAATGCTGGACCCACTGCGGCATCTAGCCACTAGATAAGTTAATCTTCATAACAAATATTGAATGAAAACATAGTGAACTAAAAGAGAGTAAACTAATGAAATAAAACATGTTTTATTCAGGTGTTAACGGAACCCCAGGACATGAATGACATTAAGTCGAGTAAAGCAGACGATGAACTTGACCGTAAACTGAGATTGCAACTGTATCGGTTACAAGTTAGAGTAGAAGTGCTGAAGGAGCGAGTCCTCTTGCAACAACTTAATTACTGGACTAAAATGGGCGCGCACTCAGGTGTGTATAAATTTTAAGTGCTTTGAAAATTTATCCAATAAATATCATAGAAATGACCATAAATGTGGTGTTAATGATTTTTTTGTTCCAGATACGACTTATGCTGCATAGATGTATAAAGTATAAAGAACATGTTTTGAAAAAGCCTGCCTTCGATTTTTGAAGGTGTATTATATCTTATGAATGAAGAGCATGCAGTTTGAATTTACCTATCCCTGATCTCTTCAAAAATATTGAAAACATAGGTGTTCTTTTTAATACGAAAAATGTGGCCCGAAACGATGAAGGAAGATTCACCAAACTATTCACTAAAGAAACGCCTTATGGAAATCTAAGCGAATGCTCTTACAAAATATTCAGGAGAACCACAAAACCAAAATCTAGATTAATTTTACTTTCCTTGAATAAAAAATAGCTTTTACTGGCACCTTTGTCAATCGAAAACTATTTTTTTTTCCTTCTATCATACTATACTCAACTCGGAAAACTATAGTTATGCATTAAAAGATCCTCTAAACCAAGGTTGCCCACTAAAACAATAAAGCATTAGGTAAACTATCTTCGTTCCAGAACTTAGGCAGAACAATATTATCATAGATTTGCGAATCGGTCCAGTAGTCAAAGCCTATTCAATTCAAACAAACAATCAAATCTTTCCTCTTCATAATATTAGTATAGATATATAAATAGATATAGCTTTTGGGTCACGTCTGTAAGTGCAAGGAAAGTGTTAAAAGTGTGTGGTGGCAAAGCGATGAACAGGTTAGTCTCAAACGACATCCGGTATGACTCTCACTTACTAACGTGGGTACTTCCGTTACGGAAGTGATGAAAAACATCATGATTCACTAATTCAGTTTCAAAGAACGGTCTAGTACTTGCAGTGAATCAAGCGTATATCACATAGGTAGATGGAAAACAACGGTTTATCTAAAGATAAGGCGAATAGATTGATAAAGGGTCCGTTACAGTAAAAGTCTGTAGTAATATTGGTATTTTGGAATTTATGTAATAAACTTGCTGTATTTCAGATGGATTGGTATGGTCAGTCAAAGTTGGAATAAACATAGGTACTATTCTGTGATAAAACTAGGCTGACTATGACTATCTAATAGCTCGAATAGAGTTTCTATCTAAATGTGAAGATGACGAAACGGATTTACCTTTGCTTGTAGGTGTATTGCGATAGGATAATTTAAATACATAATAAAATAACCAAAATCCTAACTTTATAGCTTACAATACAATAAACTATAACCCCAAAATAGGATGATAAGGGTTATGAGATCACGCTTTCAGTAGGCCCTAAGTAAACGCAGAGGGCTACGATTAGGACAAAGAATTTGGCACACCCAACGTTCCTATTTGCTATCTTATCATATCTCGTGATAAGCCATATCACACAGAGCACACAATCCATACTTTAGTCGACCAGTACAATAGGCAGCAGGCACCTGTCGCCCAAAACAACAAGATAAGACATGAGAATAAAAAAAATATAGTGAATATGGGTGTGAAAAGGCTTGCTGTTTTCCTATTTTTAGTCATAAGTGTATGTGCACAGGACACAGAGGACAAATTAAGTGAAAATGTGATAGAAACTGAGCCGCAGGCAGAAATAATAGACGTTAAAGAGGACGCAGTAGATAATGTTGGTGCAGTAGAAGATGCACCAGATTTAGGGTTAGAAGTGAAAAGTGGAAAGTACCAACTCAACGACGGACTGGTTGGAGAAGAACCGGTGAATCTGGAAGCGGTGGACTTCAACTTGAATAATGGAGAGAGCGAGAGACAGCTTATGCTGCCGCCGACTACGACAACGACGAATAACGAATACGGTAAGCTTGTTAGCTAGCTTATTGTAAAGCAAGGTTAAATGGATCTAGGTACGTCTTTCAATTGGGTCGATCAATAAAAAGTCACTCCTTATCGTACCGGCCATATACTCGCATCGCATGACTATGCTGGCAGATTAGTGCTACGAGCACTAATCTACCAAAATACAATTTTATCAAAATACAAAATTACAAAGATTTTTTCGAAATCAATATTAGGTACCTACGTATATAAACGAATAATGTTAAGCTTCCTACCTACGAGGTTTTAATTATCACAAAAATCGAAACCCAAAGTGCTTAATTTCATTTAGACCTTACAGTAGGGCAAGCACGGGCTTTCTTGTCTAAGGTAGAATAGAGAAAAATTACGTCACTTTGTCATCGAATGCGTAAATTATTTGAAATTAATTTCTTCAACTTCAATAATGTACGCAATGTATGGCGATGCAATGCCATTATTGTCTATTCTACCCTAGAGAACAATTCCCGTGCTTGGCCTACAGGACTCTTGAATATGACAGAAACTTCAAAAGCATAATATGTAAGTATTTAATTTTCGAATCACAAAAAACCAATTGAATGTGTGGATCGGACCTCCTTCGTGTTCTGAAACAAGAGATATAGGGAGTGTATCTAGTAGGCTTTAACATAAGTGGTAATTCCTAGTAGGACCTAAATTGTGAAATTGCTATTGATAACAGTTATCAACGGTGACGTGTCACTATTGATTTTCATTCTAGATTCATAGCATTGCTTGACTCACTGAGCTTCAGGATAATAATAAAGTGCCTTAGTACTTTAATGAGGTAGGTACTTTATATCAGTTAGATTCCATAACTTTGTTTCTTTAGGCTTACAAAATAAGCTCTTAGTCAGTATGCAAGTGCATCTAATTGCTCTGATATCCACAGTAGCAGGCGTTGTTAGGGAGTTTACACACCGGTGACTTTTACACACCGGTTTACCTGACACCATGACGAAACCGTTAGCGAGTTGGTACAGCATATCAGTGTCTGAATATTTTTGACCACAGTATATTGTCAGCTTGATGGCAGCGACTTACCTTTGGATACTCTCTTAGAGTTTCTATAAACGAAAGGTCGGAATGGAATCATGGCAAGCTTAGCTAGCCAAAACAAGCAAAATAGATGCATTTCTCTACCAACATGTAGAAGGAACATAAGTATGTCTAAGCATAACGAAATTCTGTATAAAACGGTGACACCATGACCGTGATGATGACACACCATGACACAGTTGGTAGTGAGTTGGCACAGCATTTAAGTCTGTATTAAATATTTTATTCAGCCGAGTCAGACAGTATTTGGTCATCTTGATGGCAGCGACTTACTTATACTTATACTCTCTTAGAGCTTCTATAATCGAAATGTCGAAGTCATGGCAAGCTTGTCTGCCAACACAAGCAAAATAGATGAGTTCCTGATATGTACGAATACGAACACGAAGAAGTAACATAAGATTCGTCTAAGCATAACAAAATTCTCTATAAACACACATCAACAACTTTTAGCGATTCCTCTTCTATACATAGGCATGCCCCGAACATAAACTCTTGGTAGAATCCTATTTCAGTTTTAAGACTTTTTGACCTTTATTTTGTATTTGTCAGACACAATCTTCTATAACCTATGTTTATCTCTATGGTATATTTGTTCATCATTGTGCCTAATGTTTATCTAGTTACGCACTCTTTAATTATGTGTAGCAAGAGTCACTCAACTGTGAGTCAGAGCTCATTATGTACATAAAATATGAGTTACGTTCATTCATAATTATTATCAATGTTGATCTTCAATATTTTACTTTCTAAATTCACTTTTACTTTGGTTGGTACCTTGGTTATCTTTGGGCTTCTAGAAATTTCCATTTGCTCGTTGTAGGGTTTAGTTTAAATTTCAATTGCTATCATTTATTTCTCTTAGGTACGTTTTATTGCATCGTTATTCTTTTTGCTCCTTAATTATTGATATAGATATTCTCTTATCATTAGGGGAGGCCTATGTCCAGCAGTAGACTATTATAGGCTGGTGATGATGATGATGATGATTCTCTTATCATTATCACACAATTTTATAAAGTTAGTATACTGATTACGGTCGCACCTTAACGTAGTCTCAACGTGTACTTATGTACAAATTGAACCAACGTGTCCTGATCGAGTCCTGGTATCTGACAGAGTAGGTACCTCATTAATTATGGCAAGAGCATTTTCTTTTCACACAGCTATCGTTTACTTTTTGTTTATTAACTTATCAAAATATTTTGCTATAAATACTAAATAATATAGTGATCATCCATTATCTCCTCCGTGGCGCGGTGGGCGAAGGTCCGCCTGCGTCGCAGAGATTTCTGGTTCGGATCCCGCCGCAGAAACAAATATTTGTACGATCTGCAGATATTTTTTCAGGGTGTTCTGTTTATTTTCTATATATAATAAAAATATCAGTCTATTTCATATATTGTATTAATTTATATCGGTCATCTAATCCATAACACAAGCTCTTCTTACCTTGGGGCTAGGTGATGCTGTGTGGATTGTCATGCGTATTATTATTATTATTCCACTTCATTTAAGTATTTATTATTATTATGATTGAAAGCGGGTTAACCAAAAAATTTGTTTTGTTGGTTCATCAGGTTAAGTGCGGCCCACGTTGCGTATAGTTTATATGCGCCCACAAAATTTCAAAATATTTTCTAATTATTCTATGAAACAATGTAGTTCGTCAAAATTTTAACGTAAGGAGTGATTTCATCGCCTTGTTTGCTTGACGATTTAATTTTTGGGTCAGAGATAATGTAGGGCATCTCAAAATCTAAGAGTGTGTTCTTAATGATAATGCTTAGAATTTATATTAAATCGAGTAGGACTCTATTTTTGATTCCACTGTTTTCTGAGCTTCATTCTGTTTCCATTTCATAAATTGACCAACCAATATTGTTTTACCCGTCCCAAACGAAAACATTCCATATTTTATTTACAAAGAAAATTACAGAAGGTACTTAACAGAATATAAAAATTACAGTTACTATATACAATTATATATGTATTCCCTAAAAATCTAAGCCGTCACTATAGGGCAGGGTGCCCAGAATGCTGGTAGCATCATTGCCAGAATTTGAACTTATTTTACATTTCATCCCATGTAAAATAAGGTTACAGCCGCAACAAAGTATAAAAGGTATACAATAATATATAACGCTGTTCAGTATTAGGGAACAAAACTTTAAATAAAATAGATTTGGGTTTGACTGGGTTTAATTATGGAAGAATTACAATAAATTACAAGTGTTTTAGAACTTTTACATGGAAACTTTTGGGAGGGACATCTTAGCGATCTTAGGGTTATTTGTTCTCTCTGTTCTGTCTGCGTGGCTGCTTCGTCGAACGGTTTTTGGATACAAAAGTGACGTGACGTGGGGCCCGTGGGATTGGTGCTCGCCGACGTCGCGTCATGGCTGCGGTCTACTATTGGCTGCACACGAACATGACGTGATGTATCGACCGCATGATAGGCTCTCTGCGCCGGCGCGTGATTGGTGCAGTACTCGTCTCGACTTCGTTGAAAAACATGAATCTGTCAATGTCAGGTTCACGCGTTCGGAAATAGATCGGCGTGAACATCTTCCCGGCCGTTGAAAGCTCTAGGGACGCTTTCAAGCTTTATCTTCGTGCTCTTCAGCGTTAGTAGGAAGTAGGACCAGCCGGTTTATTGCTCTCCTTACAGTGCCATTAGCCGTTGTTATGTCTGCTACTCTAGGCGTGTGGTCTGAGCCCGAATATAGACGATTGACTCTCCCAACGCGCCAGCATAAGGGCGGCGTCTGTGCCTCCTTTATCAAAACTAGGTCATCCAGCTTGAGATCTCGGGACTTCACTTGCCACTTGGTTCTTTGTTGAAGCTCAGCTATGTACTCCGAGGACCATCTACTCCAGAAGTGCTGCTTGACCTGCTCCAGGCGCTGGAAGCGATCGAGGCGATGCGTAGCGCAGTCTAGATAGCTTGACGAGGGGATCGCCATCATTTGTCTGCCAATCAAAAAGTGAGCTGGGGTAAGGGACTGGAAATCATTAGGCGAGGGGCTCAAAGGACATAGGGGTCGGCTATTTAGGATAGCTTCTATCTGTGTAAATACAGAGGTCAATTCCTCAAAGGTTAGGTGAGATTGACCTAAAGTGCGATACAAGTGATGCTTTGCTGACTTGACGCCGGCCTCGGCCAAACCATTGAAATGAGGAGCGTATACAGGTGAGAAACGAAACTCAATGCCTCGACTGGCAGCAAAGTCACAAATAGAGTCACAATTAGACTGTAGAAAACTACCTAGTTCTTTAGCGGCAGCTACAAATTGCGACCATTATCACAATAAATAGTCTTGGGCATTCCTCTACGAGAAATGAATCGTTTTAATGTTAGTATAAACGCATCTTTGGTGAGTTCACTAACTACTTCTAAGTGAAGGCACTTATAGCGGAAACAAACAAAAATACATAGGTAACACTTTGTTATCTTGCACCCTCGACCCTTACGATCTGTAATCAAAAAAGGGCCTGCGAAGTCAGTGCCAACTGTAGTGAAAGGGAAGTCAGGCTCTACTCTATCTGCAGGTAGACCCCCCATTATATTAGTCATGGTTTTGCCCTTAAATCGACGACAAACGAGACAGTGTCGTACGACTTCTCTAGCGAGCCTTCGCCCTCCAATGGGCCAGTAGCGCTCTCGGACTGAAGCCAGTATATGCTGAGGGCCAGCATGCAAAAGTTTGAGATGCTCAGCTTGGAAAATTAGTTTAGTTAGATAATGATTACATTTTAATACAATAGGGTGTCTTTTATCATAGGGATAAGAAGATGTATCAATGCGACCTCCAACGCGTAGTACACCTGTATCATCAATGAACGGGTTTAACGAGCAGAGATGAGTATTTGGTTTGAGAGATTTTTTAGATTTTAAGGAATGGATTTCCTTAAAGAAAATATCACTTTGGGCAATTTTGACAAGAGAAATTATTGATTTATCTAGCTCATGAACTTGTAGCGTTCCTGTAAGTTTGTTGGTTGGATTTTTACAATTGTGAATGAACCTGTGAACCCAGGCTACAACCCTTTGTAGGACAGAAAGTTTAGAAAATTTTTGCAAATTAAAGTCTGGTACCGTAGGTGCATCCTCCGCCACCAAAGCGGGCATCGCTTTTAATTCAGGTAACTCCATATTTAGTTCTACAGAAAGAGAAGGCCAATGCGGCTCGGAAAGTTTGAGAAACGGTGGCCCGTGCCACCACAACGTTAAATTGTTGACTTCTTTCGGTTCTACGCCTCTCGAGGCGAGATCAGCTGGGTTTTGAGAAGTAGGAACATGCCGCCAAGCATCGGAATCGGTAAGTTCACCTATAGCGGCTACTCTATTTGCTACAAAGGTTTTAGTTTTGTTAGGGGTTTTTAGCCAGCCTAGCACAACACTAGAGTCGGTCCAGAACACAGAACGTTTCAAATTGATCCGCAAAGCTCCTTTGACAGCGGTACTTAATTCAGCACCTAGAAGAGCGCTACACAACTCTAAGCTTGGGATGGTACAACTTTTGATGGGAGCTACACGAGCCTTTGCACATAGTAGGTTGACGTGAACATGGCCGTCTTTGTCGACAGATCTCAGGTAGATACAGCTTCCATAGGCTAGCTGTGAAGCGTCGCAGAAACAATGAAGTTCAACATCAACTGTGTCATGGGCTAGAACCTGTCTTTGGATTTTAAGAGACGACAGAGTGCTGATTTGTTGACTGAACCTTTGCCAAGAAATTTGGAAAGAATGGGGTACAGGTTCGTCCCAATCTATTTTTTCGGCCCAAATTTTTTGAAGTAGTATCTTTGCGCTAATAGTGCACAAAGACAATAGACCTAGAGGGTCAAAAATTTTAAATGTAGATGACAATATATTTCTTTTAGTAGGATTAGTGTTTGATGAACAGTCTAAAGGAAAGTTTATGTAATCGTGTTGGGGAGACCAGCCGATACCAAGTGTACTAGCGGCATTGCTGATGATTAGATTTGAATCTTCAGAAGAGTCTGAGTTGGGTAGAAGATCAGGAAGGTTGGAGCGATATTTCCTTAGTGGAAAACATCCTTTAGCAAGCTCCGTGGAAACGGTGCGTTGAATGTCTGTTTGAATTTCATTTTTAATAAGAAAATTACAAACTAGTGACCTTTTAGGCGGAACTTGGGTTTGATTTGGTGCAGGACCTGCGATGAGCCACCCGAGCTTAGAGCTGCGAAGATTAGGGTTGTTGAGCCCTAGAGACTGCTGTTTGGAGCCGATTAACTCCCAAAACAGGTCCGAGCCGATAAGCATATCAATAGGGGATGGTTCGTTGAAGCTGGGGTCTGCAAGTACAAAGTCATTTAATTTTAGTGAATTAATATTGAAAGGATGCCTAGGTAGATCGTCCGTTATAGTTTTCAATACTAAACACGACATAGTGACTTCGAATGAAGTTGACATGGACTGTAGTTTGAGAGCACATCTCTCAGGATTCAGATTTAGAGTGTTATTTCCAATGGCTACGATACTGACATTTGATGGCTGAGGAGTCAAGTTGAGTCTTAGTTTAACACCTTCAGTGATAAATGACGATTGGCTCCCGCTGTCAAGTAACGCTCGAACACAAATAGTTTCATTGGTATTAGGGTTAATTAGGTGAACCTTAGCGGTACACAACAAAATTTCTGGAGTTGACAAAGTAGACATAACTACAGATTTAGGTTGGCTAGAAGCAGAAGAAACGACATCTGTTAAGTGTAGCAGTGAATTATGCCTTTGTTTGCAAGAACGACATGAACCGGGTAATTTGCAAGCCTGACTAGTATGACCGGCTCTTAAACAATTAGTACACAACTTTAGTGAAGCGACAGTGGAGTTCCTAACTTCAGGCGTCTGCGACTTGAACACAGTGCACTCATAAATGCGGTGACTACCAGAGCATACTGCACACTCAAAGAGACGAGGTGAAGAGGAAGTAGCCCCCTTTGACGTAGCAACCATAGACTTTACTTGTGTCTTGTTTTGATAATTACTAGGGGTTGGCTTGTTTTGTACCTGTTTGTCAGTTCTAATCCTGTTAACAGTTTCAAGAACATCAGCACGATTTTTTAAAAATGAAAAGAAGTTATCGAGTGTAGGTAATTCAGTGAAATTGTTACGATGTTCTTCCCACTTGAAGACAGTACTGTTGTCCAACTTTGCCACTAGGATATAAATGATTAGGACATCCCACTTGTCAGTAGGTAGTCCTAGTGTGCTGAGGGCACGTAGGTTTTTGCTTACATGGTCGATAATAAACCTAAGAGACTTATCAGTCTCCCGAGCTGATTCAATAGAAAATAGTGATTTTAAATTATTGTTTATAAGTTGCCTCTTATTGTCAAAGCGATTGCAGAGAAGTGACCAAGCTTCATGATAGTTCTTGTCTGATACTTCTAAATTACTTAGTACTCGAGCAGCTTCACCTTCTAAGTAAGATGTGAGATAATGGAATTTATGTATATTTTGAACTTGAGAATTATCATGAATTAGTGTGGAGTATACTTCTTTGAATTCTAACCATTTGCTATAAGTGCCATCAAACTTAGGTATAGTAATAGTAGGTAATTTGAATCCTAGCGAGCCACATGCAGTTTGTTCATGATGGCAGCTGTGATGAGCACAACTAGAAGTATTGCCTTCATTGAGCTTTGTAGGTGAACTATGTGACTGAATAAAATCTTGGGCAATAGAAATGCAATGATCAAATTCTTGTTCTATTAAATCACGAGTTGTTAATTCTAAATCTTGATTTGACTCATTATGTGACTCTATTTGGCTCTGCAACCCGTCAAACTCAATGAATAGCGCTTCCATTCTTGATAACTTCATCGCAAGCTTGCTTATTTCTATATCAGAAACACTCTCAAATGTCATTATTGAATCTAGATATGTTTTAAACTTAGTAACGCGTCCCTTGATGGAACTACGCCTTGTAATTAGTTCTTTTAACTTTAGTTCGGAAGTCATTGCGAAGAAGTATCAAGAAAGAAATCAAGTAAGTAATGAAATTTGTATACGATACGCCCCTCGTCTCGTTGGCCGGCACGTAGGTAGGCCCGACGCCTCGTCAGCAAAGCACACGAACAGCTGAGCAGCGCAGTTACTCAGTTGGCAGCAGGAACGCGCGCTCGTAGCCGTTGACCCGCTTACGCTGGAATCAACGTCGGAAACACTCAAGAAGCTGATAGCAGTAAGCTGAGAGTACGTCGTTTGTTTCAGGGGGCAGTATTGCGAAGATAGGCGAGTGCACAGCATAGGCTATTGACGTGGCAACTTTGGATGCGCAAGAATATAGCGTGCGCAGTATTGCGAAGATAGGAAAGTGCACAGCATAGGCTATTGAAGTAGGCAAATTTGGAGGCGCAAGAATATAGCGTGCAGATTCCCTTTGAAATTATTAGGCAAAGTGCTTACCGCTAATTCTGTAGGCGCTTTGTTTTTAGTGGGGAGTTTAGCCAGTATTAGAAATTCACCGAACACTCAGAGAAAAGACACTAGGTAAATACACAGAGAGAAGGGGAGCACAGTGGGAAAATGATAGGAACGGGCTCACTTTGTGATGATAGGCAGGCAAAGGGGTAGTGTTCAGGATCCTCAGCTGCGTTGTCAGCTGCGTAGGCGGCTCCAGAACGTAGGCACCTCCAATGCGCCGCGTAGGTTACGTAGATGGTCACTCGCGTAGTTCATTGACCTCGGGCTCGTTCATGCGTCGACCTCCGAGGCTCGTTCTGCGTTGACCTCCGGGGCTCGTTCTCCTCCGGTGATCGTAGTCCAGCCTTTGTTCTCCGAGCGAGAGCAGTCTTCCATCCAGTTCTTGATTTTTGGTTTTTAGTGGACCTGTCGAACTCGCTAGAAATGATTAGCGTGCAAGTCGTGTCCTGTCACGGTCGCCACTTTTTGTTCAGTATTAGGGAACAAAACTTTAAATAAAATAGATTTGGTTTTGACTGGGTTTAATTATGGAAGAATTACAATAAATTACAAGTGTTTTAGAACTTTTACATGGAAACTTTTGGGAGGGACATCTTAGCGATCTTAGGGTTATTTGTTCTCTCTGTTCTGTCTGCGTGGCTGCTTCGTCGAACGGTTTTTGGATACAAAAGTGACGTGACGTGGGGCCCGTGGGATTGGTGCTCGCCGACGTCGCGTCATGGCTGCGGTCTACTATTGGCTGCACACGAACATGACGTGATGTATCGACCGCATGATAGGCTCTCTGCGCCGGCGCGTGATTGGTGCAGTACTCGTCTCGACTTCGTTGAAAAACATGAATCTGTCAATGTCAGGTTCACGCGTTCGGAAATAGATCGGCGTGAACAAACGCTATTCAATTCATTCTATCTCCATTATAGTTGCGCTATCGGTTAGCCCTCAATAAGATAAGATACCATTCGGCAGGACGATGACGTCATGCAAGCATCAACAACTCACATTGCCTTTGTTTTTTTTGTTAATCGACACCAATGGAAGAGGGTTATGGGGTTGGCACCCTATGTACATATATGTTTAGCCGATTTCGTTGCACTGAATCGAGTCGTACAATCACAACAAATTAGGTGTCCTATTATTGAAAAGAAAAATCTATAACACTATATTTCCTTTAACAGCCCACATCGACGGCCGCATCCTCCCAGGCACCACTTACCAGAACAATGGCCAGCCCTACGTCATCACCAACCAGCGTCTCCAGCAGATCAGGGGCAACTTCATGTACTGGTTCTACGACCAGGGCGGTAACGACAACATTGGCGACTACCAGAGGGATATCCACACCTCCACGCCGCAAATCCACAAGAACTTCAACTTTCAGTTGCCTTTCTTTGGGTTCAGATTTAATTACACACGTGTGAGTGTCCTGTGTTCTTACATGTTTTTATTCAATTACATATGTGTGTGTGTGCTTTAGGTTGTGTTGAAACATGTTTTTCTTTTGTTTTGCATTGTAATTATTGTAATCATTAGCTATGGTAAAGCTGGGTCTACATTAATCGATTCAATTGATGAAATTGATGATATCAGATCATTTTAATCAATCAATAACTTCTTACAATGATATAGGTATCACTTACATTTAACTAACTACAATTTTGTAAATATAGCAATTACATCTTTTTTTTTTATTTATGAATTATAAATATGACTAACTAACATTTTCAAAAAGGTTTATTTCTTTTTTGTTCAGCTCTCGATGAACGGCTACATCTACTTCAGTGATCCACCAGACCACTATACGTATCCCCTGACTTTCCCCGTGAGAGACTGGCCTCAGATGCACGATCCTTCTTTCATCGGTATCTTCTTCAGCAAGTGCAGGATCGGAAGCCAGAGACCTGAAGACCCTGATCAGAGAAGACCTGGTGTTTACTTTAGGATGGACAGGGATCTACAGGTATTTATGATTATCACTATACCTACCTAATTATTTGCTCTTAGTGGCTTTTGTGTCGCTGCGGCCATGATTGGCCTATTATGTTGTGATCGCCACCTCAAACATACCTACTAGTATATTTGAGGTGGCGATCCAAACATACTAGTAGGTATGTTTGGATCGCCACCTGTTTGAAGTGATAGGTGATTACCTAATTAATTTTGCTTATGTTAGACTGTCGGTATTTTTTTTAAGTTTCTTATATAAAATTTCAATCTCGAATTGGCCATAAGCTATATAGAATATAAAAGTTTGAACTGTTTATAATTAAGGGCTGTTGATTTTATTAAAACAATAAATAAATAAAGTTAAAAATTATTATGACCCTTTTTTTTGATTTACAAGACCCATGTTTAAGCCAATGATAATTTAATTCATATATCTATACTAATATTATAAAGAGGAAAGATTTGATTGTTTGTATGTTTGTTTGTTTGTTTGAATTGAATAGGCTCCGAAACTACTGGACCGATTTGAAAAATTCTTTCACCATTAGAATCCTAAATTTTTCGTGATGAACATAGGCTATATAATGTTTTCAAAAAAGTTAGGGATCCGCATGGAAAATTCAATAATTGAACCGTGCGTTGTATATTCAACCTCTTTTTCTTTTTCTTTGAGTGACCCGGATTCATTGCTCTCGAGTGTATTATGGCGCGTCAGAATAGAAAAAGAGGTTGAATATATAGCGCACGGTGCTTGCTTTTTCTCTACGGCCAGTGTCAGTTATGGAGTGTCGAGTCAATGTCAAAAATCCCAATGCTGTTAAAAGAAGTAAGGGATCCGTATGAAACTGTGAAACCCATCGTGTTAGTGTGTATAATTTCTGAAATTTTTGTTTAAACCCGTGCGAAGCCGGGGCGGACCGCTAGTTATATATAAATATAATGATATATATAAATATAATTTAATTTATATTTGTATATTATTTTATTGGTTATTTGTTTTAATAACTAAAGCAAAAATTCAAATTGTTTAAAGCGTGTATAGCATAACAACTTGTAAACTTGTTTTCAGCAAGTACCTATGAAATCTTAATAACTACACTTTGCTTCTAGACCCGTACTGACCAACTTGGTGTCGAGATGCGTGAGAGGCTGACGTGGGACATCCGCGAAGGTGTCATCGGCTCAGAGACATTCTTCCCCAAACACGCCATCACCATCACCTGGAAAAACATGTCCTTCGCCGGTGGTATTGACAACTCTTTATATATGGTAAGTTTTTTCAGATTGCTGTGTGACTGCTCCTAATAGATCACTTGCTTGATTATTATTCTTTAGTGTAACTCTTTTATTTCCTATTGTATAACTCTAATATAATTAATCGTCTTACATTTTGTATGTTAATTTCTATAATTAAACTTTGTCATTATTTTAGTTTAGATTAAAAAAGAATTTAAATAAAAATTGCTCATGCTCTGGCAACCTTAATTTAAAAAACACTAGACTTGTCCTTTTTAAACTTGTATTTTTCATGTTATGTGATTTTTTTCGGAGTCCTAAATTAATAAATAACTTAACTTCTATAGCCTCTATACAAACTTTTATATGTTCTAGACGAACACATTCCAAATGGTGCTGGCTACTGATGAAGTGTTCACGTACGCCATCTTCAACTATCTGGAGATCAACTGGAGCTCGCATACTGAGGCCGGTGGTGATACCACCACGGGCGAAGGGGGTGTTCCTGCTTACGTAAGTTATGATTTACAATTGTAACTGATCGTTTAGTACCCTTATCTCTAATACATACGTTGCAAGGCGGTAGTAAGTAAGTACACGTATTTCCTAGACAATTCCCAATCAGTCCATGCATACTAATATTATAAAGAGAAAAGATTTGATTGTTTGTTTGAATTGAATAGGTTCCGAAACCACTGGATGAAATTTTCCGTGATGAACATAGGCTTTAGAATATTAAAAAAAAAATTGGGTTCCGATGAAAATTGAATTTTTGTTGAATACGCGTGCGGACCGTTGGTCAAATATAAAGTTTTATTTGACAAGAAACTTATTGTAGATCGGTTTCAACGCTGGCAACGGAACGCAATCCTACGAGTACAAGCCATACTCCCAAGCGTCTGTGCTCCGTGACTTGACTGGTAGAGGATGGGCCAATGGCTTCCCAGGGCGACACATCTTCAGAATTGATGAGAAGATTCTTATGGGAACTTGCAACAAGGATTATGGTAAGCAGATTTCTGTGATTCTTTTAACCATCTTTCTTCTGTGTCGTGGTCTGTCATTTCTATCGACCACTGTCGGTTCTATCGATCATTATTTGCTTTGTTCCTATGTAATTTGTTTACCTCCTCTTCTAACTCAGTAGTACTCAATAGCGCAACTTTTATAGCTTTAAATTATAATTTATATATGTATCTACTCAGCCCGTGAGCACCCACTGCATAGTATAGGCGTCTATTATATTACGACATACTACCATTGTAACCATATAATATTATTGTAAATTGGCGTGTCCAAGTAAGACTTGTTTTTACTCCTACGGCGAACAAATGAGAACTTATGAGTATAGGAGTTAATGACACAATATATTTTCCACAGACGCCGCTAATCTCCCCTTGATGTTTGCTCCTGAGAGCGGCAACATGTTGGGAGGAACTATAGTGAACATAACTGGACCCTGTTTTAACCCTGACGACAGAATCACATGTCGCTTCGACACTGAATCCGTCGTAGGAGCTGTAGTGGATGTAAACAGAGCCATCTGTGTTCAACCCCGGTTCTATCACAATGGATACGCAAGATTTGAGATTGCTATAAATAATGAGCCTTACAAGTGGAAAGGAAAGTTCTTTGTTGGTAAGTGTTTCATTTCCTTATTTATATGCTTTTTCTATCTTTAATTATAATTATTATAAGACACTCGAGAAACATTTAATTTTCTTAGTAGTCTTTGGACTTATGAGGGTAGGCCTGGATTACGGGATCTAGCTAACTAATACTCAATGATAAATAATGTTCACAGAAACCCCAGCAACAGCTACCGAAAGGATCTTCTTCCCTGAAAACTCTGTTCACGAGCGTTATCCACCAGAAATTCGCATGACTTGGGACCGTTTCAATCTCACCACGAACCTTAATGTCGGACTGCAGATCAGCCTCTGGGGTTACAAAGAAGTCACTATTAGACCTCAGCTGGAGTTCATAGACATGATTGAAGTTGGCGTGGCCAATACCGGGGAGTATGTAATCAACCCCCAGAACTTCAGGAACAGAGAGAATATCATGCATAACGACATGCAGTTTGGATTCCTTCAAATCAATTTGACAACGCCAGAGGTGTTCAAGGGTGTTACGATTTCTCCGTAAGTCCACTTCTTACATTTTATCTCTGACGACGTGTTTTTACTGGAAATGATACTTTTAAAGATAACATATCTGCACATATTTTACCTATACGAAACAGAAACTCTGTCCTAACCTTGATAACCTATTTATTAATAGCTGCTTTGATCTTTACATAGGTTCCTATTTGGTAACTGCTCCTTCATAATTTATACCTACTAAATTCTTTTTGCTTTCTATAGACTTCATTATCTTTCAAAACGCCCTTGTCCATCCTATTTTTTTTTTTGTTGCTGACAGGATCTTATGGTCCCGACCCATCCCCCTTGGTTGGTACTTCGCCCCACAATGGGAGCGCCTCCACGGCCAACGCTGGCCCCAAACGATGTGCAACAACTGGCTGCGCACGGACCGATTCCTCAAAAACTTCGCCTCTCAAGTCTGGGTGTGCCCTTGCACATTAGAACACGCACTGCTGGATAAGGGAAGGTTCATGCCGGATCTGGATTGTGACAAGGATACTAACCCAACGTGTAGATATCACTGGGGGGGTGTACATTGCGTGAGAAGTGCAGCTCCTAGGTAAATACCTCATCTTTTGTATAAATGACTGTTACTACTTATTGACAGAATAAGGAAGGGTCAAAGATAAAACGAAACTTCCTAGGGTAAATAGCCCATTGCCCATCAGCTTCATCGCACGCACACTAGACATTTTGTGTAATGGTGTCAATACATTACGGCATTGCTACTTAACTGCAGAATATGCAATACTAAACATAACAAAAACCTCTTATTTTAGTCCCGAAGGATCCGGTCAGCAGTGCTGTTATGATAAGAACGGCTTCCTCATGATGTCCTACGACCAAATGTGGGGATCACGACCTTCGAGGTCACACGACTTCGGATTTACGCCTTACAACGAGGCCAACAAGGTAGGCTTTAGTTTTAACAGAATAATGATAATTGCCTTAATCTGCTATCGCGGAAGATTAGGAAACTACAACGTGCTTCTGTTGACAGGTACCCTCACTGTCCCATTGGTTCCATGACATGATTCCGTTCTACCAGTGCTGCATGTGGCAAGAAGAACAGGCTGTTGGATGTGAAACATTCAGGTAAAAAAAACATCATGCACTTTTGTCAATGTAGAGAAAGAGCAAAAGAGTAGAGTACAGGTTTATGTTAGGATACTTGAATAAAACAATACGTTTGAATTCCGAATTTACTTCCTGGAGTAACATTGATATGGAATGGAATGACATCTTTACTTCCCGATTGGTTTCTTTTTTAGTCTAACACTTCCTAGGTGATAATTTAGCACACATGACAGTAATAATCTTGAAAATCACAGATACGGTATGTTTAATGATACCTACATATGACATGCAATGCCATCTACTTGCTGGCAGTTGATTACCAAGCAAGAATAAAGTGAATGATGACTAGCGTAACTAACGCATGTCAGGCTGAACAATCCTCTAACTTTAACATTTGGCTATAACAGTTATATGCTTTTTGGATTTTAGATTCGAACGTCGTCCCTCTCAAGATTGCGTGGCTTACCAGTCCCCAGGAGTCGCCGGTATTTTTGGAGACCCTCACATTGTTACTTTCGATGACCTGCAATACACATTTAACGGCAAAGGTAAGTCTTGCATGCGTCAGCATTTCTCTTTTGAAATTACTTACACGAAATAATCCTAGCTATTTCATAAAACCTGAATAGTTTTTCGTAGCTCCAGTAGAAATGAGCTTTGAAACCTCATAAGCTATCAAGTTATGTCTATACTATATCCGTGTAAGTTTCTGTAAAAAAGTTAAATAATTCTGCGCAGAGAAAAAAAACTAAATCAAAAGTATGATGGATGATTTCAATCTTTTCCCAGGTGAATACGTCCTAGTGAGAGTAGACCACCCTCAACTGAAGCTCGACGTCCAAGGTCGGTTCGAGCAAGTTGACCGCAATGTCTACGGAGCCGTCAATGCCACACACCTCACTTCTGTTGTCGCCGCTTCTAACAGCTCTGTTCCTATCGAGGTAATATTTAGCAGCTATACAGTAGTTATATCTGGCAAGTAGTTGGTATAGTTTAGTTAAAACCGATTTAGAATTAATGAAATGCGGGACTCCCGCAAGGCAGTGTTTTGGTTCTCGGTAGTTAAAACTTCTTGAAGACTCTAAGTCAGTACTTAACTCGCGTTTGTTTCAGGTCCGCCTTCGTCCTACTCACGCGCAATGGAGGTACAGGCTTGACGTCTTTGCCGACAATAAGAGGGTCTACTTTGACAGAACTGCTCTTAGGGTTCAATATTTCCCTGGTAGGTTTTTCATTGATTATTACGTTAGCCTAGTTTAGGTTTTAGACTCCTCCTCCTTGCTATGCATTTATTATATTCTAGTATTATGAATGACTTATAACTATTATTTCCACAGGTGTTACCGTCTACCAGCCCATGTACGTCCTCAACCAATCTGAAATCGTCATTATGTTTGCTTCCGGCGCTGGTGTTGAGATCGTTGAGAACAAGGGATTTATGTCAGCAAGAGTTTATCTGCCTTGGAATCATATGGTAAGTCTCTTTATACTTTTATAGCATCCGAATGGACCGGAATACCTGAACCTTAGCTTTTTATCCATCAACATATTAAAATTCTTCTGCTCTTCTTTCATGACAAAAAGATTTATAGCAAGATGAGAGAAAGATAACTGAAGAAGAGAATGGTAGAGCATTCCTATTTCTTTTTTTTTTTATTGCAGCCATTGTTATTTAAAGAGGTCTATTAGTATTTGTAAAATAATTTATAGCCAATGATTGATGATTTAATAATTTGTAGAACCAAACACGAGGTCTCTTCGGAAACTGGTCCCTGGATGTGAACGATGACTTTACAAGACCGGATGGAACGCGCGCTACTGTGGACTTGAATAACTTCCAATCGGCACATCGAGATTTTGCACAGTACTGTAAGTAATTTATACCGTCTTGAATCAGCATAGTAATAATGACAGTATCTTCAGTTTTCTTTGTTTTATCATCAACTCTCATTCAGCCAAGATTTTAAGATGATTAAAATCAAAAACCTTTTGATTTTAATCATCCAATAACTAAACATTGAAAATGTCAAATTCTTAAAACTAAAGATTGACACGGAAATAAGGTGGTACCTACTTATTAATTTCTGCCGCTCCGGTAGGTATGTAGAGAAAATTTTATAAAGATCTTGCTTTCATTTGTAGGTATAGGTATGTTATGTTAAAATTACGTCATAAAGTTTCTGCCGAACTACAGTTTGTCGGCAGTAGCTCTCGTGGACACAATTGTCTTTCATATCTATAATAATTATACTCATCACTATAACTTGTAACTATGGAATCTCGTGCATCTAGCCATACTCACAAATATTCTCTCTTCCAGGGCAACTAACCGATCGTGAGCAAAAAGACATAGGAGTGGCATTATTCACTCGAGAATATGGCCGCACTGCCTCATATTACAACGACAACCAATTCCAACCAAACTTCATTAGAGAACCGGTGGACTTCCTACCAACGAATCGATCTCACGACGTAGCTAGAGCTATCGAAATATGCCAAGACTCGTACCAATGCCGATACGATTACGGGATGACACTGAATCGGGATATGGCAGAGTTTACGAAGAACTATCTAGCTTCTATCGTGAGTGATTTTTAATTTATTATTTTTACCAGTCTCATTGTCATGATTGCCTCATCATAAATAGCAAGCTTTGAGTCATTTATGTACAGGCTGATTAATATATTTCTGATAATGTCGTTTGTGATATCATTCCCAAAAGGTAATGTGTTCCAATTAGCAATGGCCCGACCACAAACTGCCTTGTGTTATATTTAGTCTGGTTTACCATCATCATCAGCCCATAACAGTCCGCTGGGCATAGGTCTCCCCTACTAAGTACTCATCGGCAATAGCCTAATTAAGTAGTGGTAGTTTGCTATGAAACCAGCTCTTGTCTTTTTAGGAAAATCTTGAAACTTCGGTGGTATTTGCACAAACATTACCAGCAACTTTAAAATAAACTGTCATTGCTGGGCTTATAATATCGAATGAATGAATCATTTGCAAGCAATTAGGGCTTTTTCTTTAGTCTTGATGGTTTTTCCGCCGCAGAAACAGGAGAATTAACGTCATCTTATAATTCTTATAGGTACTTTTAAATAAAAAATGTTTCTACCATTCCAATGTAGAATTTAAGAATTCTACGTTTGCCTAATTTACTAAAAACTCGTTTTTTTTACTAAAACTCTAGCTCTCAATCGTTTTTTTTTATTAAAACTCTAGCTTAATAATACCTTAAAACAAAGTAATTACAACTCATATTGAATTTTACTATAGAAACAAGATAGCAAGAAGCATGTTGTAGGAAACATCAAGAGGGCTGACTGATCCATATCAATCGGAAGCGTCCCCAAGACGTTGAGTGATTTTTAGAGAAGATATTCTTGGTTTTGCGACTTATAAGACAGAATAATAGCAATATTCAACGAAACGGGATAAGAGCTATACAATAATGGGCCTAACCAACGGCCTTGCGGCAACTCCATCAAGTTTTTAAGCATCATTGTATGCATTTGACCCTCGAAAATTCATATGCATTTTTCCCACAATTATTAAAAGTAGTCGCGTGGCTGCAAGATGCGTTTCTCATTGTTCTTTTAATTATTTTCCTTAAGGTCGTCCAGGGGACAGTTTCAAACATTATAGGATACTTAAATCAGTATTTATTCAGAATTCGCAAGGTGCATCACGCTTTTCAAATAGTACGAAATATTAAACCATCATTTCTTAAATAATATCATTAAAAACAAAGAGAGTAAAAGTTAAAAACAATATTCTCGAGTATTTCTTCACTTATTACGTCGTAAGGTATCTAATAAATACTGGATTTTATTGTTTTCTAGGGGTCTTCACAGCCTATGTCGTCGTTAACTATAACCGAGATGGGTTTTGTTGTTGGGAACAATTCTATAGCAACATTTTATATTCCCCTCGTACGTATCTCTAATCACTTTATATTTTATTATATCTCTTTTTGTAGACTAACATCAAAGAGCAGAACGCTAGAAGGGTCATCAGTTGCGGCATCCTAGAAACTCCTCGCTTTGGACGAAAGAGTAATTTCTTCTTCACGCCTGGTACTAGGGTAAGTATCTTTTTATCAATAACCAACATTTATTATAGATACCACTCCAGCAACATACCAACTTGACAAGCAATTGTAACATGAAGCTGAACAATAAATAAGTTAAGTTTTTAAGTTATTCTCAGACTTCTGTGAATACTCTACAATATTTGTCTTGTTCAAAAGTTGATTACAGAAGAACTGTAATCAAATTTTATGAATTATTGTAAGTTGATTTGTATGAAATTCATGTTTTTCGTCATTTGTTAGGTATCAATTTGACCTATTTGTCAGATTGAGTATTGAATCGCTATTGTTATTTACGTCAATTCTTTTTAACAACGTATTTTTCCTCATACAGTTTAATAAGAGTGTGTCATTTGTTCATACTAGGTCAATTTCGAGTGCAACCAAGACTTCATTCTGGTCGGAGACAATCGAAGGGTGTGTGAAGACAACGGCAGGTGGAATTTACCTGATTATGGATACACTGAGTGTCTACGTGAGTACCAAGCTTTCTATAAACGGGGACCATTGTAGTGATTGAATCTATTCGAAGAGCTGTATCCACCGATGTGGTGTGACGGGCTTAGGTCCGCCTGCGAAACAGGAGGTTGCGGGTTCGATTCCCGTCTTGTGACGAATGTTTGTACGATCTGCAAATTCCTGGTTTTGGGGGTTCTTTGTATAATAAAAAATATCTATCATGTAATTTGTTGTATAATGTGTATCAGTCAGCTAGTACCCATAACACAAGCTCTGATTAGCTTGGGGCTAGACGATGCCGTGTGGATTGACAAGGATTATTTTATTATTTATTAGTTCAACAGTAAAAAACAAACTCGTCGGCTTTATCAGCCATGTTACCTTCACTTTACATTTTGTACAGAGTAAAATTATTCTAATTCGTCAATCATATTTTCATATTAATTTAGTGACAATATTTTGTATTGAAAAACAAATTTTCTAATAGATAAAATAAGTAACAAGACTTTTATTGATATTCAGGTAAACAAGAATACTCGCAACGCGCACTGTTCTTGACTTGGGGGATCATATTGGCAGTTATTATACCCATCGGCCTCCTCATCTGTCTGATTTGGTTCTGGTGCTGTTACAAACCCAAATCTGAAGGCAGACAAGGCTTCAAATTCGAAGATATACCTCGCTCAAAGTCCGCGTCACGACTTAACCTTAGATCTCAATCAATGGGAAATATCACGGACACTCTTAAATCTTCAACATTACGCAGCGACTCTGATATAAAACCCAAAATAGACTCCCCGACAGAAGAAACCCCTTTGGCTAGGTCAGCTATGATAGGTAGAGCTGCTCCTCCCATCCCTGGGGAACCACAGGATGGTGACAGCTCAGGCATAGGCTATCCAGATTCAACCAATTCAGGGAAGTCTGACAAATCGAGCCTCAAAAAGCGACGCGGGTACGACAAAACATACCGTACGCACGAACCCCTCCCCAACGCCCCTGATGTTGAATTCCCAGAGAAACTCTGGGAACTATCTGAAGAAGATCTTCTTTCTATCACCTCCCCATCAGATTCTGGCTCCAATAAAGACTCAACCCTAACTCGGCCAGCTAAGGACATAGAATACATTAGCAAGCCACGCCAAACTGGCCGTCGAGCTTTGGCAAGTGATTCAGGTCTGGAATCGAAAGACAGCTCAGAAGATCCCTACGGCAGCCGATACGAGACTCAATACAGCCCCATTCCATCCGCGTACTCCCCAACGTATTCTGAAATCTATTCCCCTCCTTTGAGCCCCACCTCTGATATCAGCCCGAGAAGCACTTTCAACAATCCTGGTCTTCCTGAAGGACCAAGGAGTGCTCCTGCTGATGAAATTAAAACTTTCACACTTCCTCCTAAAAGAGGCAAGTCTGTAGAGACGCTTATAGACCCTCCTGCGTCAGAAATTCCCACTTTCAGCAGTAAATCTACTATGGTTTAGGATATGTAGTTTTCTGTAGAATAACCCACCTTGTTCAGGAGCCCAGAATATTTAAGGGTTTCAAAAAAGTTGATAGGAACTGCCAATCGTAATGACAAGCTTAGAATACAAAGTTTTAAAGACTAGTTAGTCATAAGAATATAAATAGGAGAGTTTTCTTTTGTTAGATGCACCATAGTTAAGATCTTTGCACTATTTTATGTCGAAATGTCAGTAGGTATTTGTCCGTGATTTTTCCCGTTGTTGTCTAATATTATTTGTAAATGTAACCATATCAATAAATTATTACAAAAATACCAACTTTCTGCCACATGAAGAGGAAATTTCTGTTCTTTGGGTAAAATAACTTTTAATGTATTTATCAGTTTTAGCATAGGAAAGCAAGCAATAAGCTACAGTTTTGCTGTTGCAACCACATTTTGGTGGAATAGAAATTTTCTCTGATACGTGCTGTGTTTTATTTTACTTGAGGTTATTACTTGCTTTCTTATCTTGTGTACACATGAATTGGGGTCACAACAGGTGAGTGTATCATTTTTTATTTGATGTGGCGATAAGTTTAACACTGCGCGGATAGTGGCTGATAACGTAGTAGGTCTTGGTGATAAATTGTTGTAAATGATCCAGGCACTGGTACTTACCTAACCTATCCTTACTTGAGCTCTCATAGCCATGGTCCACATGAAAACGTTTTGTTAGTTTTTAAAACCATATGTAGGTTTTATACTTTTAAATTTTAAAATTACTAGCAAACAACTAAATTAAAACTAGTATTTACAATAGAAACAATTGAGATTAATGTTGCGAACCAACTGGTAGCTCAACTGATCCTTTCTAATTTGAAGACTTCTAACAGCGATGCAAAAACTTTTCGAAATGATGAAAATGCAGTTCACCACAGATGGCCATGACGCTACCGGATTGTGGCGGAGACTCAATAATAACTTCACAAAGAAATGCTAAGAAGCGTACGAAGAAGTACATCCAAGGCAGGCAACCTTGGAAATGAAATAACTAAAATAATATTATAAAAACCTTGAATCATTAAAGTAAACCTACTTTCAATAACTGTAATCAAAAGCCCAAAAAACCATTAAACTTATAAAACCCTCAATCTACCAGGCAAGCAGGAGTATTCCTCGCGGACCCTGGGCGCGACCTGGGGCATCATCAGCGCGATCATGGTCCCCATCGTCATCGTGCTCATCTGCGTCGCCTGGAGGATCCTACTCAGGAGGAAACAGGAGGAAAAGGATGAGAACGACTTCGCTGGCATGAGGTAATTATAGGAAAGCACGGCTCGCCGCCGCTTTTCGCACATTAAAAATAGTTTTATAACATACGAATCCATGACCAGCAGCTCGCTCTGTAGAACAACTCCACCGAACTGCGATCCCCAACCCGCATGCCCAGCGTGGGGATTATGGGCAATAACCCCCAAATGATAAATATTGCCATATATGGGTGGGAGGCCTATGTCCAGCTGTGAACTATTATAGGCTGATGTTGTTGTTTGTTGTTTTGTTTAATCCTTATAAAAGAGGAGGTTCGGTTATCTATGTATGATATTTTTAATTTTTTTATGTACGTTCGTTCGTTTATTTTTCCGTTTAATGCTGACCGATTATGATGATTCTTTCGCGGCTGTGTAGAACAGAATACTTTTATTTATTTAAAATATAACGTTTTATCCATTGAAGTACTAGGTATTACTAGCGTATTTTCATCGAATATATGAAATGTATGAAGAAATTGTTTCCTGTAACTCTAACTCCCATTCCTCCCACTTGTTGGACGCAATAAGTGGGACGAGTAGTTCATAGAGTAGTGCAAGAAGGACAAATAGTTATTTTCTGGTTTCAAAGCATTTAGTATTACTACGTTGTTGGTACAAAAATTTCGTCTCTTGTTTGCCACTGAGTGCCAACAGGAAAAATACAACAGACTTTATTAACAAAATAAATTTCATGAATTAGGACTCTTCATGTTTGATGTTGTCTCGTTATAACTCGAGAACAGCTGAACGAAGGTAGGTGAGACGAAGTTGACTGGGTCAGAGCTAATACAAAGAATATATCAACGTACCTATCTACCTCAAACTTCTGTCATTATCAGACATAGTGTTATCTATGTGGATGGCATGGGTACCATAACCTACCTATCTATACCCATTAGCCAAGAGCTCAGCCAATATTTACTTGTGCCCTAGTTGTAGGACGACCGTGATCATGATCTAATTACTCTAGATTAGATCGATTTAAGGGCAGGTGTAGAAGTTTCCTTGTAAACGTCTTTCTACTGATGTAAACTTAAGTTCATAGTTGTATGCTTAAAATTGTTGTTAAATTAATATTTTTAGTAGCTCTACATGGTCTACTCGTTCGTGTTCTCTGTATGCACATAAGTTGTAAAATAATCAAGCTATAGATCTATAGAGGTAAAATTGAAATTTAGTGTACCTACCTACTTTGTGATTATTTTATGTTTTGTGCATCTCAATAAACAAAATAAAAATATAATATCTACTCGTAATCATTAATAGGTAACATTAGTCACCCCTTATTATGCCGTGTGGTGCCGGCATAGAATTTCGCCACCCCAACTCTTCCCGTGGGTGTCGTAAGAGGCGACTAAGGGAGATACGCCTTCTGCAGAACAACTACATCGAACTGCAATCCCAAATCCGCATGCCCAGCGTGGGGGTTATGGGCAATAACCCCCTAATAATGATGCCACCTATGGCGCTCATTAGGGGAGGCCTATGTCCAGCAGTGGACTATTATAGGCTGGTGATGTTGAGTAGTCACCCCAGATGACCAGCGCTATGGTATGATAAAAATAAGGAATAGTAAAACATTTATTTACCTACGTAAAATGAAGTTTTCAAACGGAATCTAACAAGTTTTCGTGAAGTATAATTGTCTGTTCTAGAAGGAATAAAACTATCGGAAAATTTATTTGCCAGCAAATCGTAAAACAATATCAAAGAACCCATGTTTTTTTTTTATTCGTTTATTTCTACTTTTGAACACTCACGTTTCGAGTCTCATACTTATAGTATAAGGTGATCAATTTTGTCATGTTTTCTTTTTCAAATATCGCTTTTGATTCATGTGAATCAAAAAGTGAAAGTACTTATCTAGGTATAATAAGTATACCTACATAGAATGGTAGGTATAGATGAAGACAAAACACAATCTAACAAAATCTACCTATATATTTATTTTTATTATATATATGTATAGTACGGGCTTTCTTGTAGAGAGAAAAATTACGTCATTTTGTCTTCGAATGCGTAAATTATTTGAAATTAATTTCTTCAACTTCAATAATGTACGCAATGTATGGCGATGCCATGCTATTATTGCCTATTCTACCCTAGAGAATAATCCCCGTGCTTGGCCTACTGCACTGCAAGGCAATCTTGATTCCGTCGGATTTGCTCTGAGTGCAGAATATCGCAGTTATAAGTTCCTTTTTCTAAATTTATTTTTCTTTTATTAAATTCCTTTTCCTTTTTCTTTACAGGACACGAGCCCTTGACCCAGATGAATCTATGAAGATAAACTCTGATGACGAGAGTATACCTTACAAGAAGGACATAGAAGACAGTCCTCTCCCGACCGAAGGGGTCAGGGTTGTAGATAATGAGAACCAGGGGTACCAACAGGGGTATCCTTACGGAGACCCTGAGGTACCCTCGCCTCCACCACCCCCGCCTCAGACGAATGAGCAGGGAAGAAATTGGACGGGGGAAACAGAAATAAATTAGACAATAGGTTTAATTTAAGGGGTTTAATTTTAAATTTACTAGACCCATGTAATTTAGATTAAAACATGACTAAGTTTTTGTTTAATTTAACATTTAATTGCCGCACTTTCATGACTCGTCGTTGCGGGTTGCACCGCAGAGGCTGAGAGTTTTGACTAAGTGCATGCGATTTCTTGACGGTTAGTCTAGTGAAGTAGGTTTAATTATAGTTATAACTGTACTCCAGCCAAATGCGAGGCCAGCCAAATGCAATATTTGTAAACAAACCATCCATGCTTAACCTAAAGTTGACTCTAGTTAGCCGCGTCTTTTTATATACAATTTACATATGTACCTTTTCGATTTATGTAAGATCCTTCGTTCAATAAATATTGCTAATAAGCAATATTTATTGAACGAAGGATCTTACATATTATAACTCAAACTTGACGCCATGCAAGTGAGTGTTATTTAGTTTTTTGTGTCGTTGTTTATTACATAGGCCTATATATATAAGTACCTATATTTTAAATCGAGTTTGTTTGGCTAGTTTGTAGGTAAGGTAGGTACTTATATTTTGTTATATTATTAAAAATAAAATTTGTTATTATTTAATATTTCGTGCTTGTCGAAATTTGTTGTATCCCACCACTTATATGTATACAAAAACCATTAAATAAAAATATTATGTCTTTTATCTGCATTTTGTATGCTACATTTTTGCATTAAACTATATTATATAAATAAACACTTGTTTTTTTTTTATATTAAGTCTTAAGTCCTAAAAAGAAAATTACAACGATAATTGAACCAAATCATAACTAGTAGGTAGGTACCTATTTACAAATGAGCTAACTGCAGATTGTTGAATACAATCTACAGGTAACTCGACAATTATGGAACTGGAACCTACTACTTACTACTACCACAGTGTCCATAAGTATACTGTGCTACTACTTACCTGTAGTTACCTACTTGATTGGTCTCTCTCAATATACCTTCCCCTACCTAAGTAGGTAGGTACCTAGAAACCTTCTAATCTAAGTGATTTATTTATAGCTAGATGTTATCTTTGTAGCTAGTAAACTATTTGACCGGCTATTGCCAACCGGATTACTAACTCTCTCGGATTACTCTCTTCGTCTCATAATATTTTAGTAACGGGACGGAAGGTTCCTTCTCGTTACTTTGATTAAGTAAAGATAAGTCGTATGCGTATACAATCATTCTGATCCGAAAGTCAGACTAAAAATCGCCGAGGCTAACAAATGCAGCTATAGCAAGGCAAACCGAAGCTGAAGGTACCTAGCACCACGCACTAATAATTTTATTTATTAACTAGCGGCCCGCCCCGGCTTCGCACGGGTATTAAACAAAAATTTCAGAAATTATACACACTAAAACGATGGGTTTCACAGTTTTCATACGGATCTTTACTTTTTTTAACAGCATTGGGGTTTTTGACATTGACTCGACATTCCAAAACTGACACTGGCCGTAGAGAAAAAGCAAGCACCGTGCGCTATACAACCTCTTTTTCTATTCTGACGCGCCATAATAGAAAAAGAGGTTGAATATACAGCCCACGGTTCAATTATTGAATTTTTCATGCGGATCCCTAACTTTTTTGAAAATATTATATAGCCTATGTTCATCACGGAAAATTAAGGATTCTAATGGTGAAAGAATTTTTTAACTCGGTCCAGTAGTTTCGGAGCCTATTCAATTCAAACAAACAAACAAACAAACAAACAAACAAACATACAAACAAACATACAAACAAACAAACAATCAAATCTTTCCTCTTTATAATATTAGTATAGATTTTGACACTGACAGACTAGTAGCGAAAAGCAAACAGCACCATGAAAAAAGAAGTTGAATATAGAAAGAAGTTGAAGTTTTATGAAAAAACCAAAACAAAATACCGAAGCCAAGTGTTTACCTAATTTTTGTTTTCCATATGTATCTTTGCAAGTTTTCACCTAGGGACGAAAAAGAAAAAGGAAAATCAGAAAGAAAATAAGAGTGCATAAACTGATGGGATATGCGCGCTCATTGCGATATCCCATATCCTCTGGATAGGTACAGAAGAATGAGGGCAAGAAAATTGTTTACATGGCTTTTCCAATCTCAAGTCCGTTCGTGGCTTGGCATGACTCTGGGTATATGGGTGATAGCCTCCACCATTTATTATTACTGGCTGGTGTCAAAGATAGCTAAGCTGGAGACACAGAACAGTATAAACAGAACTCAATTAAAGTTGTCGGTGGTGAAGCAAATGTCGGTTGACTCTCCAACTACATACCGGGTTCCTGTTGTGAGTAATTTGACTAAACTTTCATGAATTTTTGGCATAATAAAGAATATTCATATGGTATTTATTGCGTACCGCGTATCTATCTTATTGCCGTGACCACGATCACTGCAATGCGATGCAAACATATATTATAGGAAATTAAAGAAATTTTACAAACTATTTATGTCGTCTTTTCTGCCAGATACCAGATACAGTAGGAACGCTATGCGAGACAATCCATCTTTCCTTGGTCTGCATGGGCAAATGCCCTCGGCAGGTGACACCGATGTTGAAATCCCTGCTGCAACACCGTCAGAACCCGCTGCATTTCCACATGATAGTTGATGCCTCATCCCAGCTGACTATCAGCAAACTGTTTGATACATGGAACCTGCCTGATGGTGAGATTTGCACCTTTTTTATCTGTCTGTGTGTCTGTCTTTTTTGTCTATCCTGCCTCAAGGAACTAAAAAATTTGTTAGTTTTGATAATATGGTAAATATCCGCTGTATTACTGTTTAGCACACTTTAATTTTACAACCAATTTTTCAGTGATAAACAATAATTGGTTAGTAGGTATTGCATGAAAATCTGTCAACAAATGATGACATGACTTTATCATCATCTGGTGATGATGATGAAAGTCATGTCATCATTTGTGTGCTTTGCATTTGTGACTTTAGTGGTGCTTAAATCTTTACAAAAAAAAAATCGCTTCAGCCGTCTACAGAACCGGAGTTTCAGAACTGGTTCCATACGAGGCTTTTAAATTACTTGTACGGAACTGGTTACGATCGTGGCTATTAATTTACTTTTACGGAACTGGTTCCGATCAAGTAATCATCGTATTCCATCGGCCGTGAACGGAACTGAAGTAAAGACACAGCGAGGTAAAACTGTGTATTTTCTATAACTTATTACTCTTTCGTTATATTCACGGAATAACTATCGAATGAATTTTGGACAAAACTTGGTGTACTTAAACTTATACATATAGCATTATAAATAAACCAAAAGGTAACACTCCTTTTTATACAAATATTGACCGGCCGAATACATGCTTATGCTTATAATTCAATTAATTATTCTTAAAAACTAATAATTAATTGAATTATACGTTATTCATCCTTCTCGTAGTGCTACAAATGTTATAAAAATGGATAATTTACAAAACAATCGTCAATTAGCTAGGATGCCGGAAGACAAAGTTGGGAGGAAATTAATAGAGGCGGAAGACAATTTAACGGACTTCAGCAGAAGTCATTGCGAAGATATCATTAAATTGATGATGATTCGTATTTTACTACCAATTGTAAATAGGACATTTACAATTATGGGAATTTATGTAACATAATATAGTTTATAATAATTACATTGTTATTATTAAAATACACAGTTTTATTTCGCTTATATGTGTAATACTTGGCATGAAAATCAACCCACTTTAAACCCCATTAATATAATACATGTAGAAATAAATCAACCAACTACTTAGTAAACATAAATCTTAATTTCTGTTCTAAGTTGGGGTCTCAACAAATAAAAAAATGTTTGCTAATTAACTTAAAATATCCTCTTTACATAAGGATCGATCTCAAAATTTAAACGCATAAGGGGAAATTAGCTCAACGCAGTGGCCTACGGTTATTATTATTTATTCGCTTTCTTAGATTTGGTCATGTTATGAATGGTAACAGTCATGTTAAGAATTTTTCGGTGAACGAGGTCCAGCAGTTCCACACAAGCACATTAAGAGCCTCGATCGGAACCAGTTCCGTAAAAGTAAATTAATAGCCACGATCGTAACTAGTTCCGTACAAGTAATTTAAAAGCCTCGTATGGAACCAGTTCTGAAACTCCGGTTCTGTAGACGGCTGAAGCGAAAAAAATATATATATTAAGCATTTGTCTTATCAAAATACCAGCTTTTTCAAGTGCAATAAAATAAATAAATAATGCTGGACAATTCACACAGCATTATCTAGCCCCAAGCTGAGCAGATTTGTGTTATAGGTAACTAGATGACTGCTACTTATACAAGTACATGATAGATATTTTTTTTATTATACATTGAAAACGACCAGAACTCCCTGAGCAAATATTTGCAGACTGTACAAATATTCGTCCCGAAGCGGGAATCAAATCTGAATTACTTAGTAGTATTGATTCGAATCATAAGACACCTTATTTATTACAATCGGATTAGTATAATCAGCGCTATATGGAAATAAAGTAATCAGCTACATACATATGCCAACATCCAAAACCTCCTGCGTCGTACATAAAAATACATATTTTGTCGACCCCTTAGTTTAACATAAATTTTCTTCACCTTGATGATGTTATCTATACTAATATTATAAAGAGGAAAGATTTGATTGTTTGTATGTTTGTTTGTTTGTTTGTTTGTTTGAATTGAATAGGCTCCGAAACTACTGGACCGAGTAAAAAAATTCTTTCACCATTAGAATCCTTAATTTTCCGTGATGAACATAGGCTATATAATATTTTCAAAAAAGTTAGGGATCCGCATGAAAAATTCAATAATTGAACCGTGGGCTGTATATTCAACCTCTTTTTCTATTATGGCGCGTCAGAATACAAAAAGAGGTTGTATAGCGCACGGTGCTTGCTTTTTCTCTACGGCCAGTGTCAGTTTTGGAATGTCGAGTCAATGTCAAAAACCCCAATGCTGTTAAAAAAAGTAAAGATCCGTATGAAAACTGTGAAACCCATCGTTTTAGTGTGTATAATTTCTGAAATTTTTGTTTAATACCCGTGCGAAGCCGGGGCGGGCCGCTAGTATTTTATATTTAGTTTAAGATAAGTTTTCTATACCTTGATGATGATGTACTTTATATTTACAGTGAAATACACATGCTACAATGCTGAAAGCAAGCTCGCTCACGTCCGCTGGGTCCCGAACAGCCATTACTCAGGAATCTTTGCGTTACTCAAGCTGCTCTACCCAGATATACTACCCACGACACTTGCGCAAGTTATAGTACTGGACAGTGACCTGACGTTTCTGTGTGATGTCGCTGAACTGTGGTCGATGTTCAGGAATATGAGTAAACAGCAGGTTAGTTAAATAATGCTGGATAAGCCATACAGCATCGTCTAGTCATAAGCTAAGAGCTTGTGTTATGGGTACCTACTAGATAACTGGTATTAATCAGTTATCTAGTTTATTTGTTTTTTTTTTTTTATTAATGACATATTGAATCATTTGAATTAATGATATTTTTTTGTATAAATTGAAAACTACCAGAACACCCTGAACAAATATTTGCAGTTTGTACAAATATTTGTCCAAACGCAAATGTACAAATATTACACTATACGCTTGGTCCAAGCGTGAATCGAATCTGAATTATTTAGTAGTACTGATTGGAATCATAAGACACCTTATTTGTTACAATTTGATAAGTATAATCAGCGATACGTCAACATCATAACCCTCCTTGATTGGTAGTCGGATAAAAATACCGTACAAATATTAGTCCCAAAGCGAGAATCAAACCGCAACCTCCTGCGTCGTAGGCGGACCTTGGCCCACCGCGCATTTGACAAATCTTGTTTTACTTTTGTGTATTTTTTTAGTGTGTTATGGGTTTTCTGGCAAACATACGAATAACGTTTTAAGGGTTTTGACATCGGTTTCAAAACCCTTACCCACTTTGTGTCTGTTTTGTGTTTTGAATCCTTAATATCTTAGAAACTACTGCAGCTATTGACTTGAAATTTGAAATAATAATACATTTTGTGCGCCCAGATAGAGTACAGTTTTTTTTTATTATTATAGTTGAAGGAATGGATTTTAAATTATTTACGTAAATAATTCGATGACACAGCGACGTAATTTCTCTATCTACCCCATACAACAATTTCCGTTCTAGGGTGGCAGAGGGAGGGCAGCAACCTTTGTATAAACATCTTTTCTGCGATCACTCGTTGAACATTCGTTCCTCAAACATGCGGCCAGAATAGTATTATCTAGTGTTAACATCTTGTTTTTCCCCAGCTAATAGGCGTTGTGGAGAACGAAAGCAATTGGTACTACGAGAGCGCTGTGACGCGCTGGCCGGCGCTCGGCCGCGGATACAACACGGGGGTGATGCTGATGGATCTCAAGAAAATACGGACTGATATTGGTAAATTTTTTTTTTTTTTTTGAATAGCCAATATACCTCTTTTGGTCCGAGCAATTGTATTTATTAAAAAGTGGTCCAGCAACACATAACATACTTTGGTTGTTATAATTTATTATTGAAGTTTTCATACGGAACGGTTACGATTTGATACTTCCCCTCAGAAACACTGAACAAAACGATTACTATACTATAGCTTGCTCGATCATTCATTATCATTCAGCGCTGAGTAGGTAATTATTGAGTTATCTACCCAACAACATACCTTTTTAGCTCGACACTATAGTTTGCCAGGCAGGTTACGGGAGTTATTGTTTAGGTACTTTTTTTTAACTCCTAATTTTACTACCTATTAAAATATATTAGGTGATTTTTCTCAGTTTTGTTTTTTAAGTGGATAACCGTTTTAATTTACTAATAAATTTTCCTAGTTTTAGTTATTGTGTAGGTGTTTAGTTAATGGAATGAGTCTCGTCTAATAAAATATATCATTTCATTCATTTATATATAAAGAAAGAAAGGAAATAGTTTATTTGGCTCACACATGAAAACATAAATACAAAAATAACCTTAAAATAAATAAAATAATCCTAAAATTATAATATGGTACCTACAGCGTATGAATCAAAAAGGTCCTACCTCAGGACAATGTTGCTTGACTGGAGTCCAGCAACGCTGGTTTTCTTTAATTTTAATCAGGGCTAAATTACTGTTCAACAATTTATCATTTCAATCATATATCATTTCATTCATATATAATTTCATTCATTTATCATAGCATTTATATATCATTTCATTCATATTCTTTACTCATTCCATCACAATGTTACAGACTGGTCGATCCTGTGGCATGACACCGTGATAAACAACATCCCTAAACTGAAGCAGACAGCTCTAGCGGACCAGGACATCATAAACGCGATTATAAAGAGCAACCCACACTTAGTATACAACATTAGCTGTCAATATAATGTGCAGATGTCCACTAAGACGCTCGCTAAGAACTGTTACGGGGAAGATGTGGCTAATGTTAAGGTATGTTTTTAAATTATAATGTTGGATGCCTTAAGGGATGATAATGATGACCTGCGAGGGCAGGCAAAAACAAAAATAAGGACAGGGTGCGGTAGTTTATTTATATTTTAATTGAGATGGTCGGCCTGCGACGTAGGTAGCTGCGGGTTCGATTACCGTCCCGGGACAAATGTTTGTATTATCTGTAGATATTTGTTCTGGGTGCTCTGTTACTTTTCTATGTATATTAGAATATCTATCTATTTAATATATTGTATTATGTATATCAGTCATCTAGTACTTACAACACAAGCTCAGCTTAGCTTGTGCTAAGTGATGCTGTGTGTATTGTCCAGCATAACTTTATGGTCGTAAAAAAAATGGAAAAAATCCTCATTATGGGAGGCCTATGTCCAGCAGTGGACTATAATAGGCTGTCGATGGATGGATGGATATAAAAATGATATTTTGATACAGATAATCCACTGGAACTCCCCCAATAAGCACAGCATCAAAGTTCGCGATGCTGATTACTTCCGGAGTATCCACCAGTCTTACGTCAACCTCGATGGGAACCTGCTGACTCAGAAACTGCATCGGTGCGACCAGACGCAACCGGATAGTAATAAGGTATGAAAGGAAGATAATCGTTTATTTGGTTCACACAAGAAAATATCATCATCACCACACCAGCCTATGATGTATTAAAGAATATTTATCGGGTATTTATCGCGAACCTTTCGTTTTTAATATATACTAGCGGCCCGCCCCGGCTTCGCACGGGTATTAAACAAAAATTTCAGAAATTATACCCACTAAAACGATGGGTTTCACAGTTTTCATACGGATCTTTACTTTTTTTAACAGCATTGGGGTTTTTGACATTGACTCGTCATTCCAAAACTGACACTGGCCGTAGAGAAAAAGCAAGCACCGTGCGCTATACAACCTCTTTTTCTATTCTGACGCGCCATAATAGAAAAAGAGGTTGAATATACAGCCCGCGGTTCAATTATTGAATTTTTCATGCGGATCCCTAATTTTTTTGTAAATAGTATATAGCCTATGTTCATCACGGAAAATTAAGGATTCTAATGGTGAAAGAATTTTTTAACTCGGTCCAGTAGTTTCGGAGCCTATTCAATTCAAACAAACAAACATACAAACAAACAAACAATCAAATCTTTCCTCTTTATAATATTAGTATATTATATGATAAATATTCTTTAATATGTCAACAAATCGTGAAAGTTTAAAAAGTTTTAGCCTATGATAGTCTGGGCTGGTTATTGGCCTCCCCTAATGAGCGCCATAGCGCCCTGTCTACAGCTTGTCGCATCCAGCATCTGCCAGCAGTCTTTCGCAGATATGGCTGGAGGGCGTCCTACACTAAGTTTACCGAGTCGCGGTCACCACTCAAGAACACTTAAGAAAACATAAGTACAATAATAAACCTTAAAGGGAATAAATGAATGATGAATAAATAAAATAATCATGATGATGGAAAAATAAAATAATCCGAAAATTACTTGACGACCACTGTGGCGCAGTGGGCAAAGGTACGCCTGTGACGCAGGAGCTTGCGAGTTCGATTCCCGCCTCGGGACAAATATTTGTACGATCTGCAGGTGTTTGTTCAGGGTGTTCTGGTCGTTTTCTATGTATAGTAAAAATATATATCTATTCAATATATTGTATTATGTATAACAGTCATCTAGTACCCATAACACAAGCTCCGCTTAGCTTGGGGCTAAGATGCTGTGTCGATTGCCCAGTATTATTTATTTATTATAATTTATGTATATATCAGTCATCTAATTCTAATACCCATAACACAAGCTCTGCTGAGCTCGGGGCTAGGTGATGCTGTGTGGATTGTCCGGCATTATTTATTTATTTTATTTATAGGTACCTAGATGTAACCTCTCAAAGGCCACTTGGGGAAGTCAAGTCAAGTCAATATTATACAGATATTATGCGTGTTAATTTATTATTTCTTTCAGATGAACTACTCAGACCTTTGCGTAAGTTTCCGCGCGGCGCAGCGCGTAAAACTACGCACGCATCTGTACTACATGGACTATAGCCCGCCGGACGCGGAGCCATTCGACGTGACGCTCGTTCTACAGTTGTCTATGGACAGGCTGCAGTTTCTAGAACGAATCGTCAAGTTCTGGGAAGGTGAGGTAATGATTTTTAATGATTTGTCGCTTTCAAAACTACGCACGCACAACACGTTGAGTTTCCCGTTTTCATACGGATTCCTTACGTTTTTTAGCAGCATTGGGAGTTTTTGATATTGACTTTATTTTTCGACAATTGACTTGCCTCCCGCATCACCACAGTGACGAATTGTGAAGTTTTAGACACTCCATAACTGACACTGGCCGTAGAGAATAAAGCAAGCAGCGGAACCATAATAAAAAAAGAAGTTTAATATAAAGCGCAGGATTTTATTATTGAACTTTTCAAGCAGATCCCTAACTTCTTTGAAAATATTCTATAGCCTGTGTTCATCAGAGAAAATTTAGGATTCTAATGTTGAAATAATTTTTGAAATGGCAAGTAGTTTCGGAGCCTATTCAATTCAAACAAACAATTAAATCTTTCCTCTTTATAATATTAGTTATAAATATAGATTATTTTATTTGCAGGTCCGCTTAGTGCTGCCATCTACCTGTCGGATTGCGAAGTGTCGAAACTAGAGAGCTTCATCCAAAACTCTTCCGACACGCTGAGCATCCGGCGGAATATTGGATACCATCTCGTGTATAAACAGGATTCGGTAGGTTTTGTTATCTCTCTTTGTAATCTCTTCTTTGAAGCATAGGATTCGCAACGAATACATCCGACAGAGAACCAAAGTTATCGACGTAGCTCAAAGAATTAGCAAACTAAAGTGGTACACAACATCAGCCTATATAGTCCACTGCTGGACATAGGCCTCCCCTAATGAGCGCCATATGTGGCATTATTCATTATTTGGGGGTTATTGCCCATAATGCCCACGCTGGGCATGCGGGTTGGGGATCGCAGTTCGGTGGAATTGTTCTACAGAGGGCGCTGCTGCCCGCCCTCGGTGTGTTTCCCTTAGTCGCCTCTTACGACACCCACGGGAAGAGTTGGGGTGGTGAAATTCTATGCCGGCACCACACGGCGGAAGTGGTAGTGGGCCGGCCATACTTCGCGAAGAACCGACAACCGCTGCGTCTATTGATCTGCAGATATTCAGGGTTTTCTGGTCGCTTTCTATATATCATCATCATCATCAACAGCCTATGATAGTCCACTGCTGGACATAGACCTCTCCTAATGAGCGCCATAGAATGCATTACTCATATTTTTTTCTATTTATAATAAAAAAAATATCTATGTATTTAATATATTGTATTATCTTTATCAGTCATCATAACACAAGCTCTGCTTAGTTTGGCGCTAGATTCTGTGTGGATTGTCCACCATTATTTATTTATATAATATTTGTCCCCAGGTCCATTACCCAGTGAACTATCTACGTAACGTAGCGCTAGAAAACGTAAACACTCCGTACGTATTCCTGATGGACGCAGACTTCGTTCCGATGGCGGGGCTGTACGACCATCTGCGGAGTTCCATCAAACTTATCAACCCTTATCCGCAGAAAAAGGTTTGTTATTAATAGCGCCATCTAGTTTACGTCTGAATAACAACAAACAAACAACATCAGCCTATATGTATAGTCAACAGCTGGACATAGGCCTCCTTGGTGGCATTATTCATAATTTGGGGTTATTGCCCATAATCCCCACGCTGAGCATGCTGGTTGGGGACCGCAGTTCGGTGGAGTTGTTCTGCAGAGGGCGCTGCTGCCCACCCCCGGTGTGTTTCCTTTAGTCGCCTCTTACGACACTCACGGGAAGAGTTGAGGTGGTGAAATTGTATGCCGGCACCAAACGGCGTCGTACGTCTGAACAACAGTGTACAATCATACCACCTAAAGAATTCCTATCAGACGAGCGAATACTTGGTCTATCTCTCAAATTATTTTCGTGTAATACTAATTTAAGCCGTTTTGTTTATACTGTTGGACATTTTATAGCGCCGTCTAGTTTTCGCCTAAACAACAGTCTTCAATCATACCACGTAAAGGATTTAAATCAGATAATTGAATGCTTACGCTCCCCTCTCCAATTATTTTAGTGTAATACGAATTCATGAACCCATTTTGTTTATACTTTTGGAAATTTTTATAGCGCCATCTAGTTTACATCTAAACAACAGTCCACCCAAAGGATTAATATCAGACGAGCGAATGCTCATTCTATCCCCATTTCATTCACTTAATGTAAGCAGACGTAGAACATTCTTTTGTTGTTCTATATCACTTCACAAAAATTCTATAGAATATTCTAAGAACACCCTGGGTATATACTTCCAGTGCCTAGTTGTAGCCGCGTTCGAGACGCAACGCTACCGCGCGGTGCCGCCGCGTAGTAAGCAGGCGTTGTTAGCTAGACTCGCATCAACGCATACGGCGGGCGACGTAGCTCCCTTCCGGGCGAGGGAGTGGCCTAGGGGACATAGACCTACGAATTATACAAGATGGCGGACGGCACAGGAACCTTATGAGGTAAATACTATACTAATATTATAGAGAGGAATGATTTGATTGTTTGTTTGGCTACTAATTATACAAAATGGCGGACGGCACCTTATGAGGTAAATACATCTATACTCACTGTTTAGTTATTTTTATACGGTAGAAAACTCACGTAGTATTCAAACTTTTTAGTCGGTATTTAAAAATACTAAAAAGTATGCCATTGTGGTGACACAATTTACGTACAGTAGTAGAAGCAATGGCTGTCTACAAATAAACAATTTAATTGCTAAGCTAATGGTCACTCGTCAACGCTTCGCCTGCAAACACCACTGAAAATAACCGAAAATCTCAGTAAGGATATTTCCTAAGTAGAATTTTCGATGACTTGTAAGTTGTGATTGACATTCAATATAGTATAGTTATTAGAATAGACTAAGTATAGTGATCAAAGTGGATAAACCAATTAACCCACAATTTATCATCATCATCATCCACATTACTGCTGGACATAGGCCTCCCCTAATGAGCGCCATAACACCCTGTCTTCAGTATCAGTTATTATCATTATATTCACAACTAGCGGTCCGCCCCGGCTTCGCACGGGTATTAAACAAAAATTTCAGAAATTATACACTCTAACACGATGGGTTTCACAGTTTTCATACGGATCCCTTACTTTTTAACAGCATTGGGGTTTTTGACATTGACTCGACACTCCATAACTGACACTGGCCGTCGAGAAAAAGCAAGCACCGTGCACTATATATCCAACCTCTTTTTCTATTATATGACGCGGCCTTAATAGAAAAAGAGGTTGAATATACAGCGCACGGTTAAATTATTGAATTTTTCATGCAAATCCCTAACTTTTTTGAAAATATTATAGCCTATGTTCATCACTGAAAATTTAGGATTCTACTGGTGAAAGAATTTTTCAAATTGGTCCAGTAGTTTCGGAGCCTATTCAATTCAAACAAACAAACAAACATACAAACAAACAATCAATCAAATCTTTCCTCTTTATAATATTAGTATAGATATCATAGAGTATACATATTTAAATTCAAAACCATCCTTTTTTTGTCGATGGTCCCGAAAGGGACGTCGCCATTTTTAGCGCTATGATATTAGCAAATATCTTTAGTTCAATTTGATCATTAATACCAATTTAAACATTTTCCAGGTGGAATGGGAGCCGGATTACGAGCCTTATCTCGTTGTGCATAGAGCCGTGCCGAAGTATGACACGCGCTTCTCTGGATTTGGGTGGAATAAGGTGAGAACCACCGTGTGCCGTGTGGTGCCGGTATAGAATTGCACCACCCCACTCTTGCTGTGGGTGTCGTAAGAGGCGACTAAGGGAGACACACCGAGGGGCGGGCAGCTGCGCCCTCTGTAGAACAACTCCACCGAACTGCGATCCCAATCCCGCTTGATTACGGGCAATAACCCCCAAATGATAAATAAAGCCATCTATGGCGCTCATAGGGACGCCTATATCCAGCAGTGGACAGATATAGGCTGAAGGTGAGAACCATAGAAGACGTTTTACATACCTCTGGGGGGCGGTTGCCTTACTTATCTTTTTATACCTAGTAAATTTAATCACCATCACCAGCCTATAATAGTCCACTGGTGGACGTAGGCCTCCCCTAATGAGCGCCATAGATCGCATCATTATTTGGGGGTTTTTGCCCATAATCCCCACGCTGGGCATGCGGGTTGGGGATCGCAGTTCGGTGTAGTTGTTCTGCAGAGGGCGCTGCTGCCCGCCCCCCAGTGTGTTTCCCTTAGTCGCCTCTTACGACACCCACGGGAAGAGTTGGGGTGGTGAAATTCTATGCCGGCACCACACAGCAGAGTAAATTTAATAATTTCCCAATATTTTTGACTTTGGTGGAACTCGAACCCGCGACCCTCCCTCAGTATGGGAGTGCGCTGACCACTACACCACGAAATCAAGTATCCGACTAGTCTGGTCTATCCAGCCTATCTTTGGGACTTTCTTCGAATTAAAGCGCTGTTAGCTCCACCTATAGGGGAAACAGTGAAGTTTATCCAAACCTGTTCGAAGACTAAAAGTACATTCAGTCCGTTTTTCTATACCTGTTATATCATCATCATCAGCTTGTAATTTCTAATAGCACCGAAATATGAAAAGAATTTTTATTTGAGATTTGTAACTATAATTACACCGAATTAAAAAGTAAATGAAATCATTTTAGGTAACTCACGTCGGAATACTATAAAAATGTATGTTGTGTTGCCAGGTATCACACAGCGTGGAGCTGAGAGCGCAAGGCTACCGAGCGGTGGTGTTGCCAGCTGCGTTCGTAGTGCACACGCCGCATGCGCCCTCTCGCGATATCTCTGCCTTCCGCGCGGATCCGCACTATCGCATGTAAGTATTGAACGGATCAAACATGGACGCATTCCTTGCGATAGAAAATGACCCAACGCAAAGCGTGCTGTGATAATGACATGTGTATGTAGAAAATGACATAAGCGACCTACACGATAAACGACAATTTAATCTCAAACATCAAGAGAATAAAGTCTACTTTTAACTGTGCTTCCCGAGATTTAACTATTTGTTGAAAATTACCCAACGCAAAGTGTGCTATGATAATGAAATGTATGTGTAGAAAATGACATAAGCGACCTACATAATATACGAAAATTTAATCTCAAACATCAAGAGAATAAAGTCTACTTTTAACTGTGCTTCCCGAGATTTAACTATTTGTTGAAAATGACCCAACGCAAGGTGTGCTGTGATAATGACATGTGTGTGAAGAAAATGACATAAGCGACCTACATAATATACGAAAATTTAATCTCAAACATCAAGAGAATAAAGTCTACTTTTAACTGTGCTTCCCGAGATTTGACAAATTGTTGCAAAATCAGCGACGTATTTTTGATAAGTAGGTTTGTTTGCAATGTTTTTCACATTAGGTATATATCGCGCCGAAACGTGTCGTCGCCTTTGGTGTATAGACATTAGCATAAAATGTAAAAAACAAGGAAATAAATATTTCTAGAGATTACCCCGAGTGCGAGGGCTTACGCACTATAATAACAAAATGTGCTAAATAAGACTCGAGTTTACCAAAAAACAAAATATTACAAAGCAGCTTCGTACGTTTTGACGTTTAGTGTTTGAAAAATTCTTCAAACACGTCATAACAACTTTTAAAATTGGACTGTCTGTTAGTGAGTTTTCTGTGGAAAAGAAAATGGCTGACCAGTCAATACGTGTAGGTATTTTACACTAAACTAAAGAAAATAAGATAAACGTAAGACTACGCAATATGGCTAATAACGGCTTTCGCCTGTTCATATTAAAATGAACAATGTTACAAAAAAAAGAGTTCTCTTATTATTTTTATAACAGTGAACGGATAAAACATGGAAGCATTCCTCCAAGGATAATACGCCCGCAACCTGACTCAACATTGCAAACAAACCTTTACCATACTTGTCAAAGCTTCGTTGTTGGTTTTGCAACAATTTGTTAAGTCTCGAGTAGCACAGTCAAAAGTAGACTTTATTGCGGAAGAACTAAACTCGCTTGCAGCACAGTTGATAAGCCCCGCCCACAACAGCACACTTTGCGTTGGGTCATTTTCTAGCGCAAGGATCCATGTTTTTTCCGTTCACTGGTTTATAAGTTTTTCATTACTGTAATTTCTTTACAGATGCCTAGCTCTCTTGAAGCAAGAATTTATGGACGATCTTAAACGTAAGTACAACGTTACGTTTGACGATGGAGCCAAATCCGACGCGCTTCTAGAACAATCCAAGAATTTCATCCTCAACCAAGCGAGGAACGATGAAAAATAGACTTCATGAAGTACGCAACAAGCCCCAAATGAGTGAGGTCAAAAGCTATAGGTGAGCTTTAAAAAATACTCAAAACAGTGCATAATTTACGAAAGGCATCATAATTATTTTAAAGGGGTTCAATGATTTTTGTTCGTAGCCTGGCTAAGTGCCCATCCGCCATTTTGTTTATTGTTTTTTTTCAATATGCACTATAACGCTCTATAAAACCTACTTAGATCAATTAGGAATATTTAAACAATCATAATCTAATATCAAAATGGCGGACGGTTGACTAAGCCAAAATCTTCGAACCCCTTCGCACAGTAAGTACACAAAACTATTGTTGTAAGATGACGTTTTTCATTGCACTATAAATCCATTAAAGTGAATAGGATAGGAATAGGCTTTTGCATTCATAAGAGCGGGACAGAGCATGCCGTTTTGGAAGGTATTAGCGCAAAAAATTATTTGTTTACTTGAGATATACACAACTACTTATTGAGAAAATGGCTTACATGAACCAAATAATTGGTAATAGCCAATAATCAAAACATAAGTCATTTTAACCTGTCGAACCCCGAGACTCAGTGGCGAAAAACCGCCGAAACCCGAGCATTTTTAGCCTCTGGCAGCTGGCTCCCAGAAGAGCCGGTGGGACTTCTACTTTTCTATGGTACAGGGGGTTTGTTTTTTCTTTATTTATGTTAAAGAGTGGGTTAGTTCGTAATCTTGCGGTATTATTTACATAAGGTAGTTGATTATTGGATAATCCAACTTTGCAATTACCTAATCTATATATTTATTTATACAGAAAACAACTGCCAAATCGGTCGAGCCTTTCTCAAGTGAGGTAATACATTTGGTAATTTATCTATATGTTATGTACATGTACATAGAGGAAAAACTCGCTGTAATGTACCTTTATTATTTTATCTTATACGATATAATGTAATTAATATTGTTTAGATATAAATTATATACTTATAATAGTTTATATAGGGAAGAGCTTGATCGATTTGGCAGTTTTTTCTTGTGGTTGTCAGGTTAGAAATAAAAATGCCTGTAGTAAAAAGGTAGGTACACAGTTTTATTTTCTTGTTTTTTTTATTTTGTATAATTTTTTTTATTTGTATATTGCACCAGTAAGGGGTCGCCCTGAACACGCATAGACCCACCCGGAGTTACCGTCACCGGGTAGGCAAACGATAACGGAACTTGATTCTCATCCTCAAAATCACTAATTGTTGTCAAAACAAAAACATCACGTAGGTAGGTACATACTGTAACATTTTCAATAAAATTATAACATCGGCTCCCATTGGAGCCGGCGGGTACAGACACTAAATTCAAAAAGTGAACATGCTATGTATGATTTTTTCACCTAAAATGGCGGCGTCAGCGAGTCTATCATTGAATTATTAGTAAAATTAACTTTCTATATCAAATGTTTCGTAAAACAAATTACACAGATATATTCCTGCTGAAGCATGCTATAGGTAAAAGCCGCAATCGTAATAAAAGTCTTCCTTGTAAATACGTAAACATGTTTCAAAAATACAGTTGGTCAACCTTTGTTTTACTTGCTCATTTTATTGAATCTACACGACTTTTTAACTGATATTATCGGGTATTTAGATAACTAAACGAAGAATGAAGTTAAATAATAGCAAATACTTACGTTTTACGAAAAATAACACGAGAAATCTTCCAAAAAGTCACCAGACGCACATCACCGATTCGCGCTCAAAAAGCCGACAGTTGAAAATGAATTGGTCCAATGACCATAGAGTATTTTGTAGCCAACTTCATGGACTTCTCAAATATATTTAGTACTAACCAATGTAAGCCCTGTATCTATAACAAAAGGTATAAATTCAAGTGCGGCCGTGATGGCTACGTGGAGAGTCGCCGGGATCGGGAGGTTTTTGGCGATGGCTCCGATGGGAGCCAGCGGGGTTCGAAAGGTTAATAGACCGAAGAATTCCTGAGATATCGACCCAATTATGAGCGAAACGGTGGCTCGATTCTATATTTTTTTATTCTTTTTTTTCTTACTTTTCAGAACAACCAAAGATATAATTTGTTAAGTATAAGCGGGTCAACAGTAATAAACCCAGTTTGTGTTTAATTTTATGTATTTTGAGTTTTTTACCTCGTTCCCATTATGTACTGAGATCTAAGCCTAGTATGCCAAAAAATTCAAATAATAATAATGCTGGACAATCCACACAGCATCATCTAGCCCCAAACTAAGCAAAGAGCTTGTGCTTGTACTTGATGACTGATATACTTATTACAATTTAATGAATAGATTGACTGAAACCATAGGTATTTATATTGTCATAATATAGGTTTAAAGAACTTTATTCTCATACAAACACAATGGTTCACTTAAAATGAGATACAATTTGAAAATTAATCTAGGTTTAACATATAAATTACCTCTGGTACCTAAAATTAAATTATAGCTAAATGTTATTACGAGATCGTTAATTTACAATAGGTTATAAAGTATGTACATGTAATTTAAGTTTATTTTTAAAAGCGTTCAAACTAACACATTCCTTTATAGAATTTGGCAACTTATTAAATATTGTGATTGTTATGTACCTATTTTTGTTATTATAATTACCGTACTCAACATTAGAACATTTTGTCGAGGCGCTCATTCGCCTGGGTCAAATTTTACATAATTTTCCTTTTATAATCTGTATATACAGGGTGGGGCAAATTTTTGGAACCTTCTATTTTATATACAAGAAAAAAATATTGCCATTTTTATTTTTTTGAAAATAAGTACGGTTTGCCCGAAAAAATTACATTTTCCTCTTATTATTACCATTCTCTACATAAATCAAAATAGTATTTTATATCATATAAATCTCAGTACTCAAGTTCATATCTTAAAGCTAAGCACGCTTTTGCAAGACGTATTTGTAAATAAATAAAATGCTGATATATTTATATTCATTCAGCATAATTGTGTCCTTATTTTTAAGAAAATACTCTAATTTATTTATGTTAAGTTTCATTAAAAGTAGCTTTCAGATAATTTAAGTAATAACTAGAAACAATAAAACTTATAACCTATTGACAGCAGATATTTAAGTTATAACTAGAAATAATAAATTTTATAACCTATTAATAGCTAAATTTGGCCTATATTGTATAAAAATTTATTTTATGGTACAGACTACGCTGGTTATTGATCGCTACCCCAATGTGAAGTCAATTTATCAAATTAAACCAAAACACATTTATATCGGACATAGGCATATATACAGTCCTTATTTTTCAAACATCTGCGTCAACGTCAGCCTATATCAGTCCACTGCTGGACATAGGCCTCCCCTAATGAGGACTACAGATGCCTTTATTTATTATTTGGGGTCCACAATCACCCACAATATCCACGCTGGGCATGCGGGTTGGGGATCGCAGTTCGTTGAAGTTGTTCTGCAGAGGGCGCTGCTGCCCGCCCCCCGGTGTGTATCCCTTAGTCGCCTCTTACGACACCCACGGGAAGATTAGAGGTGGTGAAATTCTATGCCGGCACCACACGGCTAATACATTTCGATACTTACACCTTTTAATTTATAATATACAAATACAAATAAAACATTCATATAATAAAAACTAAATTATCACTCAGCAACAAATATGTGCTTTCGTCGTAGGTACTCAGATTCAGATTCAATAACTTTATTTCTTTAGGCTTACAAAATAAGCACTTAGACAAGTCAAATTTCATACAGTTAATTATTATTACAAAGATATAAGTTGTTATTGATTTCTCTTCACTTAAATTTTTTGTCCACTTGTGGAAGAAGTGAAAAAGAAAACACTAGTACATTCATATGTAACTTATGTGTCTAATACAATGTTTGTTTATGCCTATCTAAATCTAAGTTTAAAATTATTTAGATACATGTCAGTAATTATTTAAATACATATTATGTAGCTAAGCACAACATTCAACTTCTATTTCTTACATGCTATTGTCGGTGTGGAATGGAGCGACATCTGGCCAAGCATTATTATCGTTAACGTAATCATCTATCGAGTAAAATGCTTTCTTAATAAGATTTTGTTTTATGTATTGTTTAAATTTACGAATAGGCAGCTCAGTTGCTTCAGATGGAAGCTTATTATAGAAGCGCACGCAATTTCCCATAAATGACTTCCCTACCTTGTGTAATCTGTACGATGGTATAAGTAATTTATTTTTGTTTCTAGTACAAAGATAGTCTGTATGTCCGTACTGTATGAAGGTGGAGGTTTTATCCAGCCTTTTTGCTGACCTGGGGGTAGAATTTAGCGAATTTATATTAATACAGATAATATTTCGTTACTAGAATATTTCGGCAAAGCCAGCTGTCCTGTACAAAAATAACATTATTATTATTAACATTATTAAACCAAAACGAACGGTACACCTTTGTTTATCTATATGGTAAATATTTATTAGAGAAAATTACAATTAAATATCGTAATTAGAATTGTATTTACAACTGAAACAAGAGGTAACTGAAGACTGTTGCAAACAATCTACAGGTAGGTAAAAAATGTAATAACGAGACTCCAAATCTATCGGTTGGCTTACCTATCGATAAACGCTATAGTCTGTACCATAAAAATATTTTAGTTTACTCATAAGCACCTCGCGCGTAATGTCCCAATTTTTATTAGTTAATACTAAACTTAAGGTTAATAAAATAGGCTGTGACGTATTAGTATTTTTATACTCATAGTACATACAATCGTGGAAAATTTATGTTTAGAGGATTAAACCATAATTTTACGTCGGAAATGAATTTATGAATTCCCAAAATTAAAGCCAGGGGGTACTATTCTGCTAACTAATCGTTCGCTGTATATGGTGAAGATTTTGTGACTTTACATTGTGAAGCGATTTTAGCAGAATAGACCCCCTGGTAATTTCGTTTAGCAACTACCATCTGCAGCATTAAACTTAAAACGATAGGAGTGAAAGTTCAATGTTTGAAATCAAAAGTACATAAATGTAATTGAAAATTCAGTAATTTGTTCGTATGTGTTTAGCACAAATTCTCACATGTAATTTCTTAGCTAAATCACAGAATAACTGTATTAGTACTAACGTACAGAAAGCGCTAAACGTAGTGTAGGACGCCCTTCTGCCAGGTGGGATGACGATCTGCGAAAGACTACTGGCAGCTGCTGGATGCGACAAGCTAAAGACAGGGCGCTATGGCGCTCATTAGGGAAGACTTTTGTCCAGCTGTGGACTAGCATAGGCTGTTGATGATGATGACAGAAGGTGCACTCCACGGAATCCTTCAATTAAAAAGCTACTCTGCCACCTTACTTTACAATGCAGTTCAGCTCGCACTGCGATGTTAAGCCCATAAATTTGTTGAAATTTCTAATACAACTTATTGATCCGTGGGAATATGCCACGGCATAAAAAAGCTAGGGTTGTCGACATGCGATTTATATCGGCTAAACGCTTATTATTTTACCTTTGTTATATTCTACCTATAACTAAACTTAGTATGTTACTGCTACAGAATGTAAAATAATATAGATATCTATATTTATTTATGTTATAACAGTGAAAAGTCAATTCGCTTTGAAATTTTCTAAGTTTTAAGAAGTTCCACTGCATGGTCTTAGTGATATAAAAAGAATAAAGTGTCAATCATTTGTACCTCGGGTTTTATGTTACCCTGGTAACATAATACGCCGTTGAGCTGTTAACCAAAGAATTGTGTACCTTTAATTTTATATTCGTACAATCTGTTTTCTATTATTTTGTTCAACAGAATTTATTTCTATAGATCAAGTTTATTAGTGATTAAACAATGCTAGATAACATTTTAAGTGAATAATTTATTTTTATAATTTTATGTTTTACCATCATTGCGTTAATGTTGTTGTTTATTGCTAGTTTAGGAATCAGAATCACGTTGTATTTTATTTAAGTAAATATTTTCGTATCTTACCGAGTATTGATTTATGAAGATAATTAATTCTTTACCTGTATTAGTATTATAAGTACAACTGCTATTGTTTACCTATTTTTATTTTGTTTTACGCCAATAGTCGCCCGAAATAAAATATTCAATATGCAAACTATGTGTTTTATATTCATCGTCAAACCGTTAAATAAGGTTCTATTTAATACATTTGCTCTTGTCTATAACTAGTAAACCTCTGTCCCAACAATTCTAGTCTCAGAATTTGTTAGTAAATTATTGCTGTTAGGGTTTTCTTTAGTAGTAATAAGCCACATGAGCACAATGATCTGGAAATCTAGATCTTGGATATCCTTCTTCAATGTAGACACTGCCTTTTTAGCGGTTACCAGCGGAGAATTATCATTCATAGACGATCCCTTCGACTCCGTCCTCTGCTTTATATTTTCCACTTTAGTTGTCAGTTCATTAAGTAATTCTTGACGCTCCGTTACTCCAACACTTACATCTTTGTACTCATTCGTTACTTTGTTATGTTCATCCAACAGGGAGCCGTATTCTTGTACCAAAGAGCTGAATTGATCGTTGAGAATATTCTCTCTGGCTGCTATTTTGTCCAACACAGAAGTAAGACTACTGTGCAGTTTGCTCAACTGTGATCCAGTAGTTTTATATCTTTCGAATAAGTCATCCCTGTAGCTTCTCATTTGCGCGTGTCTTGCCCTCCAATCCCTTCCATCAGCTGATATCTTGAGTCTCAGCGCTGGAGCAACTCGTTCCAGCTCTAATTTCCAAGCTTCCCAATCGTGGACTTTGTTAGCTAAGTTGCTAGGTTCAATTTCCTCTGCGTATTCGTGTTCTGATTCTTCGGAGTAGATTTCCATTTCTTCCTCGACTTTATTGAGGATAATTTCTGTTTCGTCCTCGACTTGATCGATGTCTTCCGCTGTTTCCTCTGTCTCTGGGATATCCACGACTGGTTGCTGCCATTCGAAGTTGTCTTTTAACAATGCTTCATCAGCTAGGACGTTAAGAATGTAACACACTTGGTCTCCATAACCTTGTTTGAGTTTGTGAGAGGAAAAGTCAATCGCAACTTCCTTGTCTCGTAATACTTCGATGATTGAAGCTATGGTAGAGTTTGGGTCATCTTCTTCATTCGGTTGGTCGAAGTCCTTACCAGTCTTTCGGATCAGCCAAGCTGCTGTCGAGGCAAATACGTAGAATTGTTCCCCAGGGTTGGTGGAGGTCACGAAGTAGAAGCGACTCATGGGTTTCATCTTGATTTGGGGACGAAGCTCCGTGTCGATCTTTAGGAGGCGTAGTTTGTCCATTACTTTAAGATCCATGGTTGTTTTCGGAAGTAATCTAATAGCTTACGATGCAGTTGTTTATCTCCGTTGTTCACAGTGATAATTATAAAAGAAATCGTGTTCTAAAAGCGAAAAATCAATTCGATTTTAGTAGGTACTTCAATAATTCCACCGACATCACGCAGAAATGTTTGTTGAAATGGTTGTCATGGTAACGTTGACACAACTATGATAGTTGCAGTAGGGCAAGCACGGGCTTTCTTGTCTAAGATAGAATAGAGAAAAATTACGTCACTTTGTCATCGAATGCGTAAATTATTTGAAATTAATTTCTTTAACTTCAATAATGTACGCAATGTATGGTGATGCGATGCCATAATTGTCTATTCTACCCTAGAGAACAATCCCCGTGCTTGGCCTACAGGTATTGATATAGATCAGTAGACTGTGTACTTCGTTTGCAACAGTCTGCAGTGAGCTCAATTGTTTCATTTGTAAATACTACCTAGTTCTAATTTGGTTATTTTATTTATTAATAATCGATTAACTACACATCGGTACAGATGGTCGTGTGACTAAGATGTGACGAACGGCCAGACATTACGTCGAGGAAGTTTTCCAACTATTTTGCATTTAACATTGTTGTTTGGTTTTGATTCTTATTAGAGGCGAAACAATATTTAAAAACAAAAATAAAAAAAAAACTACGGATAAGTAGGTATAAATTACGAGTCACCGTGTGTATATATAGGTACTTACCTATATTTATTTTATATATTTACCTTAGAATGTCAGTAAATATAATAGATACAATGAAAAATTATATGTATGAGGCGTAGTATATCGGTTTTGAGTAATTAGCAAATATCCAGGTCTTATAAAAATGGGAGTAGGTATGTAATATACCTACCGTAAAATCAGTTCCTTGATAGGTACCTATTGATAACAAAAGTTCCGCCTTCAAGTATGGCTACAAAGCTTTACTTTTTCCAAACTGTAGAACACAATCATAAGACACCTTCATAAATAACTTTAGCTCCCAAGATTAGGTATGTTTTCTGTAGAGCTCTAGTTTGCCATACCCATCTCACCCTTACCCCTCAAAACTTTTATAACGACCACTTGTTAAAAATATAATAAATAAAAACTAATTTAATTATGATGAGCGTCATATTTCGGAAAAAAGGTAGAACTAATATAGATTTTCTTCATTAAGTATTTACATGTGAGCAAAACCGAAGGCTTATTTGCTATAATATCCTTTGAAAAACCAAACGAATTAAAACTTGCAGTACAGTTAAATAGGGCTACAAAAATGATACTTTTGGTCTAGTAGGTACGTCCTAATAATACGCTACTTGGACGCGCGTTGATCTTTTTTGTTCAACCTTGAAGTAAATTGGTATAACTTCATCTCAGACCTAAAGGACAAATTCTTCGCAAAACAAAATAAAAGAAACTATAAAGACCGGCTTTATCTCGTGTTACTGGCACGATAAAATTAGAAACGTGGTAGTGCCGGACGGTTCCTGCACTTAGCTGGTGGCGCTGGCAGCGAACAAAAAAGCTTTTTCTTTAGCTCTTTTGTATGGAAAAATATTAGTTCCTATTTTATCCGCATGCAAAGATAACTGCCGCGGGGTATAACAGCCGTGCGCGCCTTAGTCGCGACTCAGCACTAGCGGCGGGAAGACTTCGAAATCCAAATTTAAATTTAGAACCATTTGTTTTTTCGTTGTTTTGCATTTTCGGCCAGTGTTACGAAACGTTATTGTGCCAGTGAATATTACAGAACTTTTTAGTGCATTCTGGATGGTGTATTTTGTGATGTAAAGGGTGAACCAAAGAGTGAGTATGTTGTTTTTATTTGAAAATTTACGTTTTTGTTGAATAAGCAGTTTTTTGGTTTACATGTCCGTGAACGCATCCGCTAGTTGCGTTAGTTGGTTAAGCTTTCGCAATGCGCGCGACGTGTCTTCCAATGTTGAGCTTTGCAAGCTTTTAATACCAACACACTGACCTAAAAAGATGAATATTATAAGTGCAACTAGTTTTCTGTGATATATGTATGCTCGGTAGAGAATATTGTTCTGTGGATAAAATATATATAATGCTCTACTAAAATGATGAAACAAAAAGGTGCTTATAACTGTTACTTTATTAAAAATACCTCTTTGTTTCTTACCCCATTGCGGTGCCACATAACATGGGCATATAAAACCTTAATCCCGTTCACGCTAAGCTCAGTTTAAGTAAATGAAAATCGGTTGATGTCGGCCCTCATGGATTTTCATCAAAACAATTTAATTAACAGCAGCGAAATTTATTTGAGGACCGCTTTCGTACGTCATGCATGATCAATTTTATTAAAACAAACTCGCAGCTCCGCATGCTCAATTTACTTGTAAACTATCATAATCTGCACTTGCAAGAAAAAATAGAAAAAAATAAGCATAAGATTCTGGATAAGAATAAATTCTTATCCGGGAGAGAAGCTCTCTTCTCCAAATTTAATTGAAATCCGTTCAGCCATTAAGTAGTGCAATCAGACAAGAGTTAATTTCGTATTTATAATCAGGTTATTTTTTTTTTTTATTAATATAAAAGTTGTTATTAACAGAAAATATACAATTAAATACCTAATCAAATTATAACCTCAGACAAGATAAAAAGTAAAAATAAAAACTTTTTATTTTGTCTAAAAAAGAAAAAAAACACGTTTACTTGGCTCACTAAAAAAATTATAAAAATTTATATATAAAAAATAAAATAAATAAACACCGTTTGAGCTATCTAAAGACTATTGCAAACAAAATACAGGTAGCAACTGATCCGTACCAATATCCTAATTAGTCTGGATGCTATGAAAGAACCTCTGGATTAAATACACATAATAAGTGGTCCCAAATTAAAAGACCGAAAGCGTTAATCTAATCTATCTGAAGTGACCTACGATATGGATTTCTTATCACCTAAGTAGGTAAATACTTAATTAGTTTGATAACAGCTATGACTCACTATTTCGTTATGGACAACATCCAGTGGCGTAGTGGGCAAAGGTCCTGAAACTAATACCTACGGTTGCGAGTTCGAATCAGTATATAATTACGAGACAAAATGTTTGCATTGAAGGGAAATTTAGATGAAGTTTTGAATCCTCGATGTTATAATGTCAACAGAGTTGTAAAAAAAAAACAAAAATTAAATAAAAAAAATTTTTTTTTTGTTTTTTTAAGAAGCATGATAAACAAAGCTTATCATTATTAGATTATTGTTTCATATTCATAAATATTGCTGGACACACAGCATCATCTAGCCCCAAGCTAAGCAGAGCTTTTGTAATGGATATTAGATGACTGATATACATAATACAATTTATTATACAGATTGATAATTTTAATATAGGTACATAGAAAACGACCTGTACACCTGGAACAAACATCTGTAGATCGTAGAAACATTTGTCCCGAGGCGGGAATCGAACCAGCAAGCTCCTGCGTCGCAGGCGGGCCTTCGCCCAACGCGCACAGAGGTCGATTAAAAAAAAAGTGTATCAATAGCACTCTGCTAGGGCACGGCAATACTTTAAAGATCTCTATGCTTATTTCGAAAGATATATTTTTCCTTAGATTGCAAAAAAAACCTATGTTTATTATCAAAATATTTTTTTATCTATTTATTCTTAATAAACTTATTCTAATTTTTAAGCATTAACATTCGTTAAGACCGTGAGGATTTGTTTCGAATGTAACATTCTTCTAGTTACAGTAGGTACCTACATAATATAAATAAACTATTGTATCCAAAACTACTTGTCGTGTGGTGCCGGCATAGTCTGCCGTGTGGTGCCGGCATAGAATTTCACCACCCCAACTCTTCCCGTGGGTGTCGTAAGAGGCGACTAAGGGAAACACAGCGGGGGGCGGGCAACAGCGCCTTCTGCAGAACAACTATACCGAACTGCGATCCCCAACCCGCATGCCCAGCGTGGGGATTATGGTCAATAACCCCCAAATAATGATGCCATCTATGGCGCTCATTAGGGGAGGCCTATGTCCAGCAGTGGACTATTATAGGCTGGTGATGTTGATCCAAAACTACTAAGTACTCAAATGTAAACAGATAAAGAGTAAGAATAGTTACGATTACTAGCAGCATACATACCTAATATAGACAATAATAAAAATACAAACCCTTGTAGGTACCTGAGAAACAATAAGATTCCATGACATAAGCAAACATTTATGTTTTCATGTTGATCTATTGAGATCATCTGCGTTACTTGGAATGTTACAAGCGTTTGTCATTGGCTCCAGATATTAAAGGACCATTCACATAAGCTAACGGTAACTGTAAAAATTGTTTTAATTACATATTATAAATGGGTTATTCCCGCTCGTCCCCACGTTTCGTCCCCAGAGCGGACGAACGGGAAGTAAACTTCCCGCTGGCCCTGATGGGGACGAACGGGAAGTATACTTCTCGCTGGTCCCCACTATAATAATATGAGGATAATTTTGAATAAAATTAGAACATATTTTGTAATCAACTTGAAACATTAAATAAAAAATTTAAAAAAAGATGAACATCATAAAAAAGCTGTACTGCTTTTATGACTATTAATTACTAGGTATATAATATTACATATTATATAGCTTACATCTTACATCATCATCATCATCATCACCAGCCTATAATAGTCCACTGCTGCACACAGGCCTCCCCTAATGAGCGCCAAAGATCTATCATTTGGGGGTTAATGCCCATAATCGCCACATCAACATCTTACATTTTACATCTTACATCATTGTCATTAAAACAATTTTATAAGACAAGTAGGTACAGTTGGCCTTATCGCGTAGAAGCAATCTTACAGGCAACTTTTCAACAGAAAGAAAGACAGAGGGTACCGTGCTTTCGTTAGCACCTACGGGACCACGATTTGAGATATAAGGTGAATAAAACCAAAACTAATCGTTCCAGAAGGAACCCTGCCCAAAAGTTCGGTAACGCTGTCATGACCATCTGCGGTCAACAACATTATAGTCCATTCGAAAAAAAAAGAGAAGGAACCCTACCTGTGTCTTTAGTAAATTATTAAAATATGGATATGACATCACATAATATCTTAGAAAGTTTGTGAAAATTAATTGGTGTTAGATAACGAATCGTGCTATATGATGTCATATATCGGTCCCTACATAACAGGAAACATAAATAATACCTAATCTGATTGCTTTCAAAACAGCAAAAGTCGATTTCAAATTCATTAACGTTTGCCACATTTTTTTTTATTTCTGCGGGCGTATTATCTATATCTGACGGTGATATCGACGATGTTACATAAAAAAAATATGGCCGGACAAAATGAATACACCATCCTCATTATTAGTAAGAATTATTTACGTGATAGAGTCCTACGTACAGTCCTCGCAGGATAGTCGATCACTATAGTCAAGCTTAGAGTTAGCTACAAATTTAGTCAACAGATCCGAACGTAAAAGTAATATTCATACTTTTGAAGTCGAGATCAAAATATACTAATTATTGACAATATTTATTCAAGAATGTATGTGTGTTCCTTCATGTCCAGTCCCAAGGTTGCCTGGGAGATATTGCTCATAGCGAGGCTGTCCTTTATACTCTACTTTAAGCATGTCTGTTTGTAATGTCCTCTTTCTTTGTGATACAATAAAGTATTTTCTATCTCTATGTATCAACTACAATTTAATTGTTTAAAGTATCGACTAAGGAATTGCTTGGAATCCTTTTTGCAATCATTTATACTTTACTCGTTTTAAAAATCAATTCATAAGGTTCCTTGTGTAATCTTATCTTGTAAATGTACGTACCTATCTACTTATTACTTTTATGATGGCTAGTAGTACTCTTGTAAGGCGTAACGCGGCCTAAGCAATCACATCTTTGGTTCAATACACCATGACTCACGAATTCGGCATGCCAGCGATCTGACAAAGATTGAACACTTCAGTACATTATCCAGGATAACAACTTGACTGAAATGGTTTTACGTAGATTGGAACGTAGTTTCAGCTTGTAGTCGGACGCCTTACTAAATTACTCTGCGCTGATTTGTCCTGGGATTGTACCTATTAACTAAGATAAGTATGAAAAAAAGAGTTCTTACAAAAAAAACTCAAACAAACTGCAATATTTGTTTTATGCCAGGACGACGGTTAAAATGTGAACGAAGTTGAAAGCAGGTGATTCTGGACCCTCACTGCTAACCTTGGTAGAGTACAAGGATCTTTTTGAGTAGGTACCTACAAGGTCGTACAGGTAGGTAGGTATTAGAAGTAGGTACAGTGCGCATCAGAATTAAGTACCCCCCTTGTCTAATAAATATTTACGACTTCTAATTCCCTTGTAAGCGGAGAAACTTGCGTTATCACAAATTTTCACATACAAAAATTTGTCACCCCGCTCAGGATCGAAAATAATACTCAATGTCTGAAATTCCCAAAAATAACAACTATTGTGTCCCACATACAATGAGATAGGGGGTGTACTTATAGGTGACGCGCACTGTACCTACATACTTTGGTACTTAATACGTTCTATACGTATTATTCATACTAAAAATCATAAAAAATATTTGTTTGGGAAAATATTTTTTTGTCAATTTGTTTCGGAAAAAAGTACAACCTTCTATTTATGGCCTTCTCTTTGATCATCTAACCTTGATCGTCACGGTATGCCCTCCACGTAGGTAAATATCCCATAAAACCTGGTGAATTTCCTCTGCCTACGACATTTCATAGACGTTCAAATAACAACAGGTGACAAGAATTATCAATGCATCATGCGCACACGATGGGTAGGTACCTAGCTGTTTTCCAAAGAAGCAAGAAATTTGCGTCGCTCTAGCTAGCAAGCCTTTTATTATTCCACACGAGCGCCTTTAATGGAACAGGCCATGAGTGGTCAGAGTCGGCCATTGTTAAAGTGTCAACAATAAAACCTATCTTACATGTGTAACACCATGCGACTTTATCGAGAGAACGAGTTTCGAAAGCGTATTCCGGCCGTTGAACCCACATAAACATTCACCTATCAAGCTGGTTCTGTGACAAACATTTTGGTTATTAAAAAGAAAAAGCGAGGCAACCTGTTTGGTGAATCATGAATGCCAACCTTTTTAATATTGGATTTGAACCTCCTTGAATGCAGGCAGCCATTGGTCCCGACTTTCCCGGTAACCTTGAGCGTCTTCCGAATTTCAAACCTTCCAGTCAAGCATAAAATAAGGCCTTCGCCTCGGCCAATGCTTTTTAATGTTTAGTTGTCTTGTCAGATATTACTCAGTAGGTACGCATCTGAAATCCTCAATGAATATTCATCCTTGTTTTTACGTCATGGAATGCACGAACACCGGATGGCCACGTATTAACAATAGTAAACTAAACTATTTGCATTAGATACCCATCACATGGCAATAGCCATGACGTAGGGCATCCAAATGATTGTCGTCGCTCTTCCAATCGTGCCAATTTTATTTCGTCGAGCGCAAAGATCGAAACAATGAAACGAATCAGTTCAATGCAGTATTCTATTGCCACTTCCGTGATCGCCCGTCAATTAAAATCACTACCAATAAAAAGTATAACGACTGAACAAAAAGAAAAGGTCGACTACCTATGTTTTTAAAACAAGAGATTTTAGAGAATTGTACCTAAAATTTCCAAATGAAAGAATTCCACTTTGCCAGTTAATTTAAAAAATTGTTGCTTTCCAATTTACGCTGTTTCATGAAAATCAATTTAGAACCGGTGTTTTCTCGATTACAACCCTACATTTATGATGTGCTATTCCTAAGTGCGTTTGACTGATTTTCCTACTTATCTGATTTCGAATGTTAAAAAGTCTTTAAAATTTATAAAATGTGAATAAAATGGCGCCTCTACCAGTATTTATAAAGAAGAAACGGGAAATGTGAGTATTTTTAATACATTGGAAAAGGATTTGTGAATGTTCTAAAAGAAAATAATAAAAAAGCTGAAAAAAGCAACAAATATCTAGTAGCTTCCAGATTAATCAAGATTTAAGGTTTAGAGTCAGAAATGTAGAGCTGTACTATGTCGGTACATATCTGCTGTATCCTGCTTTATTTCTGCAGCTGCTGGCAGCAGCTTTTCTGCTATATTTATGAGAGAGAGAGACAAGGTTAGACTACAACTTTTTACCTTTACATTTTTCTTCGGTTAGCACGACCTAGAGACTTAATGCGAATGTAAACACCGCCCACAATAAGATATCTTTATATAATTCAACTATTTCGCCATACTCGTATCAATATCAATAAAAGAATTTCACCTTGAATCGCGAAAGCCACATGGCAATTCAATTGGATTCAAATTAAGGCGCATACAGGAGCGAATGACCTTGAGCAATTTGGGCGGGGCTATGGTTTCGCCCCGCACCCTTCCGCGCGCCCCCCGCCGCCGCCGGCGCCGCTTAGCCAAGAAAATGAAATAGATTTCGCGCGTAAGCCGCAAAAGATAAGTAGAAATCCTTCATGGCCGCGTGGTAAACCAAGCCGGCTGACACGCGATAATTGCGGGTTCAATTCCCACTGCGGGATATTTTTTTACAAATTGTCTATCTTTATTTATGTCTGTGCTGTTCTTGTGAAGCTAAATAAATGTATCTTTGTCTTTAAAATTCTGCAAGTATTTGTTCTTGATCTGAGAACAGAACTCGGTACTTTAGGTAAGTAATAAGTATGTATGTTACCGCCTTACCGCCTCTTGTTACTACCCGCGCGGCGCGGGGCGTTCGCGTTGTAGGTAATTTCCTTCTAAACTAGCCTATATTCCAATCATTCGAAAGTTTTATGCAAATCAGTTTAGTAGTTAGGTACATGGTAACAAACATTCATACAAGCTTCTCTAATTTTCAATGTTTGTAGGATATCAATGATAGGTAGGTTATACGGGTGGAATAATTTGAAACAATAAATCTCTGAGCTAAAGGAAAAAGGTCATAATGGACCAAGAGAAAAAAATTACCATTACATGGTATTTACATATAGGTTTTTACACCTATTCAAAGAAATGATGCCAGAAATCGGATGTAAAGATTTGATAAAACAGTAAATTTCTAAGCAAGAGGAGAAAGGGCATCCTGGACCAAGAGACAAATTTACTTTTATATAGTAGATTTTTTTTCTTTTATTTTCTTTCTGCTGTTTTTTAGGGGTTTGAAACCGAGGTCAAAACCCTAAAAACCAGCAGAAAGAAAACAAAAGAAAAAAAATCTACGATATATAAATTTTGTCTCTTGGTCCAGGGATCCTTATGACTTTGATTCTGTTTTGTGTTTTGAATCCATAATATTTCAGAAACTACTGCAGCTATTGACTTGAAATTTGAAATAATAATACATTTAGTGCGCCCGCACAGATTTATAGAAAAATAAATAAAAAATTAAAATGAAGATTTTCAGTACAAATTTTGAAATCGAAATTTTAAATGGGACCTACAGAAATTAAGGTGGTATGAAATGAAAGGTACTGATTTGTACATTTCGTTTTGGAAATTTTGATAAATTTTATACTTTTTGAGAAAAAGGTCGAAAAAATTACCATTCCCCCTCCCCCCCCCCCCACCTATCTCCGAAGATTGCAGAGCGATCGATGTAAAATGTACCAAGTATTTGAAGATATGGATCTATATTTTACAGGAAAAATATAAAGAAGTCTGTAAAAATAATACTTTTTGAAATATGGTCAAAAAAGGGCGGGAAAAATTTCTAAAATGGTGACTACCAGAGAAGTCTGTTAACATAACTACTTTTAAAAATTATGGTCAAAAAGGGGGGGGGGATTTCTAAAGGGGAGACTACCCCCGTCGAGTGGGGTGGGGTATCAATTTGCACATTCCAAAACAGTTTTTGAAATTTCAAAAGGTTTTATACTTTTCGAAATATTTTGATAAAGGTCGAAAAATTGGCCATCCCCCCTCCCTATCTCCGAAGATTGCAGAGTGATCGATATAAAATGTACAAAGCGTTTGTAGATAAATATACAATGTGTCTGGTCACCGGTGTCGGAGACTTTGGGGGGGGGGGGTGAAATACGGTAAATTTTATCGAAAAATCACTATTCCTATCTTTTTTCTACCTCCATTGCAAAATGGCAGTCATTTCGTTTTCTTTTGCCTCGAAGCACGGGTGCTTGTACTGATTTAGCTATAGCTACCCATGTAGAGGTCCTAGGAAGACGATAGAGGGCTCATTTGATAGCCAATAATGTGGAAAATAAAGCAATGATAACATTATTTCCATTTCCATTTTATAGTAGAGGAGGAAAAAAGAATAGGATTTAAAAAAAATAGGAATAGTGATTTGTCGATAAAATTAACCGTTTTATTTCACCCCCCCCCCGCCCCAAAGTCTCCGACACCGGTGACCAGACACATTGTAAATCTATATTTTACAGGAAAAACATAAAAAAAAAATAAAAAAATAAAAATAAGTGCGTTGGTACCAACGCACTTACCTAACCACTAATCTCTGTAGTAACCGCAACCTCCTGCGTTGTAAGCCCACCGCGCCAAGAGGTCGTCAATAAACGTAACAACCTAAACGACAAAAGTTCAAAACCCTCGGCGCGCGAGTTACACTCGCAATTGTCGTACTTGTTTATCTAGAATAGATAATTATGTACAAGTACAAAGGGTGGCCGTCGCGAAGAAAACCCGTAAAAAAAACTCGTAAATAAAAAATACCCGTAAAAAAACGATAAATACCTACCCGTTAAAATAGTAATAATAATTATGAGTTCAGATCGCGTAAGTTTAAAAATAGCTCTAGGAGATGAAAAAAGGCTATGTACCATTTTTACCCAGTCTCCTTTACATTTTGAATCCCATTCCCATTTCATAACAGTAAAGTAAGGTGGGGGTGTACCTACCTAGTGCTTCACTTCGGAGAGTCATAGAACTGTTGCAGCCATACTAGAATTCTGAAGACGATCATGAACCGCGTTAGGAAGAATGCCGTACGTACATATTTTATTTCGTCGCATAATACATCATAGCTACCTACCTAATATTAGCTACCTACCTAAGCGTAATGGATGTTTTACCTGTAGCAAAACATTTTCACTCCAGTTTCAACTTGTCCGGTCACTGTAAATCTATAAATAAATAATAATGTAAGATCAGTAATAAAACAAATAAATGGGTAGGTCTAAGGAGTATTTACTTACATTGTCGTTCATTTGTTCCTACCTAGTTTAGTACCTACCCGATCTCCTAAAATAAATATACAAATATGTAAAATCTACATAAGATTGCTAATAGGTAGTTACAATAGCATAAATTTTCTAAAATAACGAGCTTTCAGAGCTCTGGCTTTCTTCAGCTTACTGATCTTCGGAATTTTCAATATTTTACAAACTGTCTTACACCAAATAAAGCGTCCATGCGCGGATAACTTTGAATAATAAATAAAGCGTCTATGTGCATCAATATAGGTAGCATTATAGTAAAAAAGCAAAAGTACGCCTCGCGCTCACCTAGAGCGCGAGGCAGACGAACACAACCTCCCCGTACGACAGTCAGGGTTTCACTGCCGCCCGTCGCCCGCGCAGACTACCTTCAAAGGTTACCGCCCACTAATCATACGCAAAAATTTAAAATAATGATTTTCTATGTGAAAAACCGTCGTATCACAAAATCATACGTTCAGTTTGAAGATAAAGTCTTTGCCGACATGATGGTGAAAAAAAAAGTATGAAATTCTAAGTAGTTTAGAAGTAGATACACTTTTTCAGTCAGAAACAGCTCCACTTTGTGATTTTTTTTCACCAGGTAAACGAGCACGTAGAACATTTTTGTACGTTCACTTTACAGATAAAAGGTCAATGTATAACATATATTTTTTTCAGCCCATAAAATTGACTACTCTAGGAGGAGAAAGCCTCCAAAGAGGAGCAATCAGCTACTGTATGCGCCTTAACGCTTATTGTTATGGCAATAGAGATTATCTTAAACAAGGTTGAGATCGTGATAGATCACAGTACAGACAATGCTTAAAAATAAAGCACTTAAACCAATAAGTGGGTTGGTATTTTGTGAGTGGTAAATGTAAAGAAAAATAATAGTTAGGTACAAAGCTGCCGTAACATCTTAATCGGCCTCCTCAGTTGAACCACAGTTGAACTATCTAATCTATATTAATGCGAGTGAAACCAGACTCTAGAAAGAAAACAGATATTATAATCTCGATATCAGTGATTTTTTTTTACTGCAGATAGAGGTTGAGGTTGGATAGTTCCTGAACGAAACTTGATTTTATTACGATCCTAATCGCGACCTACCGTGTCTGTCTATGTTAATGAAATCATCTATCAATAATATAGTAACCTATTATCTATCAATAATAAAGTAACCTATGATTCAAGCAGATAAAGACATATAAATAGAGTAAATAAATAGAGTAATAAAAAAAAATTGTTGACTCTGTAATTTAATCATAAAAATATTTTCGAACGTTTTAAAAATAACCAAAGATCAGAGGTAAAGGAACGTAAAACAGCAGTTAACGCGTGGAGCCGTATTACGGCGCGAAATACGGGGCAAGGCCGGGTTTGATGAACTGACCTATTTCACGTTCAACTTTATGTTTTACTATTAAATTGCATAAATTTTACTGGGAGTAAAATGATGAACATTTTCACAGTGTTTTTTATTTTTCAGATCGGCAGATATGATCCACGTTGACGAAACGGATCCTGTTGGAGGTAAGAATTCTCACACAAAAAATAACAGTTTTTGGGGATGACTGTACTCCAAAGTAAAATGCTTGTATGAAAGATCACCAAATAAAATAGCGAGCGTAAAAATGTTAAATTAATACAGGGCCGTACTTAGGCTGAAACCGGGCGCAACTCGAATTCACATAAATGATACTCAAGTCTCAAACAAAACGTAATTTTAGCACGTCATACTTTTCATAACGACCTTCGAGGTCATTGACTGCCTCAATCCTTTCTCGTAGGCCTCTCCAAGTCTCCAGTCAACTTATGAGATAAACAAATACGTTTTGGCAGAGGAACGGAATTCGTCTTTATTTTCGACTCGACCGAGTCGAGACACAGATGACAGTTAAACCGAAAATCATTTGAAATGTTCGGAACCTGGTACCTGACGGCTGCCAATTCTACTTCCAACCTGAATAATTAACCTCTTTATGGTTCTAACCTTTCGTAAGGCCTTTCTGGAATTACGCATCGCATTAGTGCCTACTTACATTATTATAAACTAAATTACACGTTAACAAGATTTTGTAGGTATAAATTTAGAATGAGTACATATACCTATACCTTTATACCTCAGTTGTCATTGAAATAATTCATTGCCCTCTAGGTATTAATACCGTAGTAAATACATTTGATACTTTTATATCAAAGTAGGTAAGGTGCTAGTCCGTCAGCTAGTTATGTAGACTTGGAGACTAGATGGTATGTTAAGCGGTAGCAGTGTAAATGGACATAATTGTGTCGCCTACAAATTGAACTTAAGCCTTGAGTAAGCATAAGTGAATGCCAAATGGATAACGGTTGGTTGCTAACCATGTACGAGTAGAGTAGACCCATGGTTTTAAAAACCAGATTGGTAGCATCGTGGGCGCTAAATGTCATTGAACTTTGCGATTAAGCTTAGAATAATGTCAGACATATTAACCCAAATACATTATAATTGTGAATATGTATCGTTATAATTTGGTCGAGTTAAAATAATTAAGTAGGAAGAGCGATGTATATAAAATTATTGTTTGCTGTTATTTTTGGTTAATTATGATTAATTTTCCTTGATTAGTTTAAAACATTCTAGAAATATGAATAATTTTATCAGCGTAAGCCCTCGCACTCGGGATAATCTCTAGGAAATTAAATAATAACCAAAAATAAATTATACTATTTTAATTTTATAATAAGTCAAAGTATATTTAGGTTAAGTTAGCAATTTCATCAATCATTGGTTTGGTCAAAATAACCAAAAGTAAAATACGTTAGGTATATTTTTGTAATTTTGTTAAATCATTTACCTGGTTTAGCAATAACATAAACGAGTGAATCAGTATTGTATTAGTCACGACAAATTGTCAGTTACCAAACCGTTTCCCAGCTGAAATATATTTCTAAAACAATACGCCAAGCACGTGTCGTTTCGCATATTGTGGCCAAGAATCTGAGAGGATGCTAATAGAATGTTTATACTAGGTGTAGGTAGATTGGGCCAAGTGACTTCATTATTTTATAACAATTATTTTATCTACACGCAATGGATAATCTCCTAAATTATACATACAGTGCTAGTGGTGCTTCGTGTGAACTTTAGGTTCTATCCGTCATCCATCACGGACACAGTCGTGAAGACGCTGGCCTTAAGTAACTAGGTCTTAAATCTTAAACTTGACAAAGAACTAATGATAATTAGTAACACATGAATAACTCCTTACCGCACACGAATAACCTAGCAAATTTAAAAAACATACTCTAATTTGTGGTTAAGAGTTTTTAGTACAATTTAGTAACAACGTTACAGCTTTTTGCTTCTGCAGATAAAGCGTTTACAATGTTTTTAGATAAATATTTAAAGTTTGAGTTATGTTCTAATAGCTTTCTTTTTCTGAATCTTTTCTGATCAGCATGTTATGTGGTTGATTGGAACAGGAAAATGTCAGATACAGTTCTTTATTAACACGGAACCCTAAAACAATTAAAAAAGTACCCCAGACAGAAAAGTCTACAAGCTTTTGAAGGTCAAGTCTTTGGCCGACTGTTCGTCCGGCCATTCATAGCATCTACACTATTTATAACATCTAGTCACAAAGACAATGGAAACGAGCATTTTGCATCATTCATTACGAAAATACGCATATCAAAATAATAATGTTTCCTATGACGGAAGCCTTCATATAAATATTTATTTTTGGTTATAAAAGGAACATCATTATATACAGTTAACATCTATGTATATTGAATTTAATTGACAGAATTCGCGGGACATAGCCGCTGTCCAGTGATGAACTTAGGGAACTAGATAGGGGCAATTTTTAAATATTTTTGCGGATGAAAGTCCACCGATCGATATAATATTGTACGTGCAGTAAATCGCATTCTTCATGCTTATCGATAAGGCCCTACCAAGTAACGCTACATCATAGTGCTGATATTATTCCATTGTTATTGTTAGTAACACTTTCAAGAATGATTATTGAAAGGTCTATGTATATATAGGTAGTCTGTTTTATATTTTCTTCTTTATGTTTTAAAGGCTAAGGAAAAACGTATTCATTATTGATTTCATTGCAATTGCAAAGATGCCTATATTGACAATTAATCAAAAATTTTACAATTTTTTTATTTATTAAAGAGGTGAACGTGCTAAGGATTTTAGAAGATAGATGTACCTTGCCTACTCTGATATCGATTGGAAATATAATATTCCAACGATATATCGATGGAAATGCAGTATAAATTTCACACACTTGTGTGAGATATACGAAGAGCTCTTTAAATCCTCTTCAATGCATCAGTTAGTCGGATCACAATAGGCTTAATTTAGATTAACCTTACAAAACTAGAGACGAGTGTCATGACACGAGTTGAATGCACCGCGGTCCGTTCGACCACCTCAATCGATGTCTCATCGATATCAAATCAAACTCACTACGCCTACTCTACCATAAACAGTATAATATAACCAAAAAATGTAATAATTGATCGTTCAATCTTATTTAAGGCAATAAGAAGGCACGGTTTAGATCAAACTTCAAGTTATATCAAGGTATAAATAGAAGCCTATGCGTTATTATAAGTTTTTAATATGTAGGTAAGTAAACCAGCTAGCGATCTACGCTGTGACAACAAAGATATGTAGGAAGTTAAGTAAAATAACAATCGATACCGTTTACAAAAATTAATAAACACGATTGTTATAATAATAACCTTTGAATTTGTGCTGGCAAAAGCCCTGTCGGTTTAAGACCAAGAATGGACAAAGCAAATTTTGTTACGAATACCTTTAGTATCAAGGTCACGCACGAAGATAAAAAGTCCTTGCGATTGATCTCAATAAAATCTACCCCCTTATTCAAAATGTTCTTCTTACTTATAACACGGTTAAGTCTATATTTTCCTATTAACATATTTAAGTCAGAGTGCAAAATAAAACTGCTTAGTACCTAAGCGGATCTATATGAATATGGAGGTTAGACTTAAAATAGCGTTATCTGATAAGTTTATCGCGCACATGCTCAAATTGTTTGGGAGTTCCAAACAGTCAATTTGACCGTTTACGTTCTTAAAACAATTTTTTTTGTTTTGTTTTCAGAAATCGAGCCACCATTCCCCTGTCGAGATGTCACTATCAAAAGGAACACAGATGTCAATGAACATTATGAAATGTTATCAGAAATCGGCAGGTGAGTCAGTACCTAACAACGATGAAGTAAGACCGCGTCACGGCAAATATGCAAGACTTATAGATAACTAATGAAATGGTCGATTAACAAATTTCATTAGATACGCATTAACGGGTTTTTACCACAGAATATATTTAAAGAATATATTTCTTGGTTTTCATCCGTAATTTTAGAACAAAGTGATTTAGGTGTTTTATTATAATATTCTTTTTTGGTCTTAAATCAACAACAGTTAGGTAAAGAAAGAAAGAAAATCGTTTATTTGGTTCACACAAGAAAACCTTGGTACTGTTTTGGTAGGCCAAATATCTACTCAAATACAAAGTAAGGTAGGTATATACTTTGATTCAATGATTTTTTTTGTATGTGAAAATGGTTTACTTTTTATATTATTCCTGTAAAATTGGAAAATAAACATCCTGCGCTAGTTAATTTTTTAAGAAATTATTTACGTGCACTTTACTTCGTCTGATTCTGTACTTAAAAGTATTTTTTTTTTGGCTCAGTCCAAATAAAAAGTCCTTAAATACCTTTTTTGGTCTGAGGTTTTAAGGCAATGACACTGACTTAACAAAAAAATCAGGGTGTTATTGAGGATTAGGACTGGGGCAGGCTTTTTTGTCCAATTATGATAACTTAAATAAATATATTGATTATGGTCACTCGAGTTTGATGCTAAACAACTTGAATATTCCGTTTTTTAATAAATAATACTGATAATATTCTACTTTATTACAAAAAATATATCTACAAATAATAACAGAACCAAATTAGAACTAGTATTTATAGTTCACACACCTGAGCTACCAGCAGACTGTTGCAAAGAAAGGTCTTATCATTTTAATAAAATATAATAATTATATAAAGTATGTGATCCATGAACCGATGTGGATTCATGGGTTGATTATTAACATGCTACAGTAATAAAGTAGGTATCGCGTTATAAATTAAATTCGCAGTATAAACATAATGACATTTCTAGAGCAACGCAATCGGTTTACGTCTTAGGAGATTGTCCAACTAATAATTAATAATCTAATTAAAGATATAGATAGACTCATAGTATATCGTGTAATTATTTTAGAACTGTGTCACTAACTGCACATCGTACAAAATTATTATCAACAATTCGCATTAAAATTTACATACGTAGGTAGGTAAATTTAGCAAAAATTGTAAAACATAAATATAATATCGCTGTTTTAAAGAATAAATAAAAATGTTACTAATTTTTAAACTTGAAAACAAATCATAATTATTAAAGAGATTTTGTTGATGTCTGCCAACTCACGTAGAGCTCAAATTAGAATGAAAGAATAACACCGGGAGCTTTCAGACACAATAAAGTAATGATTTAAGAAGCACCTGCGACCTGCCGCTGTAAACTGTTTGAAATTTAGCCAAGGAATATTTAATAATGACGATTCTCACAAAGGAACTTATTAAATCAGAAATTCGATTAATTAGTAAGAGATTAAAAATGAAAATTATAATAGTCTAACAAGAAAACTTACATATATTTATCAAATAAAATAAATAATGCTGGACAATCCACACAGCATCACCTAGCCCCAGGTTAAGCAGAGGTTGTTATAGGTACTAGGTGACTGATATACTTAATACAATATTGCACATGATATATATTTTATACATGGAAAAAGAACAGAACGCCCGGAAAAATCTGCAGATCAAATAAACATTTGTCCAGAAGTGAAAATCGAACCTGCAATAACCTGAGTGGCACTTCGGCCACCCCGCCACAGAGGTCGTCAATCAATGCCCATTCTATCATTATATTTCTATTCTATCATCCAGTACAGATAGGCTAACAAAACTACTGGCTAACTTTTAATTATAACATATTTACTTGATGTAAAAAAAGTTCAAGCTTGAATTTTTTCCCTAGGGGCAAGTTCGGCACTGTATACCTATGCAGGGAGAAGAGCACAGGGTTGGAGCTGGCAGCCAAGCTGGTGTCCGTAATCCGGAGGGACGAGAGACGGAACGTGGAGAGAGAAGTGGACGTAATGAGGAGGCTCCGGCACCCGCGACTCATACAACTGTACGATGCTTACGAGTGGGGGAAATATATGTGCGTCGTGCTGGAATTGTAAGTACAATAAATATACTTAAGTTCATTTATTTATTTACATAAGAAACTTACAGCTAGGTTTACAAAATATGTAGATGCAGTTTTAGAACATGCCTGGATAGACCAGTGCAGTTTGTTGACGGCTAATTACAAGTTTCCCATGATAGGATGCTTAAAAATATGATGCAAATTAGGTTGACGCCTTAATGAAGATAACATAGACACGATGTATAGAGAAGAGAAATTGTAACAAAAGATTTAGATAATTTGTAGACCATTCAAAGTTATGTATATAGGTACCCTATCAGATTAGTTCCAGTTTCTTGCATTAAACCAATACCTGAGAGAACAGACTAAGTATTCAAAATGAACTTTCATAAACGCATAAAACTAAATGCAAAACAATACACCTCAAGCATTTAAAGATGAGTCAGACACACAACGAAACTGCGAATATTGCACCGCCTGATTCGGATCATGTTCAAGTTTATCCAGTCAACCACCTCCAACTTTTTTACAGTTTTAAACAAACAATGCATTAACATCAAAAATGTGTTTTTTAATTAATAAACAAACCTTAATGGACTGACAACCTCTTTATTTTCACGAAAAAGGAACAATACCTTATACAAAATTAAGTAAACAATACCCACACTGCATTAAATAAAACGAAATGATTCACGCTTCATGACATGAAGCTTGCATGAAACTCTAGCAAATCCGTGTATCTATTTTGTACTGAGATAGCTACTTTGACCTTTCTTTCAATCTCAAATATAGATTACATAGACGAGGAAACGCAAATAACACACGGCACTCAGACATTCAGTTTCAGCCAAAGTCGAGATTTTAAAACAACATTTCCGTCATTCGAGTTTATTTCTAAACATCAAGCGTACCAGTAGCATACGCGCTTACCTATTTGTAATCATTAATTGTAAAACCGTAGGTGTTGTGTAATGACTCACTTCTGTAATAGGGCTCTGATTTGGCTCCATTCAATTCCTCTGTGATTATTTTGAATTTAAATCTGGCATGTAACAACCTGACACACGGAATGTAACGATTACGTTCTGTATCCAACATTGTTCGAATAAGCAACAGGTCAGTGGTCCATTTTGGCGAAAGGCATACCGAATTGATGTTTTCATTTTTATAGTACCACGTACGGATGTATTAAGTGGTTTACGACATGTTCAAATCTGGAATACCTATCTCATTCAGAAATCTGGGTTAAGGGCGACCCTGGAACTTTCATCGTCAATCATTTTAATTACTCAAAGCTCACTATAGTTATAGCTCACTTTAATATGCAATCACAACGTAACTTTCTCTTTCCCATAGCGCTGAGTGCAACCTCATTTCGTTACTTCCATTTAAGATGACAAACCTCAATTTGAGGTTTTTCCCAATTTTCGAACCGAACTTCTCGATTACCTACTCATAAAATTTTACTAACTAGCTCTGGGTTCTTATTTAAAATTGTTAATAGATTATCCAGGTGTAATAAAAAAGGTCGTTGACAGCAATGAGGATCAACCTAGTTATACTGCGATAGAGCTGTCGACAGGCGGAGCGGACAGGTGTTTCACGCCTTTTGGACATTCATTATAGAGTTTTCACTTTTATAGCCTGGCCAGAGACCTGTTGCGTTGACCTAGCCTATGTGGTTTGTATTTATACTTCATTCTTAGTAGAACTTATGAGAAAGGAACATTTCTAGTTTCCAGTCACAATAAAACGTTAAAAGTGGAACAAAACAACTAATGAACCGTTAAATGTTAAAATCAGAGCGACATGTCAAAATGGTGAAAGTACCTAATGTCAAAACTGATGAGTCACAAGTTACTTTCCTATCATTTGGAAAGTATACAGAAATTTAGGTACAGTTATTCAAACATAACTCGGTTTGGTTATCTCGTTGCGGTCGACCGCAAACTTTAATGCATTGTTGATTTAATTCTTACAAATCAATTCTGGTGACCATAAATGGACATTTTGATTACATTATCGCTTGCCGTTTTAAATTGCCCCTTAGTTTGTCCTGGGTACGTCAATTTAATATTAAATAAATAATATTCTGGCATTCATAAAATTTCAGCAAAATATTTAAATCAATGAAATAGAATGGAACGGAAGGAAGTAAAGTGTACTTGTTACATGTTATGAATCTGGAAAACTCAAAACTTCATGGTATGAAATATCCCGTCATAAATGACTGAAATCTCTTGGTCAATTTCCAATCATGTCATTTATGCTCCTAATATTGAACCGAGTCAAAGTCAAGTGCCCCTTAAATGGCGACGGATAAACGTCTGCTAAATAAAATCAGTGGCGTCAAGCAGCGTCAGATATTACCGCGCATAGTTGGCGCGGCGCCACGGTGGCGTCGCCATCTTTGTTCGGCGACTAACGTGAAGATTATGATCCGATGTTGGCCGTTGCATTGCCTATTTTATTGTACTCACACGAATACTTTGTTTTTATCTGGGATTAAGAAATCTTGATAATTTATGGGAATGGTCCGGTCGAAGACCAAAAGGTCTCGTCATAGCTTAAGACATAATGTTCCTTCTTAGTAAGATTTATGGTGTATTTACTTAATTATCTTAAATTTCATTCATAATCAATGAAATTATTGGTACCTGGTCTACACCCTGCGTAAGTAATATTAATGAGTCCTAGGCTCTACCAGTAATGGCTGTGCGTAATATAATATACTTGTATATTATTTAGGTACGTAAACTATACAAAAAATACTATTAATTGCAGCTAGAAAAAAAAGAACAGAAAAACATGAACACAGAAAAAGTTAACAATAGGCACCAAAGTGCTTATTTTGTAAGCCTAAAAAAGTTATTGAAAGCTCCAGAAATCTAAATCACCAATAAGTGATTTGGCAGCTCTCGCAAATGAATTCTCCGTCTTCAAAACGTTCATCACTAAATCACTCCAAGTAATGCAGGATCAAGTAGTGATGCTTGCCTGCGACATTGATAGGTTGGAGATGCGAGGCAGGAGGAAGATCTTGCTGGTCCATGGAGTTCCTGAGGTCGCTCAAGAAGACTGTGAAGAAGTAGCGGTGAAAACTTTTAAGGACAAGCTTAAGATTACAGGCATCACAAGAGCCGACATTAGTCGTTGTCATCGTATGGGACGCTCCACCAACAGTAGACCTCGTCCCATACTTTGTAAGCTACGAGATATAGGACTTCGTGACAGACTGTGGGCTGCCAAAACCGCACTTAAGGACACCGGTATAACCCTATCGGAGTTCCTCACGAAGTCTCGTCACGACACCTTCATGGAGGCTCGGAAACGTTTCGGCGTCACAAAATGTTGGACACGACAAGGCTCCGTATTCGTGGTTGGCGCTGATGGTTCTCGGCATCGAGTGGCCAGTATTGCAGAATTGTCGGCGGTGCCGGTGCTAATCCCGGCTGTGGTGTCTGCGCCTGCTAAGCAAATAGCTGCCCCGTCTAAAGCCCGCCGAGTAGTCTCCTCCAAGAAGTGAATCCCCATGCTCATTGCTGTGATTCGTATTGATCCGATCGGCTAACTTGTTACTATGACATAGGTATGTAGTAACTTCGCAACACTAAATAAATGCAGGTAGACAGTGCACTTTAGCATTAACCGGATTTGTTTACATGTTTTTTCTTGCACAAAACTCTATCGACGGACGTCATATTCCTTCGAAACTGTCAACTGTCAAAGTCAAATTGTCTATTATTACGATTATTACGTTCCATTAAACGCTCTCTTGGTTTTTGTTTTGTCAAAATTAGTTGATTGCGTATGTGTTGCCATCAACGATAAGGCTAAGTCCGGTCGGATCGATGAGTTTATTCGTAGATTAATGTTGTATAATGATTGTGTTTTTAAAAAATTACGTTCTTTGTTATGTGTTTATTAATGTTGTTTGGATTTGACATTACTTATCTAAAGAATTGTTAGCTGGCAGATGGGCACAGATAAACATAAATAGATTTTCATAAGTAAGGTATTTTATGTATTTATATTATTAGGTATATATTTTTAAAAATATTAATATTTTATATATAAGGTATTTAATAAGTCTATACTATATATACCATATGATGAATAGTAGTGGTGACAACTTTTTGTCTTGTTCGTCCGACGGCGACGACGATAGTTTCGTTAGTATTCCAACTCTCTCTGATACGTTAGATTCTACCTTTTCTGATGTTTCCAAAAATTTCAACCTAGTGCATATTAATGCACAAAGTGTCCCGGCTCACTTTACAGATATGCTGGCGTCTTTTAACCAGGCTAACATCCATGCCATTCTTATTTCAGAGTCGTGGTTAAAACCATGTCTACCCTCAACATTTTATTCTCTTCCTGGATTTGACCTTATTCGTAACGACCGCACCAGTACTGTAGGTGGGGGCGTAGCCATATACATTCGATCGCATATTCCCTACACAGTTATTGATATGTCTGCGCAACCACCTCCGTCTAGTGCGGGTGAACATCTATTTATACAAGTACTCCTTTCCCATCGTAAGATTTTGCTTGGCGTTTACTATTCTCCGTCTCTTCGTATTAATTTTTTCCCTTCCTTTGAGAAGATTCTGGATGAGCTTACTCCTTTGTTTGACCATACCATTATCATGGGCGATTTTAACACGTGTTTGTTAAAACGTGATTCCAGAACACAATTATTAGAAAGTCTTGTCCAGTCCAGTAATTTATCAATTCTTCCATTAAATCCTACCCATAATTTTCCTAATTGCAACCCTTCTCTTCTCGATCTTATTTTAGTTTCCTCCCTATCTCATGTCGCAAAGCATGGCCAGTGTTCAGCGCATGCTTTCTCTTATCATGACCTGATCTTTCTCTCGTACAAAATCCGTCCCCCCAAAGCCAAGCCTCAAATTCTTTTTCAGCGCAATTTTGGTGGGATGAATGTTGAGAACCTGCGCAAAGATGCACAGGATGCTGACTGGTCTGAGGTTTTGGATGCAGCTGATATGGACAGCAAACTCGTTAATTTTAATCGCATTTTGATAAACTTGTACGACAAGCATGCCCCTGTCAGGGCTGTTAAAATTAAGCATCTTCCTGCTCCTTGGATTACAAACGATATAAAAACTGAGCTCAACAACAAACTTGCAGCCAAGGCTAAGTACAAACGTAAGCCGACTGCCGAGAATAAAGCGCTATTTACTAAAGCCCGTAATCACTGCAATAAGGTGTGTAGGGATGCACAACGCCGACATATTCATAAATCCGTAGAAAATAATGACCCCTCCAAGGTATGGAAATTCCTTAGATCATTAGGTGTTGGTAAATCGCGGAATGATAGTCGCTCAAAAGACTTAGACATTAACGCCTTAAACGTTCATTTCTCCTCTTGTTCTAAGTTTGAGGGTTCTATTAAAACCCAAACCTTAAATTCTCTTTCGTCTATCCCTACTCCTGACTTTCCTCCTTTCCTGTTTCGTGAATTTACCGAATCTGAGGTTAAGAAGAGCATTTGCTCCATTTCTTCTAATGCTGTCGGTTCCGATGGCATTAGTAAAAAGATGATCCTTCCCATTCTTGACGACATCATCCATGTTATTACATATCTACTAAATTTTTCAATAAATAGTGGAACTTTTCCCAGTACTTGGAAAGACGCACAAGTAACTCCACTACCTAAAAAAACAAAACCATCTTCGTTTTCTGATTTCCGTCCCATTTCAATCTTGCCTTTCATGTCTAAAGTCCTTGAGCGACTTGTACACCAACAACTTAGCCTTTTCCTCAATATGAATGATCTTCTTAATCGCTTCCAATCCGGTTTCCGCCCAGGCCATAGCACTACGACAGCTCTCATCAAAATCACCGACGATATAAGAGATGGCATCTGGAACGGAGATGCGACCGTCCTCTCACTCCTGGACTTCAGTAATGCTTTTAACAACGTCGATTTTGACATTCTTTTAGGCATCCTTCGTTCGCTTAACGTCTCTTCAGACGTAATTACCTGGCTTCGTAGTTACCTGTTCGGTCGCCGGCAACGTATCTGTGTTGACGATAACATCTCCTCCTGGTGTCAACTGAGTGCCGGTGTACCGCAGGGCGGCGTTTTATCTCCTCTTCTTTTTGCTATATTTATCAATTCTATATCCAATCAACTCTCTTCTTCCTACCACCTTTATGCAGATGACTTACAAATTTATACCCAGGCTCCAGTGGAGCGATTACATGAAGCCGTCTGTGTTATAAATGAGGATTTAAATAAAATTCTGCATTGGAGTAATGCTCACGGGCTGAAAGTTAACCCAACAAAAACCCAGGTAATTATAATAGGTAGCTCACGAATGGTTTCAAAAATTGACTGGGTTCATCTTCCGCATGTCCTTTTCGACAATGTTCAAATTAACATAAGTAAAACTGTTAAAAATCTTGGGATAATCATTGACAATCAGCTGAACTGGGGACCGCAACTGGCTGAAGTCAGCCGTAAGACGTTTGCATCGGCGGCCTCTTTAAAACGGCTGAGGAACTTTTTACCGACATCAACCAAAATTGCGCTTGCTCAGTCACTTCTGCTCCCCATTCTCGACTACGCCGACGCCAGTTATCCTGATCTAACCCAAGTACAGCTTGATAAGCTTGAGCGGCTTCAAAATTTCTGCATACGTTTCATCTTCGGTCTGCGTAAGTATGATCACATCACAGAGTACCGCAACAAGCTTAAATGGTTACCAATCCGTCTTCGCCGGGACGCACACTTCCTTTCCCTCCTGTATTCTATCCTCTTCATCCCCAATACTCCTCGGTACCTCAAAGAACGATTCAAGTACCTGCACCAAACCCATACCTTCTCTCTTCGCTCCACTGAAACCCTTTTGCTGCAAACTCCACGCCCCTTTCATGCCTACAGTTCATCGTTCACCGTACATGCCACGAAACTATGGAATGCCTTACCAACCGCAATAAGACAAGCTAAATCACTCCCTTTATTTAAACATATGGTCTATGAACATTTTCTTGCTTCTTTATCTAATAGTTAATATCAGTTTATATATATATATATATGTATGTAATATATGTATATTGGTTATAGTTAGTATTTATTTATATTTATATAGTAATACCTATTCATGTATGTAGGTTACTGTATACATTGGTCTAATACGCCACCGTCTATACCTGTACAATAGATACGTGTCCATCCAAAGGTTGCCTGGAAGAGATCGCTTTTAGCGATAAGGCCGCCCGTTGTACTACTGTTTTGTTTTCATGTTTTTCTGTACTGTTTTACCCTATTTTGGTGTGCAATAAAGTGTATTTGTATTGTATTGTATTGTATTGAAATCTGAAGTCCTTATCGCTAAGAGCGATTCCTTTCAGGTGACCATCTACTATATTTTATTTTTAAACTTAGAATCGTTGAACAAACATAAAAAATGTTTATGACTAGGTATCGCTGACAAATTGCGTATATTTAATCTACTTAGCAAAAATACTTTGCAAAGAAACTTTCAAATGACGTCATCTCAAAGATCGATCACCGTCTGGGAAGTGGGACTATTTGCTCAATGTGTTAAGGCCATCGAATACAGTTAGGTAGTCTGCATATAATCATACTTAGTCCAGATTATTTAAGCTTATCCAGATGTTATTATTTTGTTGTAGTTTTATCGTAGAAGTATTAATTAAATTCGAACATCATAGGCCCCAGCAAGCTTATGATTCGTACATCATAAGGCTCAAGCAATTATCAAATAGTGTCAAAAAATCTTATCTCATAAGAAAAATCTGAATCCCATTATTTACCAAGCCTGCTTTCGTCACACCATAATCTTAACAGATAAATTATTTATGTACATAAAGACATCTCGCCAAATGGCGTCACAGGGCAGAACTGTTGACGCGGCTTCATTCAAACATTCTAAATTTAAAATTTTACAAAAACACGTTTCTCCACCGTATGATGGAGTAAACAAACAAAAATCATCCCGCCAGTGACGATCCCACGGAATATTCCTTCACTATTTACGCTGGAACGTCACGTTTCATGGGCGTTTGGTTTTTAAAATCTAGACTAATGGGTCAAGGCAGGATTTGAATTTTAGTCTGAATTTAAGACTACTTTGGAAAGATATGTAAGGCGCTACCATACCATCTATCGCCAGCATCTCCTTATTCCAATTTTTACAATAATAAAAAAATCTGAACCTATTGCGTAATTTAAGATTTCATAAGCTTTTTAATAATCGCACATAGGATGTTATAAATTCCTTTGTTTGACTTAAAAATATTAGTAAATTGACGGCGCTAGTGTGAGTCGGGAATGTGCATTTTGGTAGGTAGATATACAAATTATGTATCGCGATACGATACCAACCGAATCAACCATGTTTAAATATTTGTACAAAATAATGGTGTTACGTAATGTTTTTCAAGACAATGCTGAATAGAGCAATTGAACTGAATGTAAACTAAATTACGTTTATTAAACTTGTGCTGACGCATTTACATTAGTAAATTGTTTAATTGTTCTAAATTTAAATAACTAAGCGCTTGCTCTGCCCCCTGTATACCAATTTATTTGATCCTGAATGCGGTCCCGGGTTTTTCGCTTTTGAATAGATTCATCTTCATCCAAAGCACGAATTACACTTTAAGCATGGATGAATGATGCGAAGATGATACTTTCCGAAGCGAAAGTAATTATATATCTGTCTCCCTGCTACCTCACGCTTAAACGGCTGGATAATTATAAAAAAATATTAATAAAGTATCCCAGGGACCGGTAGGTATACGCTACCTACTTTCTATCCTGGTAGAATAAAAAAAATAACCTGAATAAATCACTCTAAATTCCTGAACTAGGTTTTTTAAGACCTCTAAGTATCTATAAGTATCCTATAGGTATCTTGACTTTTTGTCGTTGATTAACAATACCATTTGCACTTTGTAAACTTTGCATGTAGTCAAGTCATGCTGAGCCGGGACTAAATAAAATGCCTGACATCGACCTTGCCGTTTCGTCGCCCCTAGTAAAGCTGTAAACCCACTGCAAGCCACGTTTCGCACGTGTGCGGTGCGCACCGAAAGCTGTTAGGTCGTTTATTCATGCTTGCCTGATGTGTAGCTTGGAACTTTTGCATCCAGATTTAGATTCAATAACTTTATTTATTTAGGCTTACAAAATAAGCACTTAGACAGGTCAAATTTCTTACAGTTAATCCTATTCCTGTAGAGCTAACATTACTACGCCATAAACAACGATTGTGCCGAAGAATATACAAATCATGTCATCTTATGTGTCGTTATGGGTACTAATAACTTATTCATTTTCTAATCAGATTAATATTCTGAAATGCGAAAGTTTATAGCTACTTCACGCCAAAAATTATGATCGGATTTTGCTGAAATTTTGCATAGATAATATTCTAGGTACCTAATGTACCTATGGCTTAATTTAGGGAAAAGCTTAGTTCTCTAGGGTGTTCGGTCACGCCAAGAGAGGAGAGTGTGACAAATGTTTTGTATTCCCCGATTTCTCCTCCGGTTTTTAGTTTTTAAAAAAACTAATTAATCTTAAAATGAAACAACGCTCGTAATCTGCGCGGCTATCGGTTGTAGGCTTAAGTTTATTTTGGCGCCAACGGCCGCCTCCATGTCGAAGCTCATTATTTCGATCGACAACAAACTTTTTGGCAGCGCTTCCTTATTGCGTGCTTTTCGCGCACTTTTATAAACACATTTTTCAAGAGCTCCACGATGTTTTTACGATGTCTCTTTGATACGAAGCAGATTTATAAATAGTCGATTACGTAGGTTTATTATAATATACGATTACCCTTACCCACATTTTATTGTAGCGCAATTCAACTTGGAATCAAATTCATATAATAATATAGGTCGGTAATTCAAATTTGTTTCGTTGACAATATTTGTAAAAGTTATGTTTAAGTCGTCAAATAAAAATAGACTAGGTAATTGTTTTGGGGCAATTCATTACACACTGTTGCATACACACACGCACACACACATAATATTAACAATCATTCAGTCAGAGCTGAACTAAGGATTACTTGACTGGGGCAAAATTTAGTTATTTATATATATATTTTTCTTTTCAGGATTACAGGCGGGGAGCTGTTCGAGCGTGTCATAGATGAAGACTTTGTGTTGACAGAAAGGGCATGCACTGTGTTTATGCGTCAAATATGCGAAGGGATCGAGTTTGTTCATAGACAAAACATACTCCATTTGGACATGAAGGTAATATTTAGTCAAAGATTTATTTGAATTTTAAACAATATTAACTGGTTTCTTTTTACCGTATCAAAAATAAATATACTTAACATGAAATACCAATAATAAATAGAAAAATCTGACTCGATACTATAAAAAACGCTATGTTATAAAATTTATGTTGACGATTGTTACCATAGCGCTTAGTTTTGTTATACGTTCTAAACACCTATCAAAAGAAAGTACTGACTTAGGTAATAAAACCATGAGTAATATGTATTCAGCCATTATAATACCCAATTAATTATTAGACGATCAAAGGTCACCCACTCGCCAGCTGGAAACTATGCAAGTTGTCTGTTGGTCTTCATCCAAGTCATAAATCAAATGGCGGAAAGGCATGCGCGGGAGTTTTATGATTGTCTGACAACGTCGCCGATTGTTGGTTTTATTACCGTGTTGTTTTATAAAACAAAACAATGTTTATACGTTCTTGTGGCAACTATTTTCGTGATGATGATTTTATGGCGGAATCCGATAATCAATATAATCTACCTATCTATCTAAACCTGTAGGGGTTTAATGCCATGAAAAATGCGTAGGTATGGATATAATATTGACAAAAATTGCAGCTATTATAATGTAAAGATACTACCAGCAGATAATTGTCGACGACGCACGCGCCGATAAATGTCCACAGACCACAATGAATCTCCGTGCCAACTTTCATAAAGACTATTTATCGCGTACCTTTTGTTTGACGACCTCTGTGGCGCGGTGGGCGAAAGTCCGCCTGCGACGCGGGGCGTTCGATTTCCGCCTCGGGACAAATGTGTTTACGATCTGCAGATATTTGTTCCCGGTATTCTGGTAATTTTCTGTGTATTATAAAAAATATCCATCATGTATTATTATTATTGTTTCTATTAGGTCCCGTAATGTCATCTAGTACCGATAACACAAGCTCTGCTTAGCTTGGGGCTAAAATATGATGCTGTGTGGATTCAACATCATCATCAGCCTATAATAGTCCACTGCTGGACATAAGCCTCTCCTAATGATTGTATATCCCCATGCTGATTGTGCGGCATTATTTATTTGATTTATTTTTTATTGAACTATCATTTGTCTCTTTTTTACAGCCAGAAAACATCCTCTGCCTAACCAAGTCCGGCAACCGGATAAAGATCATCGACTTCGGCCTAGCCCGGTTCTACGACCCGGAGAAGAAGCTGCAAGTGTTGTTCGGAACTCCGGAGTTCGTCGCGCCAGAGGTCGTCAACTTCGATCAGATCGGTTACGGAACTGATATGTGGTCCGTTGGAGTTATATGTTATGTGCTGTAAGTATCATGATATCCAAAGGTCCTGTAACTAGACTAGTCAAGACAATAAATAGGAAAAGGATGTTGTAATGGGTGATCTCCAGAAAAGTTTAGTGATTCTTAATAAACGTAACTATCCCTTAGTGGCACTCTATTTATTTATGAACGATCCGCTCTGGCTTCGCACGGGTGCAATTCTGTTACAAAAAATGAGTTGAATCACTCTATCTATTAGAAAACTGTATCAAAATCCTTCGCGTAGTTCTAAAGATCGCAGCATAAGTACATAGGGACAAACAGATAGACAGCGGGAAGCGACTTTGTTTTATAATAATGTAGTGGCACAATAGAGACAACATCATAGTGGCATGCATGTTTTATGCCGGTACATTTTAGCGATGCATGCTACCAGCGGAACCTCTTATACATTATTAGTCTTATACATTAAAATATTTAGATAAGTATGGCCGATTAAAAAAATAAACCTCTTCTAAAGTCACGTTCTTATTGCAGCCTTTCAGGCCTGTCACCATTCATGGGCGAGACAGACATAGAGACAATGGCGAACGTCACAGTCGCTAAATACGACTTCGATGACGAAGCCTTCAACGAAATCTCAGAAGAAGCAAAGGACTTCATCAGGAAACTACTCGTGAAGGACAAAGAGTAAGTTTTGACCTTTTTAATAATATTTATACATAGTAATTCCGTCTCGATTCATGTTTACGTTTTAACGAGGCAATATTATTGAAACAAAGCATGTCAATGTTGAGATCCTGTCGATAAAGACCCTACGTTATTGTTGTCCAACACTGATAGTTTCCGTAACTAACCTGCACGAATTAGACTGTATATATATAACTAACCTACCTACTCCCAAAAACCCTAGTAGTACCTACCTACATAACATTTTTGTACACAATCTGGAAACACCACCAAAATTATTAAGAAAAACTATAGGTACCTAACAACAATATACCTGAACACATTGATTAAAATAATTTAGAGAAGATACCCAACTGCATCCACTTTCCCATCCTGTGTTGGGGTGATAATAACGAGGGTCTTTGTCGCAGGTCGCGGCCGAGCGCCACCGAGTGCCTTCGACATCGCTGGCTTCAGCGAAGAGCACCGCCCAAACAAGAGCCAGCGCCGCAGCCCCTACCCTCGCCAAAACACGAGCTAGACGTCGCCAAAGACAACCTCCGGCAATTCGTTGAACGGTGGAGTGAACATCCGAACTCCCCTTACGTGTTCGATAACGAAGCTCACGAAATCACCAGCTTAGCCAACGGAAACTGCGAGAGGTCTTCTATAGGAGGCTGCTCACCTTCCCCTAGAAGCTCTCTGTGTAGTTCTCCAGACAGAGTCTTCGATGAAGACGATTTAGAACCTCCGCCGCCTATCAGGGAAACCATGTTAGCACCAAGAGCGCACCCTGTCGAGAGAAGAGCTTCAGACAGTAGCTGTTTCTTGCACAAACGGCACGACGTCTACGTCAGGAAGAACTTAGCTGAGGAAATCAAGAAACTATCCGACCACCTTTTCTTATTATCAACAATGAACACTGATCTAACGAACAACAACAGTGCTAAGGAATTAGACAAAAACATCACAGAAACTAAGGAATCCACTGAGGAGAAACTGACTAACGGATTCAGGAAAGAAACAAAGACAACGAAAACAATCACAAACGGTGACACTTCTACCAATGGGAAGAGATTATTCACTTCGAAATCAACGCACAAAATCACATCTTCGTTTTTAACAGACCGAGAACCAGAAAAACCTATGACGAGTAAAATGCCCTGGGCGAAATCAGCTTCCTTCAGATCTAAACGGGTAACCAACCAAAGCAGAGACGTACCGGATCAACCTCCAGTAGAGAAACGCAACACATTCTTCAGTGAGTTCGACAAACGGCGAGAAAAAATAGACAAACTAGTCAACGGTTCAGAAAATGGAAGACAAATGCCTTACAGGAGAGGCGATGACAACGCACACAGAACTAAAGACCTCCTGTTGCACTTATTAGAAGAATGGGGAGGGAATGACCAGGAGAGGGCTGTTGGAGGAACCTCGAATGGTGGACGGCATCAGTCGATATCTCTAGAGTTTTCGCCTGCGAGTCAGTTAGCACAAAACTCCATGTCGAGTCTCCATGCGTTCTTCAAAAGACAGACTTCAGATGAGAAAATGATGCGCAAGAAAATGGAAGAAGCACAGAAATGACTTTAGATTATTACAAGCCATATTCGGATCTCTGTCGAATGTTTTAACTAGGTATATGTAGACACAGTTGTTATTTTAGTAACTTCATTTAAAGCCATGTGATTATTCGATAAAGATCCGATACATAGAACAAAACCGACTTCAAAATACTTGGGCTGCTATAAAATTGTATTTTTGAGTGTATGGTACGTGTGATAGTTTGGGTATCAAGTCGGTTGAAACAGGGACTTTGTGCCATGACAATGTTACCAAAGTAACAGTTTTGAGATTATTGTTTGGGTTTTAGATTTAACGTTCTAGTCTTCAAAATTTGGGTTTTTTTCCGTTCGGTAATAAAGACTGAAGTTGCTTCCACTTCACGCAATGACAATACAATTAGCAACAATATTTATGATCGATGCACAGGTACTTATATCGATTTGTTTTTTTATATTTTTCTGTAAGTACTTAAAGATTTTTTAGTTTCAATTTTTGTTCCTTATTTTTATTTGTAATATAAGGTAATGTAAGTAATGTAATTTATTGTTATACATAATACAAATTGTTGTTTAAATAATATAAGAATGCTTCAATAAGTTTTAGTTTAATTTATGTACCCACAACTTTGGGAGATATAACTACAAATTAAAAAAAAATATGACAAATATTAAAGAATATTTATCGGGTATTTATCGCGTACCTTTTGTTTTATTTTCCCCTACGTTTGAGTTAGAGTCGCCCCGTGACCACGATCGCTGCAACGCGATGGAAACGTAGGGGAAAATAAAACAAAAGGTACGCGATAAATACCCGATAAATATTCTTTAATATGTCAACAAATCGTGAAAGTTTAAAAAGTTTTATATGACAAATAATTGCCTCTTATCTAATAAAAAAAAATTACATGGACATAACTACTAGACATTTTGACCCAACACTACCCTGAATACAGCTCTGTACTGTAGGCTGTAGTAAATAAACAACAGAGGTTTTAAAACAAGTACATTCGGCAACGAAAGTCCATGAACAGATTAATTAATAAAACACCATAGGTACATATTAATTTTTAAACCTAAGTACCTAGTATTTGATTAATTTAATTTGCTGAATAATTAAAATAATATTAACGCTAAAACGTTCCAAAAGTGGCTCAAATATAATAACCTACGATATTTTACCTTATTTTATGATTATGGCTGTTTGTTGTGCCTTGATTAAATAGATAATACGGTCAACGCACACTCAGCGGTTTTAGCGTTGGCGATACCTGCTCGTACGAAATCAATACAAACCTTTATGATTACAAAGGTTTGTATTGATTTCGTACGAGCATGATTAATAAATTTATAGAATGATTGATGATTAATAAACTTAATGAATATTTAATTTCGTAATTATTATTACGAAATTAAAACATAGGTATTCCCAAAATTAACGAAGTCACAATATTTTTTTGGGATGTCGTTATTTTCTAGGAAATAAATGAATGTCGAGTGCGAGAGCTTAAGCAGTTAACTCAAAAATCTTCCTAATCATCTTTCCCCAGCGAAAGGATCCAAAGCACCGACATCCTCTTACACCCATGGCTACTCCAATCCGCACTCTGCACCGAACTTACAGTCACGAAGGCCAAATTGAAGAGATACGTCATCAAGAAGCGATGGGCGAAAGCAGTGGCTGCTGTTATAGCGCTCAAGAGAATGGGCGCGAAATTTGAAGACGTGTCTGAACATCGTGCCTGTAAATCTTAGGTAAATTAGAGCAGAGACGTCTACTCTAAAATACGAAAGGAGCTTACTGACGTCATCAGCTCGAAACGAACTTACCGACGACGCCATGTTGCTTCGGACGCTTTTCGGACGCGATACCAACTATTCGTCAAACCGAACTCAGTGCGAGTTAAGTGTTCGGCGACGGATGAATTTCCCATACTAACGTAGTACCAAAATGATTTTGTAATTTGAGCATATTTTCATTGTGATCTGCTATTATTTGTAGGTATTATAGTATTCATGTAGGTTCCCGCCATAAACTTTTTTCAAAATAAGTAGGTACTTTCCTGAAATTAAATTTTATCTTATTGCATTTTTACATCAAATTACATAATGTTTTGTTAGTATTTGTGTTGTTAAGTACCTACCTATTTTAAAAAAAGAAAACCATTGTGGAAATATTCTCAAATAACAAATTGATTTGGTACTTCGTTTGTACGGAAAATTCATCGAATCTCGATTCGAACACTTATATTATTATTTGTTGGCCATTTCAGATAGAGGTTTTAGTTTATATTATATGTAACTATACTCGAGCGAAATCGATGTGAAATGTTTGTAAATAAACAATCGCCCCGCGCCGCGCCATATAGGTAGGTACATATCTACTAAGATTCCCTTTGCTGTCGTGGATTTTTACTAGTACCAAATTATGTGAGTAACTAAATTCCTAGTTGAAATAAGGTCTTAATAATTCAATAAATAATGCATGTGAATGAATCTAAATTTATTTGTTAAGGTTTGATTTCAATATTACATATCGAATTTGGATGGCGTAAGGCGTTAGGGTAAAGTATAAGTAAAACATTTATATAGGTACTTACTTATATATTTTTGCAAAATTTGGTATTGATTCATTATCTTAAAATATTCTCGTGTTTTTACACTGACGCGAAGGATAACTCAACCTTCATTTCGTTAGAAAATGGTCAGTTATAATTATTATAAAGTAGATTAAGCGTTAGTTACTATTTATACCGCTAGATGGCCTTACTTGTTTGTGGTGTGCCAAAGTTACTACCTATATAATTTTTAACATTCTTGTGAAATAATCTCATGTGTAAGATCTGTCAATTAACTACGAGTAATTATTATTAACTATGCTAACTTTAACTTGTTTTGTACCTAATCTCAAAAATAAAAACAAGCAAAAGCAAAATAAACTTTTCTAGCATTGTTTTTGATAAGGGAGGTTTTGAAATGTAAAAAGGTTAATATTTTTCATAACTAAAAGACACTTAACTAAATTAATTGTGTGACCAATTAGTATTAATATTTTATTATTTTTAAGACGAAATTTGTATTTAAGCTAATGTTGGACAGAGGCTGTAGAATCATTATAATCTCACTTCACTATAAACCTAGTATTGATGCATTTATAATAAAACTTTTGAGTCAGAAAATATAACAAGTTTTTTATTCAAAATACCCAGTTTTATAATTACGTGTTGCCGCGAGATCAAAAATTATTTTGTGGTTTTTAGTCTTCTAATGAGTTAACTAACAGAGAAACCAATTTCTATGAATTAAAAAAAACCGAATCACTGGTATTTTCTGAACATTTGGGCATGTAACCGATTTTGTGTGTTAAAAACCAAAATTTTTACAACATTCTACCTATCTCTTTTAATTACAGTAGAGTAAATTTTAGTAAAATCAAATACTAGGTACCTACATATTTATAATATTAACAATAAACATTTTTAAAAGGGTGAAATTTTAAAAATGTTTCACATCACACAGATGACTTAGACTCACCCATTTCTCTAAACTAGTTTTCGAGTTAAGTGCACGAGTATATTGAGTTATAAATCACAAAAACTACAGGAACTCCTGAAGGTGGCTATTGTTGAAGAAAAAACTATTTTATGTCACAACCACTTTTTACCTATGGCGCATGTAATACCGATGAGCTTCATGGTTCATGGTACGTTATGTAGAAGGATGTATGGAAGTATGGCGATAGAGCAGAGAAAAGTTTGGAATCGAATAGAACCTCTAGGACCACTCGGCTTGACAGATATTTTTGAGAACTAAGACATCACTTATCAAAGTCCTTAAGTCATAACATTTTTTGTCGAAACTTACTCACTTCACAATACACAAAGTAACATCCTTATGTGATGATTATACTATTTAGATCTAAATTAGAATAGTGGCACAAGTACTACATATACATAATACTTTCTATGCTTGTATTAGGACTAGTACACTGTTTCAGGCTTTAGCATTGACAGAATAACAATTCAGTACCGCTGTGCACCGTCGACAGAAGACAAACTGTTGCGTCACACGTCCGCGTCACCGTTCTGTTAATAAGACTTTTTATATTAGTATGTATGTTAGTTTGGTATTTGTTGATAATGGGCCCTAGAAAAAGTTTTTACCATCCATAATTGTTCTTATGTTGCCTGATGAAAATGATTTACTATTATTAGTACCTATGTTAGATAATTATTTCTCTAAAATAAAACTACAACAGAGTTTTTACTTATTTTATTCACCCAATGCTATTGTACTCTCGACAGCAACAATACAATAGCACAGCGCGACACAGCATGAGCTTAACGGTAAGATTTCTGGTATCTGGCACGGGCGCCCGGACCACCGAACTTCTTGGGCTCGCAGCGCCTGGGGTCAGCGACCAGTAAACTCCTGTCGTATTGGACGAGGATGTCTTTGATCTCCTTCTTTGATGCCTCGTCAACGTCTGTAAATGGAAATTCTGTTTAGTATTGATGTGGCGAATGCACAATACACTCCCATGCGAGATGTCAGTGGATCTCAGTTCCCTCACATAGAATTAGATGTGGCGAATTTCTAATCTAGTGAAGGTTGATAGATTATAAAATAAACTTTTGCAGAATAGTAATAGATAGGTGCAGCAATATTAAATGAAAATATTCCTCCTAACTTTGCCCACATAGACTTATTTCATACAAAAATAATGAAAAGGTTATAATCTATGTTCAGGCTCCGGCGACTGATGAATTTCACATACTAATGTAATACCAAAATGATTTGTAATTTGCGCATATTTCCACATTAACCTGCTATTATTTGTATTAGAATAGTTTTTATCTAGGTTCCACAAGATTTTTTTGAAAATACTTACCTACACAACAACCCATTTTCTTATTATTTAATACGAAAACGGGTTGTCTTTGAAATAATCTGATTTGGTTTAATTTCATAACAATTAAGTATTTTGAAACAATTTTGTGTTAGATAGATAGATATAATTTTAATGCAATTAATAGAAGATCATGTTGAAAATATCCTCAAATCAGAAATCATTTGGGTATAATGTTTGTATACTATATTTGGGAAGCCTTAAGTAAGAATGTTGTGTTCACTTCAATCGAACCAGTTATTAATAACACTGGCCGTTTGGTAATGTCACCTTTTTTCTCCCTTCCCTGAAATAACTGACTCACATAACTTATGAGACAGCTTTGGAAAGAAAGGGATTGTTTTTTTAGTAAAAACTTAGAAAAATGGAGTTAAAACATTTATACATGATCACAAGCTACCAATAAGCCTACCAATAAACTTGATTGGTTTTAATTTGAGCTAATAACAATACAAATATTTATGAAAAGTTAGTTTTGGTAGTTATCAGAAAAATATTCGAATTTAAAAACAGAATTCTTGGGAGGACTGGGTCTGTAAATTCAATAAATTGAAAAAATGTAATAGAATATTACCGGGTATATTTATCGCATTACTTTTGTTTGCGTTTCCATCTCATTGCAGCAGTCATGTTCACGGGGCAAATGATATTCTTTAATAGGTCAACAAATTGTAAATTTTTAAAAAGTTTTACAATTATTTATGTAAAATTATGCTAAAATGTGACTTACATTTCTGGTAGAAAGCGATGAGGGCCTTTGAGATGGCTTGTCTGATAGCATAAACTTGTGCTACATGACCACCACCCTTCACTGTGACTCTGATGTCAACACCCGCAAACTTTTCCTGAAACACACAAAAACAATGTTAATAGTGCAACAAATGGCATGGCAAGTTGTTACTTGATGAGTTAGTTAATCAGAGGGAATTATGACTTCACATCCGAAGATGCTCAGGTTCGGAATAAGTGTTGATCATCATTGAAAAAGCAACAATAGTCATAATTACAGAATTGCAAAACTAGATAATCTAAGAATTACGACATAAAAGAATAAGGAATTAAAATAAAATAGAAAAATTATTTGTTTTGTGATGTACCAAGAATAACAAAAGATAATACAATTAATTACAGTTCATTAATATTTTTTGTACTGATGACAATAGCACTGGTACTATTAGCACAGAAAGCAGTTGTAGGGAAACATAAATCTACAATGAATATTACCTTGCCGAGCAGTAGGATGGGCTCCTGAAGTTTGTACTGCAGGAGACGGGGCTCCACGAGGTCCAAGGGACGGCCATTCACTCGGAGCACTCCATGGCCACGCTTGCAGTACGCTACAGCGGTGGCAGTTTTCTAAAATTGTACAATTTTGTTAAATAACTATTCTGATAGCTAGGAATGGCAATGTTGTGTACATTTCAAACAATCCAGGTATTGAAAACACTGGCAGTTTGGTAAATGTCACTATTTTTCTCCCTTCCCTGAAATGACTGGCTCACATGAGGGCGAGACAGCTTTGGAAGAAAGGGATCCAGAAAGAACTGCATAAATGTTAGAGAATTTTTTGAGGTTATGTACCGTTGACATCAACAGTCAGTGATTTTTGAGGACAGTAAAGAAGTTCGGTGCCTAAGATGCGTGATGATATACCAATATCATCACGAATATGGATATCGTTACAATACAGTACCAAATAGCCAATATTACAACAGCGAGTTTCCTCAGAGCGCGAAACATTGGTGATTGTTTTATCCAGATTATAGTAGAACCTGACGATTATACTGAGGATAACAAGCTGTGTATCGAGAAAGCACTTCTAATACTCTGATATAATAAAAATTGATGCAAAAGCGGTACAAACACGTGGATACCAAAAATACTAACCTTGCGTCCGAAAACCTGGACGGCTTGTATCGGTTCACGTCTCGCCTGAAAGAAACAATTACCACATTTAATTTGAACTGATTTTACACAAATAAACCCTGTAAATTCACTGGATTTCCAACAAAATATTACAAGAAAATACGGCACGCACCTCTTGCACGGCAGCCATTTTGACAGAAAGACTGATTGAGTGAATGAGAACAGTTTATAAAAATAAAAGAATGAATATTAAGGAGCTATTTCATCATGAAGCCAAGTTATCCGGAAGTATATTTGCGACATCTAGCGTCAAGTAGCATTAGCACAATACCTTGTTGTGAGTTTTCAACAGGTGACGCTTTTAATAACAATAGTTACACAGCTAAGCTATAGGTGGCGTGAAATGTTTGAAACGCAGAATCGTGAATCCAACCAAGTCGAGTGCGACGACGACGTCCGTCGCGTTGAGTACGAGATGTTTTGTATTCGATGAACGTAATTGGTCGTGTCGAGTCGTGTGGAATGCGCTACGGTAGCGCACGATTAAACAATGCGCCGCGAAAAAGTTAACATTCTCGCGTCTCTTTAGAACTTCGAAAAACTGTGTGAATATTATAACAAGAGAAATTCGTGTATTACCTGTGAATAAACTTACAAGTTCTGTGATTATTTCGGACTGGATATAAATAATCTGCAAGTTGCAGATTTAATTAATTGAAGGTAAGCAAAATATTTTATTTAGGTTTGTATAGCTACCTATCTCTTTGTATACCTATATATACGTATTGCTTACCGACATGATTGGTACTTTGCAGATAGTTTTTATGATAAGTAGGTAACTGATGTGTCTTTATCAATTATTATTAATCACTTAGGTATATAGGTACTATACCTACTTACTACGTACTTTACTTACCGAAAAAAAGGCCATAACCAAATCTTGCAGGTAGGTAGTTAGGTCCCAAATAAATTTATGAACCTTATTGTTGCATTGCTTGTGTCATTATGAATATGAGTCACGGAAGAATGCGACCGATCACACCAAAACAAATGCAAGTTTAAGTAACCAGGGGTTTACACAGGTTGTTGAAGAACCTATAGTTATCCTTAAATGACGTATGTAGGTACGTAGAGATGGGAAATTTTATGTTTTTCTGTGAACTAGTTAATTTCCTGTTACGTAGGAGGTAGGCAGGGTAGTAGGTATATTAGGTAGGTATTTAGGTACCTACTATTTTGATTACCTAGGATTTGAAGTACCTACTCGTAAGTTTTAGCTTATTCCGACAATGCGTTGGTACCTAATGCCGACAATAATTTCTCAAACTCGAACCCAAAGAGATATTTTCATATTTCCTTGTGATTTGTTTTCAAAAATTATAACTGGGAAATGGCTTGACTTCAATAACAATCCTTTGAAATCGCTTAGGTAGGTAGTTATCGATCGTGAATCGTAAGAGTGTTTATTCAAGAAAATTACAATAAAAATAAATAAATAATGAATGCTGGACAATCCACACAGCATCATCTAACTCCCAAGCTAAGCAGAGCTTGTGTTATTGGTACTAAGATTTATAGAAATCAATAAAACCTAAACAAATAAGCATCTACTATTTACAATCGTAACAATTGGAGCTAACTGCAGACTATTGCAAACAATCTAGAGGTAACTAAACAAATCATGGAAAACATTGATTTGGACAATTTTCCTATATCTATAAAATGGCGGTAGGTAGGTAAGGTACATTATTAGTCGCGTGCTACCGAGGAGCTACCAGAGCTACCGTTTAGTGACCGACTACCCTCATATGGTTTCCTGTGAGCTATAATACGTAACGGGGTTGTGGTTCATCCATTTGTGGAGTAAATGAAGCTATTAATACGATAGGACCTAGATATTCTTATACGATTATTATTTATTTCTTTTTATTATTATATATATGTATTATTAAAATTAATTGTTGTGTATGTAGTGGCAAATGAATGATATGTCTATGTCTATATTCATACAAGCAGCAAAACTCTGAGTTCACAGTTCTTCAGGTAATTTTAAGTATAATTAAGGAGTTTTTTATCCGGCGATGTTTTCGAGTATTTTCCAATATCGCTTATGTTAATTTGCAAATAAATCATTTTGTATTTTTTTTAGTATTTCTCTTCTATACATGCTTCTGAAACTCTTACCACAAATCATCTGAACGGCTGAAGCAATTTTGATGGGGTAATAAAATACTCAACTAGACTTCTGAAGATCCTTTGCTATGTTTCGTGACCCTTAGACCCCCGTTGTAACACCACGCTGATTTTCCGTCGAAATCATTGCGAAAATTTCTGATATTGACTTCTGATTAGAGGATCCATTGGTTTATTCATACCACCTCGTAATGCACGGTCTACCGTACTCTGTTCCGGTTTGAAAGCCAGGATCAAGTGAAATCGAGTTACACTTGCCAATCATTCTGAGATCTACGAGATTAAATACGTTCTTTCAAAAGGTTAAAACATTTATTGATAACAAAAATTGCAACAAAATAAGATAACGACCTCTGACGACGATAAATTATACTAAAATAATTATAAGAATTATTATTAGAACTACTGGATATAGTCACAAAGTTCTTCTAACGTTGAATTTGCAGTTAGATTGTTCATACAAAAGATCTCAACGCGCTCTCTACAAACCGGTAGTAAAACTGTATTGGTTTAGTTGAGTTTATTTTTAGTTTTTACATTATGTACAAATATGCATAATAAGTTTTGTTGTAATTAAGCTTGGTTTAACGTGAGTAAAACTAACTATAATTTAGTGTTTCATTGATAACGAAAATGTATGCTTATACTTTAGACAAGAAGTTGGAAAATCGGAAAAGTCGGAATTATCCCCAAGTCCTATTGAACGAATCTTTAAAGTTTAGCAAAAAAAAACCATACCTCCTCATCCACCATCAGGGAGAACAATTATGTAAGCGAGTAAGTCAGATATTGAATTATCAGTAATTTCATTACTGTACTTTTTGAATACCTAATGTTTGGATGTCTAACTTGCATTTTGAATAAACTAAAACTTTTTAGAAACAGATGGGGTGATTTGCTATCGTTTAAATAATGCTGGTCAATCCAAATCAACCTAAGTTATGGGTTCTAAATGAATGATTGACTTGATACATAACATAGATAGACTTAGATACAATACAGAATTTAATGCCATTTACATGCATTTTCCAAGGTCTGATTACATTGCAAATGGCGGTAGGGTTTCTTAATATGATTAGTTGGAATGCAAACGAGAAGCTGTATGAATGTCAACGCATTGATTTATTTTCTGATGATGTTAAGTGACTAACTCGCTGACTAATAAGTATTATCCATGACTATTCTAAGTATAACTCTCTACTACCTAGCTGTTGGTCTTACGCCTAACCTCTCCCCGGTAGTGTCTGTGGATTATGAGGAAAAGAGAGTGATGGCGAAGCGAAAATGTTTACGCACACACTTGTGTAATACAATTTGTCTCGCGCACCTGGCTAGTCTCTCGAAATTTGGCAAAAATATCATCGTCACTCAAATATCCATCATCATCGGTGCATGTTGTCCACTGCTGGACATAGGCCTCCCCGAATGAGCGCCATAGCGCCCCGTCTTCAGCTTGTCGCATCCAGCATCTGCCAAGAGTACCTATATATCTACCTATATTATGTACAAATTTTAATAAGGAAAACTTATGGGTGCAAACTCATTTTGATTGAACGAGTATCTATGTAAATTATACCAAAAATTACATAATTCAAGCACAAAATAGGCCATTTTTATAAATAGTTTTTACACGGAAAATACATCAACCTATTTAGAACTGATACGCTGTATTTACACTTGATATTGAGTGATAGTGAAATTGTTATGCATTTTTATCTGTAAAACTTATTTGACCTGAATTTCCCTTTTTATATATATTACTAGTGGTCCGCCCTGGCTTTGTGCGGGTATTTAACCGTGCACTGTCGACAGATGACACATATTTACCTAGTACATATTTTATACTATTGAGTTATTAAGACTTTTTACATTTTTATGTATGTTAGCCTGTAAGGTATGTGTTGATATGGGCTCTAGAATAAGTTTTTTACCATCCATAACTGTTCTCATGTTGCCTGAAATAAAAGATTTATTTATTTACCCAAAAAATATACATTTTTACTCACGGGTTACATTATTGATGTTTTCATATCATACGCCTAACATTTTCAAAAATATTGTATAGCCTATGTTCATAGTAGGTAGGATTCTAAAAGTGAAACATTTTTTTCAAATCGTTCCGGTAATTTTGGAGAATACGTATTCAATTCAAACGAACAATCAAATCTTTCCTCTTTATAATATTAGTATAGATAACGAAAACACATAAACCACCTTTTAAAGGGGGTAACCTATCTTCTACTTTCCATCCATTAGGTTATATTGGTGCTCGATGTATTATAATCATCCATTACGAAAGGTGAGATAGGTCAAATCATATAAGTAAAGGAATCCAATAACCTTTTAGAAAGTACGAGATTTGAGTTCAATGCAGTATGTTAGAAGAAAAGCGAATTTAAATGGCTTTTGCTGTATTTTCTAAGATTTAGAGAAAAACTGTTTTAGAAGCAAGTAAACAAATAATATTTGAAAATTCACACAACATTATGATCAAGTTAAGGAGAGCTTTTATGGGTATTAAATATTTATATGTATAATATTTATTTTGGTAAACATACGTAAAAAATATTATAAGTTATTTATTTAAATTACACATACTACGATACCCAAGATCGGTAAAACCTTTATTAAAAAAAGGAAATTACAAGTAAATAACATAACTAAATTAGAACTGGCCATATTATAAGAGATATTGTAAAATGGCCTGGTCTGGCAATATGCGCAAACGAATTTTCCTTTTTTCTTTCTTAAATTGCATAAATAAAAGCTAAAACCAGTGTAATTCCGAGATTTTGAGCCTGCCGATGGGCGGGTTATTCCCATCTGATCATATGATCAGATTGTCGTTGCATCTGATCAAATAAAAAGTTCCCGATGGATCATTGATCAGATGCAACTGCTTTTTTGAATTAAATTTTGTGCCAACGGATCATAATTATATTTTTGGCGTGTAATATTACTATGCAACTAACAACCTTTTTCTATACGACTTTTTTGTACTTATTAACTATCTATTTTTATAGCTCCTGTTGGGTTGAGAAAAATAAAAAAAAACTGATTTTGATTAAAAAATCAGTCTTATAATTGCAAAAATACTTAAAACTTTAATTTAACAAAATCTACAATAAACAATTCTTAAAACAGATTAAATACACAGAACAATCTAAAATAAATAAAAATTTTAATCACATATGTCTTATATTTATGTCAAAAGTACTTAAAACTTTTTATTATTTATTAAGTTGTTACTACGTTTTAAGAAAATAATTATTGCATCTGATCAATGATCCATCGGGAACTTTTTATTTGATCAGATGCAACCACAATCTGATCATATGATCAGATGGGAATAACCCCGATGGGCAGCTGACGATCAACGCGAAGAAAGGCACTGTACAACAACAGTAATTTTCGTACATCTTTCTTGTTTTACAAGCATCCGACTAGAAACAGGTTTTAAATCACTTTTACATTCACTCATATTGCATACTTACATAGATATATTAGTACATCACCTGTTACATAAGCTGAGTCTTCGATAAGTTTTTCTTTTTTAGCCGTTTCTCGTGTTTTTTACGCAATATTTTAGATGAGACATTTATAGAGCAATTTTTACATCCGCAATAAATCTGAATTTTAGATTTCTATGTAAATAATTTTATGTTACGTCATCAAATGACAATTTTAAGCCTCAAATATTTGTCAATAAGCTTTATTATTGTATCATGGACAATATCTAGAAATCTCGACCGGTATTCTAGGAAGCCCTAGGTCTCCTATTACCCAGGCCGCAATGAAGACATTTCCCCGAAGCTCATCTCAAGACCATAAAGGCTATGCCGCTATAAAGTTACCGTTGTATATGAAAACATTTCCATAACAGTATAAAATATATACCTATATAATATATTACACTAGCGACCCGCCATGGCTTCGCACGGGTACAATGCGGATACTAATGCATTATACATAATATATCAACCTTACTCTTGCAATATCTATTAGAAAAACTGCATCAAAATCCGTTGCGTAGTTTTAAATATCTAAGCATACATGGGGTGGGGACAGACAGACAGCGGGAAGCGACTTTGTTTTATATTATGTACCTAGTGATAAATAATATAGTGATAAACCTATAGTACGATCGGTCGTGCAAAATATTTGTAATAAAACGTTTCAGACCTTTTTGGTGGTCGCTAAATGTCGACTCGAAAATCCTTGGGATTGAATTACATTACATGCCTAAAACTAATCAGAGCTAGTGTTATGGGTACTAGAAAACATAAAGGGTTTCTAATATTTTACGATGCCTACCTAGATTTTTTACTATCTAAACATAGAAAAATCGTATTATTATAGTCCCGAGGCGGAAATCGAACCCCCAAATAAACCCGTATTAAATATATCAGTCATCTAGTACCCATAACACAAGCTCGGCTTAGCTTGGGGCTAGGTGATGCTTTGTGGATTGTCCGGCATTATTTATCTATTTAATCCCTACTTAGAGGATTTAAAATCTCGTACATCTCGTTTACCATATTAACTCATAATTTATATCATCGAAGTTATGTCAATTGCGACATTATGATCACAAAAACTTGACAGCGAAACAAAGCTAATACTTTATTCATACATGATCCTTGCATTCTGAGAGATAACTTCTTCCTCGTAATAAATCTCTGTATCTTTATGTCTGTAAAGTACTTGTAAAGTCAATCTGTCTAAAAAGTAAATATCTGTAAAGTAGATGTCTGTAATAAAAAGCATCGGTTGTCTTGTCAATCAGTCTAACAGTCTGCCAATGACAGCCATTGATCATGATGTTGTTATTAATGCCATAGCAGGAGGGCAGCGTGCGAAAATATGAGTCAGAATGGAGGGAGTAATGGTACGAGCAGTATAAAATAAATTTGGGTCGAATCTTTCTTAATTCTACCTATTTATTTATTACCTATTTATTTTGGGAAAACTTACGGCTAAACACAAACAAGGAAATGAAATATACCTACATTTCTAAAGACTTCTACCAATAATGAGCGGTTTTCGATTTACAATAAAAAACATAGGTTTTTTCCAATGTATGTATGGCTTGGCCTCAAAAAGTTTCTAGTCAGTGTTGCCAACTTAGCATCTTTATTTGTTGTTTTTGTTTTTCCTTTCATTCGACATTGACATACCCTAATTTGCAATAGACGTCCTGCCAACTATCGAGATATTTGGAACTAGGTAACTTCTTTAGAAAAATGCTCGCTACAACAAAAGTACCTAGAAAAAAATCTTTCACCTTTTCTATTACGAGTAGAATCATAAATTATCCCTGATCAAAATAGGCTATAGAATTTCCAAAAACACCCTTCTACTTTCCACTTATGTGTGCAAAAATGTAAAAAAAATCTAATAAATACCCGTGCAAACCCAAGGCCTATGTATGTACCGCTAATATTAAAATTTGTGTTATACAACTAGCTACCATTCATAAAGTGCAAGACACGATTGCCTTATCTAACGGATGGAAGCATCATATTCCATCTCGTCTTCAACGTAAGCAGAACTCTCGCGATGGGTGGCCATTAGTCTGAGATCGCACTCATTTAACACGTTGAATGCTGGGAAAATTAGATTAGGACTACGTACATGTACGTATAGGTGGTACTCAACAAACTCATATGCAAGCAGAAATCATATAAAATAAAGCATTAAATTAATATTTTTTGCCTCAATTCCGTAAGTCATCTGTTGTTTTTTAATTATTTACGCAGTTTATATTTTGTTATTGTTTATAAAGCATGTAACTAATGCAATTGAATGTACACAATCGTAATAATTAGAATAGGCTCCGAAAATACTGGACCGTTTTGTAAAATTCTTACACCATTAGAATCCAACATGAACTTCAATCAATTTAATGAACATATAATATAGAGATTATCAATAAAGTTAGGATTCCGTATGAAAACTTCGACAATGTAAACCAAGCTCTGCTTAGCTTGAAGCTACTGTTTGTCCAGTATTATTTATATACTTTAATTTATTAACTCAACACACACTGTGACGAAACCAAACGACCAAAATTTATTCATATTTTCTATTTCTAATGATAAAATCGATGTGTTACGGTAATACCGAGTATTTGGTGAAAGTGCCTTCGTAGATTATCTAATTTTATGTAGGTAGACCATCTTTCCGCCATTAAAATAAAGTTTCAAGATTCAAATGACGCTCGGATATTTTAGTGACTATAACAAAAATTCCCGTTGACGCGTTCAAAAACCTATGCCTTCCGTAATAAAACTGTTTTATCTCTGACTAACGACCCGCTCTGACTTTGCACGGATGCATATTATACATATAAACATTCCTCTTGATTTGAATCACTCTATCTTTAAACTACATCAAATCCATTGCGTATTTTTTTTAATCTAAGCATACATATGGACAGTCAGACAGCGGGAAGGATTTTGTTTTATAATATGAAGTGAAAACCTAGAAGGAAGTTGCGAACTTCGCAATATTTCGCTCAATACCCCATAAAAGTCACTGACGCTTATTTGAACGTCTTTTAACAATTTTACGTGCTCGCAATTACATTTATAACATAAATCGTAGATATTGGAAGCCATAAATAAAATCTATCGTAGTGCTAGTTATCTAGTTGAATTTATAGAACTTAAACTTGGGCCTTTGTTGTTAGAAACGCCCCTTCGAACTCAAGCTTTTTTGAAAATACTACTACACAAATAATAAGAAAACGTGTTTTCTTTGAAAATATCTGATTTGGTTAATTTGATATCAGTAAAGTGTTTTGAAAAAAAATGTTGTAGTAACCTAGACAAATACTTTTCTAAAACAAATAATAGGAGTACCTACATGGTGAAAATATGCTCAAATTATTAGCCTTAAGTCATTATAACCCATAACACAAGCCCTGATCAGCTTGGGGCTAGATGATGCTGCGTGGATTGTCCAGCATTATTATTATTAACCTCGATGGCAATGGAATGGCAGAATAGACATAGTTGACATACCACAGACCGCGAGATTCCTTGTTTTTCCTTGCCATTATTTATACACTTGATAGGTTCTAAGTACTTGAAGGTATACTTACTACCGATGAAGTGTATAAATAATTCTATTACACATAAATAACGTGTGATAGTCAACAGTGGTTACTATTTATTGATTGTTGTCGGTCTGTATCGAAATTATGATATCAGATTTCGATAATTTAATTTTTGTTGGCTTATAAAATAAGCACTTGGAGGAGTAAATTTTATATTATAAACAGCTATATTATTATTAAATAAGAAGGAAATAAATAAGAAATAACTTCTTAGGGGCGAATATGGCATAAATCAAAAAACAGTTCATGATTGGCTGCATTCACATTATGAAATCGCCGTTCAGTTTCAACCTAAAAATATACATGCAGTAAAGATAAATGAATGTAATAATGTCCTATCCGTCAATTGTATTGGCGTGTAGATTTTTTTTACTTGCATATATCTATATCCTAGAGGTAAAATTCCATTATTTTGCATTTAAAATAATAGTGTGATTGAGAAGTGGTCCCAGGCCAGGAATTATCCACGTAATATAGTTAATATGTTAGTTTAAGGTATATATTTTATATGGGCCGTAGTTTTTAAGTATTTTCCATCCTGTACTAGACTAATGTTGCCTGAAATAAATGAATTATTATTATTATTAATATTTTAAATACTTCTTTGACTGCATCAATCTTAAGTACGTTTTGTACACATCTTCGGGTTTGAAATTAGACTTTAGATTTTTTATTTGAAATTAGACTTTAGATTTTTTATGTAATGGGCCCAGTCGACTAAAGAAAAGTAATAAATTAAATGCATTAGGTCAACTGGCCCCGTAAGGCCAGTTTTTTCCGGGGCCAGTCGACTAAAGATCAACACATCCTTCGAGATCCTTGAATAGATAATAGTAATTTCTCTCCGTGTAGCTATAATGGCAATCATAACGAGGCGATTGTATGGTAAACTATATAGGTGTGTCTGTATGACTCATTTGTGCCTATGACTTATCGTACAAACTTGCTGTAGAGAAAGCACTTTTTGTAATAGATTAGACAATACTTTAGTATTGTCAAAGTGCGTTGAACGTGGATATAGATATATTTTCGAATGATATTATAGAATAATAATAAATAAACAATGCTGGGTAATTCAAGCAACTATGAACAAGCAAATATAAAATATAAACAAAATACAAAATATAAACAAGCCCCAAGCTTATGTTATGGGTACTATGTAACTGACATATACCTAGATAATATATGTTTTATTATACATAGAAAAACTATTAGATCACCTTGAACAATTAACTGAATATCATATCGTAAATATCTGTCCCGAGGCGGGAATCGAACACAGACCTTCGACCACCGCGCAACAGAGTTCGTCAGATAGGTATATATATATTTATCAGTTATCTAGCACACATAACGAGCTTAAATAGCTTGGGGCTAAATGATGCTGTGTGGATTATCCAGCATATTTGTGGTAACGTGGTTGGTTGACCAAAGTTAATTTCTAATCACTCACCTTTACATAACCATCAGAAAAAAAAACCCTTTGGAAGTGTTTTTGGCGAATAACTGAAACAAAATTGTCATAATTTTCCGTACATAAACATCAGAAATACACCTTTTGAAAGCGTTTTCGGCGAATAGCTGAAACAAAATTGACATAATTTTCCACAGCGAAATTGTTTCTGCCGAAATATCAGCCATTTCTTATTCATATTATAATGATCTTAACAAGCTTCACAAGCTTCTTAAATCAAGAATTTCCTTATAAATTGCTTGTTTCCTTCGCAGGTATCTCGATACAGGTCGCTTTCCCGGAAAACAGCTTTGACGTGAGTTTCACTATAACTATACTATACATTCTTATAGTTTTACTATAACTATACTATACATTCTTATAGTTTCACTATAACTATACTATACATTCTTATAGTTTCACTATAACTATACTATACATTCTTATAGTTTTACTATAACTATACCATAGATTATTAAGTTTCTTACATATTTAAAAGCGCTCGGTTGTGTACCATGTTTGTTGTTATTTTTTACGTAACTGACAAACATATTAACATAAATTCTCGCAGAGAACTCATTCTCAGATGCTAAATTACTTATATCAAGACTAGAGTCTAAATAATTTAGAACTAGAGGATGATTAGAGAATACATTTTTTATGGTACGTGGAGTCTCTAATTCTAAATTTATTTTTACCTTGACACTAGCCTAGATAAAAGTCCTAGACACAAGTCTCTAATTCTAAATTTACCTAGACAGTAGTAAAAGTAATTTAGAATTAGAGCGTCTAGGTAAAAGTAATTTAGAACAAGAGACTCCACGTACCATAAAAAACATCTCTTATTCTCTTATTCCAGGTCATAAACTTTATGTGTACCAAGTTTCATCAAAATACGTTTAGTAGTTTTGCGTGAAAGAATAACGAACATCCATCCATACTTACAAACTTTCGCGTTTATAATATTAGTAGGATATTATTAAGTTAGCTCTGTTTAAAATTACTGACGAAACAACAAAGTTCAAATTAAAAGCAAGAAGTTTATTGTCCGTGGGAATTACGATAGAAAGTAGGTATAATAAGTTCAAGAGCTGCCGAGTTATGCAATATTGATACCAGAACTCGGTAACTTCAAGTAACTGCAGTTTTACAACTTAGAGTTATTGAAGTCTAGTTTACGATCACGTTGCTTCTTGTCAAGAATTTTTCTACATCCGTTCAAAGGCTTAGACTACCAAGTATACCTAGTATAAGCCTAAGTCATTCTAAAGGTTTTAAAACTTCATTATAGAAGATTTTAAATGAATTCCATAACCAATAGGTATAGAACTTTTTTAAAGAAGGGTAAAACTTTTATTATTAAGGAAAATTAAAATTATATAACTAAATTAGATCTAGTTTTCACAATTGAAATAATTGAGCTAACTGACTGTTGTAAACAAACTACACATAGATCAACTGAAAAAAAATAGAACTATTTGCAACTGAAATAATTGACTTTATTACTCCATTGATTTTGTTTTGATGAGTGTCTTATGTATACAATTGTAGGAACGTGTTCGCTACTCGTTTTAAATTCGCGGTAAAAGAAAAAAGTTTGAAAATTAGAGCCATCATAGATGAGTCACCCCAAAATCTCTTATTGGAGTTCCGTAAGATTACGGATTCTCGGAACACCGACATTCTCAAGACACCTCACCTCGATTTATGAATGAAATACCTAAAGGTACGTCACGGTGACTCATGGAGTGTACGCTGACGGCCATTTTGTATTTTATTGTTTGTTTTGAGTAATTTTGACGATTATCTTTTGATAATCTAAAAAATTTTTATTAACTGCATAGATATACGTTGCCAAAATACTGCCATTATTTTAAAGGAATATAAATAAAAAACTGCTATTGAATGGATATTTAAATGAATCACCACAAATAAAATAACCCGCTGGGGAAACAAAACGCTCACGCCACGTCATATTGCATGGTTGCTAGACATTTAAGCAACTGTCTGTTTTTCTTAAAAAAAAATAAGTATCGATTTTCATTGTGCACGGAAGGTACCATTCCATGCCGTTCCAAAATACTTAATGGAATGCATTTTTCAACTTTAAAATTAGAATGTGTTTTTTTTTAACTTGGGTGGGTTTGCAGTTGGTAAAGGAACGTATTTTTTAAACATTACTTATAAGATTGTTTCTATAACCACTCAAGCCCATCGCCTTTGGGAAAGTTGACGCGACAAGTGTTTATTTTTTCTCTAATATGTAAATAATGATGGTTTGATGATGGTGTAATCAATCGGTATACAAAAAGGTGTGAACCCAACATTTATGGGAATAACGTCCCAAAAGAAGGTATAAGGATAATTTTTATATCACTTTTTTTATCAATTCCTGTAATAGCTTGTAGGTACCAAACTCTAATCGTAAAAAAAGTAGAAAAACGTTTTTCTGCCAAACGAACGCGTTTAAGTCTTTTACACGAATTATCCGACCAAACTTGATGAAATCACAAATCAAGAAAAAATAATATTACAGCCGATTGCTGACAACCTAATCATCATAATTTACTAATCATTGATCACTCCTCCTTTTTTGAAGTCAGCTAAAAACAATACTCGTGAAATCGTGAGTTGTCAGTTGTCAGCATAGAGGTCGGTTGTCGGTGTTGTCATAGTGAAGTCGACGATAATTCTAAAACAATACATACGTGATCACACTACAGTGTGGTGACTTCCAAACCAGTTAGTTATTGTTACATCTACTGCCAAAAAGTATTGGCTATGTTCGTATTGATACATTCAGTACTGCATCTATCTTTATAAGCCACGGGAAGCAACTATTAAGTAACATAAATATACCTCTACTAGGTAGGTCCTATATGATAAAAAATTTTCCTTTCAATTACATTGTTTCAACAAACGATTTAATTCGGCCAAGGACCAAACATACGTTGAAAATCCCGTTAATTTTAACCTATTCCAAAATCAAATTCAAAACTTCCTCATTCCAAATTCGAACTTGCCTACGACTGTGTAGCGTACCACAGTAGCAGCGGTCAATCGTGGCATAAGTTCAACGTGATTCGCATATTGACTTGGATCCAATATGGCGTCCGTGACTGACGATGGAGGATGGAGTTTGCATACCCTAAGTTATGATATGACTCAGGATAATAAGTGAGACAAAGACAAACAATATTATGTACTTATTGCTTTAGTGCGAACAATTCACGACGCGACGCCCTGCAACTGCAATTTAGATGTATTCGAGAGATTATTGATATTTACGCTGTTCACAGGTTGTTTTATTCTTGTGGGTGCTTCTTGGGTACCTACACTTGCAAATAAAAAAAAATCAATTAACATTCAGCATTCATGGATTATGTAGTCACACGATGATTTATATAAACTAAATAAATCATCGAGTAAATTAAAAGCGAATAAAATACTTTATAGAACTTTAATGGCTTCTTATAATGCTTCTGCCAAATGAGATTAGGGCATTTCTGTGAGCTGACCCCGACTTAAAACAGGTAATCGACATCGTTGACATAAATATTTTATAAAAATGCGAAATTTATTTAGATACATAGGCAGTTTGATAGTTTGATCCATTTACTTAAATGAGCTTCGATTACCTACTCCGTAAATGTTAAGATTATTTTAGATATCTTGCAAAATGTACCTTAAATGCTTTAATTTTTTACTTTGTAACATAATGAACTATGACCATCGAGTACGTATCCAGTAGAGTTGAAATGTCAGATATGATTGTTAAGAAAATATTCAGCCAAAAAGTACACAGAATAATAAAAAGTGTCAACTGTTGTCATTGGCCGAAGCAATGTCATTTGATAAAAAGGGATGGGTTAAAACTGAGTCTTATATCGATGTTTTGGCGAGTTTCATATGTACGATTCATGATTTTTAATAAAATAATGCTCATTTGTTTAATTTAATTAATATTTCTCTAATAATAATAATAATCAGTAAAATAGTATCATATACGGTGTTATTATAAAATGTCTTTTCTTGAAAATTTCGAGAAACGACGGTGTCTTACTTCGTCGGAATCCAGTTTTATCGTCTTGTAGGCTTTACCAAATATCTTTCAATATAATTTTGTGTTGGAAATCTTTGAAAAAATGTAATCCGATGTAATAATAGTTCCTCAAAGTACAATAAAATTCTTACGGGACCATTCTACACACAACAATCAAAAAAACCTAGATACAAAAATGTATTTCAAAAAGTACCTAATTTATAAGTTAACAAATAGCTAGCAATAAACCTACACAATCGGTCAAATATCACAAGCTAAAACATTACATCTTAATCGGTATTGTGTGATATCATGCTTGACCTGAAGTATCGATATCGATAGCCTAATCCAGCAAGTTCCTTCTCTAAATAAGTAAGTGCTAAATCACAGACGGGTGGCAGAGATTCGCGGTTTTTGTATGGCGCCTCTACGGGATATGTACTCGATGACTATGACCGACATATTTTTTGACAATCAACGTAATTGGTTCTCGGTTCTCTACAATAAAAGCGGAATATTTTATTGAATTTGACAGTGACATTTCTGTCAAATCATCTCAACACTACGAGTAGAGAAACGGCGTACACAAAGAGTTAGATAGGTGTATTACCAACCTAACCTCATTTATTGCCTATTAGTAATGTGTCCATTTATCCCTGACATAATACTCGTCTGACATGACTCATGGATAGCGTTGCCTATATTTATGCAACATATTATTATAATATACATATTATTAGATATATCTATGATGTCTCTATGTAATATGTTGTATTATGAATATCAGTCATCTAGTAGTAGTAGGGGCTGTACCCATAACACAAGTCTGCTTAGATTGAGGTTAGGTTATACTGTGTCCAGTATTTTTTTTTTAATCGAATGACAAAAAACCTTTTAATATCACGTAGCCAAGCAAACTAAAAAAGAAGAAAAATTTTTACGATAAAGTATTTTTCGTGTAATTATTTTATACATATTTATAGAATACCTACCTAGTAACCTCTATCATGTGAAAAACTATCATTGTTCAATGAACGTTTTATTTTACGATAAAGTACTCACATAAACATATAACACAGATAATTTTAATTTTAAACATATTTAGTTGGAAATAAAATAAAATACTGTTTAGACATTATAATTATGTTTTCATTGACAGTAAAATCACCACGTAAACATAAGTACGTATTACAAAATTTTCTGCCATTCGTCTAACAATAGTGTAGATCAGACAATATTGATCGCGTCTTGCACATCGACTCTTGATTGGCTAATTCTATCAAGTGGCCATTAGCTTTTTAATTTAATCCTTAAGTCCTCTGTATAGAGTTTCCATTACCCTATTTTCGTCCTGCGGTAAATACTATGCAGAAATGAATGTTTTTCCAGTATTTAGACCACAAAGAGATTAATGAAGTGTTTTATTCTTAGAACCTATTAGTACTAAGTGTGATACTGAATGCGGCAAGCTGAAGACAGGGTGTTATTTATGACTCTTATTATGGAGGCCTAGGGCCTGAGGACTACCATAGACTAATGATGATGATGACGATACCAAAGGCTAGTAGGTATGTACTTACATCGTGCTATTCGTAATGTTTATTTTTCCTTCAAATGATGTTATGATTCATGCGGGTCGGGACATAAAAATCTGTTAATTGCAAAATAAATATTTTTTAAATCTCATTTATTTTATTTTTAGCTAGGTATTAAAAAAGCTGCACGCAAAAAACAAAACAAAAACTCAATTACACATTTGTATGCGCCTAAGAAATATTTATTATCACCTGGCATTTCTGAGTCTAGATGTATGAACTTCCACTCAATTTGTAAATAGTTTAACCGGTCATTCCCATATCGGGAACCGCACCTTGTGAAGCTGCAAATACCAACATTATGACCACTTACTAAAAGATCAATAACTGATTATTCAATGATTACATTAACGGACTAAAAATATCTATGTATGTATATCGCAAAGATGCATTTTGCACTAAAACATTTCTTTTAAGAAAAATAAACAAATGAAAACTACACACTGGCATGTTGGAATCATAGATAGATAGACATTCGAATTTTAATTAAAAAAAGCATAAAAAAGTATAACATCGAAGCCCGAGAATTCCAAATTCAAACTGTTCTACAGAATAATTCTCAAGTGTGCCAGCCAGCTGATCTTTACACTCCACTTGTCGCATTCCAGAGTATTTATTGAACTTAATTATAAACATTGATTTAATCCTTATTATGCAAGTAATAGAGTCGATAATAATACTTGTAGCTGGTTAACCGTGCGCGTAGTTTTTTTCAACGAGTAAACAACTGCAATAATTAATTTCTTTGTGTTGGTACTGCTATTTGTTTTATCCTTTGCTGGAATAGAATTGGTCTAAGCCGAACTTGATGCTACTTGATAGACGCAACTTGACTGCGTAGATAAATGATTGAGATAAATTGTTAGTGACAATAAAATCTCAAAAATACTTTATTTATCTCAAACGTGTGATTAGATTATTTATGTATCGACCACTATCACAAGTATTAAAGCGGTTTTTAGAACAATGTTCGATAAAATTCTAAAAAAAGTAATGCATCTACAAAAATATCAAACTAATCGCAACACAAAGGATGTACTTAGGATAAAAAAAACAAGACCATAGACATAAATCATGGGAGTAGTCTGGTTCAGTAATAACTAGAGCATGTGAAGTAAATGTAAGAAATAATAAATGAATTCGTAGAATACTAGAACAAAATGTCACTTCTCAGATCGATTGACGTAAAAAACTGGAACGAGTTTATCCCACTTCACTGGGGAATGTCTCTTGAGTTTTGCCTTTAGTACGATTTATGCCATATTCGTCCCTAGGTAGTTCGGCCCACCTCAAAAAATCTCCTTTCGTCACACTTTTACTCACTCGCCCCAATACTTAAATGCATTTCAGATTTAAGGCTCCAGTGTCGCGAAGGGTGAATTTCCATTACAAACGTAGTAGGTACCAAAAATATTTGTAATTTGACAATATTTTTACCATGATCTGCTATTATTTGTATTAAAATAGTAAATATCTAGGTTCATGCCATATTTTTTTTCTAAATACTCGTCTGAAATGAAATTAAACGTAATCGCATTTTCACTTATGTAGTATTTGTGTAGATAGTTTTTTCAAAGAAGCTTTTGGCAGGAACCTTTTATAAATACTATTGAATACAAATAATACCAAACTATGATGAAAATATTCTTAAATAAATTTGGAACTAAGTTTGTATGGGAAACTCATCGGTCTGGAGCCTTAAGTTCGTCTCAAGCCGCGCTTTTTTGACACTTATCAATGAAAATATGTCAAAAATAACAAAATATTACTGACACTCGAATACATCTACATATACTACCATACTTTACGAATACTACCATATTTACTACTAAGTTACCAAGTAGTGCAATCTTTGCACGTGTGGATTCCAGATTCATGATTAACCCTCCCAAGTAAGGAAAGGTTTGGACAAAGAGAATTCCTTTACGGTAATGATGCAGACGTGTGGTAACTTGTAATACATATAAAATAGATATATACATATACATATACCTAGATGTACACTGTGCACAAACAATCATAGAGCTAAAATTCATCAAGGCTTTGGATGTATTTTGAACAAAACTGTCAGTCAGATTGACAAGTAAAATAATAAATACTCGTAGTACAAAAATTGTTATAAAGATGACTTTTTATTGTAAGAAAAATGATGTAATATTAAATCGAAAATTAGTTTTATAAGTATTGATAAATATTATTGAGTCCAGCAAAACGAGCAATAAAACGAATTGTCGTTAATACCAAGAATATTTAAGTGATAATTCCGTAAATGTAATTTATGTCAACGTAGATGGCATGGTAATTTATAATTTCTATTTTCTACAGTTTTATCGATTATCTTAAAAAAATATATTACAAAAGAAAATTAGAATTAAATAACAAAATAAAATTAGAACTGGTATTCAAAATCGAAACAATTGAGCTGACCGCAGACTTGCAAACAATCTACAGTTACCTACCTCAATTTAAAAAACATTTTCGCGGTAACTGAAAACTAAACTAGTTTTCCAGCACATAAAACGGTTACTGCAGGTATTACCGTAGACGGCCAAACATCTGCGGAAAGGTATAAGTTGTTAAATGCCTCACCTGCCCACCGTTACTAAATGTCAAACGATGGAAAAACATAGGTATTCTATCTAGAATATTTATAAATATCAAACTTAACGGCCGATTCAAAGGCAATTCAAATCAATCCCATTCTGAAATAAAGACAATACACAAATAAAACAAAACAGTGCTTGTCTTTGCATTTTCTAGAACGAAGAAGGTTGTAACTTCGATTTTTTTTTTCTTATTTAATACTTGCGTCATATAAAGACTTAGGCATAGCCCCACGCTAAGCAGAGCTTGTGTTATGGGTACTGATATACGTAGTAATAATAGTATACGAGTATCTACATAGATATATATTTTTTATTATAACTAGAAAACTGTCTTCTAGACCTCAGTGATCCACCGTCGGCCACATATTCACTTTCCATCAGGTGAGATCGTGGTCAAACGGAGGTCAGTTATAAAAAAAAACAATTAGAACACCTTGATCACATATTAGCAGATCGTACAAAATATTTGTCCGGTCGAAAATCGAACCCGCAGCCTCCTGTGGCGCAGACAATAATTCAAATAATAAATGCAGATGCATGTTGAAAATAGGGAGTGTTTTTGCTAGTCTTTCGTTGATTGATATAGATCAGTTGAGTAATTAGTTGAGTTGTAGACTGTTTGCAACAGTCAGTAGTTAGCTCAATTGTTTCAATTTTATTTCTAGTTCTAATTTGGTTATGTTATTTAACTGTTATTTTCTTTGTTAATGTAATAAATACCAAAAGTAGCACTATTGGTAAATGAAGACGCCATTTTATTTTCATAATATCTTCAAAGAACTCCTAGTCCAATAAACCACCAAGGTCGTTCCATTTGATGGTCAAACTGATCAACGATCAAGTGATCAACCTGTAATTACGTGATCAACCATGTAATTGTGCGGATATGACTAATTCTAGATTGTTCCTAGTCATCAATTAAACAGGAACTTGATTGGTTAAGTTGAAGTGTTGATTCCTCTGCTTCATCATCATCATCATCAAAAGAGCTTTGGGTCGATGACTTCATCAAAGTCGCTGGAGACACCTGGATGCGAATAGCACAGGATAGAGGACTCTGGCATAGACTAAAGGAGGCGTATAACCAGCAGTGGGTGCCATAGAGGCATAGAGGCTGCTTGCTATGATGCTGATTGATGAGTTATACGATACCTAGTGATAACAATCTCCCTTGAACGTCTGTAATACCACCTTCCTGTATAAGAGATCTATAAATATCCTAAATAGAGCTTGAGGAATATACAAACTGTTTTAAACAGATTTTATACGGTAATTAAGCTGTACAGCAGTTATATAAGTCGCTTATATGCTGTTTGGGATGACGTGTAAGGAACATTATATATCTTATATTAAACCGTTATACTCTAGAAGATAAAACAGCAAAAATAATAATAATATTCATAAATAAAAATAGACACATAACAAAATATATATAACTTTCATATACCTACAGGAACAAAGAAAGAATAATTGAATAACTATTGAGTAAAAAAGGACAATTAGGTTCACTCAAACATATAAAAGAATCCATCAGACTTAAATTAAAATAGATCTACATCTTACGTTTTAATTTACTTCAGAATATTACAATACTGTCCATTGCAATCGTGATAATTGAATCCAAAAACATTGAGTTCATACGGAAACAGCAATCAAGAATGAAAAAATATACCTACGTAGATTTGTACAAGAGCAAAAAAATATAAACTATCTATAACTATTCATACGGCACACGACCAGATAATTAGAGCGGCCACCACAAATTAAAAAGTAACTGCTAGCACGTGCCTTTTTTTTAAAGCGCGCGTTGAGCCATATGCTACGCGTGCCCTATGCGAGGGAGGGATTCACCCAACCGTATCTTAAAACTGATAAAGACAAGGAGTTCCGTATCGCAGCTGTTGTAAATACGGGCTTAAATTACTCATACTGCACTACAGTGAATTATTTCTGAAAGCGAACGGGAACAATACGATAGTGCTACGTCAAACAAATTTTGACAGCTGTCACTTATTCATAGACAAAACCATTGTTGCCATTCTCGGAATAAAAATGATAAAATAATTCCAATTTGTAAGCATTGTACATTGACATACATTTTTGTATATACATGCATACCTAAATGCATAGCTCTGATTGCTATTATAATTTTAAATTAATTCATAGACAATCTAAACTCCAAGTGTAGATTTTAATAAAACTATGCATATAAAACCAGTGGCACAATGAGTGGTACATTGTATGCAACGTGTTCCAGATAAAAAGGGTTGATCCCATGAAATGGTCATTCATTGTGTACGAAGATCCCGGGAGATAGCTTTCATCACCTTTCATTCACTCACGCTTCCCGCAGTGACATTGACATTTAAAGTTTTTATGCAAACAGGGGCAAGCAATCTGACATTGAAACAGAATCGATTAAAATAATCATTAAACAACATCTATCAGTAAATAGACGATTTTAAAGCTAAATAACATCAATATCTACGATTAATTGATTCACCATATTAAAGTATATTCTACGACCTTATGCAAAAAGTTTAAAGTTTATTTTGCAATATCTGGAAAAAATAAAATGGTGGCGTCATACTTTAGAAATACAATCTGCAACTATTGGCCAGAATATCAAATAAAAGATGCGTATCGAATTTGAATGAGATAAAGTATTTTGAAACAAAAGATAAAACACGTAGGTATATTGGTACGTACGATATTGGTTCGTATAATAGTCCAAGAAAACTGTGAACTGAGGAGGTTCAGTTAAAATGTTTGTCAAGATTAAACTTTATTTTTACAATACAATACAAAATGCTTTATACATAGTACACCAGTAAAAGAACATAACAATACAAAGGACATTGTAAGACAAGTGGAATGGGCGGCCTTATCGCTTAGAACCGATATCTTCCAGACTTTTCTCTCGTGTCTACTAAATATTATTGAGTCTTGTAAAAAAAAAAACTTACGTCAGTCTTGTAAAAAAACCTACGTGCATAGGCTTTTTTTACAGACTTTATTGACAGCAATTGTGACAGAAATCGCAAAATAAATTCGAACGGAATGGATGACATAATTACCACAAGACAGAGGAAATGGTGTTAGAATGAATATAGAATAGAATAGAAAAACATTTATTTGTGTTCATTCAAATGTTGCCGAAAGTAAAGTGATTTGACCGAAATTAAATAGTAGGTACCATTAATTTTATTTTCATCTTTATGAAAGCGGGCATCGGGAAAATTTTTACTACTGTCAAATTACTTTTTGACTGACTTCTTCGATATGACAATACGTGTCTGATTTGCCACTTTTCTGCCAGTGTCCAGTCTTTTTGGCGATCCAATATGCTGTCATTATTGCATTTGACTTAAAAACCATTAGGAACTGAGAGTTGAATTCCATTTTTAAATTAAAAGATATCTTAGTGATACTGTAATGTCGAAATGCGAATAAGGTAAACAAGTCTGTGAAGTTTATGGTTTATAAAACGGATGTAATTTTGTAATCATAATAGACTCAGGCATAAATTTATGTTTATAAGCTGTCTAGGCTGTATTTATTAAATACTAGCGATCCGCCCCAGCTACGCGCGGGTTTTTAACGAAAATTTACAAATAAAAATATTTTAGAATTTTTTTTTATCTGTAAAACAGAATCCATAGCCCCAGGGTCCCCTGTTGCCCAGGCTCTTGTGTGTCCGGTGCCTCTGGTGACCCTCTACCATACACACACAAATACATATACACGCTCTTAATATAGTCTTAATTATTACATTTCATTAAAATATTCAGAAATCCAGGAGTTGGGCGTTGACACTACCACACACTCTAAAGCTTACGTAGTGTCATCGTTTCAAAATGTATTTATAACGTAAATTGTAATAATGACTTGAATAAATGATTTTTATTTTCTTATTTTTTATTTGTACGGACCTCGGTCTTTTTTAAAATATTCTCTATGTTCATCAGGGATAATGTAGAATTCTAATATTTAAAGAATTTTTCAAATCGGTTTTGTAGTTTCGGAGTTTATTCAATCCAAACAAACAATAAAATCCCTAATATTTTTACTCATCCAATCCATAAGTACAAACAAATAAATATGCGTAACAATGGAAATTGTGCGCTGTAATAAATATGTACTATACTATGTACTATGTAGGCCTTCAAATGTAGGTAGATTCTGTCTCCCCTATTATCTATTATTATGTAGTAATTAATAAAACTATTATATACAATTAAATACCTAAGTATTTTATTTGCATACCTCAATTTATTAAGTTACGCGTGTTATTTTAATAACAAATCTTACATAATAATAATAACTTTCACTATTTGCATTCCGGAAGTCCCGTCTTCAGAGAATTCGATAATCATAATCAACTATATGAATAGTTATCGATTTTGTTACAATATCGATACTTTCTAATGCAAGTACGGGCAGATGTTAGGGAACCGGTATTGCATGGGGAGTGCCATTATAGGGGCGATCCGACTGTTTACAGGGTGAATGCTTTTTTATTTTTATAGGTATTTCAAAGAAAAAAATAAAAAAATAAAACAAATAAAAACTTTTATTTGTTTTATTAATATGTGGATTGTCCATCTATTTTTATTTAGTAAATATGTATATGATCTGTATTTAGTATACTCATAATTTGATAAAAATATTACGAACTTAAACTGTAATATAATATGTATATAAGGCTATAAGATTCAGATTCAGATTCAATAACTTTATTTCTTTAGGCTTACAAAATAAGCACTTAGACAAGAGATGCACTTGATTGAAATACACATTTCGTATTTGTATAAATTAGTTGATATCGTTTCTAAAGAGGAAATTACCTCGTGTAATGAATAAAACTTACACAAGCGACATTCTTTGACTTCGATTAAAATTTTATTTACCATACGAATCACGTAGGTAATACGTTGTTAAGGCAATTTATGAAGTTAATTATATATTATAATGTTTACGCAGTTGTAAGTTAATTATGCTAATAACAAACGTCAATTTAATTAAATAACTACCTAATTGACAACCATTCTATTTAGATAGAAACCTTATTTATTTCTCCGTCCAAAAGCCATCTAATTAAGAAAACTATCTTATCTATTCAGGACGAGCTTTATCACAATTTCATCTTCCTTTACAATTGAGTTATTTATCACTGTGCAGTTATTCTGTTTAGATAAGCTTCTTTCACGACCTCTGTGGCGCGGTGGACGAAGGTTCGCCTGCGACGCAGAAGGTTGCGGGTTCGATTCCCGCCTCGGGACAAATGCTTGTACCATCTGCAGATATTTTCAGGGAATTCTGGTCGTTTTCTATGTAAAATAAAAAATCTATTTATATTATCAGGCATCTAGTACCCATAGCACACGCTCTGTTTAGCTTGGGGCTAGATGATGTTGTGTGGATTGTCCAGCATTATTTATTTAATTATTCCTTTCCAATAAATAAAAAACATTCATAAATAAAAAATATCAGAAAATTTTTACTCTCAAAACGTTAAAATCTTGAAGGAATAAAACATACCGTATACTAATCGTAATCACCGTGCATCTAAACAAGGCCAAGAGCACACCGGGACTAGGGCGCCACAACCCCTAAAGCGAAAAAACTGCACCTGGCCGTAACCATAGAGATCAAATCACTACACTAGTAATCCTCCTTTGTTTTAAATGAAACCTTCATTGCAAGCACTAGATACTATAATCGTAGGTACGTTAATCGAATTCCATATTTGAATGCATATTTTGTAATGATGGCACGTTTATTGGTACCTTTTTGGTTCGTGTGAAATATAACGGCTTTTTATTGATGTTTTGACAGCTACCGGTGTAAACCTAGTTTGTTAGGTCGATCGCGTGCCTTGATGAGTATTGTCAGTTGAGTAAGGTTTCAATAAATTCGTTTGCATTGAACAGTGGGATTCATTATATTTTTGGTTGCGCTAAAAAAAGCAAAGTATGATAAAATAATAAAATATTAACTTATCGAACTGAATTTATCGGCTATGCACATAATTATGACAGTATGTGAGATAATGTAATGTAGGAAGGTACTTATCAAGTGACGGAATTTTGTCGCAAGACCACCATTTTAAGTATCAGGTAAAACTCCAAAACCATCACTTCCGTTTTCTCATCCAAAAATAGAAGCAACATTCGTTATTCGAGCAAAAAATCGCGTTCGATTTCCGAAATTGGTAACTTTTTTTTAATAGAGGCATGAGGCACAGGACGCGTGCCATACAGCCATGCGTGGCGTATGGGCAGATGACAGCCGACCGTTATGCCAGGTGCACATCGGCTATGCGATAGGAATATTACAGCGAGTGCGAATGATAACGAAACGTAATGAAAGGTTAACTGGTTGTTGCATTGAAACGTAATCGTGTCCTGAAATTTATCGATAATCGACATGTTTGTAATTACATCTTCTGATCGCGTCTAGAAGGTTTATTTACTTAATTATTTTTAATGAACCAATCACTTCTTTAACTAAAAAAAAAGTTTTCCGTACCTAGGTTTTTTAATTTGTTACCTAAACTGAAATTATAGTCTGTAACAATCACGGCATATTTAGAATAATTCAAAATAATTTGTTCTACTTTCTATTCTATCCTACATGTAGATCAAATTAATCTCATAAACGTTATTGTAGAATTACAGAGATAAGTGTAATAATGATTTGTATCCGCAGCATCTAATGGAGCATGGCAGATGAAATCATTCTACTTGGTCATGCTTTCGCCGTTACAAGTCCATTATATTTATTATATTTATTATATTTATTTAATCATTGATTCAATTGTAAATATAACAAATATTCATAAATGACAGCTTAAAATTATTGTTATGATTTAATTAATTAGTAAGTAGTAGTTTACTTTGGTTTTGAAAAGGCACCTAGAGGCAGATGCAGATGTTCTTCAGTAAGAATAAAAGAGCCTCATCGCAGGAGCTAAAATAGTGTTGAACTTCAACTTCTTGTACAAACGATGATAGTAATCTTGGATAGTAATATCACATTGAAAATATCACAGATAAGTAGGTACAGGCATCTATCTCAGTAGATAGAAAGACTCGCTTAGATAAAAACAGTTCTATGCTCCCGACTTACATTAAGACGACCAAAAGCATGCGTCACTAAATTCAAAGTCAATGTCTTGTAATGTATTGTTTCCATCGATCCGTGTCTTCGGTACCAGGCGCCCAGAAAGCGAAGGAAGTGTCGAGGGCCTGTCACTCGAAGGCTACGAGATTGCGTCAAGGTTCACTCGTTCTGTAATTTAAATGCGGAATCATTTTATCTTTTGAATATTGAATTTAGAACGCCATTTCTTTCAATGGCTTGAGGACCTTGTTTTTACCTTAACGTGAAACCTTCATGGAAAATAGGAAGAATAAAGCTTTAAAAGCGCACAATAAAAAATATTACGGCTTATTTACGAGTTCGTTTTCGTTTAAAAACACCGTTACCCCGTATGCAGTTATACCCAAGTTATACGGGTTGGATAGGAATAGATTACTCAAGCACCTACCAAAAGCGCCTCAATTTTGAAACGGATTCCCAATAAAATTAGAATAGAATATAAATTATTTAGCACTTTCACAATAAATCAGGAAAAGTAAAGACAAAATAGGTACATAGGAAAATACCTCTACATAGGCTGCATTAAACAAAGACAAGCCATAGTAAAGTAAGTGCTATAAAATTACCAAAGAAATTCTGTGTAGGTAGAATCAGATGAATGAAATTGATGTGTCCCTAGTGCCCGCAAATTATAATTTAGATAAGGTAGGTACTTGATGCATTTGATTTTTCCCGTATTTTGTTTACGGTCTTCAAAGTTTCTTCTTCTAGAGCTTTGTTTCGTTATTTGTTCAAATACAATTTAGTTCATGGGTAACCAGTGTTTTTAAACATTTAAAAAAAATATAAATTGATATTTTACTCATCACGCATGATTACACCATTTCAAAATTCCATCTCTAAAATGAATCCTTCAAAGCAATTAGCACAATCTATTAACAAGTTTGCTTGCTTATTAGTGTAAAAGTGTTACATTTCGACATACAAATTATCGGTTACTTACATTCAACTGCAACTATGAAGTATGAACCCTTTATAATAATCGCTACATAGTATAAAACATAGTCGGTCTGTTTGTCGCTGTGCTTAGATCTTAAAACTACGCAACGGATTTTGATGCGGTTTTTTTAATAGATAGAGTGTTTCAAGAGGAAGGTTTTTGTACCAGCATTGCAGCTGTGCGAAGCCGGGGCGAGTCGCTAGTAATAAATAAATCCTACTAATAGGTAAGTATTAGCAGCTTTGAAGTTGTCTATGTAGCTTTAAAGTTTTCTAAAGACGAACGGTACGTAGGTAGGTATTCCAGTTCTTATAAAACCTTTTTATTTAACAAAAGCTGCAAACTCAGATTCGAAATTCAAAGCATTCATTTTAATTTTTTTTAAAGTTTTAACACGGAATATATTAGAACAACAATTTTCCGCTACATACACAAAGTCAATAAACCAGTGACTAACATAGCTACTGATAGTAAAACTTACCAACCAGACACACCCTTGGACCTTGCCCTCATAGCAATAAGAGCTCAAATAAAATATAAAGGTACTAATAATAGTTACCTATTTACTTAGTTGTTATAACAAAGTGATTCAGCTTGAGTCAGACCGCAGTGACCGGGTTAGGAGATACATACTCAACCGTTCTGATGAAAAAAGTCAGACCTAATTCTACAAAGTTGAAATAGGAACACTACATGAAAAGAAAAGAAAACATTTTTATTTACCTAGTTACGAATATTAAAATTCTTATATTATATAGTACAAAAATCAAGATGGATAATTTAAGACATACTTTCAATGGAACAAAGTTTCTTGTAACAAACCGAAGCTCACAAATTCAAAGAAGTTCCGGAGCGCACAATACATAACTGTCTCGAAGTTTCTTTACAAAAGGTCGCAAAGCCCTTATCGTAGGGGACGAAATCACAGCGAACACCCTTGCAGTCTGCACAATAGGTCATGCAACGGTTTTGAACATCTGCTCACTACCCGCGGACCTTCAGATTATACAGACGCATTATTATTACAGCGTCCACGTCTTGGCGAGACTTTTTGTCCATTTTCAATATAGCAATCAACGCACAAGTTCCCATGCCAGCAAAAAATAAACAAATAGGTAATGGCCTCGAAAACTACACGCATCACAGCGCACAAACCTTAGACTCCTTAAAAACTTTAATGATCCTAGAATTACGTCATTCTTTCCGTCTTTGGATGTACCTATCATTACACACGGCGTGAACTTACTTCCCATGAAGGTGTCAAACTGTCAACAATACTAATCTATTGATTTTGTTGCAGGATGTCGAATTTCCAACGAACGCGAAGCAAGGTGTGGTGGGGTGACGAGCCGGCCGCTATCGGCAGTCCCGTCGCACAGGCCAATTGGAATAACCCAGCAAGGGAACAGGACTGGGAGCCACAACTCCCCCACTGGATTGCCAACCAGCCGGAGGAAATGAACAAAAGCGCTGATAATATTGCACAGCCAAACGCGCAGGTTCAGATTAACCAATGGCCACTACGCCACGGCAGCCCCGGCAGCCACAAATCACAAGATTCCGGCTTCTCTGACTCTGATAGCTCCCCGCCTCCGTCGCAATACTTCGCATCACCAGACAGCGCTGACTCAAAGAATAATTCCAGCAGTGACTCAAATAACAATGAAAACATAACGGTAAAACAGGCAAGCGATTTCCAAAACACGCCACATAAAGATGTTGTTGATAGTCCAAGAGCGCCCGAGATTATAATTAATGGGACACCGGTACCAAAACCCAGGAATCGAAGCAGCAGTCTTATACAAACTCCGTATGATTTACAAAAATATTATGAAATACATACTGATGAGGAACATATGGATTTACTCAAGGACAAGGCCCCAGAAGATTTGAATAAGTTAGAACCAAAGTTTCCTACGCCCAAAAATATAAATAATGAAAAGCTTAACAAATCTAAATCAGCGAATATTAAGAACAATAATACAAAAAATATTGTTAATACTGTTACTGATCATAAGTTAGAAAAGAATGTGATTGCGTCAAAAAATTTAAATAAACAGATCACACCAAACAAAAGTGCAATACATAATAACACCAAAGAAGCTCCTAATAAAAATCTTAATATTATTAGTCCTTCTAAGAAGTATCCTGTAAAAGCATTTGTTTCAAGTCCCGAAGGAGCGCCTAAAGAAATAAAGTTGGCTACAGTCAAAGACTTAGAGACGAGTAAGAACAAGTCAGACGAGAGCGTCGAAATTATAAAATTGTCTGAAGATAACGAAATAGCCGTCAACAATCAACCAAGAATGCGTACGCCTATATCAAACATAACCTACAAGCCGACTGAAAGATCCTCTATAGCGAAAAAGGAATATAAACGCAGTTTTTCTAATGAGTATGAGCCCACTATAACCACAACACCGGTGTTCCAAAGAACAAGGCTAAACAAATCGCTCAACTTTGAAGGTCAGAGGTTAGATCAACAAATACTGGATATCCAAGAAGGTTATCATTCATTAGGATTCATCGATGAAGATGCTAACGAGGACGCATATCCTGAAGTTGATCCTGTACACAAACCTAAGAAAGCTCTTTTGGGCAAAAATGTTACGGATAGTCTCCATCTCAAGCCTCAAAAGAAAGTTGGTCCTAAAGCGAAGCACCGGACTAACAAACCCGACAAAAAAGAACTATTCAGAATTTTCCCGAAGAAAGAAAAGCCAACTCCCGTTGACCGCTATGCAGGTGGAACGTTGGATGGAAGCCGAGTCCCATCCTTAGGTCTTCCAAGATCCGCTGAGCACAACTCCTGGGTCTTTGTTGGCTACCCAGTAGAACAAGAGATGTTAATACCACACTACAACGAAAGACTAATCGATGACGTAAAACCCGCCAAGACTCAAGAAGAAGAACACAAAGAAACATCATCAATCACACCACCACCACAATTCCAAGATGAAAAGATTCCAAATGAAGCTGACTTTAAAACGGATAAGGATTTGTCACACGATTCTAAAAGGGAGAAGTTAAAAGATGATAACTTTGCTGAAGTTCGTATGAATTTGGCTGCGACGTCTACACCGAAGATGCTGGCTCCCCATGAGTACATGAGCGGTGTCCATGTTAGTGACAGAAAGCCGCAGCCTCGACGTGTAAACTTATTGGACAACTTCAACGGGTGAGCGTAATATCTTAATATCACAAACCAGTTATTGTGTAACATATCTAAGGTCATTTCTTCACAAATACTAGTATTTTATCGTAGCGTGATCAGATTATTTAATAGCTAGTTCTTAACTTAACAAGATAGTATCAACATTTTATCAACTTTTGAAAGTGTGAGCATCTAAATAACTGTTTAAGATATTAATTGACATAATACTTTTGAACAAAATAAATATTATGTAGATCAAGAAACTCACACTCGAACAGGATAATAGGTATAGAAAACTATATCGTACATAAATAATGATTATATCCTTCAATTACTTAACATTACGTCACATATTGTCCAGCAATATTTATTTATATATAGGCTTCGCACATGTTTTCAACAAAAATTACATTTTTAACACACATACACGTTGGATTACATTATTGAAGTTTTCTTACAGATCCCAAACTTTTTTGATAATATTCTACAGCCTGTTCATCAGGGATAGTGTAGGATTCTAATGGTAAAAGCATTTTTCAAATCGGTCCTATAGTTTCGCAACCTATTCAATCAAAACAAACAATAAATCCTCTTTAAAATGATACTATAGACTACCATAACTACAATAATCCTCAAACAACTAAATAGTCAATATCATTTAACAGGATTATCCTCAACAATCAAAACGAACTGCTTTACCGAGAGCGAAGCATAGACCAGACACATCTAGAACGTATGTGCGAGCGGAAACCAGAGCCAGTACAGTATTGGCTATGCGATCTGGTCGGTTCCACGGAGAATGAATGCATGACTATGCTGCAGAGCAAGCCGATTGCTGCAGAGGTGAAAGCTCAGGTCACGTCGAGTTCAGCGACCATCACGGGGAACATAAAGAAGGTGCAAACCCATGGGCAGATTATTGTACACCAGTACAGCGATGTTCTGAGGTAAGTCTATACTAATATTATAAAGAGGAAAGATTTGATTGTTTGTTTGTTTGTATGTTTGTTTGTTTGTTTGTTTGTTTGTTTGTTTGTTTGTTTGTTTGTTTGAATTGAATAGGCTCCGAAACTACTGGACCGAGTTAAAAAATTCTTTCACCATTAGAATCCTTAATTTTCCGTGATGAACATAGGCTATAAAATATTTTCAAAAAAGTTAGGGATCCGCATGAAAAATTCAATAATTGAACCGTGGGCTGTATATTCAACCTCTTTTTCTATTATGGCGCGTCAGAATAGAAAAAGAGGTTGTATAGCGCACGGTGCTTGCTTTTTCTCTACGGCCAGTGTCAGTTTTGGAATGTTGAGTCAATGTCAAAAACCCTAATGCTGTTAAAAAAGTAAAGATCCATATGAAAACTGTGAAACCTATCGTTTTAGTGTGTATAATTTCTGAATTTTTTGTTTAATACCCGTGCGAAGCCGGGGCGGGCCGCTAGTTGTTAATAAATTACATAAATAATGCCAGACAATCCACACAGCATCCAGCTCCAAGCTAAGCAGAGCTTGTGTTATGGTTACTAGATGACTGATATACATAATACAATATTATTACATAGATATATATTTTTTATTACACATAGAAAACGACCAAAACACCCTGAACAAATATCTGCACAAATATTTGTCCCTAGGCGGGAATCGAACCCTCAATCTCCTGCGTCGAAGGCGAACATTCGCCCACCTCGCCACAGAGGTCGTCTGAATATCAGATATTTGTACAGGTTTTGGTATTTTTCTATTTTCAATTTAAGATACTAAAGGGCCTCTGTGCTGTTGGCTACGGCTCCACCCATGCCTTCTAAAGAACTGGGTCACTATATGGCCCGTGATCATGGAAATGAGATACAATAATACCAATAATAAAATCGTTTACTATAGAAGATAAAGCATGGATAAAGGTAGTGTCATTCTTTGTATTGCGTCTTCAATTTCAAGAATATTGTTTACTTACTCATCATCATCATCATCCTATAATAGTCCACTGCTGGACATAGGCCTCCCCTAATGAGCGCCATAGATGGCACCATTATTTGGAGGTTATTGCCCATAATCCCCACTTACTTACTCATGCTTGCACATAATCAACATACATGTTCTATAAAAATCAAGCCTTTTTCTAAGAAGGTTTATCTTATTATTTATATTATTTGTTTATCTTTTATACGCAGAACATCTCTGTTTTGCAGGCTTACAAGTCAATATCTTTATCGATCAATATCGATAAAAAATTATCTCAAGATAATATCTTCGAAAGATTGTTAATTCATTTGAGTATCTGTAACCTTAGCTGCCATTTGTTATAAATAAAGGGCTTGCTTAATAACAATAATTATCAATAATCAAAAATAATTATTTTTGATATGCCAAGTTATTTCTTTAAGTGAAATAATGATTAATAAGCCTAACTAAATTAAATACATACCACATATGCCGCCCGTAGACCATATTAAGTAAATAAAAGATTATTCTACATGTACAGTTAGCTGCGAAAAAATGTATATCCCAAGTTTCTGTTTAACGTAATGCTAAATTGTGATAATAAAAGTACGTTGACTTTGTACAAAAATATATGAGGAATCGCTTATTTAAAAAAATCCGACTAAAGCTTTTAACTTGGGGAGTGTATACTTAACTGAGATGACTGTACCTAATTCATATAATGACACTACAACAGGTGTTTAATATTACTGATGTGCGTATGGATATTATTTCTTAGTCATAACGTTACTGAGAATTTCGAGAAATACAGCATTTCATTTTGAAAATTATTCAATAAATCTTACTACATTGGTCGTCTAACTTTAGACAACAAATCCTAAGAGAGGGACTGCCTATGACGCTTGAGGTTTCGGGTTTGATTCCCGCCTCGGCACAAAATGTTTGTACCATCTGCAGATATTTGTTTCGCGTGTTTTGGTCCTTTTCATGTATTATCAATCTGTATGTAATATAATGTATTAAGTATATCAGTCAACTAGATAATAAAAGCTCTGCTTAGCGATATATTTTTATAAGAAGGACCTCAGTAGAAAGCTTAAAGAAGTAGGAAAGGCATAAGTCAAAACCCACGGTGCCTTAGCTATTGATTTATGCCTTCAAAATGCAAATCAACTGATATCAAAACAAGCTACCTTACGGTACATAACAAAGTAATAATAAAATTAAGGAAATAGCAACGAGTTTTCATAAAATTGGTCATTAATCATGCGTAGCGATTGGTGTTATGCAAAAAGTGAAATGCAAAGCGTTCACTTTTAAATTATTTATGAAACAACCCGCAGTTTTGGTTCCCTATCAGATAATGTAACATAAATTAGTGGCTAACTATATGGAACTGGGTTGGTTTTAATTTTATGCAACGAATTAGACCTACCTGATAGACACGAATCTCTTCTGCAACTCATTTTGTTACCCATTGCTCAACTCGATAAGTTTAGACGAATTAAAAAGATAGTCTTTACTTAATAATTGTAGATTTTTAGAAAAATGATAATTATATAATTTATAAACTAGTTGTAATTGTTTTACTTAACGTACTTTAATTTTATTAACGCATGTCACTATATGGCCCGTGGTCATGGAAATAATAATCTTACGTAAACATAGACACATAACAACATAACTACATAACTTTCAAATACAACAATAATAAAATAGAAACACTGAATTTCAAGTAACTATGTATTCTCCCTTGTTATCTTTAGAGAAAAAAATTATTTAGTGGTAGGCATAGTAGCTGTCGACCACTGTGGCGGCACGGTGGGCGAGGGTCCGCCTCCGACGCAAGAGGTTGCGGCTTCGATTCCCGCCTCAAGACAAATATTTGTGCAATCTGCAGATAATTCGGGGTATTCTGGTCGATTTTTATTAACAATAAAAATATCTTTGTATGTGTTATGTATATCAGTCATCTAGTTCCCATATGCTTAGCTTGGACTACATGATGCTGTTTGGATTGTCCGGCATTATTGATAATATTTATTATAATTACCTTGTCATTCTTTAAAATCAATAATTCAAGAATTTAACCCAACGCATTATTTCCAGACAAATCGAAGAAAATCAAATAAGCGAAGATCAAATCTGCCTCCTCGTAGCGAACATCAACGAATTCGTACTAGCCCACAGCATTACCCTCAACACAAAGCCCCCCGGGGAATCCCCGGAGCGGTGGGATAAAATCAAGAGATCCCTTCAGGGTTACCTCCAGAAGTTGATCGAAGTTGGGGAAGATGTGAAGGTGGAGTTGAATGAGACGAGTCCTGAGTGGGGGCTGGTTACGAAGCATTTGGATACGCTGATTGAGATATTCTTGGAGACGACTAAAGCTGTTCTGGTGCAGCAGATGAAGGTATGAAACGTTTGAGTATTGAAGGGTTATTTTGAGATGAGTTTAACTGATTAAGAATGGGTTAACCATAGTTAACCTATTCTAAACCATAAAGTAAATTTCAACACAAACTAGGTTAGTATGCTAAGGTATAAAACATTTGAGTATTGAAGGGTTTAACCTAAGACGGGTTTCATCATCATCATCAGCCCACATTAGTCCACTGCTGGACATAAGCCTGTAGGTATGGGTGTGTTGACTGGGTGTTCCTAAACCCGTACCTGTTTTTCACTAATATTCCTTGGTATTCCGGATGGAGTGGAAGGTTGATTGTGGATGAACAGAAGCAGGCAAGAAGAAATGAAGAATGTTATTGATGATAGTATGAATGATTTTAATGAAAGATGGATAGATATACAAGCAGAAAGAAAACTAATATTACGTAAAAGAAATAACAAAGCAAATTATATGAGAGCGCGTGAAGCTAGCGAGATGGTTGGCCGCGGAATGTGCGAGCGAATGAATGAGCGGCTGCGCGTGAGTGACGTTTCGAGATCGGTCCGAAGTATGGGTTCAGTTCGTTTGGGGTATGGCCCAAGTGTAAAGAATTATAAGATTTGATTTTTAAATTATAAAAGTTAATTATTATTTTGAACTCATATTTCGGATCGATGTTGAGTGGCGTGTAGGTACGCCACATATTCCCCCTGGCCAGACCGTGACTACGGTCGATAAAAATCTGGAAACCGGACTCTTCTGCCGCTGCGGGTCCTCTTCTCTTCGACAGGTGGCTCTGCAGCGGGAACGGGTTCAGCAGGGGTGATGACAGCAGTAGGTGTAGTTTCATCAGCGTTTATTGGAGTAGGATACGCTGGTACTCGGGCGTCTCTCGTCGTGTAAGCTGGTTTCAGTCGGTCAACACTGACGTTGGTCTTCTTGCCTTTAACGTCGATGGTGAAGAACTTCGGCTGCCTCTCGATGACGAGGTAGGGACCAGCATAAGGAGGTTCAAGGGAACGGCGCACGTGATCTTGACGTAGAAACACGTGAGAAGAAGATTGAAGATTACGCGGAAAATAAAATGGCGAAGTAGTGTGCCATGAAGTGGGACGAGGAGCGAGCTTTTGGACATAAGCTCGAAGACGGGTTGAGTATTGAGTGATGTCATCAGAACTGAAAGTTTCTGTCGGAGAAAGGAACTGTCCAGGTAAACGTAGAGGTTCACCGTAGACGAGCTCAGCTGCAGAAGTCTGAAGATCATCCTTCCAGGCGCTGCGCATACCAAGTAGCACGAGCGGGAGGGCTTCTGTCCACTGCGAGGTAGTATGGCACATGATCGCTGCCTTGAGTTGCCTGTGAAGACGCTCGACGATGCCATTTGCTGCAGGATGGTAAGCAGTGGTGCGGAAGTGGCGCGCACCAACCAACGCGGCGAGGGATTTGAAGAGCTGGCTCTCGAACTGGCGACCACGGTCTGTAGTCACGCGTGCAGGGCAACCAAATCTGGAGATCCAGGTTGATACCAGGGCAGCTGCGCATGTCTCGGCAGTGATGTCTTTGAGAGGGACCGCCTCAGGCCATCGAGTAAATCGATCGATGACGGTAAGGCAGTACCTGTAATCATAAGACAGAGGAAGAGGGCCCACGAGGTCCAGGTGTATATGGGAAAACCTCGCGGACGGGGTAAGGAAAGAGGAAAGAGGAGATTTAGTGTGACGGGTAACTTTTGATTGTTGGCATTGCAAGCATTGCCTAGACCACTCTCTACAATCACTACGAATCCCTGGCCACACAAATCTTTGCGTAACCAGTCGCACTGTAGCTGCGTTTCCGGGATGATGAAGTTCATGTAGCATAGCAAAGACTGGTTTTCGTAGCTGTGGAGTGATGTAAGGTCGTGGCTGTCCACTAGATATGTCACAGAAGATAGGTTCGTCGCAGTGTACAGATTTTACCATCTGGAGTCTTAAACTGGAGCCATTCTTGATCAAGTCTTGCAGTTCTTGATCTGATTCCTGATATCGTGCAAGAGCTTGATAGTCGAGACCTGTTATTTCGTCAACACGAGATAGAGCGTCAGCAACAACATTCTCCTTGCCGGGTATGTATCGAATGTCAGTGGAGAATTGGGCTATGAAGTCTAAATGTCGAAACTGACGTGGAGAACATTTGTCTTTGCAGCGTGAGAAGGCGAAGACCAAAGGCTTGTGATCGGTGAAGATGGCAAAAGTCCTCGCTTCGATCATATGCCGGAAGTATTTGATGGCTTCGTACACGGCGAGTAGTTCTCGGTCGTAAGGGCTATATTTGACCTGGGAGCTGGAAAGTTTATGAGAGAAGAATGCAAGTGGTTCCCACTCAGAGGTGTTCTTCTTACGTTGTTGTAGTACAGCTCCAATGGAAGAATCAGATGCGTCCGTGACGACTGCGAGATCCGCTGAAGCATCCGGATGAGCTAAAAGGGTAGCCTGAGAAAGTGAGGTTTTGCAGTCTTCGAAGGCACGCAGCAGGTCTGCAGTCATGTTCACTGGTTGTGAACCTTTTACCTTAGGGCCAGCTAGTAAAGCATTTAGCGGCGCATGAAGCTTAGCAGCGTTGGGAATAAAGCGACGATAGAAATTAAGCATTCCCAGAAAGCGTCGGAGGTCCTTGATGGTCTTGGGAGCAGGAAAGTTCTGGATAGCCTCGACCTTGACGTCCAGCGGTCGAGTTCCTTTGGCTGAAACGTGGTATCCCAAGAAGGTTACTTCCGACTCACCCAGTACGCATTTGGAGGTGTTGATTAGCACTCCATACTGCTTTAGGCGATCAAATAGCTGACGTAAGTGCATTTTATGTTGAGAAAGGCTATTTGAAAAGATTAGAATGTCGTCTATGTACCCGTAACAGAAATCCAGACCTAGGAGTACTTCGTCTATGAATCTCTGGAACGTTTGTGCAGCGTTACGAAGTCCAAATGCCATATAATTAAATTCAAAAAGGCCAAATGGAGTTGTCAGGGCCGTCTTCTGGACGTCATCAGGGTTCACCTTGATCTGGTTATAAGCTTTCACGAGGTCCACTGTTGAGAAAATGGTACATCCTGAAAGTTGTTGAGCGAAGTCTTGGATGTGACGTATAGGATACCTGTCAGGTATGGTCCTAGCGTTGAGTGAGCGGTAGTCACCGCAGGGTCTCCATCCATCATCTTTCTTTCTCACAAGGTGTAAGGCAGAAGACCACGGGCTCTCAGAACGTCGAGCTACTCCACTGGCTACCATATTCTCGAACTCCTTCTTCGCAGCTTGAAGTCGGACAGGATCGAGACGTCGAGGCTTACAAGAGACAGGAGGACCAGGTGTCGTCCTGATATGGTGCAGAGTGTTGTGCTTAGGAGATGAAGGTATACCTGCAGGTCTGGTAATCTCAGGAAACTCTCGTAACAGCATGTGGAACTCCGATTCACCTGTCACAGCCTTGATCGATGCTGTGTCGTCAGGTAATCTGGATGAAAGGGCACTTACTGAGAGTGAAGTTACGCCATCGATGAGACGCTGGTTTTTGCAGTCCACGAGCAAACCATAGAACTTAAGGAAGTCAATTCCTATGATCGGTCTAGTTATGTCAGCGATCGTGAAGCTCCAGGTGAAAGCACGGCGAAGACCTAAATCCAGCTGCATCTGCTTAACACCGTAAGTATGGATAACAGAGTTGTTTGCAGCTGTTAAGGTGTACTTAGACTTAAAACAGGGCGTTTTGATAGCCAACCGCGGGAAAACACACAGGTCGGAACCAGTGTCCACGAGGAACTGCATTTTGGATGCGCGATCGGTAACGAAGATACGGCCTGTTGATGAAGGGCAGTCGTTAGCCGCTACTTGCGACCGCCCTGACCGTTTTCCGCCGACTTGAAAGTGCAGGGCTCCTTGCACTTCTTGGCCTGTGCTCCGTAGTTGAAGTGGTAAAAACAGTGAGGACAGTCTGCAGGTGGTTGCTGAAAACGTGGGCGAGTGCGAGAACGTGAGCGTGAGTTGTAGCTGTTACGGCTATTGTGCTGCTGCGATCGCGATCGTCCACCGCTGGAAACCTGCTGGGTCAGCTTTGCGACTTGCTTAGTGAGTTCACAAACTTGCCTGGCCAGATCATCGTGAGTTGTTGCAGTTTCCGCTTTAGAAGTTGAGGCCACCTGGGGAGTGCTAGGAGCTATCTCGTGTACCTTGTCCGCTAAATCTGCCAATTTATCTAGCGGTAATTCTACCTGAGTAGCAATCACGGTCTGAATATTAGCAGGCAATCGGCTCGACCAAATAGTTGTCAGGAAATCCGTAGGAACAGCTGGACCTGCAAGACCTTGTAAGTGGCGAAGGAACTGAGAAGGCGTCCTGTCACCGAGCTCCTCATGTATCAATAGCTGTTTGACACGCTTCTCCTTTGACGCTGAAAGGCGTTTGATTAGTTCTAGTTTTAATTTTAGGTACTTGTCTGAAGCAGGTGGATTCGTGATGATATCCTTGACTTCGGCAGCATAACGGTTGTCGAGCTGGGAAACGAGGTAGCAAAATTTCGTCTCGTCCGTCGTAATTTTAGATAAAATGAATTGGCTCTCTACCTGTGCAAACCATACTGCCGGCTCTTCAGGCCAAAATGGTGGAACTCTCACGCCAACTCGGAGAACTTCAGCACCAACAGCAGGCTGATTACGAGCATCATCAAACTCGTCAGAAGACATCTTCCAAGAATCAGAGAAAAAAAAAAATTTTGCTCACCGCTCTTCACTTGTACCACACACCAAAATCCTTTTGTTCGGCGAGAATTCTCGAATGTTCCGGAATGTCATCCAAGGTTATCCAACACAAAGAAAAGACTCACCAATGTATTGGATCACGTCGGGGTCACCAATGTAGGTATGGGTGTGTTGACTGGGTGTTCCTAAACCCGTACCTGTTTTTCACTAATATTCCTTGGTATTCCGGATGGAGTGGAAGGTTGATTGTGGATGAACAGAAGCAGGCAAGAAGAAATGAAGAATGTTATTGATGATAGTATGAATGATTTTAATGAAAGATGGATAGATATACAAGCAGAAAGAAAACTAATATTACGTAAAAGAAATAACAAAGCAAATTATATGAGAGCGCGTGAAGCTAGCGAGATGGTTGGCCGCGGAATGTGCGAGCGAATGAATGAGCGGCTGCGCGTGAGTGACGTTTCGAGATCGGTCCGAAGTATGGGTTCAGTTCGTTTGGGGTATGGCCCAAGTGTAAAGAATTATAAGATTTGATTTTTAAATTATAAAAGTTAATTATTATTTTGAACTCATATTTCGGATCGATGTTGAGTGGCGTGTAGGTACGCCACAAGCCTCCCCTAATGAGCGCCATAGCGCCCTGTCTTCAGCTGGTCGCATCCAGCATCTGCCAGCAGTCTTTCAGGGGTTGTAGGGCATCCTACAGTACGTTTACCAAGTCGAGGTCACCACTCAAGAACACGTTTACCCCAGCTGTTATCATTTCTTCGCGAAATATGGCCGGCCCACTGCCACTTCAGTTTGCTAATTCTCTGAGCTATGTCGATGACTTTAGTTCTCTGTCGGATGTATTCGTTACGAATCCTATCCTTCAGAGAAACTCCGAGCATAGCTCTTTCCATAGCTCGCTGAGCGACTTTGAGCTGGTGGACTAACCCTATCGTGAGTGTCAGCTCCGTATGTCATGACTGGTAGGACGCACTGATGACGCAAGACGGGTTTAACTAATTAAAAACTATAAAGTAAGTTTCAACACAAACTAGGTTAGTAGGAAACTTTCACTTAACGTGGACTATAACATGGATTGTTTCAAAAGGGGTCTTCTAAGACTTAAAGGGTCGCCAACGCGCGTGTAAGGTTCCTTATATTGCATGCAGGCGTCCATAGACTGCTGTATAACGTAGTGGTTTTATTCTCTTTGGTTTCTCTTGTGTTTCTCGCGCGCCGAGGGTTTTGAACTTTTGCCGTATAGGTGGGTACGTATATTGATGTCCTCTTTGGCGCGGTGGGTGAAAGTCCACCTGCGATGCATGAGGTTGCGGGTTCGATTCCCGCCTAGTGACAAATATTTGTACGATCTGTAGATATTTGTTCAGGGTGTTCTGGTTGTTTACTATTATTTATAATAAAAAATAAGAAGTTACCATAACACAAGCTCTGCTTAGCTTGGGACTAGATGATGCTGTGTATTGTCCGACATTATTTATTATTATTATTTATTTATTTATTTTCACTCATCTTTTTACAGACTCTAGTCTCAATAATCGAAGAACCGCCATCAGACCTCCTCCTCAAAAGCACCCTCACCTCCATCGGTCATCTGGCCATGATGAGCGAAGGCCCAGAGAGCCCTATCCACGAGAACTGCTCCAAAATCATCAAGGAAATCACTGAACTGCCTTTCGTGGACTGCGGAGTCCCTAGGGCTCTGCTGACGGCCATCATCGAAAGCAACAAGAGCTCTATCAAGGCTTTGTCGTTGAGAGCGTTGGCTACAGTTTGCGTGACGGCTGATGCTGTGAAGCAATTCGAGGAGGTAATTAAATTAAAAAAAAAACTTTGATATTACTAGCTATTTAATATTACGAGCTACTAGCTATTTAATATTACGAGCTACTAGCTATTTAATATTACTAACTACTAATATAACTACCTACCTACTACTAGCGAAACCTCCTAGTACAAGTATTCTACACTTATAAGGAAGCTTCCAAAAAAAAGTTTGTATTTGTATAATATTACTAGCTATTTAATATAACTAGCGGTCCGCCTAGGCTTCACATGGGTATTAAAAAAATACACTTACACTTTGGGTTGCTTTATTGATGTTTTCATACAGATCCCTAACTTTTTGGTAATATTCTACATAAAATTAGAATCCTACATTATCTCTAGTATAGTGAAAGATTTTTTATAAATAGATCCAGTAGTTTCGGAGCCTATTCAATCCAAACTAACAATCAAATCTTTTCTCTTTGTAATATTATAGTATGGATTTCTTTGTAGTGATTTAACACACGAAATGTTGCCATAATTACGTGGATTATTAGATAATTACGGTAATGTTGTGATTAGTTGCGCTTTATTGGTATCGTGGCGTGAGAATATGCGAAGATTTGTTAGTTAATCGTAAGTATACTTACAAATATTTTTAATTGCATCTTATAAATTATTTTTACTTTACAAAGTACAGTACAAAAGAATATAGTTTGTAATTTTTATCAGTTTTTGTTATAAAATGTCATGAAGCGTAACTTAGTTTGGCTAATTTTCGTTTTCTTTATGGGTGAAACCTTTGTTAACAAACTGGCGGAAACGGGGCGGATCGGCGGATTTAACATAAATTTAATTTTTCACGGGGGTTCCTAACTTTTTTAAAAATATTCTAGAGCCTATGTTCATCACGGAAAATTAAGGATTCTAATGGTGCAAGAATTTTTCAAATCGGTCCAGTAGTTTCGGAGCTTATTCAATCCAAATAAACAAACAATGAAATATTTCCTCTTTATTATAGATAAAATTACAATTAAATAACTAAATTAGAACTATAGAGGTAGGCCGACCGTTTAACTGGCGTATCTTCTGCGTGGTAAGAAGGGAGCGGGGGCGGGTAGCGCTACACACGGAGTCAATAATGGCACTGCTAATGGCACTGCCGCGCTTGACGTGGTTCTCTCTAGCTCTCTGCTCCGCGCACCCCTTTCACCCACCCGGTAACATCTCCCCCCGCTCCCTTCTTACCGCGCAGGAGATACGCCAGTTAAGCGGTCGGCCTATAGTATTTATACTTGGGACAATTGAGCTAACTACAGACTGCTGCAAACAAACTACTGGTAGCTCAACTAATCCATACCACTAGTTAGTTTTTTGTTGTTGTTTTTTATCTATGTAGCGAAACTATTCAAATCATATTTTGAGCACAGAATGTAAAATTGCACAAGATGAGGGTAGTTGCATAAAATTAACATAAATATGAACGCATAACTTGTTGCTTCATTTCACATCATTAGCAATTTTTGCCCATATACCCGCTGAATTGAGGCATTTACTTTCAAACAGAATAACACCACCTTTTACTGTATTAATTTATCTACCCAATAAATTGAGCATTTGATATTTTTAACAAAAAACTAAAAACGGATTTTAATTTCAGTAATTTTTCGGGAATCATTTTCGTATGGGACCATCTCGAGATCTTTCTCTATACAAACCCATATCTTATTAACACCCGAACATAGCCAAACTTCGTCCTTTTTACCGAAGTCAGCTAAAAGCTCATAAAAGCTCTTATAAATAATAAATAATAAATAAATAGTGACAGAGGGAACAGTAACTATGAATGTTCGTAATTAATACAAACCTTTGGCACACTGCAAGAATCATACCCGCAACTTTTTGCGTCAACGACTTCGCCGACTGCGCTAGAGAATGACAATGAAAAAATGGTATTAATTCTCTTAGATACACTAAAGACCAGAGCTAATTCGGGATTTTTCTTCTATAACATCCGCTTTTCCTTTATCTTATTTATAAATTAAATCTATAATGACAAAGAAAATTACAATCAAATAACCAAACTAGAACTAGTATTCAAAATAGAATAATTGAGCTAATTGCAGACTGTTGCAAACTACAGGCTCAACTGATCCATAACAATACCAGAAATAAACAAAACTTAACTGTGACCTCCCATTATTAAAACTTTTATTTCCCAACAGGGTGGAGGCATCGAGATTCTGTCCGACATTCTATCGGACCGGTCGAACCCCGAGCCTCAAATGCGGGAGGCTATTACCGTGATGACTCAAATCACGGCGCCCTGGCTCAGAGGGCACTACGATCTGATGCAGCTCCATATGTACCTAGACAGCATTGTTGATAATATCACGGGTAAGTTGTATAATCAACCTAGTGACTTGCTCCGGCTTCGCACGCTGATACAAAAACCTTCCTCTTGAAACAGTGTCGATTGTATGAAGTAGCTAAATACAATGACGTAGATATTTTTGATAAAAACCATTGTAGATTTAAGCGTAGTATAAAAAAGATCTTGTAAAGTTATTATTTGTCTAACTAAGTTTTTACATTAATTTTTTTCTTTAAGTAAGTAATTTTTATATTTATGCATGCAACATATTTTTTCTCCGTGTTCACATACTTGAACTCAATCTAGATCAAAATTATAAATACCTCATGTTCAATATAAGTAATTTGATTGCTTTGATTTGTGAATGAATAAACAAATAAATAAATCACTCTATCTATTAAAAAACCGCATCATTCGTTGCGTAAATTTCAAAGAAGATACTATGTAGTGATAACAATAGTTTGTTACAACAAACTGACAGACTTACAAGTCTAATCAATAACAATAGTTTCGTAACAAGTAGCGACATCTAGCGTAAGTAGTAGATATAGACAGGTCGAGCATTATTTTATTCATTAAAAGTTTATCTAACATTATTATAAATATAATACAAAACACTCGGATTTTAACTACGACGCATTAGCTACACACACATCACGGGCACTTTCGTTTTGGTGGTTTACCTGAACAATATCCTGAGTACAAAGTGGCGCCATCTATCGACAAGTAGCCGAACTACTTACACAATTAAAAAAAAATTGTACATCAAACTATACAAATAACAATGATCCTTCTTTCCAGACATCCTATCAAAAACGGAATGTTGCCAACTCTTGCTCCTCTGCACAGCGTGTCTCGTCAACTTGGTGCGCGAATTGGAGCTGGAGAGAGAAGATAAAGATGGCGGCTCTGATATCGTCGAGGTTATCACCAAGCATCGGACAGTCGAGAGGTTGCTGGATGCTGTGAAGCGAAGGGGACCGAATATATCGGTGTTTTTGATGGTGAGGATCATTAGCCTCTTAATAGTTTTTTTTTTAGTTGCAGCACTTTTATCATGTCCCTTGTAGGTTGAAGCAACAGGTTGAAGCCCATCTATTTACTCTGCCTTTACTGTCAACGGCTTTCTAAATACTCAAAGTCATGGACCCAACGCGCTTCAGACGTCACATCAGACTTGACTTGACTTATTTGTTATGGCAATATGTCGTAGCGAAAAGCATGCGATGCCATAAAAAAAAGAAGTTGAAGTGTCTGGTATGCCACTTTTCTGCCAGTATAAATTTCATGGAAATATCAAAGTCATAGAGTAGAGGCGTATTTGCAAAGATTTGCAATAACCGGAGCGCCGCTCTTACGGTCTTAGAGCGGTAAATTTCAAAAAACACCATGTCACGTCATACTACTAAACTATTGTACATTTTAAAATAATCTGATGGAAATGGAACTAGAGCATTTTGATTAAATTTAAATCTGTCGTTAGTATTTTGTTTAGCTATAAACTTAGCTTAGTGTGTGGGCAGAAAACAATAGATTTTCATTTACTACAAAACCGGAATGAACTGATTTGTTGGTTCTCATTGTAAATGTAAGCGAACTTCGAAACTATTTCGTGTTGGAGCTGTTCCAGCACTATTAGTACATAATTATGTACATTCATTTATGAATCCGTCAAACTGCGATATGTAGTTTTATAGTAAAAATAGATTTCCTTCTAATAGTGGACTTATCTTAAAACTATAGCAACTAGCCCTAAGCTCGCATGTTATGTGATTTTTTGTAATTCTTCATCGTCATTATCATCAGTCCACTCATCTATCATATAGTCCACAGCTGTATTTTTTTTAAATCCATAAGATTCATTCCTAAACTATACCTATCTATCCACAGGAACAAACAGCGTCTCTCCTCGTCTCGCTCTCTCGCATCCCTCGCTGCCTACTAATGCTGTCTACCGTCCGCGCGGCGAGCGTGGCGCTAGTGTGTTTCACGCGAGCGGCGCCGGCGCCGGCACCGAGACAGAACGAGCTGCGAGCGCAGGCGAGGTTGCACTGTCACGTGGCCGAGGCTATATCCAGGTGAGATGCAAGATACTGTTATCTATACAGTAGACAATGGCGTGAGCCTGGCTGTCTTTACGCAAACTTGGAGTGAATTCTAAATTCAAATTGAATGGGTACTTATCATTAGAGTTAAAACTTGAAAGGCAATTTCACAGCTGCTATTTTAAGCTAAAGCTGTGGCTAGTGTATGCGATTACTCACGCATTTATGATAATATGAGATGGATCAAACAAAAACATATTTTCTCTGTTACACAAATAACTTCTGACTGTAATTTAATCTAATGTGGATCACCCATTTAATATATATTAATATTGTTCCACAGAGTCTCAGTAATGCCAGACATAGCGCACCAAATAGTCCAGTTGGAAGGAGTTCCGCACCTAACCCGTTTGGTTAGAGCCCAGAGAACTCGCCCAGCGCTGGACACCAACCCAGACCAGACTCTCATACACTGCCTCAAAGCTCTGAGGATCTTGTACAAGCAGTGCCCGATGGCCTTCGCAGAGTATGAGAAAGATGTCGAGGAAATGATTCAACCGCATCTTATGAAGTCACTTATGCTTTTCTCTGCTAAGCAGGAAAGCTATGTATAAGGCATAAGAAAAACAACATTATCAGAACTTTTTGATGTTGCAGTTCAGAAGAAAATAATGTACCTAAAACTTGTTACTTATTTATCAATGGACATTAAATTATGGGTTTCTTGAAATATTAAGTACCTTGTACTAGAACTACGTATTTATCTTAGTTACTTTGTACTTAGTATTATTTTTGTAGCAGACTGATATGAATATTAGTTATAGATAAAATTTAATAAAATGTATTTAAAAGGATCTACTTACGAATTATTAGCAATGAACACTAACATTGATTTAAAATAACCACCTAAAATGAATTTCGTCGTAATTAATTTTCGAAGATTAATGTCTTAAGATACCGGTGTCGCCATCTATTGACACAAATCAAATGAACAATAAAATGATGCCCTGTTTTTATGCCATAGATAATTCATCCCACTTTTAATAAAAAGTATTACTGTATATAAAAGTTTATCTAATATAAATGCTTTGTATAAAACGCTTTTAGATATCCTATACCTTTAAGTTCTCAATTGAGGCCATGATTATACTACCTAGTCTTTTATTTTGATACAACTTTGTATCCATTGATTTATATTATAAGATTTAAACCACCAATTTATTTTTAAGATACAATCAATTTATATCTTTATCAACTTACTAATTAAGATGATTATTAAGTATTCGCTTGAAAATACAAAATTGAAATGAAAATGTAAGTATTTTCTGTTAGCAATATTCCTTACTTTATTTTGTGTTAGCTAACATTTCAAATTTTTGATTTCCCTGCTACTCATTGATGTCCTTCTTTTCATTGCTGAGGGACTTATAATGTACCTTTGTGTATTTAAGTTGTTAGCTTATGAATTTAAATAATTGATTTGTCACTTTTTAAGAAAAAACACTTCTACTTATTAGTTATAAGGTTTTTCATAATATTTCCAAGATATTCTTATAAAATTGGCATTCCCTGCAATATTGTTGGTTTCTAAATAAAATATATACTCATTAATTTGTGTTTTAATTAAGATTCCTCCTGATATATTAGTATAAACATCTGCTTAGCAAAGTCATTTATGTAAAATTTTATCTTAGAGCTAATTCAAGTCATTCTTAAAAATTACTCATTGTCATTAAAATAAAGTTCCTTAAGAAACTCATCGTGGTTTATCGCCAACAAGGAAATACGCGATTAATGAAAGTATAATAAAGTCATTCTTAAAAATTAGTCTTTGTCATTAAAATAAAGGCACTTAAGAAATATCATCCATTAGACTGCTTCACATTCTTCGAATGCACGATGTCAACTGTGGTTTCATGGCACGGCCTCAGGTCCATGTCATGCATTCCTAGGGAGAATTTGTTCTCCGGGGCTTTGTAGAAGTCAAGACCTCTGCCGATTTTGATTATCCAACCCGAACTTAACCTGGAAAGGATCAGAGTCAGGTATATTAAGTAAGGACCAAGTAGCAGGCATCAAAGATGATGGTAAAAAAATAAAACTTTTGAAACTATCATGGTTAATAACAATAAAGTTTTATAACAGAATATTTACCATGATATGAGTATGAAATATTGGAAAACTCAAATCATGGTCAATATCCCAGACAGAAATAATTATGTTTTTGTCTGATCCATATAATATTATTAAAAGTGCGAAAATAACTGTCTGTCTGACTGTTCACTTTAAACGGCGGCCTGGATTTGAGTTTGAAATATTTTTATAGTTAGAACACAAAACTCAAATCATGGGAAATATCCCGTACTTAGGGGTATAAGAATAGTTGACGGCTAACTACTGCTTGTGTTGGAAGAATAAGAACACAAATGTTTAATTCGTCAACATATTTCTAGTCGCACACATTCTTACACAAATAAGGTCCAAAGTTAAATTACAAACGCATAAAGGGCCTACCTATGGCCTAGTTACGGAAACCAGTCCAGAAACAAGTGCTCTGTTTAAATTTATAGACGATACAATGACAAAAATGTGAAATTGGTTTAATTGCCGTTAAAGAACTCGGTATTTATTGGGAAAAAAATTACTTGGTTATCGAAATTTGCTTGTGACAACCACCATTTAGTTTCTTTTTCATTGTTGTTTAGTTCAAAATATTCATCATCATCATAAGCCTATAATAGTCTACTGCTGGACCTCTAGGCCTCCCCAAATGAGCGCCATAGATGGCATTATTCATTTGGGGGTTATTGATTACTTGGCTATTGAAATTTACTTGTGGCAACCACCATAAATTGCATTATTATCATTGCCCATAATTATTTCAAAAGATTGTGTTCAAGTAAATACGTACGTTATCTGTCTATCATGTAGTGTATCCGAGTACTCTACCCTCAGATTAACTTTATACTTCCGCAGGTCAGCGGCAATGTTATTGAGCCCATCTCTTTGTTCCCTTTCCGACTTGTTATCCCTGGACGTTAGTAACTCTATGAGCCTAAGGTTCGGACAGGAGCGGACACAGAGCTCACAGAGGCGCAGGAAGTTTTGACACTGGAATAATTCATTATATCATTATAATTAGTTTTTTGAGACATGGGTATAGAAATAATTTGTGAAAGATTAGAATAGGTACCTAACTCAGATAAAAAAACTGAGGCAGATGGAAAACCCCTATATCACATAAGTTACAGCAGTTTAAAATTATAAATAAAGCTGGACAATCTTAACAACATCATCATGCTTAGCTTAGTAAGCTGATATATAGAACACCCGAACAAATGTCTGTAGATCATACAAACATTTGTAAATTTTCTGTTCACTTGAAAAATTTATCTGCTTAACAGAATTCAGACAAAAGGTATTGGAAATAATCTGAATAAACATGATTTATGACCTCTGCCTGCAATGCAGAAGGTTGCAGGTTCGATTCCAACCTCAGGACAAATGTTTGTACAATCTGTAGATATGTTCAGGATGTTCTGAGTGTATTCTATATAATAATAAAAAATATCTATCTATTCCCTTGAATTATGTATATCAGTCATCTAGTATCCATAAACCAGGCTTTGCTTAGCTCGGGGCTAGGTGATGCTGTGTGGATTGTACACCATTATTTATTTATTTAATTTATATAGCCAAACCTGATGATAACTTCTTATGTAAGGGTCTTCAACCAGGACAAAATCAACATCCTCATCCAGAAACCGTCCAAACAGAGTCTTATAGCTATGACCTGTAGAATTGTTCTCTATGTGAACTTGTTCATGGAATAAACCGGCATCTTTCTGGTGTAACACTATTTTTTTTATTTTCTCTGCTCTGTTCATGTATTCCTCAACCTTCTTTCTTAGGTATGTTCTAGTTTTTTCATCAGGTTCATCTGAAAATCAGTCCTAAAATCATGTATTTATTTAAAATGTCTTAGAAGCTATAGCACTGTAATTTATAATTAAATAAAGCTGGATAATTCGTACAAGCATGCGTCACAGGCAGACCCATGCTCGCTGCACCACAGAAGTCTTTGTTATTGTTATCAAACCTTTCATTTTATCCACCAATATTTGAAGACCTTCTTGGTAGCATATTAAAGCCTCTGTGTATCGTTCTTTTGTGTCTAAATCAACACCACGTTTGAGTATATTTATTGCAGTAGAGTCGATGTTCATTATAAAGGCTTTGCACTACATACGAATAGTTATTGAGGGAGATGGATGAACCAACCAAATTGTAATAGAAAGAAATTAATGTAACGTTACGTTAGTAATTTATTACCCAACCAAATGAAAAGTCAACAAATATGATGAATTTATGAAGGAGGCTTGGAATACTAAGCTATTAGAACACTACATTGTAATGAGATAATATTTTTCCCTATAATAAAAAAGGTTAACATAGGTCGAGTAAAACTACATTTTGTGTGTAACTTTTCTATTCAAGATATTGCATGGAAATAAATACTCAATATGAACGTTAGGATATTCTGTGTTAGGATTTGGAAATCCAACGATGATTAAGTTGACCTTGAGCTTGAGTTGAGTTTGTGTCTGGAACTCGTTTTGAAAACTTATTACCAAATGTTACGTTCCCTTATCTAAACTACTCGATGTGTGTAAGAGACTACTTGTAGTATTTATGGTTGTAGTCCTTTATACTACAAGTCTCTTACACATCGACGTATCTAGCTCGTAGACTAGTATTGTTAAGTGCTACAAGTAGCGTCTCTAGCGTATGTATTACCCTTATGTATGTGGTCCATACCAGCTACCTTTGAGTATCTAGAACGTCGCAAACATAAAAAAAAAAGTTTAATTTATCCATGATCGCACAGAAAGTAATGGAACGGAACGTCGAACTCGAACGAAAAAAATGTAAACAAAAAATTAAGAAGACCTACGGACGGAGTATGTACTTTCAAGTCAACATTATTATTTAATAAACATACTTAAAATCTCTACTGTTGAAAACAAATATTGGTTTCCAAGAGAAAGTTTTCAGAATATGGACGTTTATATAGATTTATGAGATTTATTATTAAGGATAGAGAGGTGCATTTAAAATGTCTCATCAGCTGGGACGTGTTGTGTCCATGATACTGAACCGGTATTTTGGTGAAATTGTGCAGAAAGTTGGCGACGAATTGTTCACATACGGTGCAAAACCTATAGCTTTGCTTATTAAATCATCTGGCTTGCCTCGGTCTCAGGTATTTGTCCATTAGCCATATATGAAAATAATAGGTTATGTTCTAACATGGACCTTCCGTGGACCTTTCAATTAACAGGGTTCATTTAAATTTACCATTGTTTTCAGGTCATAGAAAGTCTGCGTACATTACTGAAGTTCGATTTGGCTACATTCGAACTCTCTTCTAATGGAGTGGTAGCAGATTACAAACTGATACCTGAAAATGTCCTACTACTTATTAGATATCCAAGGTACGGCTATAACAATGTATTTATATTCCTCCATAGGTTCTAATAGGTTCTATCTTTACGAAAATAACTGAATGGAACTTCATTATGAATGTAAGGGGGTTAACTATGAACCTATTTTGTGTTGTAAGAATACTGTTTTATTTTATTTTGTGAAGGGAACTTGTCACCTCAAACATTTTGTATAGGCCTCTATTACAACATTTTACCCAGTCCTGTGCCACACCAATCCATTTCTCATCACAGCTTGAGAAAAATCAATTCACTCTTTAGATTGGAAAGAATGCAGACCACTTAAAATTTGATTTGCCTCTTCAATCCAACCAGAACAAATCTTTGATCTCTAAACATAACAGAAAACATTTCTTATTGTAGATACCTGCTGCAAATGAAGGCTAAATATGGCACAGAAGCTGAGATCATAGTTGAAGAGTTGCTGCAGACAGCTACCTGCACAGCATCCGTTCTGCTTGTCACAGTCGCCAATAAGTATAAAGATGACAAGGTATATCCACTCTTTCGTCTAACATTTGAACGTAATGCTTCCTTGTCACATAGATAATTTTCCTACTTTCCAGTAGTTTATTATCTCACAAATGTATCTATGCTACAAAAGTACAACTCAGGTGCTATGGTGCTCATAAGGAGAGGTTAGTCCAGCAGTGGTTAAAGATTGTGATGATAATGTATGTCAATAGAACAATATATTGCATGAATACAATTAATACGAATCTTTTATTAAATATCTTGTTTTAAAATACATATTTTACTTTATGAAATTACAGTAAAATTATACTATTATACAGTTACACAAGGTATAGCTAAATATAACTAGGGCTGCTGAGAGAGGAACTTCCTGACTTTTCACCTTTATAATATTTCACCATTATTAATATTACACAAATATTAATAAATTATTAATAACATCAAAAGTTATTCTTCTGAAAAGATATGTAGTTGAAAACACTTCCAACTCAAATTTCAGGAGAAGGACTTCAGCATTATAAAGCTAAAGGACACCTTCATAAGCCTGGTCACGGCTGCATACATCCAGCAGGCTCCCATCGGTGAGCTGAAAGAAGGCAGCGAGGTACCCACACTGGAACCTGTGGCTACCATAGTACCCGACTTGAATACTGGGGCTCTGATGCAAGCGGCCAGTACGGGGGATGTTAGCGAGATTAATGATAGTAAGTATTCCTAAATGATAAAATGCCATCTATGGCGCTTATTAGGGGACGCCTATAAATAAATACATAAATAAATAAATAATGCTGGACAATCCACACAGCATCATCCAGCCCCAAGCTAAGCAGAGCTTGTGTTATGGGTACTAGATGACTGATATACATAATACAATAATATTAAATAGATAGATTTTTTTACTATACCTAGAAAACAACCAGAACCCCTGAACAAATATCTGCAGATCGTAAAAATATTTGTCCCGAGGCGGGAATCTAACCCGCCTCCTGTGTCGCAGGCGGACCTTCGCCCACCGCGCCACAGTGGTCGTCATTAAGACGCCTAGAAGTCCGAGAGTACTGTAGGCTGATGATGATGATGAAGTATTCTGGTGAACCGATTACGCACAAATATGCATTTTAGTAAACTGCATATTAAATCAACGCACTGACAAACCAAGCGGCTTCAGCGGTTCAAGTGAACACGGCTATCTGGGTCGGCGGGTTCGGTGGCAAATTTAAAAACCGAACTTTAAACTTGTTGAGTACCTATTTGTTGCGTCGCTCAAGACACTAAGTAATATCTTATTGCTTTGTGCCTCGTATTTAAAATTTCGCAAAAATTGATACAAATGTTTTTATATCAACAAATTGTTTTCAGAAATTTACTGGAAAGTGAACTATGACCGGTTTCACCAGGACTTCAGGGACGATCTCATGATCAAAGCGATTACGCGTCGGATTGACGACAATGGTATGGTATAATATTTGTTAAAGTTTCGCGCATCTTATCGTGCTGTTCAAATGCCACGTCGCCATTATGTATAGTAAACAACATCGACGTCATCAACAGCCTATGATAGTCCACTGCTGGACATAGGCCTCCCCTAATGAGCGCCATAGAATGCATTACTCATCATTTGGGGGTTATTGTCCATAATTCCCACGCTGGGCATGCGGTATAGTAAATATGGGTACAAAAAAAAGGGAACAGAGATGAGTATTTATAGGATACATTAACTAAACAATAAACCGAAAAGTATATAGGCGTCCAAAAAGGTCCCTGTCTCAGCATTATGCTGCAAGTCAAAGCTAGTAGCGATGCTGGTTTTCAGACAAGACCTGTCTTCGTAGAGTATGGTGGAGCAGGATGGCACGAATGTTGTATAATTTACAATATATCATAATGAGATGAGAAACTAGAATATATAGATACATAAGAAGGTAGAAGAAAAATATATCGTGTTTTATAATAATAATTGTCGATTAAGACATTTATTTATTAATAAATTTATTGAAGCTCACAGTTTACACCGAAAATAGTCATAATAATGTATAGACGAAAAGCCTCAGACGCTGAAGATTATAAATTCACTAATCACCGCTGAACAATAATATTTAATATTTGTTTCTCTTTTCTGTAGAGAATTTCAAAATCCTGAATATGAGGTGTATGTATGAAAGTCCTTCATGCAGGATTTCTTATCCTACCAAAATAATATTGGTCAATACTTTTTTTTGTTATCTTATAATTTTTTTTAATTTTGAGCAGGTGTTTTGTAATTGCAATCGCTGGGATTTACAGGATGAGAGATCCATTGACATCTTCGTCCTTTTTAATTGCATGACTCAAGTTCGATTATGTAACGTTTTTTTAGTTTAGTTACTGTAACGTTTAGTTACTGTAATAAATATCAAATTATCTTTTGATGTTGACTGTTTCCCAGCGGGCGAACTCCTCCGTCTGATGCTGCAACAGATGTACGCCACATCCCCCGCGTGGACACCCGCCTCCAACCCTATCCCAGCGCTGGAGTTGCGAGACAGTTGCCGCAGACAGGCGGACAGACCTCTGCTGGGACAGTACTTGGAGCAGTATCTGAAAGTACTCGGTGAGACAGATCTTGTTCAGTTCAGGTCTTTTACAATAATAATAAATCATTTATTTCAGAAAGTGCCGTGTGGTGCCGCCGTGCCGGCATAGAATTTCACTATCACCACTTTTCCCGTGGGTGTCATAAGAGGCGACTAAGGGAGGCACAGCGGGAGGCGGGCAGCAGCGCCCTGTGCAGAATAACTCGACCAAGCTGCGATCCCCAATCCGCATGCCCAACATTGGGATTTTGGGCAATAACCCCCAAGTGATAAATAATGCCATCTTTGGGCTCATTAGGGGAGGCCTATGTCCAGCTTTGGACTATTATATGCTGATGATGATGATAGAATAAAGACAATACAATAGAAAAGTAAGATCATCAGCTGTATAGAGATTTTTGGGGGATTGCAGACCTTAAACGGAAAACAGTGGAAGACTTTAAGGCATATATCAAAGGACATGTTCGAAAAAATAACAGAAAATAGGACTATATAGGTTAATATAGTTATATATATGTTACAAACCATCTAATACAGCGAAGGCTTATTTAATTTTTCTGTATGTCCAGATGAGAACGGCTGCGGCTTCATCCGGCAGACAGGCGACGCCGCGGGCGGGCAGTATGTCGTGCGGACTAAACACGCCGTGGAGCAATTGTTGCACGCAGCGCTAGATCACATCGTCACGGAGCGACTGGGCTCCAAGGCTGCTAGGATATTTAGGTAATATACAAATATACAAAGTTATTATATATGCCTAAATATTATGTAGAATATAGTAAAGTACGTAGGAGCTAACTATAATAGGTAGGTATGTCTAATATATTGGCTACGGCCGCACGTGGCTCTGGGCCCGTGTGATAACTGAGATAATTTCACTATGAATGTCACTTGTATTATACCAAACCATGTCGTCACTGAGCGACTGGGCTCTAAGGCGGCTAGGAAATTTAGGTAACTGTTACTACTTACGATTTATATGTCATTAGTATATACATCGTCACGGAGCGACTAAACTCCAGGCTGCTTGGATATTTAGGTAACATAGCTTTCACTATGTAAGTTACTAGTATTAGGTAGGTATACCACATCGTCAATGGGCGATTGCGCTCCAAGGCGGCTAGGAAATTAAGGTAGCTGTCACATACTCGTCATAATTTTGTTATGGCATTAGTATTATACTACATCGTCACGGAGCGACTGGGCTCTAAAGCCGCTAGGATATTTAGATAACAGCTTTCACTATGTATAATATTATGTCACTAGTATTAACACATCGCCACTGAGTGACTGGGCTCTAAGATGGCTCGGCAATTTACCTGGTTTCTACCTAAGAATAAGAACACGTTTTGTTTTCTGAAAACCGAAGTATATTTGCAATATATAAAGTTACAGGGTGTTCGGTCCGTAGTTTGCCAAAATGAAATGGGGGGTGGAGGGGGTTTTCGCTACCTTCTCGACACCCTCAAAAAATTTTTGGCCCTACACGGAGGATTTCGTATGCCTAAATATATGTATGTTGAATATAGTAAAGTATATAGGAGCTAACTATAATAGGTAGGTGTGTCTAACAAATTGGCTACGGCCGCACATGGGCCCAGAATTGTATTTATCTAGGTTCCTACCATTTTTTTTTTATTCAAAATACTTTACTGAAATTAATTAAATCAGATCGGAATTTTTCACGGAAAACACGCTTTCTTTTGATTTGTGTATTTTCAAAAAACCTTGAGGCAGGAACCTCAATAACTAATATAATACAAATAATAGCAGGTCATGATGCAAATATGCTCAAATTTCAAATCATTTTGGTATTACGTTTGTATGGGAAATTTATCCGACGCCGGAGCCTTAAGAAATAGATATAAGTGTAAATAATACTTTCTTTCTTTCTAAGTACTGTTATTTTATTTATTAATTGTTTCCAGGTTAATTAGATCAAAGAAATATATTGAAGAAGATGACATACAAAAAAACGCCATGTTACCAAACAAACAATGTAAAGAACTGACATACAAGTTATTAGAAGAGAATTTTATAAGTGTCCAGGTATTTTAGTTTTTACATTATAATTATTTGTTCAGGGTGTTCTGGTATAATAAAATATCTTTCTATGTATAATAAAATATCTATCTTTGTACTTGTAAAATATTATGTATATCAATCATCTGGTACCCATAACACAAGCTCTGCTTAGCTTGGGGCTAGATGATGCTGTGTGAATAGTCCAGAAGAATTAATTTAAAAAAAATAATGTTTTTATCTTTGTTATTTTATTTTTATTGACAATAAAATATCCACAGCCCTTATAATATTACTTATACTAATATTGAAAGCATGAATGAAAAAGTTGTCCTCAAACTGAACATTTATTAGTATTTATATTTATATATTGGTCCGCCCCGGCTTCGTACGGTATGAGAAACATTTCAGAAGTATATATTTTACACACACACACATGTTGGGTTGCATTATTAAAGTTTTTAATACGGATCCCTAACTTTATAATATAACGTATAATTTATGAAATTGTTGTTAATACCCGTGCGAAGCCGGGGCGGACCGCTAGTATTTTATAAGTGTAATAGTTATCTAACACAAGCTGCTTAGCTTGAGGCTAGATGATGCTGTGTAGATTGCCACTATTTATTTATCAGTCATTATTTTATTTATTTAGTTATCAGTTATCATTATTCATAAAACCATGTTTTCTTTTCAGCCAATGAGAAAGGCAGCTTCTTCTGGCGGGATGGCGAAAGCAATATACTTGTATCACATCAAGTTGCATGATGTACGTTGTTTTCAAACTATAGAAGCCTTGGTTTGAAAGAGAACTTCAACTTCTTTATTTATGGCGCCGCTAGCTTTTGACCACGACTCTGCCAGTGTCGGTGACGGAGTTCATAAAGTTCGAATACAATATGAGTTTTATGGATTACCTATTTATAATATAATTTAGCATCTATATGATTTTGCTAAAATAAATAGACAACACATATAAGTATGAAAGAGAAATTGGCAGAAATGTATTTGACATAACCAAGATTAATCAAAAAGTACATTACATGATCTTCGATAAGGAAATATTGTCTTGGTAAACTCTGTGGCGTGGTGGGCGAGAATCCGTCTGCGATGTAGGAGGTTGCGGGTTCAATTCCCGCCTCTGGGTAAATGTTTCTACAATGTGCAAATATTTCTTCTTGGTGTTTTAGTCGTTTAAGAGATAAGGCCGCCAATTCCACGGTCATATAGTAAGTTAATTTTAGAACCGATTGTATTCTATTTATAAGGCTATGAAATAAAGAATTATCTATCTTTTAATTTGCAGGTAGCGCACACAGTACAAGAGATGTGTTACCGCGCGCTGCACAACACTATCTTCCGCGGCGAGGCGACGCGCGCGGCGCACGCGCGCCTGTTGGACAAGCAACGCCGCGTGCGGTCGATAGTGCACTCGATGCGCGCTAGGCAAGAGCCACAGCATCATATCACTGATGTAAGGAAACCTCTGATCTCATATTTGGATCTCACTAACCTCTCTCGTAGACCGATGCTACGAAGCTGTCAGGGCGCTATGGCGCTTATTAGGGGAGGCCTATGTCCAGCAGTGGACGTAGGCTGATGATGAAAACATCCCAGACTTTCCGCAGTTATAAGATGGCCCAGCCTTTAGTCGCACCCATGTATAATCAGTGCAAATATACTTGGTCTAGTATGAACAGTGTGAATCGGAGAGGTCCACGCGGACTTGCTCAGACCATATTAGACCCATGACGTGCACACACCCTGGGTCCTTTCTGTATCTTTATGTTCCTATATGAGGCTGTTGGACAGAATCCGAAAGGATGCACCTCCACAGCGGCTTTCAAATCGAGGCTATAGGCTATCCTTGAAAAGTTCTACTTGATTAACGAGTTGTAAGAACTACCAATTTGAATAGGCCAATTGAAATACCAAATTGAATAGGCTCCTAAACTACTGGACCGATTTGAAAAATTCTTTCACCATTAGTATCCTTGGTGAACATGGGTTATAGAATATTTTCAAAAAAGTAAGAATTGTTAAATACCCGTGCGAAGCCGAGGCCCGCTAGTTATTAATATTTCTCTCATCGCTTCCAGGTGGAAGAAACCCTGACTCCTCCAGAACTAGCTCTGCTGCAAGGCATCGAGAAACAACTGAAACAGCTGAGCGCAGCTGAATTAGAACTGGATAGGAACCTGTTCATATTGCGATGGTACTTTATTATGTATCCACTTTAGAATATTCGACCTTATTCGCATCTGAAGAAAGCTGAGTTTTCTGCGATTTGGTCAATTATGTATCCACTTTAGAATATTCGACCTTATTATCATCTAAGGAAAGCTGAGTTTTCTGTGATTAAGTACAACAACCAGAATCAAAAGTAGACGAACAGTATATTCCTATTTATGTATCCACTTTAGATATTCAACCTTAACCGTATGTAAGGAAAGCTGAGTTTTCTGCAATTGAGTACAACAACCAGAGTCAAAAGTAGACGAACAGTATATTCCTAATAATGTATCCACTTTAGAATATTCGACCTTATTATCATCTAAAGAAAGCTGAGTTTTCTGTGATTGAGTACAACAATCAGAGTCAAAAGTAGACGAACAGTATATTCCTAATAATGTATCCACTTTAGAATATTCGACCTTATTATCATCTGTAGAAAGATGAGTTTTCTGTGATTGAGTACAACAATCAGAGTCAAAAGTAGACGAACAGTATATTCCTAATAATGTATCCACTTTAGAATATTCGACCTTATTATCATCTAAAGAAAGCTGAGTTTTCTGTGATTGAGTACAACAACCAGAGTCAAAAGTAGACGAACAGTATATTCCTAATAATGTATCCACTTTAGAATATTCGACCTTATTATCATCTAAAGAAAGCTGAGTTTTCTGTGTTTGAGTACAACAATCAGAGTCAAAAGTAGACGAACAGTATATTCCTAATAATGTATCCACTTTAGAATATTCGACCTTATTATCATCTAAAGAAAGCTGAGTTTTCTGTGATTGAGTACAACAACCAGAGTCAAAAGTAGACGAACAGTATATTCCTAATAATGTATCCACTTTAGAATATTCGACCTTATTATCATCTAAAGAAAGCTGAGTTTTCTGTGATTGAGTACAACAACCAGAGTCAAAAGTAGACGAACAGTATATTCCTAATAATGTATCCACTTTAGAATATTCGACCTTATTGTCATCTAAGGAAAGAAGAGTTTTCTGCGATTGAGTACAACAATCAGAGTCAAAAGTAGACCAACAATATCTTACACAGTGTTGGATGAATTTGCCAAATATATACAAACGTTATACCAAAATGATTTGTAATTTTACTGAAATGAAATTAAACCAATTTTTTTCAAAGACACGTTTCTTATTAGTTCTGTAGATAGGTTAAAAGCTTGTAGTATGAACGTAGATAAATACTATTCTAATACAAATAATAGATCATGGAAAAAATATGCTCAAATTAAAAATCATTTTGGTATTACGTTTGTACGGGAAATACATCCCACGCCAGAGCCTTGTAATGAGCTGTTTATTATTATTTGTTAATTTTTGTTGTTATGTCACTGTAAATACAATTTACAGTCACCTGTGTTAACATTGTAATGCAATGAGAAACTCGCTCAAATTCCGGTCATCTGTAATCGTATGACTGCAGTACCATGTACATAAAATGTTTTTAAAAGTTATAAGGTGACTTTGTTGAATACAAACGTTTACCAAGCAAGTGTTTTTTTACGAATCCTTTGCTTTTCAAAGCATCAGTTATGAAATATGGCTTTAGTTTCTAAATTTTTATAATCATTGGAATCATAATGTACGAGTACTCGTAGATAATCACGTATGAAGTTATCAGTGAGTAACTTATAGGTAGTTTGTTTACCGTTATATGAAAGGAATAACTTTCCGACGACGCGAAACGAACATGCAGTATTATTAAGAAAGTTAGGGATCCGTATCAAAACTTCAATAAAATAACCCAAAGTGTAAATGTATAATTTTTGAAATTTTCACAATAAAACCATTTCACTCTCACAAATGGCTTAAAGAAAATTTTAATATTTATTTTAAATAAAACTAAATAGATGGTGTTGATTTGGGTTTTGGTAGCATTAAATAAATAAATAGGTTCTCTAAAAAAACGCAAAAAATACATTCTTAAAATTTTATTTGACCCCATTAAAAATCAAATCATTCAAACAATTTACAACCTATAGTGTCGATTAATTCGTAATTATAAAATACTCACCTTCTATCTACATCGCGACACACATAAACACGGTTCAAGTTCTTAAGCAAACTTACGTTACCCAATTATAAAATAATAATAATAATTAAACTAACTCAACTGAGGTGGTTCAAACGACAAAAGATTTTTTTATACATAACAAAAAAGGTACGCTAGTTATTTATGTACCAGTAAAATTAAAAGGGATCAATTTTTTTAAATCATTAGATATTCATGATGTTAATAAAAAATAAGTCTGACCAGACATTTGCTAAATGTTAAAAATGTCTTTAAGATTTCAGAGTTCTTGATAAATAAAACATTTTTTTTTACAAGAAGATATATATAGATTATACTATAGATTTACATCTTAGTTTCATCTTTATCTATTTATTTTTAAACCTGCTTTCAAAATATACATGGAATTTTGAACACACCTCATTTTTAAGAAATAATATAATGGGCAATGAATCAACATCGTTATAATCATTAATATTAACAAGTTTAAAGATTATGTACGTAATTAAACATCTGTTATACAGTGACACCTAATATTTTTATATTTATTTATTGGAAAATTATATTTTGTGTGTTGACAATGACTTAAAAATCATAGAGAGAATTCAGTTATCCCAACCAGGATATTTTGAGGCATGGTTTCGTTTTAATTTTTATAGCATTCTAAAACGGTTTAAATCCTAGAATTATAGGGGTCTAATGTCACGTTCCTTCTTTACTAATCTTCTTTAAGTCAATGTCAACACACATTAAGATACCCACTTGAAGCTAATTATTACTAATATTCATCTAAATTAGAATAAATATTTACACACCGATTCACCACACCTTGATGTCACAAACATACTGAACTAAAACGGATTCATACAACACTTCATAAATAAACAAATTGGATAAAAATCAGGTGATTTAAGTGTTATCTACCTCATATGAAGTCTACAGCAAAATATATTTCCTAATCTTTTTTATCTGTTCAGCATCATTGACATTGTTTTTGACATAAGCCACTGACTGGCTTCTGTCAAAAACAAAACTTAATCTTATAAGCTATGCCAATATGCCAATCAAGGGTCTTTTTGCTATTTCGCTGTATTATAAGCTTTATTTTTGTTTCTAATTGCTGAAAAAATTGTCTAGTCTAATAAATTGGATGGTTCAAACAAAATGTTAACCTCTCACACATTTTTGTTCCTTTTTGTGCGTAGAGATAATAGATTAAACGTGCTAATCACTTAAAATAAAATTGACATCAAAGGCTGTGGATTTAAGATCGAAACTAATGTTCTGACTAGTTATCAACATGTCGGAACATCACTTGAACTATTCTATAATTTGAAAGCCATTTAATAAAAAAACCGACTTCAATATTTCACCATCCCAAATGTTTACAAAATTATGGGACCACCAGTTCTAACGATAAAAGAATCTCTAAGCGAACAATACAAATATCGCTTATCAGAGAAAACCGAAAAAACCGTTTAATTGAAAACGTCCTGTTTTGAAGTCGGTTTAGAATATAACAGTAAAGACATCGATCTATCAGGCCTAAGTATCACCTTAATATTTTACCTACACATTTCTATACATATAGAACACAAAGCATTTTTTTTTCATATTCAAATAGGTTTAGAATTCTTTGAAAATGTTGACCACTCTTCGAAATTTATGTTACCACAGGTATACACCGCTTAGATCTTTAGGCAAAAAATTAGATTATTTAAAGTAGAAATAGGTTTTTATTGCACGAAATCCCTGGAATCTTTATCAAAAAAAAGCTTTCCTAGAGAACAATGGTACTAAAAAAAAGGAACGTAATGTTACTGAAATTCATAGAACTTTTCGAAAACGTAAAAAGCAAAAAATAAAACATGCACATAAAGTTGTATCTTTAAATTTATTTAAAAACTAGAATATTTTACACAACTTAACAAAATACATACATCAAAATAAACAGCAGCAACCAAAATGTCATACTCATCAGGCGTTTTAAGTTTTCACATATTGTACATGCAAGTGTTTCAATAAGTAAAGGCTTTTCCCAAACAGAACGCGTTATTACGCCGCGTCAGGGCGCTAATTGACGCCGCGCTATAACGCCGAACTGTACTATGACGGTACTCTACTGTCACACAGCGACAAATCGTTGCGTACGACTAGCGCCGCCGCTATGTGTGACAGTAGAGTAACGTCATAGTACAACACAGTTTGGCGCTATAGCGCGGCGTCAACTTAGCGCCCTGACGCGGCGTAATAACGCGTTCTGTTTGGCAATGCCTTAAGCCATACAATGTGGAGCATGGCACAGCCAATTTAACTCTTGAACATTCGACACAAAGATTACCTTTTAGCAATCTACCAGATTAGTGATGTGACCTCTCCAATTCAATGATGATATAAAGTAGAAAACGATAAAAATAATACCATGGGTAAAGAATAGTTCAAGATAAAATTAATTAGGTATGCCATACATCCAATATTGTTCAATTGCGTAAAAATTTAACTGATACAAAACATGATCTAAATGGCAAGATATTCATACGAATTTGGCAACTAAACTGAACTTTTGCTATAAAATGTGAATGAAAACTATTTCATAATACTGGTGACGTCAAACTGACCTTAATTTCATCGAGAAAATAAATTTGTACTATCACAAATGTTGCAGCTATCAAGCAATGTTGGAAACACATTTTTTCAGTTTTTGTAAAGCTTAAAACAAAGAAAGGGCTACGCCGAAACATGAAAAAAAAAACCTTAAGCCAATTAAAAATAATAAATTTACTACGTTATTGCCACATCAAATACTTAACTAAACAAGAGTGATATAATAAAATATGTAAAAGGTTTGTATACAAATATTTACAAAACATCAGAAACTGGTAACATAAAACCAGCAAGAGTTCTAAAATATCTTCAAATACAGAGATGCATATGCTTTTCCACACAGTTCATTCAAAACATGATTAAAAGTAGTTGGATAAAAATTTTGATGGCTGTTACAATAATATTCGTTGACCAAAATATTTCCATTCCCAAAAAATTATTTAGATAGAACTAGATTGCTGGGTTTTTTTTTTACTTCATAAGCAACATCCAAACAGTTAAAATATTGATTGATGTGTGGATTTCTAAAATGTATGGAGGTATGTTGGATAGTGAAGAGTGCCCGATCGGGTAGTTTCGTTGTTATGGACTGAAGCATATTCAGCTATAACAAGCTTACAAAACAATTTAGTAAAAAATAATCCAATATTGCATGAACTTATCACAAGTCCTCCCTTAAAAGTATTAAATCGAATATACTATTTACATTGCAAATGAAAGTTCACTTACATTTCGATTCTATATTTAATTTGTCATTTATCTTTTATATAAATATACTTTAAATTCATTTAAGATGGCCTAAATAATACTAAACATTTGTAGGTTTTTGGATGATAGGTAAAACCGAATCGAGGAAATGTTCAATCCAAACGATAGGCGATTCTTACTATACATTTTGACGAACCTTATTCCGAATTCTACTAAATTTAAAAAACCGGCAGCATGATCCTAAACGAGCTGTCAACATACGCGTGAGATTACTATCGCTTACGAAACTATCCAGAATTACAGGCAATTAAAATTACTTGCGATATTTTCAAACGAAGCGTAGAATGTGCGTACAGAAACCGATTTGTGCTTATTGAATTTTTGAAATTTAATGAACAATCTCGCTCTATTCTGCATTCAAAAACATCCCAAGTAACCGGAGGCGACGTTGTATCCTGTCTACACTGAACACATTGAGTCCATGGTCGATCGCCGTCTCGCTCGCCCTAGTCGCCGCCTGCATCGCTCCGTCTCTCGACGGCATTACAATATGCTGCAGGTTGCTGTGCAACAACTGCTTGAGCCGCCTTTGCTCTTTTGTCTCTGATCTGGAAAATTAAATCCACAATGAGGGTTTACATGTCATATCATAGAGAATCTGCACTAATTAATCTAATAAGATGGATATACAGATGGATTCTAAGTAACATGGTGGAATGGGAATAGGACTTACGTAGAAAGGAGAAAGGAAGGGTGGGACGGTGAGTATAGGATTTGTTAACTCCAGCGAACTTCTGAAAAGGCAATAGAAACGGTTTATTTTTGCACTTCGCTGCCTGGCGCAGCTCGTGGTAAAATGGACGATGATAAAAAGTTTCCGAAGGCATGGTGATTCGTATCCCAGCCTCCTTAACTCTTTTATAAGTAAGTAAAAGTAAAAGAAAGAACAAATGTGTGGATGTATGATTATTATTCTTCTTTCAAGCTGATGTTTCTTTTGAAATCTTTGATACTTCTCTTCTGTTGAAGTTTATTGCGAGCGTATCATCTTATGCATGTAAAGAAAACGCTTGATTGACCAGATTTGCCAGGCACCTCGATAAACGAACGAGTTAATGTCGAACTTTGTTTTACATAGCGATGCATCAAGGCTACATTTACTCTGTCCTATGTGGATGACAGAGTAAATGTAAAGTAAAGCTCTCCACGCAGCTATATCCTCGTGCGACATGAAATAATCTAAATCGGATTTTGTCTAAGAAAACACGTTTCCTTATTATTTGTGTAGATAGACCATTATTTTTAAAAAAGCTTGTAGGACCCTACGTAATATTCTAATACAAATAATAGCAGAACATGGTGAAGATATCTTCAAATTACAAATAATTTAGGTATAACATTTGTACAGGTGGTGAAGACAGGGCGCTATGGCGCTCATTAGGGGAGGGCTATGTCCAGCAGATTCAGATTCAATAACTTTATTTCTTTAGGCTTACAAAATAAGCACTTAGCAGTGGACCAACATAGGTTGATGAGGATGAGGATGATGATGTTTGTATGAGAAGTTCATCAGTCACCAGATCCTTGACGAGAATGTGCGAATGTGGAGGGACGAGGATAATAGTGAATGGTACTCGTAGTATACCGTGTGAGTTGGGCTCGGGTAGATGCTCGCGCGGCACCAGATGCATGACAGTGGTGCGCCCCAGCGGGAGGCCCAGGGCTCCGAGCGTCACGGAGCTGTGCAGGAAGCGCCCCTGGTAGATCAGGCGCAGGATCTCCGCACGGGACACCAGCTCGGTTGCCCAGTCCGCTGGAATTACAAACAAAATCTATTTACTAGTCTGCTTCACACGGTTATTTAACAACCTAACATATTCTATAGCCTATCTTCATTGGGGAACATTTAGATTCTAATAGGGAAATATTTTTTAAGCCGTTCCAGTAAATTCGAAGCCTATTAAATTCAAATAAGCAAATAAAACAATCAGATCTTTTCTCTTTATAATATCAGTATTCATGAAACAAAACCCACAAGCTCTTTGATCTAAATAATAAAAAAACTTATAATGTAACACAGCCAAAAAATTATTTACATTTTAAATAATTAATCTGATATTGACTATCACTATAATTTAAACAGAGTAGCTAAGAATAAATGTTGACTTAACTTATGCAAGAACAAAATAGTGCGAGAACAGATTTATAACAAAATTCATCTTTATATTAGTGCTCATACACATATAACTTAAAACCTACCTATGTGTTCGTATTATTGCCAATATGCAAACAAAAAATTAAACAAAACATTCGATTGCGTATTTCGGAGAATTAGAATAGGATCCCAGCTTAGCTAGATATATCTACGTCACGAGGGTGTGAATAACATGGGCTCGGACGACACGAACCTATGTATGTATGTCGTCGTAGACACAGACACAGGGCTATATTTCTCAGTGTCTGACCGGCTTAATCCGATTCGCTGTCGATAGTGTGGTAAGACCATTAAGTACTTGGTAAATCATTAACAATGTCATTGACATTGAATAGCTTCTAAATCATTATCTTATCAGCAGTAGGAAGTACCGTTTCATGTGATGTGAGATTTATTTTATTTATGATGGTGTATGGATTGTCCGGCCTTATTTATTTCTTGTTAGTATTTAACAATTTCAACGCCGCCATGTATTACCGCTGGTTTACATGTATAACGTTGGCCATAGTTAACTTAATTTTAAGCGCCTTGATGCGTGTAAATGTTTGATGCGTGTAAAGAGAATGTAACTACTCGTTAGTTGCAGATAAAAAATTGCTACCTACCGACATGACGAGCAGAATAAAATATTCCTATTTTTCGGATAAATTACTCGAAGGAGGCTTATTATCACTTAATGTGTTTGGGCAGGTTAAATTAAGTTGATTTTAAGTTAAAACTAAGGACAAGTAACGTTAATCTTCATTATCTTATAAAGTTTAAACCATTCATCGACGAAAAATACATTTCGTGGCCTAAAAGTACCTAAAGTGGGAACAGTAAAAAGTAACTTTGCGTTTTAGTTCCAATTACGTTCTAAGTTCTCAATATTATTGAGTTTTAGATAAAATAATCACGAATTAAAACATTCAATCATTCACATTTGAAAAGAAATAAGTGATAGACAAAATAAAAAAAATATAATCGATGCCCCCAGAGAGATTTGAACTCTCGACCCCTGGTTTACAAGACCAGTGCTCTAACCCCTGAGCTATGGAGGCTTGCGTCGGGTCCGTTGTAAGTGCCGACCGCCAACTCAGAGCGCTAACGCAGACACACCAGTATAAAATAGCACACATTCATAATTCACGCTTGTGCACTGGAATGCGGCTGGAGTCAACAGATGGCGCTGTAATAAATCGCGGTTTTGTTTATTCACAGGTGGAATTTATTTCTTTATTCGAGAACCATATGGTCGGTGGTTGTTTGTTGTATGTTAATATAATCAGTATTTGCTTGATTTATCTTCACGAGTTGCTACAGTTTTTCCATGTTTTTAAATTATTTATTTCTATGTAAATATCGCTTCCCTGATAAAAAAAAAACTGTTGGGTTAATGAACTTGATAATAAGGGGCCTTTTAGTGTAAGATTTTGCCAATTACTGTCTGTGAACACAAGCCATGAAGCCAGTCCGATCCAAGTCCTTTACTTTATGTTCACAATCTGGCATCTAATCTCCCAAACAAAGTCGTAATTTAGTTGAATCCAGCTCATAAAACTAAGTGTGAAAATGAGCTCCCTTATCTGCGACTTGAAAAGGAGAGTGCCTGACCGACAGTTCGTCCGACTTTTTCTAGCCGGATTTGAAGCATGATCGCACAGAATACGGTAATTATTTTCATAGGTAGGCATGTCAGGGCATGATCTATTGTAATCCGCTATCAACGCGACGACGACGTCATGACGTTGAAGCTCCCAGAAAGGTTCAACAAAAAATTCCAAATTGGCATTGGCAACCGAAGAGTTTTTACGAACAGTTAGGTACCTACTTATTGTATAAAACATTGAAATTGTTATATCCATTCTTCTGAATTCCATGAATCTCTGGACGATCTCCAGTGTATAATTAATGAAGCACTAAGCACTAACGACGTATGTTTGTCAAAAGAATCCACTTTATTTTTTACTGACTACTTTTGCCAAAGACCAACATAAATCCGGATCACTCCGGACTAAGGTCGTTCCGGTTATTCCAAACTTTTCTACGGCAACACTACCAGGGCGGCATAGCACTGGTAGTCGCAATATTTCAGCAGCTGAAGGCGAGCGCCCGTTGCGGCCAGTAGCCAGACTAGGGCAATAGCCATCGCGTGAGCCACACCACTAATACCCTAATGCCAAACCTACAAATGTATAACAAGAGTATACCCGAGACGTAGGTAAGGTAATAAACTAAGTTAGTTTATGGTCGAGTCCGAACGAGCAATTAGTACTTTTCAACTGAACATACTTAATGCTTCTCAAAAGGCAGCAAAAAGTTTTCTTAATTTAACTGTACCTACAATGTAGTATTGTTTGGATTTTATGTTTGTTCAATGTGTAATAGGTACCATCCCATTTTTAATTTTTAACTTACTGTCATTTGAGAGCATATGCATTTCTACTTGATGTAAGATACTGTGTAAGCTATTCCTAGGTACCTAGTTTTTAATTATACATCGCGTCTCTATCTCTACTAGTAATAATGTACATAGGTAAGGTACCTACTTAATAAGGCGTCATTCCGCAAAAGCCTAAAAAAACAGCGCAGTGTTTGACAATGTCCTAATACTGCAAAATGCTGAGATCGGTACCCATTTTACCATATAATGTAGTTATAATTAAATTATAAATAAGTAATGCTGGACAAAACACAGCATCATTTAGCCCCAAGCTAAGTAGAGCTTGTATTATGGGTACTACTGATATACATAATACCCACCTCGCCACTAAGGTCGTCAACATAATAGCAATTCAACAATTAATACTTGTATAACTTGTGTTAGCTTAAGCTTTATTTATTTATTTATTTTATTTATTTATTTATTTTATTCATTTATTAGTTATGTTCATTTTTCTTAACTTCTTTTTCCTATTGCCTATTTTAACCATTAAGAGAAATAAATATGAACAAATTTTACAACCCACTATCATTTTAACTTTCCTACTTAGCAGCAATATGGTAAAGTTGAAAAGTTCAAAAACGCTTTATCAGCACCTAGCTAAGACACCAAACCATATTTAACTGAAACCTATGGTAAAGTTGAAAAGTTCAAAAACGCTTTATCAGCAGACACCAAACCATATTTAACTGGAACCGTAGATAATTTGTTCATAAATGAATTCCTTAAACTATCGTAGTTTTCATGGTAAAATAATAACTATCCTACTTAAATCCGATGGATTTAATGAAGAAAAATAACCAAAACACTATTTCACAAACAAGAAAGGAGAAACGCTAAAAGCATCAGCAATATTGCTAGAAAAATAGTAGGTAAATATTCTTGAATCCGATGAATTTAACGACGAAGAGTAACCAAAACCTGTTTCATAAACAACGAGGGATAAAAGCAAAACGACCCAAATTTGACTTTCAATGTAATAAACGTCGACGTGGATCGCATACGTCACAGCGCAGCAGCTACTAAATGCAATCGACCTGATGGACGGACACCGCTGGCTGGTAATAAACACAGCCGAACAGCGATAACCACAGTTACAACGATGGATGGAATTGAACAAAGAGGAATAAATAGTAGCTTGGAGCTGGAGCTCTTGATTGCCTAGCTACTTGTTAGCATATTAGCCAGCGTTGACTCAATTTTATTTCAATGATGAATCTTGTAATGAAGATGGATATGAAGAAGATAGCTCTTCTAACTAATGCAAACAATACCAAGACAGGACATAAGAAATATATAAAGAAACCATTACAAAACAAAATATTATAATACCTAAAGAAATCGTAGAGGTACATAGTTGTAAAATGTAGGATGGTGCAAGATAATTTGGAAGTCTAGCAACACCAGGCAAAGACTGAGGTTGTGACGTAATCTCAGTTTTTATTTGATGGTGATAACTAGCATATTAATAGCCAGCGAATAAAAACACTGCTGGCATTAAACTAGGCAACTATACAGACATTGAACGTACAAAGTATGACGTAATAAAGTAGGAAAAAAAACAAAACAGACAAAATGCTAATTTACAGTCATACGAGTTAGTCACGTCAATCACCAACTGAATATTAACATGAAATACCTACATACGCCCAATGTTTTTGTTTCCCGTGTACGCAAATATAAAGGTGCAAGTATACTAGAACGAACGCGCGAAAAGTATCACTAACTAACGGGTAACTGACCTCGCTTAACTTTACTCGTCGAACGAGGTCGAATCCGCTTCAAAACAATTTTTGCTTTTTACGCATCGCTTACGCACACACTGCGTGGGCATAATGCCGGACATTGAACATAAACGATTTTGTCTATAAAAACATGTTTAAGTTCGACATCCTGCTATTTTCATTAAGATTTAAATGTAAGCTGGCAACGCCTTCGATTCAGTTTATATTAAATACTTAATTATGGAACAGTTGTATGAATATATTTTACCTACACACAGGTGACCTTGTGTTCCCACAGATGGGCAAAATATGATCTCTGCACATAAAGAACAATCAACATTTAATACAACATATTTTAGTTGTTATAAGCATAAATATTTTCTTTGTAAATTTCCAAATAACTACTGCACAAAAAATAACGTACTACAAAAATATTTCGGTTCATCTACGTTGTAATTCTGTCTTCATTTTCAATTGCCCGCACGAACGAGCGTTACGAACGAACGATGGAAAGAAACCGACGAAAACACAATAAAATTAGCATAACATCAGCTCCGCGATATCCATCGGCATTCCTTTGGCATAACCAGCGAAAAGGGAATCTGGGAAGAATAGTCAAGTAACCAAGCTATAGAATAACAATTTCATTTGCATAAAAATACGTGCATTTAATATATCAATGCTAAAGTAGGTAAGGTACCTGAATTCGGGACAGTAGGCCAAGCACGGGGATTGTTCTCTAGGGTAGAATAGACAATAATGACATCGCATTGCCATACATTGCGTACATTATTGATGTTTAAGAAATTAATTTCAAATTATTTACGCATTCGATGACAAAGTGACGTCATTTTTGTCTATTCTACCTTAGACAAGAAAGCCCGTGCTTGCCCTACAGGTAAATCTACTACGGGGAATGTTTAACGGCACTTTGTACCATTTTCGTCAAATATAAAAGCCATCGGTTCGGAGACATTACTTATACTTACTGTCATTTCTTTCAAACATTTTCCGTCTTTACGAGACTGAAAACGGTCTGTGTTTAAAAATAAACCAGCAGTTTTATAAAAGTATGTTCCTTTGGGAACAGAGCACGCACCGTGTCTGCGCCACGTGCCTGTCATACCCTAGCACGATTCGCTCATTTTATTTTACACGTGAACAGGAATTTATCTATTTTCCTCTGTGCAGGGAATAACACAGACTGAATACGGGGAATTATTTTAAAGCGTTTTCTGTGAATTGAAGCTCTCTGTGTAGCCCGCATCGACCTAATTATTAATTCGCTTGAATGTTCAAAAGAGCTTTCGTTTGCGGTTATCATAGGCTTTATACTTGTTTTTATCCGGGGAATGAAATCACGGAATCCCGTCACGTCGACGTCACGTCCGCTTCCAAAGCCCCGAGGACTGAATATTACTATTTTCCTCTCTTGTCTATTGTGGAAGAAAGCTTTATCAAAAACTTGATACTTTGTTTTTGTGAACTTGGTTGGTTTGATATTCTTTTAGTTACGGTACGGAGTCTATAGAAACTTCTGCGTACTCTGATTTACATACATAGTGGTAAGCATTATGGTAATGAAGCCTAAAAACGTATCATAAATGTAAAACGGTGCACGTAAAAACTGTAGTAGATTTACATGATAAAGAAAATGAACTAAAGATTTTAATAAAACCTTCTTTTCAAATCATGTATTTAATGAACCGAAGTTAGAGATTGTATTATCTTATAACCAGTAAAGTGTGAAAAGCAATATTTTTTTATGATTTGCTTTAATGGGATATGTTTTCTCAAAGCATTGAGAATCTAATCCAGAGTAAACGAAGTTTAAATTAGTTTCATTGCTTTCATGTCGATAACACGAGTTTAGGTGCAGTGTGTTTGATACAAGCACTTTGTGAACATTACGTAATTGGCGGGCTCCCCTCGGGCGCTCTTTGGGCCCGCTATTCTTCCTCGCGTGTGTCTGAAGGCAATTAGTGCGTTCGCCGTTCATTTGTATGAAGGTGCAAGTAGATAAACAGTCATTTAGTTTTATTGCTCCGTAAATTTAGTCACTTATTTATAGACACAGTGATGGTATTGCTTGTAACACGGTAGAAACGGCTAACAAAAAAAAAAGGCCTATTAGAAGTGTCTATAAAATTTATGAAACCTTCTTATGTTCAAATAACTAACTTTACCTAAGTTAGAGAGAAAATCAACAAAGAAACTTATTTCATACTTATCATATTACATCCATTTGAATACATCTGCTTTCAGTTTCTATGGAAAAAACTAAAGCCATTTACCGGCAAACCTCCATCATAATATTACAATGGCATAAACTGATTTCCATGGCGTCAGATCGCTCCACCCCATTGAGCACCCCAGTTCACCCTCACTTCATATTCAATTTATAGACCGTTATACTGTCGCATAGATGAAAATAATGTTCTGGGTATATTTATTAAATCAACTTCTGTAATCAAGTCTGTAAACAAACACTTTCTTCCCTTCATACAGTTACCTACGGTTTGATATCTTATTTTATTTTCGGAATTGTTTACTCAATTAAAGCCATAAAAGTCAGCCAGTTCGTACATCTCATACATAGCAGTAGTATATTTACATACATAAAAGGATTTCCTAACTGTTTAACATGTAGGTAGAGTAGCATTTTTTATTCAATCAATTTTACATTTACGAGTATCGATACCATATCTTACTACGTCTTAATAATCTACAAGGCAATTGTCCCGAATGTGCATTTATGAGAATTGAATTCGTTTTCATTTTTATCAAATTATATAACTTTCAGATCGTTTTCAAGACTATGGTTGCGGAAGAATTGCTAACGAGTGCATTCGTGTACTAAATTTTATGCAAATCAACACAACTCATGCAAATAGCAACCGAAATGGCGTTCGTTTAAAGAAGAGCGAAGGTTCAATTATGGAAAATAACACAATTAACAACATTGACCTCAGCCTTGCGTTTTATAACAAAATCTGCCGGTTTGGCGCGATTTTGGCATTATCACTGTCTTGAGTTCCTGAATAGCAAGAATGTGTCTAGCTTATGTATACAACTTCGCAAATATGGATCCTTATCATCCACCCACTCCGTTTATACTGGTACATGATACTACAGATTGTTTTTGGTACACGTGCTATATCCTATACTAATATTCTATAGAGCCTAAACGTATTATTAAGAGGTATGATTTGATTATTTGTTTGAATAGGCTCCCAAACTACTGAACAGATTAGAAAAATACTTTCAACTATTAAAATCCTACATTGAATATTTTCAAAAAGGTACCTACGGTTAGGTTAGGAAACTTGGATAACGTAACCCCACTTGTGTAAAGATTAATAATTTTTGTTTTTTTTTTTTAAATACTCGTGCGAAGTCGGGCCTTATCGCTAGTTCACATATAAAGCACCGTTTAAGCACCGCAAAAGGTGAGTAACAAACATCCTTTCTTACAAACTATCGCGTTTATAATATTTGTAGGATTATTCCGTGTTATTTTCGCGTAGTTTGAAGGTGAACTACATATGTTCAGCTATGCAACGTTTGAGAGCGAATATTATTATGATGATACAAAATAATACTTCAAAGTAGTGGTTTACCTTCAGGCCAATTGTCGTAGACATGTAACGCGATGTCGCCTGCCGAATCTGTGGGGCTGAAGACGAATTCCTTCGATTTGTTGGACACCAGGATGAGACGGAGGTTGATCTGAAACAAGAGAACTTCAATTAGTACCTAAGTAAATTATAAAAAAAATCTAGCTTTCGTACAATCGTAAATAAATAAATATTGCTGGACAATCCACAGATCATCACCTAGCCCCAAGACAAGCAGAGCTTGTGTTATGGGTGAACTGAACTTCTAGTGCTATAATGACTTCTTGACACTTTAAATTTATCTATGCGACTGTACAAAAACGTGTTATCATGTTCGAGCGAGTTGACGACAACAATAATAGGTAAAATTAGAAGTTGCCAACTCAAGCGAACTCGCGGGTTTCATTCGAGCGAGTTGACGAATAAGTCAATATATAATAACAAATAAATAACCTAACTAAACATGCTGATAAGCCTGTTTCAGACCAGAAGCTGCATTTGAACAGCAAAGCTGGCTGCAACAGGTGGCAATGGGGTCAAGGAAGTCGACCTACATACATGGAAGAAACTCCCCGGAACTAACCCCGGATCGTGGTTTATTAATTTTTGACTTTGCCCACTTTCTCGCCCTGGCAATTTTCCGCTATGAATAAGCGGAAAATTTTATGTTTGCCTAAAAGCATTTTGCAACAAAGCGTAAATTCAGCTTCTCAATGTTTTCTCATTTTTCTGCCTTTGGTTTTCAAGATAACGTAGGGTAAATAGGGAAATCTTGTACGTATACATAGATAGCCTTGAGTTCCACATGTTAAATTACATTACAAAATAAATCCTGCCTAAAAAACTGAGGCACAAATATGAGTATAACTATTTCAAGCTTTGGTTTGTTTTAAAAAGATTATATTCAATAATAATATGGCTGCTAGCTAGAATATCTTGAGATGTGACCTTTTGCATTGCATCGGCCGCTTTTCTCAGATTAACATGACAAAGCCGCGAAACGAGATGTTATTTAGTTGAAGGAGCTCATCCTCGCCGCATTAATATGTATGCAAATACTCAGGGGCCGCAGTAAAATGTCGCATAACTTTACGAAAATGTCACCAAACTTAGAGCACGCGGTGCGCGGTGTGGCGACACCTTAATGCATGGTTAATGAGCCATGATGATAGTCGCTCAAAAAAGAACAGCTGTTAAGTATTATGTTCAGCTTGTAGTAAGTAAAACATTTATTATAAAAAACAATTTTAAATAAAAAACAATAATAACAATTTTATTGTAAAGTACAAAAAGTAATAAAATTCAAAAACAATCACCCGACCCTGCCAGGATTCGAACCTGGAATCTTCTGATCCGTAGTCAGACGCGTTATCCGTTGCGCCACAGGGCCGATGTAGAAGAGCTCGAAATATCACGTGTAAAGCTGCCCCCAGTTCAACCAACCGCATAGATTTATTCAACGTCTGATTGTTATATTTTTTTTTTGCTTACAAGATAATTTTCTATCGGAGTGATTTAACGTATAAGACGTGTGATTTAATTATTGTTTATATTTGTTTACCCAATTAGTAGTTTTATATCGGTCGAGTTTTATAAAGTACACAAACACAAACAATTTGTTTTTAGTATTTCTATTGCTTTCTAGCAAGTTAATATTTTTTTATTTCAAACTAGATGACGTGAGTTTCGTATCAATGAAAAAAAAATATCCCTTTTTTATTCTAAGTCTCCCCTGTATTATTGCAAACAACAAAACGATTAACTATTCAAAACGTTTAATCCTTTCTAACTTGGAGACCACTTTTAAAGACTAAAGAACAGCAATTATTTCTTTATGCATACTCAGAAAAAGCTACATTTATACCCTACTAGGTCCTAGGATATAGGTTATAGGGTCGTATTTTACACCTTCGCGATGGAACAAAAATAAAATTAATGGCCCGAGCGAGACCCTCCCATAGAAAATATTAAACGTTGCTAGTACATTGTAGGTGGGTACATTTTTATATTTTGTGGCGGTTCGCAGGGGACGTGATTTCAGGAGGAGTAGTAATGCAAGCTATAGTAAAGGATGATTCAACTTTAAAAGCTTTTCTCTAGAAGCTATGCATCAATCGATTATTATTCATTATAATATCGATTTTCATAATAAGTTACATCAAGACCGTGTGGCGCGGTGTGTGTAGGTCTGCCTGCGACACGGGAGGTTCGATTACCGCCCCAAGAAAAATGTTTGTAGGTTCTGATGGTCTGATGGTTTTCTATGTTGGTCTATATAATAATATCGAGATTTTATCCACGGATCAGAACAGGGATGTATACATTCACATCTAAGTCTTACTTTTTAAATAATCACAAACTCACATATTAAGCTAATAACTGGCTAAACGGATTTTAATGAAAAGCAATACTTTTATCCCGTCCTATCCATTTTTCTGTGATTAATGAAGACTTATTTTACAGCGTATCTGTGCCAGGCGTTCTCGTCTGCACAATCGAGAGGTCTCTTTTTACTAGCGATCGACATCTATTGTTAGGTATATAAATGTTCAACTTTATCTAGCTCGCCCATATGCTTATGAGCTCTTAGGTTTCCTTGCTCTGCGTCGTCGGTGTCTTGCGGCGGCCATATTTCATTTTCCCCGCCAACTGGGGAGCCATCCCGCCATTCTTGCATCTACAAAACGGCGGGAAAATGTAGTACGGGTCTTTTGTTTGTGTTAACATCGTATTTTTACTTGTTTTTCGATGTTGTGTCTCGAGATTAGAGATGGTAACATCGAAAAAGGGGTCTATTAATCAAATAGGGTCTGAGATTTATACATAAGTAAGTACATCATTTTCTTTGTTTAGTGATTTCTTATGATAAGATTTACGATTAATATGATTTTATAACATAAGTTTTACGATTATCATTTTAAAATCATCAAGCTTCTATCCGCCAGCTTTTCGCTAGCATCCCTAGAAAAACTTTAATTATTTTATTAGCACAACTAGATGAAAGTCAAAAATAAGCAATGACTCATTTATTAATATCTTGTGCAAATATTTTTTCAGTTGCATAGGGTGCAGGCGGTGTCTCTCAGGGGTCGTCACAGGGGGCGGTGTTATTTATCGTGCACGTTGTCCAAACAGACGGTGTGAGATGAGATGCTTCTAATGTTCCTTCGTACACTGGAGTTGCAGTTATTGAATAAACAGGAAGATATATCACTGTGTCGCGCGCGGTAGAAATTGCACTATGTTATTGTTGTTCCATTATGTTGGAGCTGATGAATAATGTAATGTTTCTTGTACGTTTGTTTTATAGACTTACAAATTTAAGATACAAAAATGGAAATAAAAACCATCAGTGAATTTACCTTGATCCTCATACAATTTTGATTTTGGTTAAAAAAATATAGGATAGTAGCTAAAACAGCATTTGTCTATTAGGTACTTTAAGTTTTAATTTAAATCTTTTATCTCAAGAGGGACATTTTATTCGAACTGATGAGTGGTTCTTGTTCTTAAAGGGCCCTGCTAATTAATGAATAACGTGTGACCTCATTTGTGTAGGACTCAGTTTTGACGGTCAAAATGGCAATTATTTACAGCTTTCAGCTACGCCCTCTCGCGTCGGGGTTAAAAATGTTAATTTACGAGCGCTGTGATGTAACAGGGCTCTGCATTGCGGCCCGTTAGTATACGGGACCTACACTGGCCATTGGACGGTGTACCATTAACTTCATATTACGTGGAGTGGGAAATAGGAAAAGGTATGTATGTGATCCCGAAATAAATTGTATAGCTTCACATTAATTACTTGCATGAACTGCATGAAACTACCGAATTCTGTCGTATTAATTAAGTAAAGTGATTTGAATTTTCAAGCAGAGCTGATAATAACTATGTCAAAAACACCAATGATAGCTGAAAATGCTAACCGCATTTGGCAAGCCGACAATGCTGCATCGTGCGACCTTGGAGAACCCTAAAATCGATATGCAGAGCGAGCCGAGTTAGCAACATAGACACTTAATTTCCTCGAGATCAAATAAATAACTTTCTGAATCAAGAGTCAAGATTGGAAGTATCTTTTTTGAAGTTAGCAATGATGTCTCAGACGTTCAATGCATTTCAAATTCAAAAGCTAATTAATGTAATTTCCCAGCACACAACATACGTCTCGCTGTGTAAGAGTCATATTACTCAGAATGTTTTGAACGGATTCGCTTCCGTGGTTTTCGAAATTAAACTTGGCACAACTTGCCTGCAAAACCTGCCCCGAAACTGGGAAATACTAATTTTACAAACTAGGATAGTGAGCTTTGTAATAAAACAGGTTTGGGAGTTCATAGCGTATTCCGGAGAAACTTTGTATGCGCGCACACTAGCGCATTATGATAAACTATTTAGCACTTTGTTCATTTATTAGATAGAACCACTCTGTGGCGCATTCAGGTCTTATTGGAATTGTTTAAATGAAATTTTGTGGATCCGAAAGTATTGTTACGAAAGAGCCCACTAACACCTTGAATCTTGGCCACTAACACCGGCTTAAGCTTTGAGCATGAAGCTACCATTTGACCTTATTATGCTCTTGAATGTTTATTTAATTTTATTAATCTACATGTCATCATTATGTTCCACAATATTCTATTCTTGTTGGACTTGTTATCCTTGACAATTTCTTACTGTATTTTAAATATTGTTTTGTTTTCTGTTTATTTGAGGATCGTTTTGTACTTTTCATTCAAAAGCATTACATATCCGGTGCCGATCTTTTAAGTAGACAAGAAGAAACCTTCAAAATGCTCCGAAAAGCTTCAAGTCGTGTCGACCGTTTGTTAAGACATCTCCAACTTTATTAACATTTTCATGTGAACTACCATGACCTTGTTAAAATTTAATAAACCTCGTGGCTGCAATCATGCGATGTTTTCGCAAATATGTATGTTTTATGAGCTTGCCAAATGAACATGCAATGTTTTACCCAACCTAGTTTCGTTACCAACGGAAGGACAGTTCCTATGGATGTCTTGCGTAGTCAATCAGAACTAGCAGACACGTTATAGAACAATTAAAAAACAGCAAAGGGCTTAGAATTGGCACTTTGATAATCCTCCTTCTCGAAGAGTCGTTCACATATTTTACATTTCCAGTTATAAGAATATTTGTGCTTATAGACTAAATCTGTAAGAAAGACAATTAATCTAGCTCTTCCCTGGAGTGCTGTAAAAAAGATTCAACAAACATGCAGAATGGCACATGGGAATTTCTTAAGTTCTAGCTCGAGCGGGAAATCTTCGCATTATTGGATTGCGTTCACCTTCAGGCACATGCAAAATAGAAAACATTCCGTACATTTTGTAGGCTTCGTTTCCCTTTGAGTTGTAATAAATAAAGCCGAGATCCGGTGGAACAAACACAAAGAACTCAAACACATACAGTATTATTTAGTTGGCAACACAGGAGTTTTTATAGTATTTAGACACGTTATTCTCATAGCCACTAAAAGTTTCCGAGTCTCACTCAGCCAATGCTGGGTCAGATATTTGTTAAACTGAGTTTTATATTAAAAGGTGTTTGGCTAGCTCAATGAATAATGTACCAAGCGTTAAGGGGCCTGAAAAGTATAACTAAGTATTATTTGGCTGGCACCCAACGAATGTGGTACTCGTAGTAGCAATAAGCGAAGTTTGTTATTTTTTCCGTTGCTTTTGTCTATCACAACTACTAAATAATAGAACTACTACAGAAGATTTTAGTTATTGAATTGATTTTAGTCATTACAAGCCGTTTAAAAAAAAGTTACCTACATAATTGTAATAAAAATAGAAATGTACCTATTAGATCGCTAACGTAATACAAGCTGCAATAAAAGCTGCCCGGGCTCATGTAGATTTTGGCTCAAGATTACTTAGTACACTTATTGAGTACCTACCTAGATATTAAAAAAAATATCCAAAGACGAAATCACTTATACAATCTAAAAATAAAACCATACCAGAATTCGCACCGTTCACCCAATAATAAAACTGGGTCTTCACACCGACATGCAAAACAAATCCAATTTGAAAACTGAACTTGTCGCATAATTGGGAGAGCGGAGAGAAAAAAAAAGCTTTTGTTAATCCCGAAGTTTGTTTGATCTGAGCTTGTTATGCGCCAAGTTTACACCTTTTGATTGGCATGTGAGCTTCGAGGGGAAGAAGAAAGAAAAGTTCGTTAGAGGTCTATTTGTACAGGTGTTGAAGACTTTCTGGATAAAGATCTCGGCTTGTTTTGTATACCTTAGAGACTGAAAACGGTTTTGGCCTGACTTCTTTGAGGTGAAATTTTGTAAATTTCTGCTTATTAGTTTTATTTGAATACAGTTCATTCTGATCAAGAAATATCTGTTATTTTATTAAAGCGAGTACTTTTTCGCGTTAAGCTTCTTACCCCAGGGAAATATAAGAAGTGGGATGGGTACATGGCACTGGCAATTGCTTGATTTACGAGCACAAATGCTGTAGAAATGGGAAAGACCCTCGACCTAAATATGGGCTCTTGTTAGAGTTGGATCGCATTTTGAATCTACGCGTAGGCGATCTACCTTGAACATTTGCGTGGGAGGAGCAAAGAGGAGAATAATAAAACTGTTTTCAATTTAAGAAGCTTTTTCTCGCGCGGAAGACTGTCGCCCACATCCAAATGTAGAAACTACTTTATTAAAGTGCCATTGAATGTAGAAAGTAAATATAGGTTTTTGTAGATTAAACAACCTTTTAGAATCTAAGCCCACCCAGGTAGTCTCATGAGAATTATGTCGTTTTATATCAGGTGGATAAGATTTCATGTTCTTAACCTTCCGAGTTGAATTTATGGAATGGTTGACTTAAACATCCGTCTCTGTTGTATTGTAGCATTATTTGAGGAGTAACCATCGTGCCAAATTTTACAATTATATGGGTTTCATTTTTGCGCGGTATTTATCATCATCCGCAACCAGATTTTACCCAGAGTATAGGTGTCTCGAAGTTTGCTGACATGTTCTGAATGAAAGGTTTGTCTTTATTCTCTAATAATCTAAAAGTATAAGAATGTGACAAGCCAACGAGTAAGTACCTACAATATACAAAACAAAATTACATAAAACAACAGTATATATATAATTTAAAAAAGTTTTTAATTACTATTTTTTAAACTAACAAACAACTAATTAAGGTGTAGCTAAATAACGTTTGTACGTTCACAATTCAAAAATAAACGGATGCATGCTATTTATAAATTATGTACTAACTTAACAAGTTAAAAGTAAACAAAAAATATTATAAAAGTAAACCGATCGGCAATGCCCAATCCTTTAAACATACTTAAATTAAGCTAGATGCTAATTAAACCCAAATATAAGGATAGCAATAGCAATTATGGGCAATAACCCCCAAATGATAAATAATGCCATCTATGGCGCTCATTAGGGAATACCTATTGCAGCAGTGGACTATTATAGGCTAATGATGATGTGGATAGCGCATTGGTCTACATGAAGAATATGTATCTTTACAATTTAATATTATTATATTTATACGGATGTAATAATAATTTAGTGTTACAGGTTTGTTATTCTTTAAATATAATAATAAATACTTTATTGCACACTTAACAATAATTTAGAAAAGCGATAAACTAAGGATAAGTGACAATTGGCGGTCTTGTCGTTCAAGAGCGATCTCTCCCAGACAACCTTGAATGGATAGAATCGTTGGATTGTACCTGGGGTAAAATGTGTGCATTTTAATATTCTACTACTACTTAGAAATAAATAAACATACAAACTTCATTTTCAAAATTATTTTCATAATATAATACATTCAAATATATATATGTATATATACTTACCTACTCGTACTATTTTAAAATATAATATGAAATAAAAAATAAATCTACCTACCCAACAAATACTCAAGTAAAGGAGAGTAAGCTCTTTTCTACAGAGTTAGACGTTAGACAAGTAGGATAAGGTAATACCAGAGATGGAAGTGGGAACACGAGTCTGGTAATAATTGCTTGATTTAGTGGCACGAATGCCTTAGAATCGGGTCGGCAACTCGGCAGCCACTCGAGCGAACCTTAATTTATTGACGCATCGCGAGGCAAGGCTCTTCGACAGATACTTAGTAAGGAAGAGATTTGGGCAAGTTCTCATTAATTCAAATGTTTAGACTGAACCGGCACCTTATGAAATGTTTTAGATTAAAAAAACTTATTCCAGGGCCCATATAAACAAACAGACCTATTTCTATTACAGTCGTATTTATCTAGGTTCTTATCATAAACTTTTTTAAAACACTTTTCAGAAATGAAATTAAATCTAATTACAGTTTTTATCGAAGAAGACATTTTTTCTTAGTATGTGTGTTGATAAGGTTGTGGCAGAAACCAAAATAAATGCTATTCTAATACAAACTACAGCAAACCATGTCGAATATATTCTCACATTACAAATTATTTTGTTGGTACAACGTTTACATGGGAATTTTATCCGTCGCCGGAGCCTTAAGCACTTATAACATTAAAGCTAGCACAGTACGACTACCGGGCTATTAAATGGCTGATTCAGACTATTAGACTATTAGAAACTCCTTTCGAAGGGCGTACCTTCAGCCAGTACCTTAAACCAACCCTGTATCCAGTCGTCAATACTTCGGAACCAGATTACCGATGTCATTACAGCTGAAATCTACGGCCTCTGTCATTGTGGACCGTTTCGTGTATTTACAGTTATACTCAGGTTTGCATTTCATTTTAGACTGAAATGTGGCACCGTGTAAATTGTTCCTTCATGTCCAGTTAATTCAAGGTTGCCTCGAACAGATCACTCATAGCGATCGGTTTCATATCCAATCTACTGGGAATAAAATGAGGGACTGGACTTCCACTAAAAGTTCAGTGACACGCAAAATAAGGCATTTGCGTTCGTTTTACACCAAAATCCATGATTTTACAATTGGCACATATAGCAAAAAGAACCGAGTACACTCATATCTAAGAGCACAGTAATGGCACGATAACTTGAACTGAACAGTGCAAAAGCGCAAGAGGCTTCAATTATTGCTGAGCGCTGGTAAATGAGGAGGCACGCCGCTGAAGTGCTGAATTGTATTTAACTCGTAAATGGCCTGTGGTCTCCAGTGCCAATATGCACTACAGCTGAAGGAGGAACCATTAATTGGTCAAAGGAACTTGGTGCTGATGACTATTGATTCTCTTATCTCATTCAATAGTCATCACGTAGGTCCTTATGCAAAGTGAAACGAACATGCCTTAAGGGTGGTTTTACCATAATCTCGCTTGACAGGCGCATTCGCAGCGAAGGTGGTGAATAATAGACAGAAAAAAAACCACGTTTGGATATCAGCATGAAAAAAGCGACACAGTTTCTGTAGTCGGCTTATTACAGCCGCGAAATCATAACAGCGGAACCGCAGTCATTTCGCCATGACTTATCGTTACACGACACACGAAACACAGGCTAACCTGCCTGTTCTAACGCATAGATTTGACTATGGGTTTATCTTACTCATTCCTACGCGATTTCCGATCTTCTCGGACGCCAGCTACATATACGCGTTTGGTCCAAAATTTCCGATGCAGTACCGAATTCGCTTTTCGGTTCCGCTGTTATAATTTCACGTCGGAGATGTGCGGATGTTCGCAACTTTGCACGTAGTCGCAAAGTACAGATGTTTATTATGGACTTGACAAAAACTTGGTAATGGCCACGGCCACCAGTTTTCTTAACACATTTCCAAATGTATTTGTGCTGAAAGATCTACTCAAATAATGATAAAAAGAAACTCCATTCCGCATTACTTGGGTACCCATTTCGTGTCGAAAGACCTTGCAACGGCTAGTCTTGAAAGCTATACGAAGAATCTAGTAATATACCGGGCAATTATGTCATAGTTTACTCAGTTCAAGGACGTATGGGAACCGACACGTGTTCAACCTTGGGGCGAATATAACTTACTTTGAGTCAATTGTTTGAACAAAGGATTTTCTACGTAATTACAGGGGTTTTACCGTAATCATCATAATTCAATCCAATCAACCTTGGTATTTGAATTCAAAAGTTTATAATAAAAATAAATAGAAATAAATAATGCTGGACAATCCACGCAGCATCATCCAGCTTCAAGCTGAGTAGAGCTTGTGTTATAGGTATAAAGATGACGGATAAAATTTAAAATTGAGTAAAGTGAGTAATGCCTGTATTCTGGACACTGCCTTCTGGTGATCGCTTAGATTTCAAGGAAATAGATATAAGTGTAAAATACTACTTGCAATTGTTTAATTCCATAGACCGGTATTATTTTTATTTTACAAAGAAAGGACTGTGACAAGCAATAGCTGCCTTGAATTGTCTACAAACACAGTATAATCCTATTTGATTCTGGTATAAATAACACTGATAAAATTCAGCGCCACTGGTTGCACATGCTTGCCATCATCACGTCATCTGATTAGTAATAAGTAAGCTCATAGAAAGGTATCCGTGATAAGGATAACTATTATGTATAAAACGTTACCTACCTACAAAAAACTACTTATATGTATAAAACGTTACCTACTTACGATTTTTTTTTATTTAAGTAGTGTATGTATAACTTCAGTAGTAAAGTGTCTAAGTATCTATTCTTTGAAATACAGTCGTATTTCATCTATATTGACGTTGCGTTATGCAAGAGCCTTCATTGCAAATGACCTGCAATTTCCATCTTTCTCACCAGTATTACCTTGCGTGAGTCCTAATTACCACACACCAGCCATAGAAAGTAAATTCTGACCTGGCTGTCAACAAACTGTCATGCAATCTGCGGCCAGGTCTAGACTGGTGGATCGATAATCGTTACGTCAGTGACATGGTCGCTTTCACTGAATCGTTTCGGGGAAAGTAGTTCGGTAATGAGTCGGCCTCCTGCGACTGACTCATTACGGATAGTGCTTAATGCTGAGCTGATCGGAACTGAATTTTTCGAAATGGAACTTTGAGTTTGCCTTATTCGTAAAATATTGCATTATCTAGTCCCGGACTAAGCTAAGCTTGTGATATGGGTATCAGATGACTGATATACGAGGTACTAATAGATCGATATATTTAAGTATTGTAAATGCCAAAAACAAATCTCCATTGCAAACAATTGTCCCAAGAATCGTACCCGATACCTGCGTCGCTAAGCTGACTTTCAACCGATGCCACAGATGTCATTAAAAGGAGTCTTCTAGCAAAGAGTATGTAAAGACAGTTGCAACATTTACGCTAAGTAAATCTGTTTGTGATGTCGATGTGTTTACTCTGTATGCTAAGAAGCTTTTACATGATGATGATGACAGCTTTAACGACATATCCATTTACGCGAGCATTCCTACAGCCACGTATATCTAAAGGAATAATTTTGCTAACCCACTTTTTGAAATACCTTTAGAGTAGTTTAAGGGACGGCCAACACAGCATTTAGATTACATACAATATACTTCAAAAAAAGGCGGATTTTCTGTGATAGGCTACACGTATGTTTTTTTTATAAGTTGGGCAGGTGTTTTGTTATGCAAAAGTTTCTGGAGGATACCCCAGTGAGTCCACTCCATGAAATAATGTATTTCGCAAGTGATTAGAGACATCGGTCTAGTCAAGGTTTCTTGTTGAACGAATAACGGTGAAACGACTGGTTTAGCCTATGAAAGCGATTTTATCCGTTAATCATAGAATATTGTAGACAGCTTGGCAGCACCCGAGTTAATCGTGTTACGCCAAGATGCTTTGAGGTCTTCATACGAGAAGCAAATAATGTACAAATATTATAATAAAGCTTTTATAAGCGAACAATTTATGTCTTAATATTACTTATAAAATTGATCGAAGTAGGCGATGATGCCAAAAGGAAGGGAAAGGAGGCTCTGCCCTACAAAGACTGCAGATCAGTAGCATGTTATTTAATTAGCTAGGTACTGCTAATTAAATTAATCAAGCAAAGTACTCCAAAAGGAAATAACAGGAAGAACTTGATGATTTGTCGTAAAGGTTAAGCATGCATATTTGATTTATGTCGATCGCTAGTCGCTAGGAATAGGATGTAATAGAGTCCAGAACGTGTTTTCTATGATCTATCTATAGGGCTCTGGTCCTGCACATTATTTTTAAAGTAAATGTTTACTTCTCTTAATATCTTTAGGCGCCCAATTATTACTGGTATTATAGTATATAGTATTTTAGAGCTACCTCCTCCACGCATTGATCATTCATTGATCTATGGTAGTTATTTAGTACGTTCATCGTCGAAGTTGTTTTCACTTTATTCAGTGAGTATATCACCCAGGCTGCCAAATAGTGCCATAAGTGTTCCCAATGGAAGTTATCGCTTACAATCAAGCGGGATGCGAGCCAAATTTGGGCAGTTCCAACATGCTAAGTGATATTGATCTGATACTAAAATGCATTTACTGGATTGCTTTTATTGATCCGTTCTCGATATAATTTGAGAATGTATCTAGCTTGCAAAGTTCATACATGCATCTATGTGTCTTATAGAAAAAAAAGGTCTATTTATTTATTTTACAAGTGGATTTACAGCAAAACCAAAACGTCTAAGAGTCAGATACTCACAAAAGAATAATAGGTAACTAATGTAAGTAAATCAGATCTTAAAAATACACAGATAACAGGCCTAATAATTTATAGTGAGAAAATAGAATAATATATAAATGAGATGAATATAATTGAGATGTCACATTGTATTTAAAAAGAAATAAGTCAGCATAGACTATGGTAAGGTATACACATTTTGCAATGTAAAGTGATGGTAGAAAAATTACGATATTCCTTCAAGCTTTTAGATCAGCATTTCGCAAGTCTTTTACGAGCTGTCCGAATTTTATAGCTACATGAAAGATGAGGTGAACCAATCGATTTAGCAATACTAGCAATAATCAATAATGCTCCTCTACCTATCTATTGTTGGCTACAATGCAACAAAATAGCATACGACCCGCACCAAGATAAGCCTGTTTATAATATCAATGGTAATAATATAAAAGCGAAAGTCTATCTGACTGTTCAACTATAAACGGCTGAGTGGAATATAAAAAGCGCGTGCGAAGCCGGAGGCAGATGGTATGATAATACCATAAACAATATTTAGGAGATGCCGGATATCACGAATATCAAAACAGAGTTCAGATAATTTACTGGGTCAAGGCCACTCTTATCATTGCTAAACCACCTACATAAGCCACCCAAGTTTTATAGATTGAGATCTACCGAACTGACATAAGGTTCAAAATTCTTACAATTGCTATCTTTTGGGTCTACGCTCTATGGATTCAAGACCGATGAAGCCAGACGGAATATTTTAATCCAATTAAGTGAATTGACATCGGCTATTGTGTCCTTTGTGTATGAAAATCGATAGGTGTCGGTATCATACTTTGTTCCACGCAATTTCATCCATGACCCAGTTTCAACGGAACGTCAAATTATAATGAAATATCTGTTCAACTTTGTGTCGATGGAATTACGTATTGTATTCGGAATAATAATTGGGATTGTCGATATCTGAGAATTCAACAACAGTATAGCTATTTTTGAATCTTTTTCTTACCAATTGATAAGAAGATTAATACATTGCACTCATAGCCCAGCGGTCGAACCAGATACTGCAGATAGGCATGAGTGTCTCGGGCCGTGAAAGTGTTAAAAATTTATAATTATGAGCAACCGCTAGATACCATTAAATGCTAAAACTACAGTAAAGTTTACCAAGCTGTGAGTGCAGAGAGCTACGAGGTTGGGAGATTTTCCTGTTCTAAAATATATGTGCGTTACCTGAAACAAACAAAATAGGGATCATTAGCATTATCAGGAAGTATGACAGTTAAAAATTAAATAGGACACATATTTCAACAGAACTGGAACATTTTGTATAAACAATTTGTCTAAAACAATCCTAAGATATTTACGAGAAAACCTATAAACTGAAGAACATGCGACATAGACGATTTACAACCCAAAACAATAGTGGTATGTGATCATGGCATGAAGCCAGATAGATAATTTTAACAGTGACAGTACGATTTTTGTTATTATACTGCGTAAGTCCACTAACTCGGGGTGATCTCTAGGAAATTAAATATTTATCTCAAAAATAAGAAACGTCGTCAAACTAACTAAATGTAAGTCTTTGAACAAGTTTGGTTAAATTTTTATGTTTCCCCTGTAGGTGGAACTAACGGCGCAATAGTCCGTAAAGAGTCCCAAAGATTTTCGACTAGTCGGATACTTGATTTTGTGGTCAACACACTCCCGTACTGAGGGAGGCCTGCGGGTTCGAGTCCCGCCGTATTCGAAATTTTTTGGGATTAATATTTAATTTCCTAGTAACAGCAAGTACAGTCCACCGCAGAAGCTTGTTTCTCAATAACATAGGATGAATTTTATGCAACAGGTGTACAACTAAAATTACGTTGTAATTTCGTTAATTAACTGCTATAGCGAACCCGATATCAGTCTCACGTTATAGCGTGGAACTAATAGCTTTTAATTTGACTGTTTAATAACTCGTTTTCATTATAATTTTATAATGTACTAGCCGTCCGCCCCGGCTTCGCACGGTTATTAAACAAAAGTTTCAGAAATTATACACACTTACACGATGGGTTTCACAGTTTTCATACGGATCCCTTACTTTTTTTTAACAGCATTGGGGTTTTTGACATTGACTCGACACTCCATAACTGATACTGGCCGTAGAGAAAAAGCAAGTACCTTGCGCTATATATTCAACCTCTTTTTCTATTATGACGCGCCATAATAGAAAAAGAGGTTGAATATATAGCGCACGGTTTAATTATTGAATTTTCCATGCGGATCCCTAACTATTTTGAAAATATTATATAGCCTATGTTCATCACGGAAAATTTAGGATTATAACGGTGAAAAAATTTTTCAAATCGATCCAGTAGTTTCGGAGCCTATTCAATTCAACAAACAAACAAACAAACAAACCTCTTTTAGTATATACATAATGTTATTTTATTACAATTATGTAGTTTATATTTCTAATATGTCCCACAAAATTTTGTACACAACTAGAACCTTTCCTTTTGGATCAATCCACGGATTCTGTAATTCAAATTCAATTCCCGCTTTCTTTCAATACCACCTAAGATGTCTTTGATTTTACAGAGTTCCCTTGAGTCGTGACTCATCATTAATCTAGCCTTGATTCTTGATATTATCAAGCGTAACTATAGAAAAGAGAACTATAGAGAAGAGATGCAGTAGGTTACCTAGACTTGTAATCATTGTAAGCCTGCGTCATAAAGCGCTTTATGGCTGAACAGCATACCCTATCTACGTGATAAAGATCATCAAGTAGATTGGATCTAAGCTGTGAAGGGTACTAAATTGTCTTTTGATGGCTCGCGTGACAGTCCATGGAAAGTGGTCGATAAATTATTACTCAATCACTTATTTTTCTAGACTAGAATTTCATTACGAATCGATGAAACGTGTGAACATTAACAAATTGGCACTTGGGTGATTAAGGCATGCAATCCCATTTATTCATTATGGTCTGCTAACTTAAAATAGTAGCTAAGTCCTATTTCACAAACGAAGAACACTGAGAAAAAGCAATGCTTTAGGTTAGACTTTTATGAATAAGGGGGTAAATAATTTGTCAATTTGTTGACACAGTCTAAAAGTCCGGTATCTTTACCTTTCCAGCGTCAGGCAAGGCAAACACAAACAAAAGAGCCATAACCATTAATTCCACGAAACCGTTTAGCCTGCGCTTTCTTTCCCTTTGATCACGGTATAACATAACTTATGTTCCGACATTCACCCCGTGGGCCGAATAAATAAAGCGAAAGAGAACTGTAATTCATATTAACACTCAATACGTTATCGTTTGATCAACACCACAGGTGAATGCATGGATTGCATGATGCCAAACCAAATAAGTAATATTTTCGAATATTCTTTAGAGATGACCTCTGTGGCGCGGTGAGCGAACGACCGCCTGCGACGGAGGATTTTGCGGTCAAATGTTTGTACGATCTGCAGATATTTGTTCCGGTTGTTCTTTTCGTTTTCTATGTGTATAATAAAAAATATCTATTTAACATTTATGTAAATATCTAAACACAATCTCTGCTTAGCTTGGGGCTAGATGATACCTACGGTGTGGATCGTCCAACAATATTACTATTAAGTAATATTTCTAACTGGACCCTTAGCTATATCAATTTAAGGCCTTCGGACCCAAGGAGTATCTCTTCTATGAATTGATTTGTGTCCTCTATTAGCTCCCTCTGGTGGAAGGTCGCGGAAGTGACGTCATGGCATACTGCCCGACAGACGGCAGCCAATTGGGCCAAGGATCCTCTAATTATTTATTTCACGCTGTTCAGAGAAGATTGCAATAGTGGAAAGCTAAAGAGCTTTTGGAGGCTGTTTTATGGTAAAATAATTTGTTTATTCAATGCAATTGTTCAGAATAATTATGAACAGTTACAATTGGTTTGTAATTGCAATTACAAGCATCCGAAGCGAACATTATAAAACTTTCTAGCACAATGTTATTTGCTTATGGTGCTGGTAGATTTAGGGGAGGCTCCATCAACCAGTAAATAAACTCAGACCAGATTGCAGATGATGCTATGCAGGACATATTCGCATCATCTATCCCCAAGCTTAGCTGCTGACGATTACAAAAAAAAAATAAACAATGTCACCAACATATCCATTGAACTCTTGGTTTAATGTCAACACTTCACACATTGATATTTGATTGATCGACAAAATTGTCGACAAAAACCCAAACTATTTTTCCAAACTCTGCAGCACAAAGAGCCGTTATTTTCGTTATTTTCGATTTGGAACAGTGAAATTGATGTTCCTTTATGGTTGGAAGGACGGTGACAAATCAAGTGTCTTAGCACCTGAACGTGAACACGTGTACGGGAGCTTGCAAGATACATGGAGTATTATGCAAGGATGCGATATCTATTGTCAGGTACTTTAGCTACCCAACAGATATACGGATGTAATTTATCGAAATTTTATCATACTTTATGTAAATAAATAAATAAGCAAAGCTGCACATTTCCACACCCATCATTTACCTCCAAAGTAAGCAGAGTGTGTATTATAATTACCGGATGACTGATAGGATAGGATATACCTACACGTAAACGCCGTAAGATTTGTTGTTTAATCAGCGAGACAAATGTTAGTTTTGTGTATCTCGAGAAACGTTAATCTATTATAAATAATATCTTCTGTTACTGCTTTTGTGGCGCTTGAAACAGTTGTTAGTTCAATTAGTTTTTAGTAGCTATGAGTAGGTGAAATGTTGCCTAGCTACTGGTGTTACTTCACAAGACATTTTCACAAATAATAGAGTCAGGCGTTACTTTGGAGTAATCCACTGCAAAATATTTAATAAACAAAATACACTTATTTATAAACGGCACTGAGGGTATCAAAAACAATTAACAAAACACAAAGAGAAACAAAAAACAATTCTTAATTCTTTATTGCACAATAAAAAATACAAAAATAGCATTAAAAAGTAAAAGAAATGGCAAAGGCGAGCTTAACCCTAAAAAGAGTTCTCTTCCAGCAAACCTTATTGTGAGAGTGAGATAAAGTTATAAACGCGGGTAAGTGTGCAAAAAAAAAGGGAATACATGATTGAATTTTAAACTTATTTAATAGACTACTATATATATAATATACTACAATATACTATATATAAAATATAATATATACAATAAATAAAACAACTCATTTATTAAAAACTACCATGCCGCATCCACTTAGTTCGAAAGTTTTGCTCCATGAATGCAGATCCTAGAACTCTGTGAACTGAGAGGGCGAACTCTAAGTGCCAAGGTGACTGGTACTGCATCATTACTTTACAGCAGAAGCTGATCTTGGGTAGTTGGGTACGTTTTCATCCATGATAATACGGTCGAGAACTTGGGAATAGTCTCTCGATGAATTGAGAACTTTTGCGAGAAAATTACCGAGTATGTTACTGGAAGCATTTCACAAAATGAGATACAGTTAAGTATGTATGCAAAATTTTAGTACAAGTAGTCAAATATTACAACATAAAATATATTCCCCTGCAGCTTTGTGATAGATTCTCTATTTGGTTGTTTGTGACCATTTGTGGATATTTAGCTATTGCAACTGTATTTCAATAACACCGTCGTCGCAAATGTTGCAGGATTGTAACACCGCACTGCAGCAACAAATTATAGCGTAGAGATCGGAAAACGGTACTATTCTTGGGATCTGTGCCATAAACATTAGCTGACTACGCACGATTACGCTACACTAGTTCCAATTTAAACTTCGATATCACATTGTCGACTTTGCCGTGGAAATATGTAAGAGTTCCACCGTTTTAAGACTAGCAAGTAAAATTTTTTATTACTTTTAACTTCTCTAGCAACTATTTATCAATCTGTTCTGTATCTACTTTATACTGTGAAGGGATCTGTGGCTGGCAGTATTGTGAGGTACGGCTCGAAAACGTGACCAGAGTATCTAGTGCCGTAATGCAGTAAGGAAACTTCGTTTTAACGGGAGAGAGCCAATGCAGGTTGTTGAACTTTTAGATTTTATTTACGTTGGCTCGTAGTCGTTACATTGTAAGTACATAAGTGGATTTAGTTACACGTGTTTTACTGACTCGTTCTGGAAATCACGTACCTTTATCACTGTGGCAAGGCAACGAGATGTTAAACATATTTAGACTGGGCTCAACCCTAAAAGATAGTTTATAAAGCAATACAATTTTGGTTAGACTTAAGTCAAGTGTGTTTCTCCATATCCAATAGCATTAGAGATACAAGTGGCTTCTTGTTCGGCAAAACTAACCAAACTACTTCCCTCAGCAAGGCATCCCAGGGATCCCTTCCGGAAACAGGATGTCCGAAGGCTTTGAGCGCGGGAAATAGCCGACCGGAGCCTAATGAGGGCCAGGATCCTGCATAATGCTGCCGAAGACTTATGAAGTTCAATGTTAAAGCAATTTCTCTTTGGAGTTTCAGTTTTTCTTTGATATTAATGGCCTCTTCGTGGCAGACTCTTATATGCAATGTGATAAATTAGAATCCTTGTGAAACCGGGAAAAAGATCAGACAGTTTTTAGATACGATAATGTTGTGAATTATGAAGACTCGTTAGGCTTTCGAAACTCCACTTAAAAGCACTTCAAAAAACCATAAATCTAGCAAACTTGGTGAACGTTTTCAATTACCTTTCAGACTAAGGCTTAAACTATTCCCCCTATCCCGGCAACCACAGCCGCAAGATAACACGTCAGGATCATGATTGATGAGCAGAACTGGCGCGCAATTTGCAACCCTACCGCGCGGTCTTCCGGCATTCCAAGCGTTCCACATGTCGAGCATTGATTTATTGATTGGTAAGACCTATCTCAGATATTTACGCCCTGTGACGTATACCACATCAACTTGCGGGACCCAGACGATAGACGAACAAACTTTGGTCTGCCAAAGTACCCGTGTTTTATCAGCGTCTGTTGGGTCTGCCCAGTTAAGTTGATATGGTGGTGATATGGATGATTAAATTATTATCTAATAGTTCATAGTACATTCATTCATAACTATCTTAGGTTACAGATAACATATCTATACTAATATTATAAAGAGGAAAGATTTGATTGTTTGTTTGTTTGTATGTTTGTTTGTTTGTTTGTTTGTTTGAATTGAATAGGCTCCGAAACTACTGGACCGAGTTCAAAAATTCTTTCACCATTAGAATCCTTAATTTTCCGTGATGAACATAGGCTATATAATATTTTCAAAAAAGTTAGAGAGATCCGCATTAAAAATTCAATAATTGAACCGTGGGCTGTATATTCAACCTCTTTTTCTATTATGGCGCGTCAGAATAGAAAAAGAGGTTGTATAGCGCACGGTGCTTGCTTTTTCTCTACGGCCAGTGTCAGTTTTGGAATGTCGAGTCAATGTCAAAAACCCCAATGCTGTTAAAAAAAGTAAAGATCCGTATGAAAACTGTGAAACCCATCGTTTTAGTGTGTATAATTTCTGAAATTTTTGTTTAATACCCGTGCGAAGCCGGGGCGGGCCGCTAGTTATTCATAAAATTATGTAACAACATCATCAACATCACCAGCCTATAATAGTCCACTGCTGGACATAGGCCTCCCCTAATGAGCGCCATAGATGGCATCATTATTTGGGGGTTATTGCCCATAATCCCCACGCTGGGCATGCGGGTTGGGGATCGCAGTTCGGTGTAGTTGTTCTGCAGAAGGCGCTGCTGCCCGCCCCCCCGCTGTGTTTCCCTTAGTCGCCTCTTACGACACCCACGGGAAGAGTTGGGGTGGTGGAATTCTATGACGGCACCACACGGCATAATAATAAAATTATGTAAGAACTACATAAATTATTACGAAAAATTATAAATTAACTCTACATCATAGGATCATCAATTACCTAAATTCATTTTAAAATCATAAATTGATTGTTTTATTGCCACTCACTCTTGAGATGATGTAAATGGGATATGGTTGTAAACAGTCGTCCCATCATGTGTGGCAACGTGACTCTCGCGATGTATCTAATGGTAATGACTAGGGCATCGAGAACCGGTCATATTTTAGGAACCGGTTCTTTCGATTCCTGTTTCAACGCAGAACCGGGTACCCGGTTTTTTCGGTTCTTTCGGTTCTTTTCTTAATTTATTAGAATTATATTTTTGTCTTACAATATCTATAGTGGGGTCTAAATCAAACAGGGAATTAATAATCATAGCTATTTTAATTTTTTTATTTTATCTTTTTAATCAGTTACCTAGCACACAATCATCAGCAACAATCACTTTTTACATATTTTTTTTTTGTAAACTATATAGCCAAAGCGAAGCAATTAAAACATCAGCTATTGCAATAAAACGAAAGAGAACATTATTCACATAAAAAAAAATTACACTTAAAATAGTAATAAATCTTGATTTTTAACCTAATAAACTAATTTTTAACCTTGAATATATTTTGATGAACGCAAAAATATGAGGGCATCTAGGGTTTTGGCACCCAAAGCTGAGCGCAGTCGGTTACATATTATACCAGCAGATGAAAATATGCGTTCCGGCTCCACACCACTGGTAGGTGGGATGGTGATCAAATGGTAAGCCAGCGACAGATATCGGCCTCGTTGACCACCATTCTCGAAGAGTGCCATTTCTACCCTCACGGTAGTATATAAATCATCTGGCGTGGATGTTCTCGCAGTGGAAGCTTCTTTTAATTGCCTGTTAAGTTCCTCTTCATTTGTCAAATATTCCGCTTCCTGCCTTGTTGACTATGTTTGCAAATATTCAATAAATAATTAAAGAATATAAAACTATACATTCATCTGCTTATTGTCTTAGTCTGTAACGACTTCTGGGTTATAACGGCGATATCAGTGGACCCTTCATAGTCGTTATACCCGAAATCCACTATACTTACATTAAACAACTTATAAAAAAGGCAAAAAGTAGTGAACCAAAGAATAATAATGATAGAAGACGCACTTACCTATAATAACAGCGTTAATCCAAACGAGCAACTATACACACACAAACTATACGAGCTGGGAATGTCTCCCCGCCCCCAACCCGTACCTCCTCCTTATTTTATGCAACACCTTGATGCGTAGTGACTTCGAAGTTTCATTAACCTACAATAATCAATATTTTAAGGAGAATCGAAAGAACCGAAAACCCGGTTCTGAATATTTTGAGAACCGGTTCTTTTTGTAGCCCCAAGAACCGGGTATTCCCGGTTCTTTCGATTCCGGGAAAACCCGGTTCCGATGCCCTAGTAATGACCGTCCCCGTACCTTGTATAATCTTATACTCATCACTTAAACTCTTGGTATCGGGGAATGCAGATAAAACTGCAACTTTTTAATATATTCTACAGTCATAGTCTCTATATATAGTTATTTATACCCCTAAATGGTGTAGACTGCAGACCTTTATACACAAGCCGACGTACAGCCCAGACAGATGAATAGCGCGGAACTGGGGCAGTGTTGCTACAGATTTAAATGGCGGTCAACTAACACGTGAATAACAACTCCAGTTTAGCACTAAATTATCTCTGCATAAGTTTCTCGTAGTAATCGTAGCTCGCTAAGCTAATGTGAAAATAGCGTTGGATAAAACGGAAAAAATACAAATAGATACTCTAAGATGCACATTTAAAAAGATTAGAAGTTATTAAGCTACGGCCGAAATTATTTACTGCAGGTGTACAAAACGATACACGACAAAAACCACGAACCAAGGTTGGTCGACATAATGAATTTTAGTCCTGTTTTTATTGTTTGTTTTCCCGCCAGGAACAAAACATCCCCGAGTGTCTTGAGAGGGCCGCGTCAGCTGACAGCCCTACAGTTTGAGGGTCAGACTCGCATAGCTTTATAATAAAGAGTTCCAGTGGCCTAGTTGGCGCGCGTCCCGAGCACTAGAGCACGCGGCGTGACGTCATCGTGCACTTGCACTAATGGCCGCTTCAGGACACAGTTCGCACCAGTGACGCAACTTCACAGCGGTATACCTGACCTCGCTGAAACACTGAATCATAATATGCTTTATAATATGTATACCTACTATGTTCACTCTAGATAATAAAAGCTATCTAGAAAAAACTTTCAGACTTAAAAGATCCTAACAATGAGCAGTAACAAAGAAAACTAACGGTAAAGGGTAGCAACTGTCAAATGCTGACGATACGCAAACCCTTTGTCTATAATTCCCCGGATCGATGTAATACGGAGAAACATAACAAAGGTGTTATCGAAACCGTAGTGAAACAGGAACAAGGGAACAACTATGTAGGTATGTCGTTTCAGAGCCAATCGTTCCACCCGACTAGAACAGCCCTAGACACTGGAAGCGAGATTGAATCAAATTGGATTTCAAAGCGGCAAAGGAAGTGATGATGGAGTGGCCATTCAGGATATTGCATTTCACTGGAGTAAGAAGGAAAGGAAGGAAATTGAAGATCCCTGTTATCTACGAACAAAATTATGATTTTTGAACTTGTGGTAAATTATGATGGTCTTGATTGAAATAAAATATAATATAATTCGATATTATACACTACACAGTCCTGATAAATCAAAGGGACTGTCGGTGCTCTTGTTGAAAATTTTACCTACTTGGACATTCCAGCTTCATACAAAGTTAATACAAATTCAGAGAACTGCTGCCCTAAGTATCATTATCTTCCTGAAACTGAGCTTATCTTTGAGTAAGTTCCATAATTTAGTGAACACAGAGAATGGAAGTTTGACTGCGCTGAAGCATTCCGGAGATAGCTGATATTGATCTTTTCATTACTATCAATGAGAGAGCGAAAATTCTTGGCTAAGTTTGCATTGGACCACGACAATGTACTGATTCAGTGTTGTAGGTATATCAGTAATTAATTCACGTTTATTTCCTGAATTGAGGTTGTTATTGTTCTAATTTTCGGATAGTTGTAAATTAATAGATTCCAACACAATGTCATCAATAGCCTGAGGAAATCTGGTCACAACAATTACCATTAATAATTATTAGTAATACACACACAGTTACAGTGTTATCTTTCTCTCGTCTTTTTGGAATCTACAAACCACATTTAAACACAGACATTATAAAGTCGAATACCTGCAACATTCATACAATGTACTCGCACCAAACCACTGGGCTATACCGACGACATTGGTGTGTCAATTCATAAGTCATAAGAAATACAATTTTGTGGCAAAACAGATCTTTAAAATTCAAATATTTAAATTTCGAATAAGGTAGTCTACAATTATTTCTCCCGTTACGTCCTCCAGTGAAAACAAACCCAAACTTAGCTCAGCGCTCAGATGATTTATCGCTGACGTTGCAGAACGTTATTAATATTCCCTTTCGTTATTATTAAGGCTGACGGCTATTAAGTACGAACTCTAAAGATAAACAAGCTTATCGGCTCGGTTATATGAGCGATTGGATATTACGCCTTACCTCTTTCTTGAAAAACTAAACTGTTCTACGAAATAACTCTTTTCGATAAATTTTCTTTTATTTATGCAACCTGTAATTGGTTTTTAAATTTAATTCCGCATTTAACTAACTGCGATTGAGCGAGCTTTGAAAATCCCCATATATCAGGATTTTATCAGAATGACTAACGAATACGAGCTTTACAATTTCCCCGATTTAAACTAATTTATTCGTTCATGATGGAATCAAATAACAATAATCACGAGATGGAATTTGTTTCCTAGTATTTCGATTTATTTTAGGTAAACACAAAATCTAAAAATGACATCAAAATATCTCATATTCTGAGTGCTTATTCTACATATTCTATATGTATTTTTATATAGAAAATCTTTTGTAATTTGTATGCCTAAGCTACTTGAAGCAAGTTCATTACAACAGGATAAAGAACGTAATTTGATTCCAATTTGGAAGGTCTTTCCTCCTCAATAGAGACGTTCTTACGTTATTTATTTCTCAATTGTCATTCAACAATAAGCCTGAAACGAAAAGCTCTGAAGCGTATCATGAAATAAATTTCACAAATACAATTTATATTTCTTCTTCTAGTTCATTAAATACATTTTAATAACTGTCTTATTTCTCTATTACAATTTTATCGGGCTTCAATGAACAGACATGTAATCATTTGTTAATCATATTTCAGCAAAAATGAAGCCTTTTACACAACCTCATTCAATTTCACTCCAGTGTCCCAGACGAAACCCTCTAGGGTTGGAGTCGGACAGATAAGCTGTTCCATGACCTTCGACTGCCTTTTTCTAATGAAGGTCAAACGAGATTTTCGCAAGGCTTCGCTGTTTTATTGGATAGTAATTCTATTCTCGCCTATAGCTTCCTGACTCGAGGCCGTAGAAACCGTTCGCTGATCTACCGGATTTCAGCGTTCAAAATCGCATTGTCTGCGACCGCAATCCACGGACCGGCATAATCGACACCGGTATTTTTAATTACATTTCGGCGCGGTACAGAAATTTAGACTTAAGAATTTGAGATATGATTGTCTATGCGTGCGTGACCGCGAAGGAAAAGTTTTGGCTATGGATTTAGTAGAAGTCACGTTTCTAAATGAATGGAGATTGTTTCGCGAATTGAGGAATGTTACTGATTACTGTCAAGCTCAAAGTATATTGTTTCATTGTAATACGCATACACAAAAAGAATGAATTAAATTAAAGATTGCAAAACCAGTGGAAAGGATATATAGAACATACTTTCTGATAAGATCAGCCGACACTGGATACTGTGTTAGCTGCACAAATATTTCATGACATAAAGTTTTCGTTTAAAAATCTTTAGCAATACTCGAGGAAAGAGGACAAGTTCTAAGCCCAATACAACCCGCACATTTATAAAAACAAAAAAAACCTGACTACGATACGACGGAGCTTTCCGTATTTATTTCAATAAAAGCCAAACAGACCATTAACATTTTGTCTAAACTAAAGGCTTATAAAGGCGAAGGCGGCGCGCGGACATTTTTTATCTTGGACGTGAAATACAGCAACGCGTAAGTTTCCTAGGACGTGTTTCCACGTCGTTGGTCCGTTCTTCGTGGCCGTTAGTTTTTGTTAAGAGCTAAAGCCATTGCCACACTGCGGGCAGATGCGGTAAATGCGGAAATACGAGTTTGTTGCTTTGTTTTTGGACCGAATACATGCATTCAGAACAAGTTTACTAGCAAAGGAGTGTCCATTTCACCGAATGGAGTATCTATATTAGTACATGATACAATACTGAGTGTATAAAAAATTAGTGCTTTGTACAGTAATTAAAAAGATGGGTTTATTAATATCCATTATGACCATTTCACCACCACCATCAGAGACAAATTTCAGTACCGCAATTATGATTCTAAATACATTGACGCAATTTTCGTGAAATGTTACTTAGGTCTTAGCTTATACACCCTAAATTTGAAATGCTTCAGCCAAAATATTTCCACAAATATTTAATATAATAAATATTCAACAAAAATATAATTAAAAAAAAATAAGTTTCAGTCGTAGGACAACATTTAGGCGTAAACTAAATGTGTCGTTTCGCTCACTCACGTTAACCATACCATTTTGTATAGGTAATTCAATTTGTCCCATCTATAAAATCGAAATGTTTATTGCCCAGTCTCCCATCCATGGATCCATTGAGAATAGAGTAATCCCTCCACTGTTTCCTCATTTCTTGAATCCAGTGAAACACTCATAGTTTTTCCCAGCACTAATTCGCAACGCGTCAGAGACATTCCTTTGGTCATTAAGGTAATGTCCAGTTACATTCGTTTCTCAAACCGTTTATTTTAACGGTTTTGTGAGCAGGTGACGGTGATTTAATAATGTTACAAACAAAGATAGCTTACTGTTATGATGGAATAAAAAAAGTATAGGTACGTTATTTTTGTTTGAAAATATTACATAAAAATACTAGGACACTTTTTAAAAAACACATCACTAAAAAATTATGTCCACTGAAGTGCCATAACAATTCTATAGAACATCTACCTAATTAGTGTTCTTTGTTTACAGACATATCCAATTGGCACCACTTATCTAAATATAGCGTACTAGCGCAAATTAAATTTACATCACAGATCATTCGCTCAATTAGAACGAGCAAACGGCCAATTACGAAGCATCCGGCACTGACAAACAATTTGTTTAGATGAGAGCTTTGTGGTGTTTTTCAGTGTTGTCAGAAGTTTCATAGTCTTATAGTAAAATGGATAATACAAAGGGATTTATCTCGTTCGTCCTTCACTGGTGATGTACCCGGAAACGTATGTAACTCGGTGTTATTTGTCAAGGTTCATGGATAAATTATAAATGAATTATTTTACATTTATTGTACACTGATTGAACCTTTCTAATTAATGTTTAGTCTCAGTAACAAATCAAGTTTCTCTATACTCAAAAATATTTACAATATGTATCAACCTATTTTTGTCTGGTGACCCGTCTACTTCGTTGTTTCACTGTGTCATTTATCTGAATTTAAACAATAGAAATTTGGAATAAGTACGTTTGGGTAGAGAGGGGCACTCGAATTTTTGGTTTTGGGTCGAACGGGGCAAAATACCTATTGGGTAGAAATTTTGTGGGTTGAACGGGGCAGCACTCTCAATTACGTATATCAGACTTATCATCAAACTTGTATTAGACACAAACATAAGTGATAATATGCATGTACTAGGGATTTCTTTTCACTTCTTCCACTAGTGGACAAATATTGAAGTGAAGAGAATATTGATAAAACCTTATATTTAATAATAATTTATTGTATGAAATTTTATTTGTCTAAGTGCTTATTTTGTAAGCTTAAAGAAATAAAGTTATTGAAATCTTTATTCGACAAAACTGATCGTAAAAGTTACGACAGCGTTATTTGTTTTATTATTAATAATATAAATACATATACAATTTGTAGGCTACGAATAAGTATTTGTTTTTTATTAATGTGCCGTCTTTACTGTTCTTTTATGTCCAGTCCATCCCAAGGTTGACTCGAAGAGATCGGTCATAGCGTTAAGGGCGTCCTTTAGATGTCCTCTCCTCTAAGTCTTAGCAATGTAATGTAATAAATAAGGGGTGGTAGAAATAATAAAGGTATCTTTGCCTCCATGCGCAGAAATAGGGGTTGCTTCGCAGCTATCTATGTAGGACATAAATATACCATATTGAAATGGTGACACTTATATAGGGATCAAAAGATAAACCAAATTGAAAAGCAAAACTCACCATCGATTACAAGTATAATCCGATAAAACCCGAACATTCAGTAAATCCATATAAAATGGTAAAAACGCCAGACTTGTAAAGAGCACCGCTGTATGTAGGGTTTAAAATAAGCATTGAGAGTTCAATTTTCGCGCTCAATATTTGTAATGTCATCGAGGAACGTACGGGAAACGATAGCCGATATTAAATTGAGACGTGAAACGTGAACGTAATACGGTTTTCTAGCGATTGAATGGACCGGGCGATGGGATTAGTAAAGATGACATTCGAATTTCGAACCATTTTTCTTTTGCGCTCTACAAACTTGAGAATGGTTCTGAGTGGACTTTGTTGAGATGTTTCTGTTTAGTCAAAATATTACTAGTAATTAATTCTCGTTTAAAAAACTAATTAAACGTCTGGAGGTGGAATGAGTGAGTTCGCCATTAAGGGCTCATGATAAAAATTAGGATCGTCAAAACCCCTTAGGATCACAACGGCTTCTCAAATTCATGAGGGATATTATTTATGCAATAAAAATAAGTTTACATATCGGTATGTGAAAAAAATGTACAGGTTGCTCAACTGATCCATATCAATACCAGTCGGAAGCGCCTGCATTGCCTCGCTTTATGACAATGCTGATGCGCTGTGCCGTTTATTCACCTCTTTCAATTTTATATACGAGTTTTAACTTGGTTCTTTTATTTATTTATTATTTTCTTCGTTAATGAATATGTGAAAACCTTAAAATCAACTGCAGTCTCGATAGCTGCATCGAGATCTGAATAAAGATGAATCAGCAGGACACAGCATTGCAAACATACAAACAGATTTCGCCTTTTATTTATGCAGATTATTGTGTTTTATGCGTGACACAGATTGTAGCTGTGCACTCACTTGCATACTAAACACATCTGCAGCATATGGAGCAGCAGTAATGCAACTTCTTAGATAAGTCTTGTGCTCCTACATTGTTCCTGAAAGAATAACTGTGCCTGACAATTTTATATATTTTTTATGCGGAACCCTATTGATTTTCTTTTTAAAAATATAACTCATTTTACAGTATGTATTCATGAATATTTTACATGGTCATTTGCTAGCTTCTGATTTAATAAATTCGTATCGTACATTCACTAAATTACTTTATTATTTATGCTTATTGTTTATTGTTATAGGTACAACCTTATTATCACAAATTATAATAGGTTATTGTATGAGATTCTAACTAATATAATAAGAAAATACCCCTTGATAAGCAAGTGGTACATTCTATATTTCAGCATATTGTTAATTTCAAATGACGTATTTTCTCAGCTATAAATCCCGTGTGTTCTCCACCATAAATTCAACTCAAGTCGTTAGCAGGCAGCCTTTGATAGGTTTCCGATATGAAATGCCACAAAAGCTATTTGTACAAAATCAATTAGCCATAAAGGTCATAACTGTGATTGGACTGCAAATAATAATGAGTCAATCGTTCCGTACGAGAACCCAGTTTCTGATACCGTTAACATCTAAGGTGTGGTGCAGATCGACAACTAATCCGTACTAATATTATAACAGTGAAACAACAAAAATTAACACAATAACAATAACATTCTTGAATCATCGTTTTCATTTTAAAATATTCTATCTCAAAAGTTAAATTTTGTGGATTGAGTTTCAGCGGAACTACGTCCCATTAAGGGATACGAAATCGGTTTAAAGTTTTTCAAAACAATCAAATTGTTGTCTATAGCTACTCAGAAGACAAAACACTGTTTACTTAAGCAAAGTATTGAGCGTGGAAGCGACATGTGTATCTGGCGCAGCCTTCCCATACCGCAAGGCAATGCAGCCACAGTGACTTGGGCTCCCAACTGGTATTGCTAAGGATCCGTTGAGCTACCTTTGCTTGCAACAGTCAGCTCAATTGCTTCAATTGTAAATACTAGTTCTAATGGTTGCTTAATAGGAATTTTCTTCGTTAATAAAGGTTTTACCAGGAAAGTTAATAGGTGGATCGTTAAACGCTTACAACTTGCGATGGATCAGGGAGGCAATTCTCGCAATATGTCTACTCGATAAATATGGCAAGAACTGTCAAAATATCGAGTGATTGCTTCGAATCAATCAAGCGTATTCTCAACACCTGCAATTCGACATTTATCGATGGGTTTTTTTCGATAAGTTGTTCGAGAAGCAACGAGTGGTCCCAAGCACTCGTTCGCATTATCGAAGAGTGAGAAAGGAACATTCTTAACTCTCTGTCGCTCACTTTCCTTAGTCTCTGCGTAGTGGATTATTCTCTTTGGTCTCTGCTTTTTTGTTTGAACTATTTTCCTTTATAATTTCTTTACGACTACAATAAAATAGGGCACCCAAACCAAACCTAACTAAAAACCTTCACATAAACAGAAACTGTTTAACGGTGCTGCCCGCTGACTAGATTACTTTCGCTAGTTTCACGCACAGAGCACGGCTATCCCAACCGACCCGATCGATTATTACCATACCTTATCTTTCAAAAAGAACATTTCATATTATGTGAGCTTCTAATAAAATGTTGCAGCAATTATTTAGCATTAATCAAGTTTCAAGTATTTTTGACACGTATTGCTAAAGTTCCGAGATTCAGCTAAGTTGGCATTACTGACGAAAACAAGCCAACATTCCTAAATTAAGTAACGTTGACATTCAAATATGTAATGACAAGAAATAATGAAATCTAATTGTCTATGGCTAATTATATCGCAGAGTGCACGAGAATGCAGTTTTTAGCGGGACCCGATATAATATCGATGGCTCGATACTTATCACTTGATATTTTATCCTGTGATAATGCGTATCACTCGATAAAATATCACGTGATACTCAGAATTGGCTCCCAGAATAGAAACTCCGTAGTCGATTCAGATAATACAGTAGCCGGCCCTCATAGTTATCCAAACGATTGCGATATAATCCCGCACTGGATCAGACCACCGCAAATCGACCAACTTTAATGTAAGGCTTATAGTTGTAATAGCTGTTCGAATATCCAATAGGAACGAAGAAATAACTGTTGTAGGATAATCACAGGCATCTTCTGTAATTATGTACCTACATGATTATGTTGATAAATTTACACTGACAAGTTCAGCGAGTGTTTGTTACCAAGTTGTTACCGCAGTACCGCGTATTTAACAACGACAGTATTCCAGTGACGGTTGTTTTATCACCGAGCTGTTAAACCGAGGCCGTCTGTACAACAGAATGTGCAGCAATAATCTTTACGGTTTAAAACCAACGCTCTACAACGATTCAGAGTTTTTAACTGTATCCATTCTCAGTTTTATCATTTTACTTTGTTTATTGCGTTTAAAAACTCCATAAAATTAAACAGTTTAGAAATAAAAGTTGGTTTAACTGTGTGTTCTCGGAGTTTCGCGCTAAGATTTACTTTTATAATCTAGGGCAAATAAAAGGGGGTGGATTTTAGGACCACTCGCCGTTTTATCTCCCAGGCGACAGTTGATTAAAGAAATTAATTGTTTATTGTCCGTGAATGAACGCGGAGGGAATAATTTGGAGAAACTTTTGTAAAAATGGCCACGAGGGGAAATTATATCCTTGATACCCTCGAACTTTTATCGGGTCGACGTGATGTGTCTTGGAAATACAGACACAGTTTACAAGAAATACTTTAACATAATTGTAGTTACAACAACCCCAGGATAACTTATTCGAGCTGTTATTTTTACGAAGATGAAAACGAGATACGTTTGATTAGTTTTCTAAAGTTTCGTTTAATAAGTTCCACTAATGATCAGTTACTATGGACAATTGCGATTTAATACGATTTCAAACGGAATTTTACCAGGGTAACTGAACTCATTTTAGAGAAAAAGCCTCAAGGATTTTTGGCTCTTCATGAGATCAGACTATTCTTGAACAAGAAAATATTGCAGGACGTACTAGGCGATTTAGGGGCATTTCTCCATGAAAATAACCAAAACCACGTAATCCTGAACGCTTTCATTACGCAGCAAAAACGCTCATAATCACAGACAGTATAATTACCCTGGATGTTAATAACAGGGCATTGTCTGCATCGTCGTCGGTACGTGCTTAAAATCCCTTGCCTTTTAGCGTAGCCGTACTTTTATTGTCCCTTTTTAGGGTTACGCGGTGAGATCGCGAAACAGAACTAATTGCAGGTATTATTTTAATTATGTGACGATATTTTCATCTGTGAAGGTATTAATTTGTAGTGGCTTTTGAGTAGACTTCAATCAATGCTGGTCTACAACTGGACATACTCAATAAGTACTCATTTACTACATCCTAAAAGTGTAAATAGGTTTATAATCTAGGCAGTTAAGTATCACTATAGAGAGAACACACAGTATGTAAGGAGAGAGGAGGACGTCATTGTTGCTAAATATGTTTTACGTTTTCGTTTAAATAGTCGTCAATATTGTCATAAGATTCTGTATCTTAAATTTTTTCATAAACATTTTGTCGTTTTTCTAAGTTTTCAACAAGTTAGTTAGTTGATCATAGTGATTACTTTACTTCCCAGTTTCACTGAAGGTAGGCCATCCTGTAAGTCGAAAGGAAAAAAAGAACTTGTATTCGATATTTGAATAAATTGTGGAAGAAGGAAGAACCCATTGTCGAAGTCTGTAGAACTCTATGCATGTTTTTCTGGCACAAGTTCTGTATAACCATTACGTCTATTGTTTCGCATGAGCCATGTTTGTGGATATAAGTGACTAGCGCTGAAGGGAAATGAAACAAAGGACTTTATGGCACAAACAGACAAATCACGGGAGGGTACAAATGTTTTATTCATCCACGGTACACAAACACAACACTAAAGTTATTTCGTATAAAATAAATGTTTTTTACGTTTAATAGATTTTTTATTTCGTCTCACTTACAAACGCATATAAATCCTTCGAGCAATCATTTTAAGAATTTGATTGACAATATAAATATAATACCTATACTGTTGAATATTCCAACTGTTGTTTACCTGGTTATTCCACGGTGCATTTGAGCCGAACGAAAGTGAATGGACAAATATTATCCAAAATCTTACAAAGCAGATTTTTTTTACAAAATCTAATTCTGTTCTTGAATAGTAAAGTACTAAAGTACATTATTACTTTCACAAACAGCTATCATTCAATGTGTCAGATTATAGATGGTTTGCCCTTTCAGGGTACCTACCTAAATTACCTAGCTGTTCACCTAGCTAGACCGGAGTTGTATAAATATAAAAGTAAGCAAAAAAAAATATAATTTAGGGCATGCTGACACCACCTGAGGTGTCATGCTTTGGAGAGCATCATGCCCTACATTCCGGCGAAGACATGTAGAATCTAAGAGTTGAGGATACGGTCTTCCACTTGATCTATAAGGTGAATGTCATGTCATAAATAATGGTAATGTGCACGAGATGCAATATTTTTTCAGGCATTAAATTACGTTTCCAATAGTTTTATACCTTACACAGTAGTTAACAAACCACTGATTTATAACTTCCTTAAGCACCTGATTCTCACCTACATAAATTCTAAGCAGGCATTTAACAGCTAAAAACATAAACTTATGGCTAATAAAACCGAAACAATCGGCGATTTAAATTACTTATCTCACGCTGGCAATAATTTTTGTTCTAAATACAATTTAGCGGTTAAATCCCGGATGTCCCAACGTCCTTCTATTTTATTTCTCATACATTATTCAGAATGATTCCAAATGCATAACTTGTTTACCCGTTTTTTTGGGGCAGTTGGTTTTTTACCCCTTTCAATGTACAAATTGTTTAAAATGAGTTTTGAAGAATGAGTATAAAATTTTTGGGTAAAAGCAGGCAAGATCTTTAAAACTACAAATTTGAAATTGCGTATTTAATTGTTAAGCCGAAAATTTTTTGACGAAAATTCTCTCATAATCTATGAAGGTCGTTCGTATATTGATGGCTTATTGTGTTCCCGTGGTTGTAAATGAATACATATAAATAGGTATATGTTATTTCGATATAATGATATCACACATTTCCCTGAACAACAACTTCAATAAATAGTTCTGTCTATCACAATGCCCTCTAGGGATTATATGATCTATTGCAACAGGGTTAGCGTAAACCTACATAGTTCAGAACTCCAGTGTCAGTTTAGTGTTTGCAAACAACTAACACCATATGACCAAGTTGGGGGTTGGGGTCACACACAGATATAATTAAAGTTATTTATAGGACTAGCGTAGATGGATTTATTTATCGATGCTCAATATATTTTGATACTGATTGAAACCTATTACTGCTCTTTAAAGATACAGCTAATCCTTCCATACTACTAAGCTTTTAAATGCGAAAATAACTCGTGACTGTTGTCTTTTTACGCATAACAAGGTAAACGTTTATGAATTTAAAAAAAAATTAGGCGAGAAGAGGAGGCTTCTAACCCGGAAAAATGCATGCGAAACCGCGGCCTGACGCGAATCTCATATAATAATTAATAACAGACATAATTCAACAAAGGGGTGGATGTCGTAAGAGGCGACTAAGGGAAACACAGCGGGGGTGGGCAGCAGCGCCTTCTGCAGAACAACTACACCGAACTGCGATCTCCAACCCGCATGCCCAGCGTGGGGATTATGGGCAATAACCCCCAAATAATGATGCCATCTATGGCGCTCATTAGGGGAGGCCTATGTCCAGCAGTGGACTATTATAGGCTGGTGATGATGATGATAATTCAACAAAGCAATAGGGAAACTAGACGCTCGTGATCTAGGTTCATAAGATGTCAAGTTCAATTGGAGACTATTACTTTAATAACTGTAGGTATATAGTGTTTATAGGTATAATACTGATTGTTTGTGTTAATTAAACTTGTTCATTCTATTTAATTACACTTGTAGTCGTCATAGGACCCTTGAAATATATAAAGATAATGCAGGTTCTAATTGGTGTCCAATAGATCGTCAATATCCAAAGCCAGAACGGATAAAGTCCGAGTACTGATATAGGCAAACGGTTGTGCGCTGCTGTAGCTGCTGCAGATATTATTCAATTATTCGTCTCGCGTCAATAGCAAAAACATAACTCATGCATATTGCCGATATCCGCCAGATAATATTCTAGCATTTTTCCAACTTTTGAGTAGCACATCTAGAGCGGTGGCAAGCTGTCGATGCGGAACAGCAATTATCGATAATATCTCAGCGCTTCTCGTCGCCGTAACAGAAGCGGGAACAAATTGCACGAGCGAGCATTAATCATCGACATTTTCGGCCCAGTTCACACGTTCTTTGTTTGCACGAATTAGGGATGTTCGGAAATTATCGAAAGTCGATACTTCTGTTTGGAAATAGAGACATCGAAGAGGATATTTTTGTTTTACTTGCATGCGTGACTTGGTTTAGCCTTCGTGAATAGGATGGTTTAACAAAATAAATTGTTTATGGTAATATACTACTAGCTAAAATCGCTAAAATTGCCGTGTGGTGCCGGCATAGAATTTCACCACCCCAACTCTTCCCGTGGGTGTCGTAAGAGGCGACTAAGGGAAACACAGCGGGGGGCGGGCAGCAGCGCCTTCTGCAGAACAACTACACCGAACTGCGATCCCCAACCCGCATGCCCAGCGTGGGGATTATGGGCAATAACCCCCAAATAATGATGCCATCTATGGCGCTCATTAGGGGAGGCCTGTGTCCAGCAGTGGACTTTTATAGGCTGGTGATGTTGATGATGATGATGTTGTAAAATCGCTACTAATACCTTACCTGATGGTATTGATCCTTTCTCCTGGCTGGCTATAGAGTGACAGAAAAATTTATGTTAATGAAAGTATGTACATAAGTAGGCAAAGCAGGTTGGCATGGCAGTAAAATATGGTCGTTAAAAAGCTATTCGAAACAACGTACATATATGACAGATAGCAGCAACTGACCTGTACGTAAGCCGTGTATCTACACGACCTAGGTATTAAGTGTATACATAAAAAGCACTTATAGAAATGTTGGTTCGTCGTGATGGTGTTTTGAGAGCGGGGTGCGTATAAACGTCAAAAGCTACATCAACATGATCTGAAAAACTTCTAGTTGAAAAACCTTTTGGTTTCTTGGCGACGTTATCGTTATCAATAAGAAAATATTCCAATTGCCCCATCACTACAGCTCCCGCGAATTCCGCGATAGATGCACATGCATAATGAATAGCGGGGGATCGAGAGCCGTCATTGTTCTTCTATAAAACACACATAAATAACGCGTAAGCCTAGATTTCGGAAACAACCATATCTTTTGTATTCACTAATAAATAATTGGTGAATTTGAGGAACATGACATTGTGTTCTTCTAACGTAACGCAACATAGATTCCTCTTTTTTGTATGTTGGTCCTTCGAGCTGGATATGATGTTAGAACACGCTATCGCAGATTTATCAATAAGAGATTAATAAGGACTAAGGATATAAGTAAATGTTTGTAGCTTATAATGAAATTAACTGATTATAATAATAATATGAATTCATTGATTTTGATTTTGAAAAAATATCCTGTTTTGATGGTAAAGAAGTATAATAATAGATGTGAGAGAAATGTGCCTCTGCGTTTTATTTCTACTATAGACGGAAAAGTATTCACTAATTTGATCAAGCTCCCAACACCTTTCCCTCTTAGCCTTCAGTTACCTGCAAATACCCGCAATACGCAGCCACAGCCCCGAAAATCCGTCCCTCAACTATATTAACCCGATGACAAATTTTAGTCACGAACCGCCGCGATGGTCCCTCGAGCCGGATAGCTATTAATTCTTTAATTAACCTACGCGCTGGGTCATTGGCGAGGCGAATTAAAAGAAACGGCAGGAGATAACTGTGCTGGGGTGACATTTGTCTCCATTCGTGGATATAGCAGCTGTGGGAGATGAGGGGTGGATGGAAGGTGAAAAAGTAAAAGATGGAGAGGTAGGTGAGGATTTCAGTTATACGTAGGAATTGTAGGACACGAATGGGTTTTCACTTCTCTGACTCAAAAAGTGTTTCGTTATAGCGGGCGTACAATTTGAGTTTCCGTTCCTGGAATTATAATTATTATATTTTTTTTCTGAAATATTTCTTGTTTGGGTATTGGGGTGATTTTACCTTCATGGCAGAATGCGTAGGAGCTGCGTCAGTCACAATGTATACAAATAAATAAAATTTTAAAAGTCTGTTTGTAATATAAATAACAGTTTTCTACTAAATGCACGGTACTTAACAAAACACAACATTTATGTCTGTCGTGTGGTTTTGGCTAATCTTCAAACCGGCAGGACTGATTCTGGCGGGACTTTCACTGGCAGATATCTGATTTATGTTATAACGACTAACTTTCGCTAGCGCTATTTAAGAAAAAGAATTATGGTTCCTTGCTAAAGTAAACCCTTCATGCTTTTAATTTACGAATATTTTACGAACCGAATGACGAATCCGCGGTCACAGCTTGTTATTAACTTAAAACGGAATTAGTAAACGGGATGTAACTGAAACAGCAAAACCAATAATGTCATTTGATACCACAGAAATACTCAAAAAACTTTTACCGATTACAGCAAAGTTATGAACCAATATTGATGAAACATTTTAATTACCTTGCACCCCCTCGGTGAGTTTTACTGAATTATAATTACTTAGGAATCGAGTACCATCAAAGGGTTGGAGGGATGATATTAACTTGATATATTAGGAAAACGTGTTTCATGTTTAAAGCAGGGACGGGTGAGGGATAAATTTGAATAGTGCCAATGTAATAGAGGAATTATGAAGCTAAGATCAGAGAGCTGTTAGCAACAGTCTGCAGGTAGCTCAATTGCAGGCACTGTTATTTAATTGTGATTTTCTTTGATAATAAAGTTGTTTGAAGCCTTATTATAATGTAATTTATTTATATTGTGTTAAGGAGGCGAGGGAAGAAGCTGTTCCATAGTTTTTTACTTTTGTTGCGTAATCGTTGATTTTTAACTTATTTATTAAGTAGGTATCATATTCTAGTGGTTTGCCCGTTTATCAGGGATAATGTAGGATTCTAATGGAGATTGAATTTTTCAAATCGGATCAGTAGTATCGGAGCCTATTCAGTTCAAACAAATAAACAATTAAATCTTTTCTCTTTATAATATTAGTATTGATATATTGTATTGTATTTGTTTGCCAGGTACGATTTCGAAATATCATAGTAAACTAATTTCTTACAGGATCTTCTAGATTCATCCGGTTCGAATTTTAAGTTAAAACTATCATACTTGTTATGCCTCAGAATATTATTAGTTATTGATTCTATCGGGGTGATGCTATTAAATTTAAGATTAACAGCTCAATACTAATAAATCACGAAGCAATGTAATAATGTTTAAACATTAACATTTCACTATAAACATTCTGAACATTACAAATCTACGAAATAAATAGATACATCACCTTATGAAGATAAACCGGAAATAGTTGAAGCTGAAACTTGGAATGTTGTGCAACTTGAAATTAGTCCACAACCAGGGGGGCTACTCAGAATACCTACGAAAACCGAAATTACTGGTAGGTTCTCCAGGAAACGCTTATCTTATGCAAGCGACATAAGAGTTGGTTTAGCACGAAAACAAATCAGAAATTTCGATTTTCAGAGTAGGTTGATGAGATTTGAGATATGCTGCAGAATTTAGCGGCTGTAGTTTGTGCTCTACTGTTTAAGTGTGTGTGGTTATGTGAACGTATTATTAAAATATTGAATAAGAATAAAAACTTGAAGTCTCGGTTGATGTTGGGTAAAGAAAGAGAGAAAGACATTGCTGAAACGTCCTTAACATCTTCCTAGAAAACTGCATCAAAGAATCCGGCGGATGCCCAAAATCGCACAAAACGGGACGATACAAAAATAATAATAAGTTATCAGAAAATTCTATATCTTTTTTCCTTTTGTGTCTACACTTATCTATACACACTTGTTTTATAAATTCTCTTTCTACCCGAAGGTTTATAAGAAAACGTGTGTTTGTGTGCAATAAAGAATTTAAGAATACATTTCAAACATTCGTCTTAATCCAATAATAATTTAAACATCATTAATATCGGTCATATTCCGTAAACGTAGATAATAAACACGATATCTCTAGGAAACGGATGACGAGACAACAGGCAGAAGAGGTGATTCACATCACATTCGCCGCATCTAATAGACATCACGTCGCTAATAGTATATGCGAACACTTTCATCCGTTCATTAGCCTAATGGCCGCCGCCGGGAAATACATGAACGCAACTTTTTCTGCTACTTCAACGCAGGAAGACATTGTATTATTACAGAGAACTAGTGCGAGGGACAGAGCTCTGCTTAGGTATAGCAGGCATATCTACATAATATGCCTCAACTAAATAGATCAAATAAAGTTTGAAGTGGTTGCCTCTAAGTTAAGTTAACCAATAGATATTTAGAGAAAATACTGGTCTGGACAGTCATTATATGAACTTAGCTACGCGTAACGTACGGTATAGATTTGATATCATAAGAAATTTTACCAACATGTTGACATTTTGTACAATTATGAAAGGATCGCAATACAGGTGTTAAATTAAAGTAACCTTGAACATTATAATGGATATACCATCAATATTCTCCATAGTGGTGGCTACGACCCTCAGTAATTGAGAACACGGAGGTAGGGTCCATTAGAATCCCGTACAGGAGTCCGAACTTCTATTGGCCGCGCTACCGTTTCCCGACAAACTAGTTTACAATAAAATTGTATTGTTATTATAAGCGTCTAGGCTATAAACGCTTGTATTAACAGTAGAATCTGGGCCCTGCAATAAGACTCTAGACTCTAAACTAGAGTTTCAATGCAGGATCTAGAGTCTAGACCACTAACCATCTACGTCCTGTTTAGTTTAGAACACAAATATAAACGAATTTTGTTCCTATAGCTCTTCCTAACAGTAAACTTCAGGACAACAAAGTTACATCCGCAAAAGCAAGTTTAGAAACTCAAAGCTCAAGAGACCAGACACAAACAAACACTATAACAATAATACGTGACTCTCCTGGACATAATAAACCGTAAATTAAACTTTAAAAGATACATATCGTCAAACTAATCTAGTTTCCTGCACACGTGTTACATGTACGTGAATATAATGTAACTGTGGATATAACGGTACATACCACAGAATATGCAAATTAGTATTAAAACGATGCCGGAATTGAACAGTCGGATCCCGGTTAGCATTGTTGCAATTTCAAGATTAATGCAATTGGGTCTGAACGTGAATAATTCTCAGGATTTGTCAAATAACAATAAGATATTGTTGACGGTAAATGTTATCAAAAGCTGAGCTTAAAGTTAAAATGCACAAGGCATTTTTAAAATTCCCAGGGCAAAATAAAAGATGACCGTAATGAAACATCGCATCCCAGATAACCTCATTCGTCTGCATTCACTATCAAGGTACGGTAAGGTGAGGATGAATCCTCAGTACATGATACTTTTTGCTTAATGTGGTGTTTGCCAACGTTGCTAGCACCGGGCCACATTTCTTTTAAAGGGTTTCGTTGTCCAGCCAGACCAAATAATAATTTATTTTGTTTTTAATCATCAGTGAATGTGAGCAACGTTCCAATATTTCTGATAAAGGCCTGCGACCTGCAGAATATAGTAACATCTAAAACAAATCGCTGCCGGAGCGTGTCGACATTCACTGCATAAAATTCCGCCCGCGGAACTAATGCCAACGGGGCGGTGGTGGCACCTAACGACCTTACTGCTCGGATATCGGAATAGGATTCAGTTTTATGCTCTTTGGTAATCGAATAGGATATTGCTGGTTAAAACTTTACAGCAGATATTTGGGAGTATGGAAATTACGGTTAGATAAAGACAAGCATATGTGTAAATTAGATGGTGAAGTAAAACATAAAGACGGTAGAATGTTTTTAACGACACAATTATTACTTAGTAACATCTGAAATTGCATGTAAGGAAAGAAACAGTAGTAAACAGGGATGAAAGGGTAATATTACGCTCATGAAGAGTAGACCGTTCAGCAGTGATCTATCAAAGGCGATGTTGTCTCTATATTGAAAGAAAGACTGGGTGTGCCCCGGCTTTATGAGCCGGACGGGGGATGATCAAGTTTAGCTACAGCCCAAACAAACCTTAGATCACAGAAAGCTGTTGTGACCTATTTAAGTATATTTAATGACGACCTCTATGGCGCAGTGGGCGTAGGCGCAACTTTGATACAGGAGGTTGCAGGTTTAGGTTTAAAGAACTTTATTTCTCATAAAAACTTAGTAATTATGTACCCGCATCGGGACAAATGTTTGTGCGATCTGCAGATGTGTTACGGGTGTTCTGGTCGTTATCATTAATACTAAAAATATCTGTAGGTATGTGTAATACATATATTTTATTAAGTATATTAGTCATCTAGTATCCATAACAAAAGCTCTACTTAGTTTGGCCAAGATGATACTTACTGTGTGGATTGTCCAGCATATTTTTTTTTATTTATTAGCAAAATACCTTGGTTTCGCTAACATAGCTTATATTTTATGATGGAAACCTATTACTTTTTCCTAGATGGATCATACGGCAAATAGGTCAAAATGAAATACCAACAACCAAATAATCCAGATAATCCCAGAGATTGCGCTTAACTTCTAAAACCATTAAATCTAATCCAGTGCCTTTTATGTAAAAGATGAACGAGACGGAAGTTCTTAAGTCCCCCGGTCTAAAGGGATCTTAAACTTCAAAGGAGTTTAAATGCATTAAGCCTTAAAACTATCTATCTATTTCAGCTGGACGCTTTGGCAGAATTAACAGGTCTTTTGTACTCTCAACTGGAAGAGATTAAGGCGCGTTCGATGTGTCTGGGAAGGAAGCAAACCCGTCAGGGTAGAAAACATTTTATATTCGTAAATGTTTTGCTGGTTAGACAGATCGCTCTACTCTTCGCTGTAAAAACAGGCTCTGAAAGGCTAAGGTTCCGTTCCGACAAACGTAAAATAATAAATTAAAATACAATTATAGTGCAGGATATTATTCAACTTCAGCCCAAAGTAGTAATCTTCATCTTTATTGAATCAGAAGATCTATAAGGTCGTGCGTGATCAATGACAAAGGACAAACTTTATATATAAAGTAAAGTATGCATTATGATGTTGGTAAAACTATTCTTTCAATTCTCCGCATAGAACAAAAGGTTGCTGTAATTAACTAAGATTGAACGATTCATAGCTTGCAAAAGTAGTCCTAAAAGCCCTTTAAATGAAGGTGAAGAAACCCTCAATCAATTTTAATCAACTGCGTTCTTTGAAAATTAAGGTTGACTCAGGGCATGCTAGGGTCAACAGCCAATTAGAGGTCTTGAGTTATAATATGCTGGGCGACAAAGAGTCTAATAAAATGTAGAATGATTAATAATGTATTACTAAAATATATTATAGTCCTGAACGAATGTATAAATATAATTAAAGCAAAATTAGTGCTACAAAAATATGTATGTATTTACCTTGTTCTCAATTTCAAATTCTGTTTAGCAAGGTGAAGGTGTAGTATTGTGTGGTGGTATAGAAAGAAAGAAGAAAGAAAGAAAATACATTTATTTTTACCATATATAAAAGATAGCACAGTATATAAAACTAAATAAGAACACAAAAACGGAAGTAAGAAAGATTAAAGAAATATTTAAAGTTAAAAAAGGGTAAAAAAGGGTCCCCACCTCAGCATTTGTAGCATTCGGCCAGGCCTTATGCCACGCTGGTTTTCAGGTGGAGCCCGGACATGGAGTGATGCAACGATAAAAACAAAACAAAACAAGTGGACAAACACGACTAAAAGAATTTACATGACCTACGAATACATAAACAAAGCAAAAAATCAACATAACAGGTTCGCACGTACACAAAAATCTAATATATATTTTACAAATAATTTACCTACCATACACAGATAAAACAAAAAGAAAACAAAATAAAGACTAGGTACATATACTTACTAATCTATACTTAAATTCTTATACATTCTAAAGTCATTGGACGAACGAAATTCTGCAACGACTATGTATAGGTATGATATGGTATATGATATATGGTTATAACTATGGTTAATCTATGCAATGTCCTCTGTAATATTCTTCTTCTGGTGCCTAACTAAAGCATTTTTATATATGGTATTGTAGTTACTTATACTATGGCACACGCACATCTGAGTTAGATGCTTGCAATAATAAACCTTTCTAATAGTTTCTCCAGATTATTATCAAAGTCTAAGCGAAGAATCTTTATGAGTAGAATATAACTATATAAAATATATTGCTTTGCGAAAGAGATATACTTACTCTGGAAAATAAAATTAGTTTGCATAAAATATAATACACATGAAATACATAAACTAGCAAAATATTGCCAAGTCCTGTTAATGCATCTGGTGAATAAATATTTTAGTTTTTTTGCATATTTATTTGTTTTGGTTCATACATGCTATTGTGGATGTAAACCTCAAATGGTCAAAATCCAAACTCCAAACATACGAATCACACAATCTTACTAAACGCGACAAACTCAGAAGGGATTCTGTTATCTTAGAAAAACCTTTGAAATGGCACTGGGGTGAAATAAAACCGTTATCGGCGCAATTCTCGTTATGTCACTTGACTCATGTCCGAGATGATATCGACTATAAAATAGCATCGATAAGAAGGCTCTGAAAACAGTTACAGTTAGTACGGTTGGGAACAAATGGTTGGGAGAAACGATCGTGAGCGATGCTATTGGAAGATTGTGGACGTAGAACTTACGCTTAGTTGTATATTTTACTTATGCTGTTGATTCAGATTCATCATTATTTATTTGTAACAAGAAAACAGGTGATAAAGTAAAAAACTTAATAAAAAAGAATAATTAAGAGGAGTAAACCAGAAACAGCACAATAAAAGTTGTTTCATTAAGCAATAATAAAACTAGCACAGCAAATGAACTCAGCAACATCCTATCAGCCGAACAAATCATAAAGATCTCAGATTGTTTAAATAAAAAATTGTTAGCAATACGAACTGAATCATACAAATTGTTCTGTCATTTCAACTACACATATGTACATAAAGCGCAGATTGAGCGGGAGATTGCATCGAGATGATATTATCACACGCAACATTCGAAGCGAAGGAATGCGTGCACGATGATTGCTAAAGACGAACAGGATAGCCCATGACCTGGATAATATACGCCCTGCATATATGTACATTATGTCGGTGCCGTGTGGTGGCGGCATAGAATTTCACTACCCCATCTGTTCTCGCGGGTGTTGTAAGAAGCAACTAAGGAAGACACGCCGGGGGGCGGGCAGCAGTGTCCTCTGCAGAACAGCTCCACCGAACTGCGATCCACCGAACTGCGATCCCCAAAACACATGCCCAGCATGGGGATTATGGACAATAACCCTCAAATGATACATACTGCCATCTATGGCGCTCATTAGGGGAGGCCTATGTCCAGCAGTGGGCTATTTTATAGGTTGATGATGATGAGTAGGAGATGCTACTCCTCAAGACTAGCAGTGTTATGGCGTTCCACCAACTTCTCTTCCCTGGAAGACTAACGTTTCACACCTTTACAAGGGACTTCTTCAGGAATGCGGTCACGCAGGAACGTAAAGTTGGAGTTTATTTAAAAACTAGCGGCCCGCCCCGGCTTCGCACGGGTATTAAACAAAAATTTCAGAAATTATACACACTAAAACGATGGGTTTCACAGTTTTCATACGGATCTTTACTTTTTTTAACAGCATTGGGGTTTTTGACATTGACTCGACATTCCAAAACTGACACTGGCCGTAGAGAAAAAGCAAGCACCGTGCGCTATACAACCTCTTTTTCTATTCTGACGCGCCATAATAGAAAAAGAGGTTGAATATACAGCCCACGGTTCAATTATTGAATTTTTCATGCGGATCCCTAACTTTTTTGAAAATATTATATAGCCTATGTTCATCACGGAAAATTAAGGATTCTAATGGTGAAAGAATTTTTTAACTCGGTCCAGTAGTTCCGGAGCCTATTCAATTCAAACAAACAAACAAACAAACAAACAAACATACAAACAAACAAACAATCAAATCTTTCCTCTTTATAATATTAGTATAGAAAATCCTGTTAAGGCCCAGGCACCATTCCGACCGAAATAAGTGCCCAAACAAACATACGAGTCGCCCCTTTTGACCGCTTGGTAACCAAAATTGGCAAATTCGTACCTCTGCCGAAACTAGACAAAATAAAACTATTACGGAGACATAAAAAGTTTATAATACACAAACTGCAATGAAAGTTTAAATTTCATTTTGTTCAACGTAATAATAAGATAAGATAGGTGGAGTTGTTGATTAGGGTCGAGGTAGACCTTAAAACCACTTTCATTCATAGGGAATATTTTGGGTAATATTCAAATTTTCCATATTGACGTATCCTTTGTCTATTAAGGAAATCGAGCGTAAAATTTTAACAGAATTAATCAAATTTGCGCCCAACCGATGAGGTAAGCTCTAATATACAACTCCATGATAAAGTAGAAGTAATATGAATGGCCTTTCAAGGGAAGTCTATAGTTAACCTATGGATGGAACTTAGTGTAGAAACAGAACTATGATATCATTTTGCTGCGTATTTCACTCAAAACGTCAAAATATAGACAGTACATTTGCCTCAAGCACTGAAATAAACGATAACTGCCAATATGTTCACCATTCCCGTTTCACCATTTCAAACAACTTCGATTTGATGATCAGATTTTATGAGAAAGTCGATTTTTATTTTTCCGGCTATCTTAAACTTTAATCTAAATTCTAAACCTCTTCATAACTTCATAGGTAACATTTAAATTCTATAAATCCCTAGTGACTATTCCTGTATAGATACTAGTTCAGTAGCTCACTTATGATAAAATAGAAGAAATAGTACACTTACTGGCAAAGGAAATTGCGGCAGATGACCCACTTGGCCGCAAGTAAGATCCTTAGGTGTTTTACACTATCCGATACGATATTCGACTGTCGAAGTCGACACACGACCGGCACGTTTGCATGGCTAGAGCTTATATTGAATAGCATCGTTTCGAATAATGTGAAATGGTTCGTGGGTCTTGCCAAGAGGCAATATGTTCAACTTCAATTTAAAACGAATGCAGGCTGCATTAACGCCAAGTTTACTTACGCTAGCTAGAATCTAAAGTACTACCGTCGATATATGTGTCGTTTTACTGGACTGGGTTAACCTATTCGTTTTGAATAAGTGTCTTTCTTGTTATATATCTTTGCGGACATCTTCGATATCAAATCACTTAGAACAAAAAACAAAACCTTTTCGACGTATCAATCATCTCTTACTGTCCTTGTTACCTGAAAGCAAAGAAAAGGGTTTTTGAGTACAATTTCATTAAATACGAGACAAAAGTAAACAAGACTCAAGTTCTGTGAAGTTATAAGTTGGGCGGAAATTGAAAAGGAAGTAAACAGTTGGGTGGGATGAAATATATTTTTCCATCTGTCCGAAGCAATACTAGTAAGTAATAAAATTGTTGGTTTGACATTTTGGAAAGGGTCTTTCGGGTCTCTAAAGTTTAGTCTTCTTATAGCGCTTATCTTAATGTTTACATTCGACGTATGTAAGTAATACTCTGTTTGTTACCTAAAGACTTACCTTGGTATAGAAGTTTGAAAGTGTATAGGTAAGGAATATATTTTCATTGAGAATTGAATACATAGTAATAATACAAAAATGCTACACTGATCCACGTTGAGTTACATTGTTGATGATTTCATACGGATCCCTAACTTTTTAAAATGTTTTATATCTATAGGTAGCCTATGTTTATCTGGGATACTGTAGAATTTTCAGTAAGGTTCAGTAGTTTCGGATCCTATTCAATCCGAACTATCAAACTATCAAATAGTTCCTCTTTATAATATTAGTGACGACCTCTGTGGCGCGGTGGATTCCCGCCTCGGGACAAATATTAGTACGATCTGCAGATATTTGTTCAGGATGTTCTGGTCGTTTTCTATGTATAATAAAAAACATCTAAGTATATACATATTATGTAGTAATCTTGTATTACGTATATCAGTCATCTAATACCCATCCATAACACAAGCTCTGCTTAACTTGGGACTAGATGATCATGCGTGGATTGTCCGACATTATTTATTAGTATAAATAACTATGAATATTATTAAGAAACAATTCTAGACTTGACGCACGTAGTTCATAACAACATTACTTGGGGATAAGGTTGCCAGATGGCCGGGAATTCCGGGAAAGTCCCGGAATTTCACGTGTGGTCCCGTGTCCAGTAATTACCCTTTACTGTCCCGAAATTCATGAACACTAGTTTTTTTCCACGAAGTTACGCCATTGCGTGGCGGCGCGCATAACTACCTACATGCCGCGCTCGCGCTAGCTGCGTGCGTGGGTGCGCGGGGTGAGGAGAGGGGAGGTGAGCGCCCGGCTCGGCACGTCCCGCCGCCCGCGCCAACCCGCGCGCGCCGCTCGCTCGCGCTTCGTCTTTCATTCGTGTTTTGTTTTGATTTGGAATTGACGTACGTACAATATTCATCGATATGGACGAAACGTTACCATCAACGAGCAAAAAGAGATTCACGGGATTTAATGACAAGTGGATAAATGATCCTGATTTTAAAGACTGGATAGTGAAAAAAAATGAGTTTACTGCAATTTGTAAAACATGTAATTCAGATATTGCAATTCAGTATGAAGGTCGCCGTGCGTTGACGGTAAGTAGTAGGTAATTAGGTACCTAAATATATTTATTATCACATCACACTAATATTATAACTAAATGCGAAAGTTTTGATAGATGTTTGGATGATTAGATGTTTGGATGTTTGTTACCTCTTCACGCCACAACTACTGATCAAACATAGGCTTTATCCTATAAATCAGTTCCTATAGGATAAAAAAAACCTTTTAACGTTTTCCTAGAAACAACGCGTGCTAGGAATGCGAAGCCGCGGGTAGAAACTAGTGTTTTAAATACGATCTAGGGGGGTCGTGGATAATTTAGATATTATGTGGGTGTATCTAAAAGTAGGTAGGTAATTATGTAGGTATGCTTATTTATTGTTTTTGTACACAATATCGCAGTCATTGTATTATACCTAATTTGTATTGCATTGTTATAGGTTCACGCCAATAGTATTAAGCATAATAAGATGGTGTCAGCCAAAAAGACTTCAAGATGCATGGACAATTTTTTCATAAAAAAAGATACTAAGGAAGAAATTTCTATCGTAAATGCAGAAGTTGCATTAATTTATCATAATGTGAAACATGGTTTGAGCTACAATAGTTTAGACTGCTTGGGAAAAAATATACACAAAATAATTCCAGATAGTCAAATAGCTGCAAAAATGACATGTGGACGTACTAAGGCTTCCGCAATCACACGCAGTGTTTTAGGACCCTTATCGCAGGAAAAGTTGATATCTGATTTGAAAGAATCTTATTATTTTTCAGTAGGCTCAGACGCATCGAACGTTGGTAATATAAAAACATTTCCGTATGCCGTTCAATATTTTGATAGTAAAAAAGGTATATGCCAAAAATTATTGGACTTTTACGAAGACGCCGACGAAACATCGCTTGATATATATCAATGCCTTATAAAAATCACTGCTGATGCCGGCCTCAGCATTGATCAAATAAGTGCATACAGTGCAGATAATGCTTCTGTAAATTACGGCATACATAATTCTGTGTATCAGAAGTTGAAAGCGGAAAACGAGCATGTTTTCAAAGCCAACTGTTATTGTCACGTAATAAATAATTGTGTGAAGTATGCATTGAAAGGTCTTGATGTTGACGTGGAAAGTATCGTCATGAAAATTTACAACGAATTCAGTTCATCAGCTTTGAAAACAAAAAAATTAAAAGAATGTTGTGAGTTTGCTCAAATAGAATACAAAGAGCTGCTAAGACATGTCCCTACAAGGTGGTTGTCACTTTTGCCAGCTATAGATCGATTAGTGCATAGTTGGCCTGCAGTTAAATATGATTTTTTGGAAAAAGGTCCAAATAACAGCCACAGAGTGCTATGGGAATTTATTTCCGAAGGCGATGATGATGACATAAATAATGATGAAGAGTGTAAAAAAGAAGGTCTGAATGACTGTTACCTTTTCTTCTTGAGCAATATATTGCCTGAATTCACAAAAGTGATATTGCTATTAGAAAGTGATAGTTTCACTATTTTGGACATTGATCATGCAATGCGAAGTCTTTATGACCAATTAAAAAGCAGGTTGGCTGACAAGTTTTTTGGAAGTAAAGTCAGAGACATTTTTAGAAAGCTCACTGAAGACCAGAGGAATAAATTCACATCACAGGCACACATTTTCCTGCAGAGAGCAATCAAATACTTGGAAGAGAGATATGATTTTGGCCTTGATGGTATTTACAAAAAGTTTGAGTTTTTGTCTCTTAAATTAGAGGAATTGAAATTGACTTGGGAAGTGCTCTCTGAATTTCCTGTTATATTGAAAATTGAAGATACTGTTGACATTGATTCACTGTATACAGAGTTCGCGTGTCTGAAAGCTGTTTTTGAGGTCCTTCCAAAAGACTTGCCAAACGATAAAATCTGGGCCTATTTCTTTAGAACTAACCTTTCTAATGACTTTGTAAATCTAAAGAAAATAGTTGTGTAGCTAGCCAAACCTACCTACCACTCATTACGCACGGATTCGAATACTCGCCTCCTCCCACAATAGTCTGCTGTCTCGCTCAACTGGTTTCGAACAGAAGAAATAATAGTTACTACAGCATACGAGTTGCATCGCGCGCCCCACCCAACTCGATGCGTATAAATACGGCCGCGCGCACAACAAATATTCATTCCACTAGCGACAGAGCTAGAGCGATAGCCACCTGCAGTCCTCTAGTAAAAGTCGAGTCGGGGCAACGGAGAGAGATAGCCACCTGCAGTCCTCTCCAGCACCTCTAGTTAGGGATACTCGCTTAGCCTGCGTTTATAGGCTAGAGAGTGAGATAGCCACCAGCAGTCCACTCTCGATGCCTGGTTAGGAACGATAGGAAGTGAAGACACATCTGTAAACCACATTGCTTCAACAATAAACGACGATTACTACTTGTCACTGGCGTTTCACTCCTCCTACCCTACAATTGGCGCCCAACGTAAATAATCCACATGCCGAAAACAGAGGAAGAATTAAGTGAAATGAGGGTAGATGAAGAAACAACAATGGCATCACAAACATCGGCAATCAATTTGACAGATGCTCAATTTACTGCGTTAATAAGTCGCACAATGGGAAATAATAAGAATTTTACTCGTTGCAACCTGAAATTCAACGGTGAACGGGACCATAGTAAAGTTGAAGAATTCGTCACGGCAATCGAGATATACAAAAAAATTGAAAACATATCTGACGATGACGCATTGGCTGGATTTCCCTTGATACTAAAGGATGAAGCAAGCACCTGGTGGCAAGGAGCACGTTCAGAAATAAAAACCTGGACATCAGCTTTGAAGAACCTCCGTGCTGCTTTTGCACCAGAACGCCAGCCTCATGAGATCTATATGGAACTTTTTGCCACAAAACAAGGAAACACGGAGGCAATAGACACTTTCCTTTGTCGCAAACGTGCGTTATTAGGCCTTTTGCCATCGAAACGGCACAAAGAAGAAGAGCAAATTGATTTTGTCTATGGATTATTAAAAATAAATCTAAGACAGAAAATAGCACGCACCGACATCAAGACATTCGCACAATTGCTCGAGCGTGCTCGTCATCTAGAATCGTTGGAGTGTGAACAAAAGCAAGTTACTTCAGAAGGCAACGACAAAAATACTAAAAAGAGGTGCCTATTCTGTAGCAGGAAGGGGCATTTAGTAGAAGATTGTCGAAAGCGTTTGGGAAAATTAGCAACAAACGAAATAAAAGAAACAGAGGGAAAAGAAGAAAATCCTAAAATAAAACCTACCGTGTCTTGCTATGGGTGCGGCGCACCGGGTGTTTTTCGTAGCAACTGCGAGACCTGCAAGTCCAAAGAAACTCCACCCAAACCAGTCTCGTTTTATAGAATGGAATCAACTCAGGAAAGCAACGTCAAAATACCTACAATTGAAATTACTATCAACGGTCAATGCGGGTATGCACACATAGACACAGCGGCACGGACAAGCATAGCAAGTACGCATCTATACAACATGCTACTAGACACTGGAGTCATATTCGACAGCCGGAAAGCTGATATAAGCCTCGCTGATGGCACAGTCAGATCAGAAAAATTATTAACGACAACGCAAGAGGTGACTATAGGTAAACGCACCTTACCTATCACTTTGACGGTTCTACCCAGAGCAAAAGACAATCGCACACTTTTGGGGATCGATTTCCTTGAAGCTGCTGGTATAAACTTGAACCTACCACAGCGTGCTTGGTATTTTGCTGACAACCCAGACGAAATATACAGCTTTCTTCAACTGAGAAACGAGAAAATCGTAACATTAAAAGCAGCAAAAAAAATTGATTTCATGAATATGGACACAAAGTCTATGGAAAGTATGATGAAGGAAGAGGGCTTATCAGACTTCCTACGATGGTCAAGGGAGCTAACGATACTTTCTCCCATGCCAGTTACACCCGTCACAACACCGACACAGGACGAAGGATGTTCTCCAGCAAAACGACCACGTTGGTGTCCGGTAAAAATAGACACACCGCCACGCCTGTTACGCCCACGCGAACCAGCTGGTCCTTGTGATGAGATAGATCCACGTATTAATTATGTACCAATAAACCCTGTAATATTGTACTCTGTTGACTTGTTATTACGTCCCGATGAAGGAAACCTATTATCTAATGTTGAAAAATCACAAATCAATGAACTAATAACTGAATTCAGTGATATTTTTGACGAAAACGGTAAGCCTACTAGTTATGCAGAACATAGGATTGATACTGGCAATCATGAACCGATAGCTGTAAAACCTTATCGATTATCTCCGGCTAGACAGCAAAAGCTTCGAGAAAAATTAGATGAAATGATAAGTAATGATATTATAGAAGAATGTGACTCACCCTGGTCTGCACCAGTTATTCTAATCCCAAAAGGGGAAAACGACGTCAGAGTATGTATCGACTACCGACGTTTGAATGAAATAACAAAACCCGATCGTTATCCCTTACCAAGGATCGACGACTTACTACATCAAGCAAAAGCCATGCCATTCATGACAACTATTGATCTTCATTCAGGTTACTGGCAAATCAAAGTACATCCAGATGATCAAGACAAGACTGCCTTCATCTCACCGTATGGGGTACATAGGTGTAAACGTATGAGTTTTGGGCTACGCAACGCCCCAGCTACATTTCAACGACTAATGGATAGATTTGTACATGGGCTGCGAGCACAATGCGTCCTATGTTATTTAGATGATCTGATCATTAGGTCAGCCCAGTTCGAAAGTCATCTTCAAGATCTCAGAGAAATCTTTACGAAACTAAGAGAATTTAATCTCAGAGCTAACAGGAAAAAATGCAAGTTTGGATGTTCAAAAATAAAGTACCTGGGACATCTGATAGTACCAGAAGGAATAAAAGCTGACCCAGAGAAAACATCTGCAATTACGGAAAGACCTAAACCTAGAAACCTAAAGCAGCTAATATCATTTCTACAAACAGCATCATGGTACAGAAGATTTATACAGAACTTTGCAGAAATAGCGAGACCATTGACTAATCTAACAAAAAAGAAAGTCACATGGCAATGGAATGATGAGCAGCAAAAATCATATGAAGCACTAAAAACTGCATTGACTACTGCACCGATTCTTAAACAAGCTGATTACGATGCGCCTTTTACCATAAGAACTGACGCAAGCAATTATGCTATTGGAGCAGCCTTGATGCAGGGGGAGGGACCCAATGAACATCCTATTGAATATGCCAGTCGACAACTGATACCGGCTGAATGTAACTACTCAGTCACAGAAAAAGAAGCTTTGGCGATTGTATGGGCAATATCACGTTTTCGAGGATACATAGAAGGAACCAAGTTCTTAACCATAACTGACCATCAACCATTAAAATGGCTACTAAACTTAAAATCACCGACGGGTCGACTTGCACGATGGGCCCTGCAACTACAACCCTATAACTTTGAAATTAAGTACGGTCCAGGCAAAACAAATGTCATAGCAGACAATCTGTCGCGACCTCCATGCAATAACCATACCGAAGCATGTGAGATTTGTCGAATTGAACTCGATCTACCAAAAAGAAGCGAAATCAACATAAGAAATGGACAAATGGAAGATGAAGATCTGAAGCAAATCATCAAAGCATTGGAAATAGAAACAGAATCTGAAGATTATATACAGTGGTCAAAGAGAGGCTATTTTATACACCAAGGAGTATTATATCGATTCACACCAGATCAAGAAGAAGATGAAGATGAAGATGCCAAATTAGTGGTACCTAAACACGAAGTCAACAACATACTAAAATCATTCCATGATACGGCTACTGCTGGTCACTTGGGAGTTGATAAAACTGTAAAACGTATAGAAAACAAATTTTTTTGGAAGGGACTGCGTAAAGATGTAATAAAATATGTAAAATCATGCATTGAATGCCAAAGATATAAGCCTATGAACCAAAAACCTTCCGGTTTATACCAATCATCAGCTAATAATAAACGATTCGAAGTTTTATCAATAGACTTGTTTGGTCCATTGCCTAAAGGGCCAAAAGGAGAAAAATGGATTTTCATAGTAGAAGACACAGCATCACGATGGGTAGAACTGTTTGCACTTAATGAAGCCACAGCTCAACATTGCGCCCTCACTTTACTAAATGAAGTATTGTTACGATATGGACTACCACGACGAATCTCAAGCGATAATGGGACACAATTCATATCTGCTGTTATGCAAAAACTGACGTTTTGCCTAGATATACAACAATTCCTCAGTCCTGCATATCATCCAGAACCAAACATTGTAGAACGCAAGAACAGAGACATGAAAAGTCAAATCGCAATCATGGTCCAAGATAAACATAACAGATGGCCTGAAACCTTGCCGGCCATAAGGTTCTCTATGAACTCTGCGCACAACCAAAGCACAGGGTTTTCAGCAGCATACCTGACTTTTGGAAGAGAAATGAGAACACCATGTGAAGCTACTCACGATTTAAGTGAAATCATACAAACTGAAAATTTTGTTCCTGAAATAACTCCACATCTAAAAACCTTAGCTAAAAACTTAGCAATAGCAAAAGCTAATGTTGAGGTAATGCAAGACAATAATAGAGCCAGAGCCAATCAGAAACGACGCCCAGATCCTGGCTATGCTATTGGAGATCAGGTTTTGGTAGAAACCCATCCAATAAGCAATCAAGACAAACAATTTTCGGCGAAATTTGCTCCTCGACGTGATGGACCCTATGTTATCATCAAAAAACATGGAAGTTCTATATACGAGGTTGCTAATATTAATGATCCGGAAAAACCTCTCGGAAGATATCACACATCCGCAATAACCAAGTTTGAGAAACGAGACGACACAACACCAACTCCAATGATACCAATTCGAAAACGAGGTCGGCCGAAAAAGATTCAATCATCATAGATACTGGTACTCTTACGGGACGTCAGCAAGTACCAGAGGGGGAGATTGTAGCTAGCCAAACCTACCTACCACTCATTACGCACGGATTCGAATACTCGCCTCCTCCCACAATAGTCTGCTGTCTCGCTCAACTGGTTTCGAACAGAAGAAATAATAGTTACTACAGCATACGAGTTGCATCGCGCGCCCCACCCAACTCGATGCGTATAAATACGGCCGCGCGCACAACAAATATTCATTCCACTAGCGACAGAGCTAGAGCGATAGCCACCTGCAGTCCTCTAGTAAAAGTCGAGTCGGGGCAACGGAGAGAGATAGCCACCTGCAGTCCTCTCCAGCACCTCTAGTTAGGGATACTCGCTTAGCCTGCGTTTATAGGCTAGAGAGTGAGATAGCCACCAGCAGTCCACTCTCGATGCCTGGTTAGGAACGATAGGAAGTGAAGACACATCTGTAAACCACATTGCTTCAACAATAAACGACGATTACTACTTGTCACTGGCGTTTCACTCCTCCTACCCTACAGTTGGTTTTATTTTGTCAATTCCAACAAGCAACGCCTTCTGCGAAAGAATTTTTAGTCTGTTAAATAATTTATGGACTAAAGAGCGAAACAGAATGTCCATGGATTTGATCAAATCTGAACTGCAAACTCGTGTCAATTATGAAGAGTCTTGCTCAGAAATTTTATCAGTCTTGCAAAGCAGTGCCGGAGAAAAACTTTTAAAAATGGCAAAATCTAGTGATAAATATTTAAAAAAATAGTCGGATAGGATTTTCTTTGATTGAAGATGATTTTAAAGTAGCCAAACAGAGGTGTTAAGTTTTTGTTTCAATAAAGTTTAGTTTTTAGGGTAGATCATATTAATGTTGATAATCTGGTACTAAAGTTAGATTAAGAGAGGTTTTCACCGTTGACATGAAAACTCGTTTAGAGCAAAAACGCGTTTTAGCATTATGTCATGTCAAATGACTAATGCTAAAACGCGTTTCCGCTAGTACTTAATATTTAAGAGATACTCAATTTTTGTTTTAAGTTTAGTTGTTTCTTATTGTTAGATAATATTTAATGTTGATTTTGCCTTAAAAAAATATTAACTTTGTTTTAAGTTAAGTTTTGTTTTATGTTTGAGAATACCTGAAGTTGATTTTTATTTAAGAGGTGCCTAATTTTTTTTAAAATAAAAAGACTAAATGTGATTGTCTGGTGTGTATACAGTGTGTAAGTTAATATCTATAGATTTTCCAAAAAATAAATGTTTTTTAAAATAATTAGATTTTTTTTTCTTTTAACTAGTAATTTTGTAATATTTTTTCTATTGCCCGTCCAGCAGCAAACATTTGTAATTGGATTTGAACTCTAAAACTCCAACTCCATGTGTAACCCCAGAAATGTCCAGGAAATGATAAGCCCGTATCTGGCAACCCTACTTGGGGACCTTATCTTTATCTAAAGGATTTCCGCAAACTACCGCCGGAATCTATACATACAAAAAATAATTCACATGTTGTATAGAGAAGCATTCTCGATACTATACTGGAATGTGTTTTGCAGTGCCTTGCCTTTTTTACCCTAACGGTAACACTAGCCTTTTATTGTGTGAGTAGGGTCAAAACCTTCAAAAAGAGTTCAAATCTTCAGTCTTCAAAAAGAGTTCAAGTGTGTGACCGTCGGTCGAGCACTAAATCCAGCCTTAGGCTGGATTTAGTGCAGTAATAGTAAGTACGCGCTCACCGTCGGTCGAGCACTAAATACGGCCTTAGTGCTCGACCGACGGTCAGCGCGTACCGTACGCGCTGATCGTACGTCCTATATGATCGTAGCTGTACGCGCGTAGGAATTCATCAGCGCTGCACTGTAGTCGTTCATACGTTTTCATTGATACAGCTACGCTCGACCGACCTCAGCGCTCACCGTCGGTCGAGCACTAAATAGGTACAGCCTAAAAATAACAAGATGATCACAACACCAAGACCACGCGAATAAAATTTCATTAAAATCTACAACCGCAGTCCACAACGTTTTCGAAAAATATACAAACAACCAAAAGTGGAACACGATATCCCTCTCAAAAAGCTTCTGCGTCCTATCCAAACCACATCGAGAACTTCACATTTGAATAAATTTTCATTACGAACAGATTACGGCCTACATTAATGTAAGAGTTTTAGCAGCTGCGATTCACCACACACGACCTTTTCTCTGTATGGAGTCCAAAGGTTTTAGGATTACTTTGTTTTTAAATTATTAATAAACAATAATTTCTGATTTATGTAAAAATTACAGTCATGCTCAGACACGACTGAAACAGCATGGTATATAAAAGATTTTGTCAATCAGAGCTTCAAACCTTTCTATGTACTAGAGATGTAATCTTCATCTCCTGGTTATGACACCAGCTTCAAACAAGATTTTTATATCGGTTTTTGACAGTATTACGAATACGTTACTCTTGCCAGATCTTGCGTATGTTGACGACCTCTGTGGCGCGGTTATATCAGAATTTGTAGGATCTGCAGATATTTGTTTTGGTCGTTTTCTATGTGTAAAAAACCATATCTATTACGTAATATATTGTATTAAGTATATCTAGTACCCATAACTCAAGCTCTGCTTAGCAATCCACAGAGCACCCCCAAAGCTGATGAAATGATGCTGAGTTGCTAAGAAGTCGATAATCTAACATATTTTTTTTGTACTATGTCTTCAACCAATTAAATCAGTCTTGCAACATAAACAAATCTTCCCAATAGGTAACTGCAAAGTCCTTTCAATCAGCAGTGGTTTGGTCCAGCCCGTAACTAGAGCCAAAAGCCATGTGTGCACAAGCCACATGCCCTAGGTTATAGAGAGCACACGTTGTCTAATCAAGCCTGACCCGGATAGTTCTTTGTTCCTGAGGAACGAGGGCGGGTGAACCCTGGCGCTAATTGCAAGCTGGGTGAGAGCCTTTGAGGCAAGAGTAAGGGACGACTTGACGAATTTAGAGAGTGGATTTAGCTTTCGTGTCTTTTGAGTTGATTGTCGCTGTCGACTAGCCAGATATGTGTTTATGGTACTGACAAGATTCTGATACGGCCTATGAAATAGGCGTTCTTAGTAGGTTAATTATAACCGAATTTTTATTATTATTAATTTATCAGTTATAAACTACTATATCAGTTTATATTCTGAACGCCCTTAATCAATTTTTAAAGGTGTTTTCGGTATACATTATAAAAAATATCTTGGATGTAATGCATTGCATTGCATTGTAATATGATTATCAGGACCAATAACACAAGCACTCCTTAGCTTGGGGTTAGATGATGCTATGTGGATTGTCTAGTAACATTAATTTATTATTAATTAAAACAGCACTAGAAATATAAATACAGCATAGAATGAGTCAGACGATCGAGTCGCTATGAGTTCATTCTTATGGGTGTAAGTAATTAAGAATCAAATATAATGAAGCGGCATTTCTCCGTAATAACCATAATCAAGCGGATTATTAAATACCAACATTACCTTACCAGCGCAGTTTACTGAAAGGTCAAAGCGGCAATACAGCCTTAATGGTTCATCATAATAATTTTCCGTAATTTCGATACTTACTGGCTGGGGTGGTATCACGGTGATCGTTTTCTTATGACATTTTGATACTAGTATTTTTATAAACCCGATGATTAAAATCCCCTACTGAAATTTCAATTTCGAATGGCTTTGTACCCTACAGCACTCGCACTAAGCGATTTTTCTCCACTTTCATCATTCGCATATTTCGCATCGCAAAGGAGATGAACTCGCTGCCTGCTTCTGTTTTTCCGACTACCTGGGTATCTTCAAGATAAGAGTGAAAGGTGTCCTAAACCTTTGTGACACACCCTCCACCATCTTCACTTTCCATCAGGTGAGATCGTGGTCAAACGGAGGTCTATTAGCTATAAATTTTTGTTGTTGTTTGTTTACATAGAAAAATACATTAAGTTGTCTGGAGTATTTTGGAATAGCTTGCATTCATTTTCGCGTATAATAACTTTCGTACTACATTACTAATAATATATTAAAATGGTTGCTTATAAATTTCAAAGAATACCGTTAAAAACTCACAAACCCAAACACAACCTATGAGTCACTGTATCCTAAGTTACTGTTTCCCATTTGCCGTTAGTACCGAAAACAGGGTATAAAATATCGGATATTGATAAGTATTAGGCGGTATAATCTCGCACGCAGCTCGTATCGGACTAATAATATTTCGTCATTTCGGCTAACCGTACATTTACGCTTAGCTATCATATCCACAACCTATGAGTCACTGTATCCTAAGTTACTGTTTCCCATTTGCCGTTAGTACCGAAAACAGGGTATAAAATATCGGATATTGATAAGTATTAGGCGGTATAATCTCGCACGCAGCTCGTATCGGACTAATAATATTTCGTCATTTCGGCTAACCGTACATTTACGCTTAGCTATCATATCCATATCACATCTTATATCCCGTGGGAGAACATTTTCTTTGACATATTTCTGTAAGGTATTGGGGACGCGTACAGCTGCCAAGGGAAAGGCAAAACAAGGGCAACTCATTTCAGGCTGTTCGAAAAAGGGAAAATAATTCAATACCCAAATTGAATACTTCTTCGATAGTTTTGCTGAATCGTTTTAAATAAATGAATAATGCTGTACAATACACTCAATATCATCTAGCAACAAGCTAATCAGAGCTTGCTTTATGGGTACTTGATAATAGCTATAATACGCCAATATTAGAAACTAAAACATAATATTTTATCATAATCATAACACCAGCTATCAACATCATGTTCGTACCACCAGCATACACGTTCAATGAACGTATATGAGCTGGTGGTACGACAATATGGACTCGCCATCGACTTTCCGCCACTATTACGTGTTACATTATAATATATACAATTGTATTACTTGTTCATGTTTACAAGCAATTTAGTAAAACTTTCCAAATTGGTTGAGTAATTTGCGTCGACCAGCCAAAGACGTCACATCGATCTTTCAGCTGCAACCCCAATATGACCTACTTCGTAGAATTGTAAGTGAAATCCCCCGTCGATTCACTCGCTCGTGCACCGAAAGTCCCTCGTAAAAGCATAATTATGTGGGGCAGTGCTATACAAAGTAAACCGTAGAGAACACTAAATGAAACAAAATGATTACCTACTAGTTCCACGGTGAATACAATTTCTAATACCTACATTGTATGTATTTAGTAGCGCAAGATTCATACTTTAATCCAGGTGATAATGTAACATTAATTGCCACTCTAAATTATTTCTTTCAAAAGAGCTTTTACTCGATAGATGATTACAACAAAGATGTTAATGCTTGGCCAGATGTCGCTTCTTTCCACACCGGCAATAGCGTGTAAGAAATGTAATGTTGTGCTTAGCTTTTGGTATAGGTACCTATATAAATATTTATTGACATGTATCTTAACCACATTAAACTTAGACAAAACAAACATGCATTAGACATATAAGTGGTATAAAAATATATGCGTCGTTTCTTGTTTACTTAGAGGGGAAAAAAAATAAGTGAAGAGAAAATCAAGGACACCTAAAGTAAGTAATTAAGTGCTTATTTTATAAGTCTAATAAATAAAATTTAAATCTGACACCTAATCTAAAAGATCTTGAAAGATAGAGGGAAAATGAAAAATTACACAACAGGCATATTGAGTAGATGGTTTTCACTAAGCAACCAACGCCTCGATACTGAGAAGGATTCTCAGCCAGCTGAGACAATCGACAGCTGTAATAGAGTAGATTTTGTTTCTTATTCACAAAGCTCATCAAATAATAGGTTTTTGTCTGTATGGTTGATGCAGACAAAAACCTATTATTGCGTGATCAACCTGATCCCTCTAAGTCCATATTCTCACATCTCAATGAAATATTAATCTCCTTAATGCTCGTAATCGACCGTCGTAAAGGATTACAATATCAACATAGATAGGATATCAATATTGCGTGTAATCCTCCTTCATCCGTCTGATACTGGGAATCAGTTGAATTGGGTATTGTTTAAGCTTCAACAAACTACGTAAACATGTACCTACATTGGTTTTAGAAATTTCCATGACCTGAACTTGTTAAGATTCATCATCAAACCTGTTCAGAAGTAGAAGTCTGATAAAGTTACTCGATAGTTATTATATTTTCCTGACCAATACAATCTATAGATAGTCCATTATTATGAGATAATGTTCCCAGAATATTCCCAAGAACATTGTAGTTGATTGAATCAGCGGTTTTCCCTAACTGTGATGCCACGATCGGTGAGGTCTTCCGATTGCAATTAAGCCTCTATGTTATCTCACCACTTACGTTTCGTTTATTTCGGAATTTTCTGATCCTTCAAAGGCCAAAAGGGAAATTGCTCGTTTTGTAGTTAAGCATTTTTACTCGTAAAAGGAAAACTCTCGGAAGTTCAAGTTGCCCGTTTCGTTTTACATTTCAATATAAATTGGGTTGGAAAAACTGTGATGGACGCCTTGGAAGTAGACACCTAATTTGAAGAAGTTTATTAGGATAGTGAAAAAAGCTTCTCTAGGCTTTTTCATAAATAAAGAAAAGTATTTCAACTCTCTGAATTTTTAGAGTGAGTTTCCAATATAACTAATATCACGTCGAAATTTTTCCTAAGTAGAACCGATCACATCGCCCTGTAGCGACCTCTACAAAGCTGACGTCAACCATCATCATCATCATCATAAATCAACCTTCGCCACTCTATCTCCCTGAAGCTACCTTACTTTTTTTCTTTCTTTTACCTTTACTTTTCTGTTTTTTTTAACGTTTAAGGATTAGATTTTGCCGAGTCAAAGGCTTTTTCTACTGTAAAGGAGGCATAATGCCCATTAGTTTTACTCAGCGGGTTGCTACGGGTAATATAGATAGAAGATAGAGAGAGAAGTCTTGTTCGTAACATTATGTTATTACTGGAACAATGCTCATCACTCATACATATTCATAGAACAATTCTGAGAACTATTTCTTGACGGCTCTATTACTTGCACTTTCGCTTTTGTTGCTTGTTGTTGTAGCAATCATTGCGTGAGCTTAGATGTATATTGTTAGCAAGTTCATATTTTAGAACAAAAGGAGATCATTAACATAGACCGAGCCCTAAATACCTAGTTTAATTCAAGTATTTATGTTTCTTACCTAATTCGTTTCAGTGAACAGAGATTAATTGTAGTCTGTCATCGAAGATATCTTTACAAAACAACTTATGAAAATCTAATTTTAATCTTTATGGCATTGTAGCATCGGACATTGCACACTTAACAGTAGAAAAAAATTGAATCATAATTTATACCTACTAAAACATTATTAATTAAACCTACACAGTCATGTATTTAAGCAAAAAATAATATTTTACTTTGCTTCAATTTCTAAAATAGAGATAAAAATCCTCACCGAGGTGTTTAAATCTGATACTACAGACTATCTCTCACGAAGCATTGCGCCATTTTGAAAGGAATCCAACAGAAATAAATAAATTTGTCGATATAGCCGAACATAATGAAATATTTTACAACTACTGCAGTAGAAACCGATGATAAACATGCGGGACTTGCCAAAGCTGCAGTAGAAAGTGATTTGCTTGCTATACTGTATACAAATTGTTACTCGTATCTGTATTCTAGTAGGCCTTTGTAGGTTGCCAAGGTTCCATACTGCGCCAGATGGAATTATAGCGAATAATCATACATACATACATACTCGTATATCGCTGTTTCATTTGGATATAATCTATCGATGCAAAATTTGCTGACTGGTGGCTATTCATTCAAGGTCAACAGTTGTTTGCGACCTAAGGTATTTCTTATATCTATTGTAAAGAATGTTAATGCCCACTAAAATTAGATTGAACTTCCCAAAAGATAGAATCGCCCCGGACCAACACATCAATTACTTAGTTTCCTTTTAAATTTATCCTCGAAATACCTTTTCGAGGAGGTATTTGTAATTTAGACTTTAGCTGAACTGTCGAGCGCTTGATTCATTAACGTTTATTTATTGGATCGCTTTGGAACTTCGCTCGTTTATATTAAAATTTCTCAACAACTTTACAAATTCAAATTTTTAGGTATTAAGTTGGCAGAGCCGCGTGTTGCTAACTTTAACTTGCTAAATGTTTCGAGCGAAAACCACCCAATACATTATTAGATTTTGAAAGCCAGCCATACAGAAGTATTATTGTTAGTTTTAGAAAATTGAGTACAGATGAGAGACAATGACATTTTATACCACATGACAACTTCATAAGGAGCATCATAGACGGAAAAGTGGTAGGAGAAGTCGCATAAAGGGGATAGATTGGAGGATTGTTGTTTGTTTTGATTGAATAGGCTCCGAAACTATTGGACCGATTTGGGATTCTAATGGTGAAAATTATAACATTTACCTGACGAATATAGGTGATAAAAAAGTATCTAAAAAGTTAGGGATCCGTGTATAAAGTTATATATTTTAACCATTTATTATAGAAATTTTTGTTAAATTCCTTTGCGAAGACGGGGCGGACTGCTAAGTATCTTATGAAGAAGTAAAATACCGTGCATCGTAGAGAGAAAAGTGGAGGAAACTGCTTAACTATACTGACATAAGCTAAGCTCTTTAATTTTAACAATAACTAGAAAAATCCTCAATCTTTGTCTTTAGCATGAGACGTTTTCAAGTTTAAAAATAATGTTTTAGTCGTACCCACTTAAAATTTAACAGATTACGTTCCCAATTGAAGGGACCAATAAAATAGTACAAGATCACGTAATATCTTGTTTTTTTGGCCTCCACCTCACTATTATTTCATCAAAATTCGATCCCAAGCCTTTTCCTTCGACATGAATAGCGAACGCTTGACTAAACCGCTTTTATTAAACGAGTCCACAGAAAGGCTTATTCCGTGGCTCCGGTTGCCAAACGGTTAGTGCGAAAACTGAACGGTGGCCGGCAGTGCTTTTATGGGTACTTGCACTAGATTTATTGGGCTTAGTTACGTGTTTTAGGTTACAACTAATTGGAACTTTAATTACGAGGACCGCAGCGGATTAATATAAATCACAAGAATGCTTTGTGGGCCGAGTGGAGGGTAATGATGATGATGATGTCCTTTTTAATATTAATATTATAAGGGGTATAAAATTGGTGAAACGTCGGGAAAAATAGGTAAAAAAACGCGATTGGTAATCGTTATAATAGTACTAATAGTAAATGTGCTCCTTAGCCCAATTTCACCATGTCGCCGCCCCGTCGTAGCCTCAACAGACACTAGCCATGTGCGGAGGACTTAAAATAGTGCACAAGTGTGTGGGCAAATTGTTTAGCTAATTGAGAAGATGATGATGATCGACCGTACGCAGACATATTTACTTACTAAGAAATTACGACAAAAAGAGGTGCCAAAAAATGTGTTGATTTTAATTAAGTAATTTCTCTAGGTTGTTATTATTCATTTATGTTTTTATATTTCTATAGTTCAACAATCGTACGATTGTATTGTAACTCAATAAGTTTTTGAAGAAAAAAAAAAACACGTAGGTAACGTATTCGTAGACCAAATATGTCTTGGTAAAATAAATTATTATATGCAGGTAACTCCTCAATATTTAAAAACCAAGCTATGTTTCCTTATTCTGACATAAAAGTGTTTTGTTTGTACCCTCGTCACCACGTCAAACTTCTAAAGGAAATTATCCTAAATAAGTAACGGAGGTAAAACCGCATGGGAACTAGGCGAACGATTTTAATGGCACAACCAAAATTTAAGCCTGTCAAGGAAAAGTAAAGTGACACAGAAATAATGTTAAACAGTTTAAAACGATTCTGAATCACGACAGTAACAGTACATTACAGTATAAATACTACGACTTCTTGACGTAAATCGGAAACTCGGCAAGAAAATAACTCTTTGAAATTAGTTTAAAGCTCAAAGTTTCTTGTACTGCCTAGGCCTGTCTTATAAACAACGAAGTTGACACTGTAATGGCTATATAAGTTTCCATCAACTTTTGCAATTTGTTCAGTTGTCATTTGAAAGCTTTTTTATCGATCAAGTGGATGACCTCCGTGGCGCGGTGGGCGAAGGTCCTCTGCGACGCAGGAGGTTGCGGGTGCGATTCCAGCTTCGGGACTAATGTTTGTACGATCTGCAGATATCTGGGGGTTCTGGTTGTTTGCTAGTTATAAACTCTGCTCTTTATTTCTCTTCACATAGATGACAATATAGGTCCTGGTATTTTAATTTCGATTTATTTATTTCACTTTTAATAATAAATCAATAATAATCACCAATAACATAATTATGTATGTAGAAGGGCGTAAAAAATACATCATTCTATGTTTGTTATAATTACAGTGAAGAGAGTAAAAAATACATCTAAATATCTCCATTCTGTAAATTTATGTTATGTCCTAGTTATGACATGATTTACTCAAATAATCGGCGGGTGGGTATGATTTAACCCCATAAATACGCAATATCCTATAAAGGCCTAAATTTATTCGCTTAACCACCGAGAATTGGTCCACCATTTACGGCTTTCGAACGTTATTCGAAATGAAAACCCCAATGGTTTTCATTCCCTTCTGCAATTCGTACGATGCTTTGTGTGCATGTTCACAGAGCGAGCGATGTAGGCATGCATTCTACTAAGTCGGTAAATTCCGTAAGTGATTTCATGGACCGCATAAATGTCAATTAATTAATTTAGTTTATTTTCACTCATGCCTTCACCATGTCAGCATTTATTTCTTTCGACATTTCGGTTTGCATATGCCAAATGTTGGTCCTTCGAGCCTTGTGTTATAAGTTTAATCTACATAGTAAACCTGAAAGTTTACATTTCCTGCTAAGCCAGTCGTCGTACTACATTGTCATGCTCAATTTCATGCCAACTGCAGAACCGGGAACAAAAGGCCTCACAAAATCGTATATTCGCGTAGACAAAAGTCGGTTTATTTACCGTGCGCACATATAGAATTGGAATACAGTTTGTTGTGCAAACACATATCGGAAACGTGTTTGGATGATAGATTGAGATGTGTTACAAAACGAGAAACGAAAATAAGGATGCGAGTGGATATAAAATACAGATAAATTAGATGGAGTTAAGTAAAAACTTCGATAAAATTTAAAATTATTATAAATTTTACTTTTTTTCATCGTTAACGTTAATTGACTAGTGGCTCTGGTAATGTAATGTAGATTACATTACATAGATGGGTTTTTTATTACCTATATAGGTAAAGAAAAATATTTGTGTTTTTACTGTCCAACTTTAAGGTAGAAATTAATTTATATAATAAATAAATATGATTATCTATGATTTTTGGGGCTGATTCTTGATGTGTTAATACAGTTAAACAACCTATCTGATGTGATGGCTGATCCCGTGACAACGACATCGTGTAAACCTGATAAAAACTTTAGGAAAAATAGGCAAATCACGCGATCTAATGTAATGCCCCTGGATGGTTATTTTATATAGCCTAAGGCACCTCCACAAGTTCGTCACCACACCACCTATAACTATTCGAACTAATATGAAACAAACAGTGAGCCAGATAACAACAGTACCTAACCCCAAAAGTAATTGAATCTACAACAATCCTAAAGTCAGTGGCCTGACCCGAAACTTGCCTAAGTGGAAATTGAAATAAATCGTTATCAGTACAGTAGGCGATATCACGGAAACCAAATAATTCACGCGAATTAGTTGACTGTTTCAGTTTTACGATATTCTTTCTTTCTCGAACAAAGGCTGTCGAAATTATTTAATTAAATGATTTGAAACATTATTTTTTGTCAAAACAGGAATAAGATTCATTAATTGAGCGAGCTATCTACGGACCTCGTTTTTGTTTTATGAATACCAACATTCAACCCTAGATAATGTCCTACAATCCCACGACAAGGAACATGGTTCATAAAGAAGAAATAAGATGATTAGAAATGACGAATGATATCTACTTAAAACATTAAGATTGAGGTGAAAAACATGGCGGCGGGACACCGTACAGGATATATCAAAATGGTTTTTATTTGAGGCCAAAACACACTTCGGTTCCCTGAACCATATGGATTAGTGACTGATAGGTAAAATGGAGCGCATCAGGCACACAGCTATGAAATCCGAGTACCTACGTAACGTACCTACTTGCCAAACTAGAGCCACGACAAAGCTCAATTTCCCCAACAAACTGATTTAAAGTTACGAGCCTTATCTCAACATTTCACTGCATGTCGTTCGTGACCGAGGCTAAAGTTAAGGTGGTGTTCGGTTACAGCGACGGGCGACCACGACAACCGACTTAACGAGAAAACAATGTATGGTTTACGCTTCAGCGATCCGTGACAGCAATCGAGATGTGATATAGATAGAGCTATAGGTACCACAGGAACCTCGGCAGTTCATTTTCCGTGATGATGTGATTATGTAGGGGGTTTCCTAAAGGGTAAGTTGATTTAGGGCGGGTCAGGGCAGGTAAGTACTTTTATATGTGCTTTAAAGATACTGTGATTGTGAACGCCGCAACGCTTTTTTTAGAGGTCTGCTCTTGTTCCACGGCAAAGGTTTTCCCCCTTTTCCCATTCTCTATCGAATCAGTCTTTGAGATACTTGTTACGCTAAGTGAACTAAACTTGAAACTTTCAACAGTTCATCTACAGGAACTATGTCAACAAAACGTATCAGGAATTTCCTTTCACAGCTGAATGGTTTATTAGCACTTCATTAACCAAAACTCATATTCCCAACCGAACCCGCTGGGATAGTGCAATACAACCGCAGTTACAGTGTCATCAATATTGGCGAGCTTCATTATGTAGGTTTCAAAGCCGAGCGTGTCAAACGGTCAGCATTTATCGCTAGTCTATCTCACCCTTTGACGGGTGTTTAATTAAACTCCATCCATAGCTTTTGGGCAGTGCTCGTGTGAACATGCATTATTCTGCCAGGGATACGAATTTAAATGTATCCGTGCATCAATTCGTATTACTCTGAGATAAATATCAATGATAGATGTTCAAACATAAGTAGGATTTAGACATAACAAAACAACTGAGATAAACAACGAAACCAATCCTATAGATGTGTAAAATAATTACAATGAGAAAGAAATAATAAAACCTGCCGTGTGCGAGTCCACTCGCACGCAGAGTTCGCAATCGCAACCATCGAACTACTATTTCGTATAGAAAACAATGACACGGTCAATCATTGAAGCAGGTACTGAGGTACTGACTACCAACGATTTCACCCTTCGGGAACCCTAAAAAGCAGGCTCAAGTAGAAATCTTTTCTAAAAACCGCTGATCACGGTCATCTTAATCCACCAACCAAGGCAAAAACTACTAAGTACCCTTGGATTGTAGGTTCTTAGTCAAATAAAAGCATTCACAATATGCTAACAACTTAAAACCGAGCTAATTGATCCGAGCGGACCGCACCATGCGCGGGAGCAGTTATCACGTGTGCGCTGCGCAGACGCCCCGCGCTAGAGTCAGTCAGTGAGTCAGAGCTCGTTGACCCTCCGCGCGCGCCGGACGTCTGATACATCGCTCACTCGATAATAACTAGCTTTGCTGAGGAGATCCGCGTGATGGCGTGAATAAGTTTCCGTAGATTTTGCAATGTAGCTAACCATCACTCCGTAACATGGACAGTCAGCAATAAAAATGCTGAACGCAAGCTAATTTATAGAACTGATAACGCTGGAACTGGTTAAAACCACATAAAACGGCTTTCACGGAACTTACAGATATTCAGCTTTTTCTCGTTAACTTTACAGGCCATTAAGTAAAAAGATAATGACGTCGCATCATCATACTTTGTATACGCAATGTATGACGATGATTATTGAAGTTGAAGGACATATTGAATATTAAGTGACGTATTTTTATCTATACCCTAGACAACAAACCCTGTTTTATCGTGCTTCCACCCTGTTTTATAGATTAATGATATCTCAAATTCAATGCGTGGCGCAATTGAGAAGATTTTTGTAATGATTCCTTCATTACGAAATTTATTCATTTTTCTATTATCTTATTTCTATCTTATTTCATTACGAATTCAGTTGTTGAAATCAAAACGTCTAGACTAGATAAAATAAATATCTCAGTATTATAACCTCAAGAGGTAATAAGAATAAGTGTTTTAGGATCTTTTCTGAAAAATGTTTTACTTTTACTAACAGCAAATGATATTTTACAAATAATAAGTTACAAATCACTAGTCTTGCTGTTAAGATGCCTGAAAAATTATTTTATTAACAGTAAATATTATGTAGCAAATCACTAGTACTGTACATTTCACAACGGTTTCACACCATTGTAACAACACTATAATGGCATAGCACATAATTATAGAGCTGGGTAGGATCGTAATGTTCGAGTAAATAAGTAGCTGTAGTGAAACCTCTTGACCGATTTTGATATTTGTTTATAGTGTTTATACCTTTTACTGACGATGACGATTGGTAGGAATGTTTTACAGCAGGTTAATAAGCAAAGCACATGATGTGGTTGTCTCTTTAACGTCGTAATCTCAGTACACATATGACCAGTATCGAAACTAAGCCTAGTTGATGAAATAAATACCTACGCTCCATTATAGCACTAGGGTTGTAACTTTACGGCGCGCGCAGACACTGCAGCGCAGGTGGCGCGTGGGCAACGCTCATGAGCGGCTGCAAACCGTACCGTGTTTCAATACGAAAATGAGTGTGATTCCTACCTACCTAGTAATTAAAAAACATTTCTTAATATGTTTATTCTTAATTATTACAAATGATTCACATAAAAGTTCTTGCGTCTATTACGACACGTCGGAATTTTTTATTACCTATAGGAATTTTTGTATAAAATATTCTCATTCTACCTATCGACTTTCAACAACCTCTAAACCGCTTTTGAAATTGGATTTTGAAATAAATTAAAGAATTCATTATGACCAATTACACGGATTCATTATTCGATAACAATAATAATAATAGTACATTTTTCTTATATTAATCAGCAGGAAGTTTAAAATACGAAAGCTCCGGTTTCGATGAAACTGAGTTCACACAGCTGTATACAACGCAATATTACCGAGCATTTTTCAAAAAACTAAATTACGCATGACCGCTCGTCGCGACGCGACAACCGCTACTGACGACAGTAGGAGTGTGTCGTTATTTAACTAGATAGTTTTATAAACCGTTGACAGAATTCTTTAACGATAACGTTAAGCCGCTATTCAATAACTATCTATAAACGCTTTCGATCTAAACGAGCAAATTTCAACGAAAAGACGACACGCGTCATGCACCTTCGCAACTGAATGCGTGAAATAACGTAAAGCCGCTAAGAGTGAAGACAAGACGTGAGTGAAAATCAATCAGTGAAATGTGAAACAGATAATCATTTCGTGAGTGAGTGAAATTTAGCTTTCGTTGAATTTTGGATTGTGAGTGATTGGACCGAACATTGTGAATTAGTTGTAATATTTTGTTGATTCGTTGAGCGATGTAAAGTGTAATTTTTCTTTGCATAATAAATTCATGCCGTTAGAAAAATAAAGTTTATTCAGACAAAGTATTGGCTGACATGATTTCTAATTTAATTGTCTATTTTTTTTTAAATTAGGTAGGCATGTGTTTATCTTTTGAATGTTGAATTTCCTGCCACAAGTTAGCTAACAATCAGAAAGAACGAAAGAAAATCGTTTAATCGGCTCACACAAGAAAACTTATGTACCTACCTACAAACCTAAAATAAATAAAAAAGCATTAGTTAGAGGAAAGTTTTCGTGCGAAAGTGTCTACACGCACGGCTGACATTCTACAACAACTAAAAACAAAACGTAAAATGCAATTTTAATATAAGTAATGTTAAACACGGGATCCCCCGTAGAGCGAGTAGATGGTATAATAAACCTATGGGATCCCAAGTCAAACAATCAAACCGTCCGGACCAGACCAACAACTGACGTGACTAGTTATCGAACGAAACCATTCATTTTTTTGATTCGAACGTCCAAACTGACAGTTCGTTCTGAAATCATTTGACAGTTGACTTGACATCTTCGATATGGCAATATGACTTTGACAGTTATTGACTGCCAAAAAGTGACATGACTTGACTTCTTTGTTATGGCAATAGTGGATTGTCCAGCATTATTTATTTATTTATTCTTATTTTTTAACGGTTCTTAACGATAGATAGTTATTTTAACGGTTTACGTGGCCAATTAGATAGTTACGTTATGTGAATGGAAATTCTCTTAACGACACACTCCTAGACGACAGCACTGCGAAAACCCCTTAGAGCTCTCGTAAATGCGCATGCTTGTGTGAGTGAGCCGTTTCGAGCGTTTGTAGGTAGTTTCCACACTGTCTATATGTACACTGTGTCGTAATGCTTTATATATGTGAGGATAAAATACTAAAATATGTTGCGGGAAAGGAGAGTAAAAAAGCTATAAAGAAGTCAATGATCAGGAGCTTGATGAGAAAATTGAACTCTACAAAGCAGGGGTTCATGCGGCACTTGAAACATCCGGCAGTGGAGACATGTTGAGACATGTCTAATAAGGAGGATGTAACAGATGCATCTTATGCAACGTTAATGAAATGTCGAGTAGACTCAAAGTAAGATATCGTATCACATAGCATGTCGCTAGGCACATACTTGGGGATTCTGTCAGTAATATTAGCATTTCGAAAGCCAGAAGCACACTTACTCGTAAAGCTCGATCCCACATTCATATACACTACACCATCTTAAAAAGAAAAATGCACAAGCAAAACCTTAGATCGAGCTTCGAATACAAACAAAGCTAAAGTAAACGCGTAAACGCGATTTTGAATACTCATGTATTCAATATCGCGTTTACGGCTCTGTACTTAAAAACGCATTTTAAAGGTTGTTTGACCCTGTTCACCTTATTTATCGTTGAATGTACCTACAGTAAGTCTAAGTAGTATCTAGTTGAAGCGAAGCACGACAGCAATAAGTTAAACAGTAAAGAAATCTAGGTCTCTGTCGACAGCCGAGTTCGCCTGCGAGGTATAGCTTATTGAAGCCAGCTATACCTATAACACAGAAAAGGAATAAATACATATTAATACATACTGTAAGGATTAAAGATAGTTTGTTTAAATTGAAAAGGCTACGAGTTTGAATCTACAGGACCGATATGAATAATTCTTAGAACATTACTCATCATTCATTTCATTACACAGCTCTTCCTACATTAACGCCTTTCATAGAATAATTAAAAAAGTTAGGGATTCGTATGATACCTTCAATAAAATAAAGAAAATATTATTTTTGACCCCTATGTACTATAGTAGAACATGAAGACTATTAAAAATGTACTAGTGGTATTTTGCTATAGCACAATTAACAGGAGAGAGTTTTAATGATACAATATGTAAATTCGGCTACTCAGCATGTGCTTGGTACTGCAGTTCATGTTATCGGGCTGATCTTCCTTGTTCGTAGGATGGCTACGGTTAGGAGAATGTTGCGGTATTAATTATTTTGTGAAGCACTAACCGCAACAACTTTCCGCGGGTTGGTTAGGTCAATCGCATTAGTTTGTGGATTAGTTTTTGATTGGTTGCTGGAACTGCTTTTAGTAACAATAAGTTTAATTATTAAATATTTTTATCAAATCCCGATTCACAGCACCTCACCCACACTTTAATAAGAATAGATTTATCGAGAAAATTTCGGCGGCAGCAGCGGCTCATCGAGTTATAAGAGTGAGGGGACAGAGTGTACCTGTGTTTCACACACACTTGTGCTTTATAATATGGTCAAGTATGTAGGTCTCCATAGTCCCTGGCAGCCGTCGTGGCCGAAATTCATATGGAACTTTTCAGCTAGCCATCAGCGTATTACTATAAACAAGCATATACATATATGATTGGTAGCCAAATAATCAAAGCACGATCTTCGTTTATTGGCCCAACGTTGTTGATCAGCTGTTTCTCTCTAAGCTGTGCCGCAGTCGACGTAACCTAACAGATATTGCCACTAGCATCTCTTCCACTGAAACTTTTTTACGGTGCAACTTCAAGCGTCGGTGCGGCAACTATTTTAAAACAACTTTTATATAGCCATTAAAAACTTTCCAAGCGGTGTAATACATGTAACTGGTAATACCGTCCATGTAGTATTACTGGTAACACCGTAGGTACAAATAGAGTTGCCAGTAAAAAGTAAGCGGACGGATCAAGTTTTAATGAATTTGCGGTGAATCGGGGAAGAATATTTAGAACTTTCGAATGGTGATAGGATAGGAATAGCTTCATAAAGAGATTGTTAACAGCTTAATGGTATTTGTTTTTAGAACAGCTTTGAAGTTCCCAAGGTAGTCGTGCGTGGATATTATTACGCTTACCAAAATAGAGTTCAGCATTTATATTGATAATATAGCTTCAGAGGGTGCTATTTAAGTCACCTTTCACCTTTTCTTGAATGGAGAGCCTACAAATAACCCTAGGTGACCCCGTCTGACCTTAATCGTAACATTCGCAGAAGACCATTGAAACATAAGAAAAGTATAAATAGGAGCTTGTACTTTAATTGAATTTTTTGTTTTCGTATTCCTTTGTTTATTGAATACGTGCTTAAGAAAAACCTATCCTCGTTTATAATCTGAAGATGATATTGATTTATTGAATGGCTAACATTATTTCTTCTAAATATCTTCATTTCATAGTAATAGGTACGATAAATCGGTTTTTAATTTATGTTGTGTCGAGTTTTAAACAGAATAATAGAATTAGCTAGGGTAAAATTCTGTTAGTAAGTATGTTCAATATTATTTTGAAGAGCTTTCCGAGAACCATTTTATCGTTTTCAAAGTTTAATATCCCTGGCCGCAAATCTCAGATTTTATTAAGGTTTAGCCGGCTGACCCGAGTTTTATGGAATCGACTATGTTTTCATTTGATATCCTATCAATGTTATTACTGAACACGACACAGGGTCTGAAACGATATGGGTTTTAGTGCCTACAAGGGAGTAAGTATGTCTTTGTTGAAACCTGTGTGGCCTAGATAACTCTAACTTTATCTCTATTTCCATTGGTTATGACAATTTTTTTCATTACTGACTAAATACAATACGTGACTTTACTTATGCAGAAACATCGAATGTCATTCATCCTCATCATCATCATCAGCCTATAATAGTCCACTGCTGGACATAGGCCTCCCGTAATGAGCGCCATAGATGACATTTAGGGGGTTATTGTTATTGCCCATAATCCCCGCGCTGGGCATGCGGGTTGGGGATCGCAGTTCGGTGGAGTTGTTCTGCAGAGGGCGCTGCTGCCCGCCCCCCGGTGTGATTCCCTCAGTCGCCTCTTACGACACCCATGGGAAAAGTTGGGGTGGTGAAATTCTATGCCGGCACCACACGGGCAGCGGCACGGTCATTCATCCTATATGTATGTAACTATCCTTTCACTGTGTCTTGTTTTTGTTACTTTCCTATTGTAATGTTGTTATGAATAAATGTCTGTTCTATTCTATTCTATGTTCAGAATAATCAGAAATAGCATCATGTACTTTTTTACATACAGATACACAGCAGTAGGTACAATGCCAGATTGACTGACATCCCATGTCGGATCCTATCCAACAAACTCGTACGTATTACCTGTAACAAAAAACAAATCGTATTGTAGGCATTTTTCTGATACTTAAATAATGCTGGACTATCAACACAGTATAATCTAGCCCTCAAGCTAATCAGAGCTTGTGTTTTATGGGTACCTACTAGATAACTGATATAACAATATATAATATAGATGTACTTTTTGAAATTATACATAGAAAACGACCAGTACTACATACAGTATCACATACAGCGTCCGTCGCTGGCTGACCAGATTCAGATTCGGATTCAATAACTTTATTTCTTTAGGCTTACAAACCATCGCCCACCGTGCTACAGAGGTCGTCACATATACGTAAACAGGAATATATATACGGTTAGTATTCGCAGAAAGCCTGTAATAAACTGCGGCTGAGCTGGTTTTACTTCGGGGAATAGAGGAAATAAGTTCCAAACGAACAGGACAGTGGAAAAATGGTATTTTATTCTTTGTTGGACTTTTATTATATTAATCCATTCTATTTTAGTTTAGTTTAGATGTTATAGTTTAAGTTACCCTTATTATGTGCTGCCAATAAATATGTTTTTACGTTTTACTTCACCTTCTACTTTAAAATGCTTATCTATATCTATACTAATATTACAAACAGGAATGATTTCATTGTTTGTTTGGATTAAATAGGCTCCGAAACCACTGGACCAATTTAAATTTTTATTCTTCATTATAATCCTATAGTATCCATGATAGGATGAATATAGGATAAAAAATAATATTTAAAATGTTTTTATTTTTTTTAAATGCCCGTGCAAGTCGGGGCGGACCGCCAGTAATATAGTGAAGGTCACTGTTACTAACAGTAAACAGTAAGTACGTTTCACCATAATACGACATTTATGGTACAACCGCAGCTCATAATAGTTCCCCGACTATTCTATAAACTTCTGCAGAGTTATTCAGCATCCCTCAACCGCAAACACAATACCAGTTACACGTCCATTGAATTTTGTCTACTGTGCATTTAATACCACCATTACCACCGCAGTAAACACAATGGTGAAGTATCAACCACCTCGACGGGGTGTGGGACAAGCTACAAGCATTTGTCGCAGTGCGATCGAGCGATTTTAAACCGAGAAGCTTTACGTGACCTTCAGAAACTCTGCTTCTGAGTCTTCGACACGTAGTGTGGTCTACATCTCCGCGTAGTGATAGCAGCGGAACCGCAAGGTGAATATGGTATATTGCACCGAAATAGCTGACTAACCGCGAAGATTTAGCTGTCGTCCGAAAAGATCGGCGGAACCGCGTGCGAAGAGAATCATAGTCAAATCTATGCGATAAAACTGGTAATTTTGTCTCTATTTCGTTTGTCGTACAACGGACAAGTCATAGTGCAACATCCTAATCTGTCATAAATTCGCGAAACTACGCTGTGAGTATTTTATTTAAATTAAAACGAAAAATTTTAGATAGTCGTGTACTCTGCACGCATCACCACACCAGGTTCGCGCTTCAAAATCTTCAACCCCTAAAAACGAATTAATGTTTCGTAATACATAAATAAATCAAGTGAGCTAGTCGAGATATATTCCAGTGAAGCTCCTGCAGCTTGTCCCAAGTTCCCAACCTGTCAGAGCGTTGACAAGTTTATCTGGTCTCAGTGTGCCGCCGTCTGGACTCACTGAACACAGTTGCGGGCAACGAACCTGCGAATCGACATGGTACTGAGGAAAATACCGACCCTGTGCGTACATTACATAAACAGTACCAGCATTTTGAAGATAATAATTACTTTGGAATAGTCTCTACACCTGGCAGATATGATCTTGGGCTGTATCAAATTGTGCAACGGGGAGGTAACCACTATGTGTAGCCCTTGCCTTTATAATTTACTCTCATATAGGGCTTCTGTGCTATTGGCTACGGTTCCACGCATGCCTCTCAAAGGACCAGGGTCACTATATTATGGCCCAAGGTCATGGAAATGAGATACAAGAATAATAATAAATTATCTAGAATCCTTACGAATGTAAAGTTCAAAGAACGAGGCAGAGAGAGGGAGCTATTGACTCGAGCCACTATTGATTTCACTATATTTTGAGGAATTAATAATACTCAAGAAGTCAAGAGCTATGTAATTGTGAGGTGTTATGAAAAAAATATTAAAACATAAAAAGCATATAAGACATAAATTATTTTCTCCACTTAAACAAATAAAGAACTACACACAACTTCTGCTCGTGCATTTTCTTTATCATCTAACGAAGATCTTAAAACCTGTTAAATTATTTCATACGTAAAGACATGAAGTCTGGCCCTGTTAAGGTCTTCGCAATCTCCAAATCAGATTTAAAACACTAGGAGCACTATGTTTCGCCATCCGACCAATTTAGTTGCACTATCGCGTATCGTTACATACATTAGACCGGCGCCCGACAGTTATCTGGTGTTATGCCGCTGCACTGTGCGGAGCAATGTGCTTGATTGTTCTGATAAAACATTTGCATGTTATGAATGGCGCTTTTCATTATGTATTTCACATAAATAAATCAAAATACGACCGCATGAAATGGACGTTGTTGTAGATTTGGCATCGTAGCTGAACCGTATCGTAGTTTGGACCAGATATCATCTAGTTGTTGTTAATGCGACTCTTTAGTCTTGAGTTTGATGAGTATCTTGAGTGTATCAGAGAAATTCATCATCTTTTTTGCTGCACTTACTCTTGAATAAATACTTAAATAATGTTAGACAATCCACACAGCTTTATCTAACACCAAACAAATCTATTTGCTAAGCAGAGTTTGTATTATGTTACTGCTTTTATACTTAAAACAAACAATTATATACATAGAAAACAACAGATAACTGAAAAAAGTCTGTAGACCAGAGAAACATTTGTCCCGAGGCGGGAATCGAAACCTCCTGCGCTGCGCCGCAGGCGGACAAAGGTCGCTCTTAGGGGTAAATTAGATTATACATACTAAACATACATACAGTCAAAATTTTGTTTGTATCTGATCTTGTCGCAAACTTTATCTACATACGGGGGAGAGAGAGACAAGTTGAAGGCACATTATTTCAAAGGACCTTTGCGTTTGTACTTCATAAAAAAATTATTCAGTAGGTACAGCAATTTACAAGAAACCTCGATAAAACGTTTAGTCAAACTTCTTGCAATATTTCATTCATATTAAAGAAGCTTGAAATAATGGTGAGGTGCCAATCGACCCTAAAACTTTCTTAAGAAATAAAAAAACAGCAGACCAGAAACTAAGCACGCAAAAAATTAGTCATATACCTACATTTATAGCCTCCCTCTATTCAGGTATTACTATGTGATGTCATGTCTGAACAAAGATTATCTTTTTAAATGAAAAATAATATACTCATCAAAATTTTACAAAGGGTCCAGGAGGAAATCTAATCTAACAAAAGGTATAATACACGTGGATAAGCATTTTAAGGAAAAAAGGCTCGCCAGAACAAAAATGGAAAGGTCGACCCCATTAACACGAGCACTTAAATAATTAGTGTCCAATTAGCAGCGATTTACCACAGATGGCGCTTACCACGGAATTCTAATTCCTACTGGGACTGCCAAAACCCTAATAAGGTCGGCCACGTTGACCGAATATGCGATTTTAATCCGGATGTGACATTAGAATGGCTGTTTACCATATCGCTAAGCTATTCACGTTATAATAAAGCCGAATTTGATTTAGCTATGTAAGTAGGTAAATCCTTAAGACAAATTTAGCAGCAACTGATACAGACAGGTGTCTCAGCCTGCCATAATAAAGTTCCAAGTTTGGAAGCGTCATAATAGAACTAAAGTTATTTTACCACTTTAGTAAGCAACTATTGTGTGTGCCTGAATTAAGAGTACTCAATGCTTTGTAAGCTAATTTTATCCTTGTTTAATAAAATGTATAAAAATAGAATAAGTTAATGGAGGGTCCAATAAGATAAGATTCAAAGGACCATCTCGGTTAGTTAGGAGTAAGTAGTAAAGGTAAAACTAAAAAAACTCCATTATTTTATCAAATAAGGAAGTTGAAATCATTTAGGCACGTCGCACAAACTCAGCTTATCCTCACGACCAAATATAAAGCTTTTCGATAATCTGACCGAAGCAAACTACCCATATATTCTCAAAGCAAGAGCACTGCGGTCGTAAGACATCTCCCCAGGGTCCACAATAGCCGAAATGCCACCTGCAACAGCCAACTGCAGTGCAGTCCGTGAATAAATGAAGATGAAGTGTCCATTCAAGGACAATAGGCTTTCAAATGGCCAGGGGAATGACAAACAGCCTGAGATATCGCTTGGATTAATAGTAAGGACGGAGATTCCCGTAAGTGGCTATTCAAGGACAAGCCGTTCAATGCGCGTTTTGGCTCACTCCCAGAGAGCGAATGGACAATGCGTCGGGTAATGCGCAAGGTTATAGCTGTCTCTATGCCAGGAAATGATACAATGCATGCGCATTCCGCTGGGACTAAATGCTGGGGAGCTGCCGCCTGCGAACAATTATTATGAACTGCAACATTAGTATCAGATACATTATCATCATTCCGCATCGGTACTATATTAGATCTGTCAGACTGTGAGATGTGTGGCTTTCCTCTTCTTAAGTCAATGTTCTAGATACAGAGCTATAGCATCCAGCATAAGCCCGCGACCTTTACCAAGTATTCGATCCATAGGTCGTTTGAACGACCTCTATCTGGTTCCGGTTCCAAAAAACCAGATCAATTTCCATTGAAAGCAGGATCTAAGGCGACTGAGTTTTCGGGTGAAACCTTTATTGTGGCGAGTGAAAGAGCCATGGTATCAGGTTACTAGACCGGGACTAAGCGGAAGGCCTCGGATGTGGCTTAGAAACCGTTACGCCCGGAAGCGACAAGATCACTGAGTTGTAAATGCCGATGTAGATGGTAATCTAGCTATTCAAGCGTTGGTCAAGCTGAACGTTACCGGGATACAGTGCTATGCTTGATCAGATTACAACAACTAAGGAGATCTAGGATTTTATATTGTGCCTATGGATGGGTGGACAAACTGATCACCTTTAGATCTCGGGAAACAACTGGCATAGGATCGTGGCACATTGAGATGATTTTGCTCAACAGCAGGAAATTTCCAGCTACTTGGACCGTACTAAGACTCTTTTTCTGCTTACTTGAAAGATTTAAAGTGAAGAGAAGTAATTAAACCTTTGTTCTACTTAGTATCGTATGAAAATTTACTTATACATGTGAAGAGCTCTTGGTCATCTTAGTTATTTAAAATCTGCTGTTATATCTCCGAACTCGCGGATGAAGATTATGTCTTAATGTTAAAAACGTTTGAAAAACCCAATAAATCTCAGTTAAAAATGTTCGATGGATTAAAACAACAATTTATGGGGAATACTTAATAGCTCGCCTATAAATACGGGGTCGCATTCATCAATTTAACGGTGTCGCCGGACAAAGCCACAGAGCCCATAAATCGATAGCCTTATGAACAGAAATCTGCATTATGGAGGTTTGTTGTCGGTTAGCGGTTAGTGGTGAGTATAATAAGTACCTTCTACATTTTATCTAGAGTACCTACTTCCTCGCTAATAACAAAATTAGTAAGGATGTGGTTTCGTGAAAGATAATTGGACGATCAATAGGTTAACCTGATGACTTTAACGTATTATGTGTGAAAACTTGTACTCACACAGTACACACACACACACAGAACAGAAGCTCGGTGTGTGTTTGTCAATAACGTCAGTAAAATTTGATCAAGTTTTGTACTTTATTTAAAACTAGCGGTCCGCCCCGGCTTCGCACGGGTATTGAATAAAAATTGCATTTCTCATGCGGATTTTTAAATTTTCTGTAGCCTAGTATGTTCATCATTTAATTTTGAATGAAGAAATACTTTTTCAAATCGGTACAGTAGTTTCGGAGCATATTTTTAATTTAAAATTCAGGCCACGGTTTAGTACATGTCGACAGATAAGATAGTCCATTTTGTTGAAATTATCATTAAGACTCGTTTAAAAAAATAAATTGAAAGGGATTTATCGTCTACTTGCAAATAGACAGAGACATTTACTTTCAAATATTGATATTAGCACTGTTGAGAGTATCTGTTTATTCTATATGGAGCTTTGATATTTTGTGCAAGTGCATTATTCTTCGGCAAAATCGGCTTTCACGAACGCCGGCTAATGTTACTGACAAACTCGGCACGTTCATCAAAGGCTTTGGCACCATCATGCCAGTCACGTTATAGAGAGCTTAGTTTGCTACTCCGGTGGCCATATTCGCATCGATTCCATGTCTATAGCGCGCTGTGACAAGGAAGCCGAACTGGTTGTACTCTAAGGTAAAACGCAAAGTCAAATGAAAGGTTCGTTATAAATTTAACGTGGTTGAATAAATCCTTAACTTGCCGGTTTAATAGTAGCTTACCATAAACGCAGGAACCGATTTAGGTTGGAGATACACTTGCGCTTTTTTGTCTTATTGTGTAATTTTTTTGTCGGATGATATTGTCAATGGGATAGGCGTATACGACTATGCGAAATTATCCGAAGGCGATTTACGTGTTTATAAACGTATGGAACGAATGCCTTCTGATAGTCGGAAACGACCACCCTGCACCCGTCAAAATAAAAATCGGACGTGTATCGCCGCTCTCAGTTCTGTTTGCAGGACTGGATTGACAGCTCTCCTTTTTATGTTTTATGAATGTCTGTAAACTTGTAATTTGACGATTGCTCGGTATTTATATCTTTACTCAACTTTCGAGGGTTTTAAGTATTGAGTATGAATAACGTATGTGTGTATGCGTCTGGTACGAATAAGGGCCTTGTTCCCGGTAGGTACACCAACGAGCCATTATAATCAATGGCCACAGGCCGTTTGTCCACTGAGGTTTAATCTGCCCAATGCAACGGCCAATTGAATGCATAATGTAGTCAATTGTTTCATACTGCGAGCAGCGGTCGGGTATAATGGTATAATGCATAAATAACGACGCGGTTCTATTTTTGTAGGTTAATCCCAACGCGAATTCCTAAATGTCAGAGCTTTGGTCACGTTAGTTCGTAACACATTCCGTGAAGGGTTGAATATACCAAGCAAAGGGTAGGAAAATGGGAAATCTTACACTTAGGTGTACGTGCTTGGAATTTAAAGTGTGGATATAAGTATGATAAGGAATCATGATTTCGCTTAAGGTTTGTATCTTTTTATTGGGTTTGTAGTTGTGCCGGTCGCAGCGAATGAATCAATCCCTGAAACTTACCACGTGGAGACAAAAGTCGACGACTAAGGCAACCTACCAGACACTAGTGCTGCATGAAGGCCCAAACACAAAGTCAGGACCAAGTATTTCAAGCTGCCTATGCAATAATTCGAGAGGTCCCGCGTGTCTGTAAATAGAAGACTGCACTGCAGTTCACTACGCAGTCGCATCCTGACTACTTAAAGCAGACCGTGTGTTTGAGACGCATTGATCTAATTAGGTAATTATAGATTTGATCAGTGGAGGAACTAGCAGCTGTTAATTGATAATTCCCATCGCGTTTTTAGCACATGTTCCTGTAGCTTCATTGCTTTTAGTAGACTTCTGCTTTTCAGGGTTTTCGTTTCATCTGCATGAAAAGAAAATTTCATTTCATTTTCATGTTAAGTTCCATAAGGTCAGCAGAACAATGTTTAATGCCTTGTATTTTCTTCCTATCCCCTAGTTTTTAACAGTAAATATTCATCCGTTGTCCGACTGTCCGTCCAGCTATCAAAAGTTATTTCATTATTTGCTTCACTGAATGCGTGTGTTTTTACGTACCTATTAGTTCTTAAATTAATAAAAATACAATATTGTCAAAATAAAATAATTAACAACAACCCCTCAACGATCGTGACCACCATCATCGCTGCAACGCGATGGAAATTTGGGAAAAAATAAAAAAATGTGTGCGATAAATACCAGATAAAATAAACATTGATGAACTAAGCAAACAATAACGGTGAATCTAAAATCAGAAACAAAAACTTCAACAACGGATAACAACGCGTAGCCAAAAAGATGCAAATTCAGATCAGTTCTTAAATAGACGAGAGATTCGTCTCTTGATTAAATGTGAAAATGATTCAGACTTGAAAGTGATTCAATGCTTAAGATGAAATGAATTTAAAATTGTAACAAAAGCAACAATGATTATTTAACTGTGCGAAAAACTATAACGAAAATAGCCAAATTCTAGGAGATACCTAAGTCAAGTCATATTTTGTCGAGATTATGAAAATCTGAAAGAAATGGCTTTGGCTAAAACAAAAAATATAGCACAACTTTATTCATTGTAGCAGAATTTCAAGGATTAACGTACATTACGTTCAACTTTACTGATGTTAAATGAACAAACAAGCGTGGCTCTTCGGGCGTTTAATCAAAAACGCTTAGCAAGTTTTCTCATATTTGATTAAAAACCTATTCGCATCTTGCTGATTGAGTTACTGGAGCAAACACAGACGTCTGAGTCGAGAGCACAATGGTACATTTCAAACAGTAGACATATTCAATACTGCCTAGCCTAGCCTACATACGACCCCTGGTGGTCGGAACGTAAGAAAGAAACCCTCCAATTCAAAACGTGAATTTCGTAAGAGGCGACGGGACCCGAGGAAAGATAGCTACTTATTTCTGTGTATTTTAAAAATTTTACGCGATCACGTCTAGTCACCAGTTTGGGCGGTGAAGGTGGAATACCCCCAAATAGAAAAAGAAAGATATTTCCTCTGAGCTTGACCCAGCTGATCCACTTAGTTCAGTGGTCTTGCGACCAACAGTTGTTGGGTAATCGTATATCACAGTCAGTTGTAACTGAAACAAGCGTTTGCGTGGTCCAAGATCTGTTCTCGCTTTGCAATCTCTGGAGGTTTGTTTTTTATGCTTTGACGATGGTTGTCGTTATACGTCAAGTATGGTGATTATGGAACCCAAGCGTTTGATGACAGTGATGACGTTTAAAAACTGGAACGAAATCGGCTAGAACACATGCATCAGAGATTTTTGTTATCATACGTAAAAAGCATCGTTGCGTTATATATGAATATGTAGGTACAGGTAATATGCGTTGGTCCTATATTATGGTAGAGGCGAAAATGTCGTAGTTTGTCAGAACTATGAGATATGTTTGATATGTCAGACAACCAATGGGAGAACATCGCCACTGACTTTAGTCCTGGACGGACGACAACTACGTTAAAAACACAGGGATATGACAGCGAGGGCTCAACTCTTTTGATAAACGATGACGATCCTTGCCTCCTCCAGGGACCGAAGAGACTGAAAGGACAAAGACCTTTAAACGCCGCCTTTGCTCTGCAGTAGGAGAACTGCTGGAGAACCCCAGGCTTGGGAAATCAAACCATAATATTATGATCGGACTTATTTTTTTTTACATTAGTGCTCTTACTGTATGCAATTTGTGCTGTGTGTGTACCTTGAAGCTGCAGTCTAGTGAGCATTTACACATCCAGCCACATTTTCACGTTTGTTTGAACTCTGATGCAGCCTGGCTCTATTTTTCTTCCAAATTCCAAATTTTCCCTTGGATACTTAATTGGACGATTTCAACGTTTTGTGAGTTTAACTTTTATTCCAAAATTTGTAGATAGCTAAAAACTATGTACGATGAACACTTTCACAATGATGTATAAAATTATAAATGTATATTTTTTTTTTACCAACAATGTTAAGAAGACTATAACTCGACTCAAATCAGCGGCCCACCTATTTTATCTTGGTATTACGTTAAAAAATCAAAATTTCAAAATTGTAATTGGACATTTGGTGATACTTACGCATTTTTAATGCCTCTGTAAGTTTTTGTAGAAAGAGGTTGGCCTTTTTTCCCCCTGTCTACATATCTGTCCGTCTTTCATGGCTAAACTTCTGAACCGATTTTGATAAAATACCTACAGCACCTACTTGGCCCAGACGTTGTCTAGACCAAGAGAAAGGACATAGGATACTTTTTACCCCGGTGTCATGTTCCTGCGTGATAGTACAAGGACACGATTTCGACTTCTTTTATCTTACCAATAGCAAAAGCTAGTAAGATAAAATAGGTAGCAGCGCTAATTCGGGTCGAAAGAGCGCCTTAACAGTATTCCTACATAGGTCGCTATCAATGTACAGACAGTCAATATAATCCTTTAATTATCCGATAAAATCCAATACCTTCGTCAAGTCGTTAGATCCAATCAGCCAACACAAGCCCCAGAGGCTCACCAGGGCAGCCAAGGGTAGCTATAATCGTCCCGAGCAAACAACGTTAAGAATTTATATTGCTACCTCCTGGTGACCCAATAAGGAATTTGTCCACGTCCATTAATGTAGGAGTGTTCCCTACGAACGACTAATGGCAGACTGAACGGTTTATTATTATTTATCTATTTGGACTGACAGATACAGTCTTTTCTCATTCTAAGTCTCGTTTCTTATTTAACTTGTATTTTGTGAGTTTTGAGAGTCCTGTACGGTCTAAAGGAAATAAAGCACTTTGATTTTGATTTTGAGTCAGGTACTTACACAAGTATAACTTATGTTCTTAAGTCAAATCTTAAGAATTCATAGCAATTAATACAAAAAATAACACGGTTAAATAGAATAATAGAATTAGTAATAGATAGTTAAAGATGTCATTCACATATTAATAAAAATTTATATTGCTGGAAAATCCTCAGAGCATCATCTTGCTCCAAGCTAAGCAGAGCTTGTTTTATGGGTACAAGATAACTGATACTTAATACAATACATTTTTATATATACGTAGCAATAGATATTAAGTAATTAGTGTGTAATGTAGGTAATTTACAGAGCTACGGTTATATTATTCGCACGTAGGGCATATTATTGATAGTATAAAACGGGATAATAAAATAGATAGTAAAATAAGGGAATATATACATACACGTAGGGTATTATTAAAATATACAGACAAAATTACTCTAGGAATATTTAAAGTCCAGTCCATCTTGAGCTTATCGGGCAGATAAAGTAATAGTCCTTTGTGCTACTGCGATTTATAATTTTTTGTTTACATAATAAAATATGTTTGAAAATTTATGCCAGGATCGTAAGTAATGATAAAACCTAACGTAAACTAAAAAAGCTGTAAGTCTAAATATATAATTATAATGCGAACTTCTGCAATATGAATTTGGCTAATTTTATCTTAACCGGAGATGGTATAATTCACCGGTTTAGGGAGAGGAAGTGGGTGGATTCGATTCTAACAATAAAATAGATAAGCGTTCATTGGTCACGAAAATTAGAAACAAAATACCTAACAAATTTAAAGCTTCAAGCCGAGGACTCCCGTGAAACTACAGAGCAGACTACAACAGCGGAGAAGGGGTTATTCCCATCTGATCATATGAGCTGTGACTCAGTTTTTGGATGCCAGGCACTTCGGGTCGTTGATCCATTATTGTTAGTAGGAAAATTACAAGGATTATTGCGACATTAATGCGGTTGCTACTCGGCTTGTTTTCGAGTACGTCGCGAGCAACAACAAAGCTGGTAGGTATTATATGCTACCTTTAAGATAAAATAATGTTGGATTCCACGCATCATTCAGCGAATCATCACCATAGGTAAGTGTATATTATATACGTTTAAACAAATAAATAATACTGGAAAATCCACAGAGCTTCATCTAGTCCCAAGATAAGCTTAAGCTATCTGTATAGAAGACAGATATATCTAAATCCATGCGTCAAAAAGCTAGATATGTCTATATATAGTTGCCTTTCCGACATTATGCTTTTACAACGGATCTTCAGACACACGAAACATACTCCACGTATGGTTAAACCCCTACTTCAGTGTAGCACGTAGGTAACATTGTAACACAAAAATGCAACACCCACCAGAAAGCCACTCAGCAACACTTTTATCTTTGCCCCCCTTTACCACTGAAGGGGAGGTACAGTGCCTCACAGTTTACCTCTACAAAACCAATGCATGCTTTTTAACCTTTTAGGCTATTCGTTTTGCAATCCAGCTCCATTATTCAAGTTTATTGAAAAGCCTTGGCTCTTGCCAAGTTTTTTAACCCCGTTGGAATGAGAATGAATGATGTTTAATATGGGCCATGAAAGAATTTTTGGATGCTTCGTGGATCAATTTGATGTTCAGTTGCGATAACCCTTGTCAGTTAATTTGTCCCTTATCCTTACCCTTATTAGCTAAAACAGGTCGCAATCCGCCTCGAGGGAGAGCCGTAATAAGCGTTATTGTATCCTGAGCGAGCTCGTGATCTTCAAATTGGAAGGGTCGAAGTGGTATTAAAATGTTATAGGAAAATATTGTTTCTACATTGTCCTAAGAGACGCCAGGTTCCTAAGAGAAAACAATTTTATAAAACTAGCTATTGCACGCGGTTTTACACACGTGAAAGCTAAAACTCAATTTTATATCCCGTACGCTATTAAACTGTGAATCTTTTCTACGAACACAAAAGTTCCATATACAGTTTAAGGTCCCTTTCACCACATAGTAAGAACATTTACCAGAAAATACCTAGTTCTTACTCACAGTAATAAATAAGGGCTTGCATTGCATATAAACGACTTTCACAGCACAAACTATGATCTGACCAAGTTTTAGATTCTAGCATTATAAATTTTAGAACACTCGTGTCTTTTAGATCTGCAATTTCATGCTGAGAATAAAATTTAATATAATCGATTAGTTGCAACTTTCTAAACTGAATAAGAGAAAGGATAGTCAGATAACATGCATATACTTATGAAATTGGCGTTTTTCATTCGATTTTATTTTGTAAATATTTATTCTTAATTAATTTTGTAAATTTAACTTTTTAACAGTTAAATTTATAAAATTAATTAATATTCTGATAGTAGTCATATTGAAAATATTTATAAATTCCATAAGCAATATTTGTGGGGAGATTCTTTCTCTAAATATAATAATGAAAAACAGCTCATTACGCTTTCAAGGCTAAAATTTTAAGTATTTTTTTATATGTTGGTTTTTTAGAAATTAAGGCTATGTAGACTTTACACATGTTGTCTAGCCCTAATGTTGGTTTATACTGTCCGATTTTACACACAAACTTGTACCAGAAGAGGATTTGTTGTTCCATAAAACTTTTCTTCAAATTCTTCTTACAAAACGCCTATTTCATATGTATAAATACTCCCCGAGAGGAGACAAATTAAAACAATTCTACATTTATATCGTTCAACTCACTTACAAAACAGTACAGCATGCAGCAATGCCCTAAATTGGCTGTTTTCCACCAAGAATTTTGTCAAAAACCATGATTTCGTTCAGGGCTGGCACGTAGACCATTTATTATCCGAGTTCTATTTATTATTACCAGAGGGTAATCCAGGTTGAACCCAAAACGCACTATTCTAAGGGCCATCTATAGCTTACGTCACAGGTGTTGGTTCATTACTTATTCAGTAGTCAATTCAAGGGGAAGTACCTAGCTGAATTTATGGACGGCCGGTGTTCGTAGTACTTTCGGCCATTTTCTTGGTAATTGAAATGCCTTCATGAATTTCGTGGTTATTTTCTGTTTTTGGCTGTGACGGTCGTCGTCATCCAACTGAGCCTGGATGTCGTATGAGGAATCAGAGGAAGGGTGTTTTAGCACCCTCACTGTGGTAAACAATTCGACTGCTGATTATTGTGATTATGGTAACCTCTAGTTTGGGAGGCAGTGTTCAGCAGTGGACTCATGGGTTGGAGGAAAGATTTAATTGTTTGTTTGGATTGAATAGGCTCCTAAACTACTGAACCGATTCGAATAATTCGTTCGCCATTAGAATCCTACATTATCCTTGATGAAAATAAGATACGGATTATTGTCAAAAAGGTTAGGAATCCGTATAAAAACTCAATAATGTAATATAACCAAACCCAACTGTATGTGAAGTGTAAAAAAAAATATTTTTGAATTTGTTTGGCCAGGGTGTGTTGCTGGTTTTTAAGAAAAATAACAGTTTCGGTTGGCTTTCACTATTTTCCTAGAAAGCTTGAATCGCTGGATTATTTATCTGAAGGTCTGATAAAATTATATAGCGCGTGGGACGTCCCTGTTGCTGTCGAAATACAGCATGATGCTTTATTCACCGCCCGCTAAAATTGCATAGATTTACCGCGAGCGTGGAAACGAGTGTTTTAATATTCAATTAACACATTAACATGGCGTTTAAGTATGCATGTGATCATCAACAGCACGCGATTCCGAAAACATATTTTGAACGTTATTGTTTGGTAATAGACGTTATATTTATTTAATAATTCAAGAGTGATGAATGAAAGTTGATTGTGATGCGTGAATTGATTTTTAACGAACAAGTGTGATAATTATTCATATCCGTCTGCTAATTTCAATTTTATTATAGGAGGACGTTTCTATAAGATGATAGGTAGCTTTCGCTCAGTAATTAATTTAATGAAATTAATTTATACAGCTATTATATTTACGGAAAAGAAGAGCTTTGATTGATTCTTAGTGTGAAACCAATAAAACCATGAAATCAACCTGAATTGTTGATCGATACAGTAAGTATAAAACTCAAAGTCTGTACCAAAAAAGAAAATATTACCTAAAAAGCACCTCTATCGTTTTCCGCGGCTCAAAACACACCAGAACTGAGTAGGCTTAGGCTTATTTATGCGCCAAAAAAATAAAAGGTTCACTTCTACACACATCAAAAACGTCTAAGCAACACCTACAAATATTGAATATTTCTAATTTTTTACACAAATCTTTCTTCCTGTACACATCTTAGACGTTCAGCATTTCCTGAGCGACGATATACCCTCATTCTTCTCGTATCAGGCTTGAAACCGAATCGAGATTCATCGCAGAACAAAATTAGGTCCCATCGTTCTTGCGGCCATAGCACGCGTGGTCTGCACCATTGAATACGACGAGCTCGATTTCCGTGACGGATCTGTGGGCATCTGATTGGACGACGCGCACGTAGACCATACTCTCGCAGTCTGTTTCGCACAGTTTGGGGACAAACAGCGGGACCATCAGCATTCTGTAGCCTTGATGCGATCTCTTGGGCAGTCAGCTTAGGTTCACGTCTACATGTTATCTGGATGTATCGGTCTTGACGACGAGTGGTACTAAGCCCTCGGCCTGGGTGCTGTTCAGACGGACTGCCTGTAATAATTTGTTTCTAACGAATATATAACAGATAAAAAAAAATATTCCAGCGAAGACTTGTGTTGCTTAGACTTTTTTGATGTGTGTATAATCACACGTAACCTTAGCCCTCCGTTCAAGATGGATTCCTGTTATTTTTCCCGTCAACTTATCCTGTGTCACGTTAAAATTTCACGTCACGTAGGCGTTACCAACTACGAAGTGACATCGCTCGCTATTGATCCCTCTTTACATTTGTAGGAGGACATAGAAGCGATACTGGTTTAATAAAAAAATTAGATAATGTTTGCAAAAAAAAAGACCTATCAGCTTTCGCAGCATGAGTATTAAAGCTCAATCAGATTGTGGATAGAGATCGTTCAATCCTTACCTAGAAAGAGTGGAAGTAAACGCACATGCAAGGTTGTGCCAAACTCACTTTGCGTGGGATATAAAAGAAAGAATACGTAAACAAAATTTTTGTGTTGATATTTTTTTTTTATTTATTTATTTATTTTTAGGGAAACCATCAGCACACTATACAGATATTGATAATACAGTAGATAATTTATGGGCTATTGATAGGAATCCACTGATAGAAACATAATACAGTTACTTGGAGGAAATAATGTACTTTACTTTATGAAACTAATTTTAAAAGATTAACTAAAAAACAACACTAGATCAAACTATGGAAGGAATCACCCACACTCACATTTAGACAAAAAGTTATTTCAGAAAATCATAGTTACATACAAGGAATCATCATCATTCACAATCATAAATGGAAACAATAAATAAAGATAAAATTGCAAACAAAAAATAAAAACACACAGCAAACATAGAGACAAATTAACAACGATAAATTATTTATTTGTTGTAAATATATACTATATGTAAATATACTTCACCCAATGGTTAATTTTACAATTGAAACACACGCCTATGAAGTTCGCTACTTTTTGACTCATAGTTAAAGGAAGCTGAATCCTGTTACTTTTTAAAATAGTGCGCGAATCTGTCGACGTCAACTGTCACTCGAGCTGTCAATAGTAAACGCGTGGGCGGAGTAAAAGATCGAGTTGCGTTTCTATACCTCTGCCTGAAATTGGTATTCGACACGGTTTAGGGACTGGGTAGTCAACGTGATAAAATGTTCAACAGTTGAAATGTGCAGGGGTCAAAATGTCTATATGGATCGGTGGTCTATGTGACCAAAAGTATGAACGTCAAGTAGTCAACGTGACAAAATGTTAAAAGGTTTGAATGTGCAGGTGTCAAAATGTCCATATGGATCGGTTGTCTATGCGGCAAAAAGTAAGAACGTCAAATCGTGCATGGAATGTGCAGTTGTCAAAATGTCTATTCGGACCGGCTGTCTATGCGGCAAAATTATGATGAACCTGCATGGAGGAGTTAAAATGTGTTTGGGTCCAACAAGTGTTATGTCTTCATCATCATCATCATCATCATCATCATCATCATCATCATCATCATCATCATCATCATCACCAGCGTATAATAGTCCACTGCTGGACATAGGCCTCCCCTAATGAGCGCCATAGATGGCATTATCATTTGGGGGTTAATGCCCATAATCCCCACGCTGGGCATGCGGGTTGGGGATCGCAGTTCGGTGGAGTTATTCTGCAGAGGGCGCTGCTGCCCACCTCCCGGTGTGTTTCCCTTAGTTGCCTCTTACGACACCCACGGGAAGAGATGGGGTGGTGAAATTCTATGCCGGCACCACACGGCCCATCTATACTAATATTATAAAGAGGAAAGATTTTGATTGTTTGTTTGTTTGAATTGAATAGGCTCCGAAACTACTGGACCGATTTGAAAAATTATTTCACCATCAGAATCCTACATTTTCCGTGGTGAACACAGGCTATAGAATATTTCAATAGAATATTTATTTTATATTAGATTGGAAGTTATAGAAGAATAATTTTACTACTTAAGTTTTTTACGTTACGTTTTGTTTTTAAGTTTAAGTAGGTACTTATTGAAGTAACCATTCTGATTCGTGACATAAGTTGAAATAAAGTATTTTATAATAACGTGGCGTAATAATTTACTACTTACTGGTCCCTCGGTGTAGATGATTGTTTTTGGGTTCCATGCTTTAAAAGGAAAAAAGGAACCCTCATAGGATCACTTTGCCGTTCGTATGTGTGTCTGACAATCCTCTTTTCTCAGAAGTGCGTGTAGGTATCTATTAGAAATTAACATCATCAAATACGCAAGTCCGTAGCCTCTTGGAGCCGCGATCTAACTTAACCTTCTTAGTCAACGCAATCAAAAATTATAGTCAATTATGTAAATTTTTCAAAACTTTCTAAGAAATCAAATGCAGGCAAATGCCCTTTGATAAAGAAAATTTTATTGTAGCAGAAGTAAAGGGAAATATCTGAAAATCGTAATTTGGTAGTTTATTCACAATGAAATATCGCCTGGACCATCTAGAGGTATAGGGTACCTAGTTTCCAATAACCAAGAATAATTATAGGTGTTTGTGAAGAAACAAGGTTGATGTTTTATTATTTTAGATGACACCTATGTAGATAATTTTGAAAAGCGGAACATAGCCGTTCTTGAGAAACGAATTACGTAATAGATATTAATATACCTATAAGAAAAGCTCATTTAAAGTAATAGGATAACTTATCTAGAACATTGGACTTTTTGACAGATATTCATTTAGACCTAAACACGATATATCAATCGAACGTTCTGACTATCGCACCTTTTGTTATACTTGCATTTTGAGATGTGTACCATTTGTCACTAAAACAATATGACCATTATTGGTATGTACATTTTGACACTACGTCTTTTCAACCCTTTAACATTTTGTCACGTTGACTACCCAGTCCCTAAATCTTCGACACCGACGGATACTATTCCAGATGCTGTGGCACTTTCCTGAAGTTATAAACTTATTCAAATATCGTTAGGTGGGAATAATTAAAAGTGAAGTCTTGTGCCGAAAACCCACAAAGTTAATTTTAAGTTTGAAACTGAATTCTATAAAATACTTTAATACCATAATGTACTTTGAAATTGTGTTCTCAATTGCTTTTGAATTTACGAATTTTCACCATTTCTAATATTCGAGTATTTTTCATCATTATTTAAGGGATTTTTAATTACTCTTACTTATTCTTAGGTTATTTAACAAACAATGTACTACTTAAAATTAATTATAACTAAAACAAACCTAAACGATTTTATTGTACATATACCTAGGTAGGTACTTAATTCGATTAATGATGAAATGAAATACAATTTTATAGAGGTATAATACTGTTGTATTCGGGAGAAATTCTGTAATAAGTTATTGAGAGATACGTCTTAGTAACACAAAATAACTCAAATATTTCAGACAATATTTTCATTTCTCCGAAACACATCCAAAGAAGTTTCACTAATTATCGTAAAAAATCAGCTCTGAATAAACGGAGAAATTCCTCAATCTGTAGAAACCATTTACATTTCTAGCAAACGAAATCAATCATAATCAGTAAAAGGAATGTCAGACGGCTGTTGCTATAAACAGTATAAACATACTGACCTTAGGCTGGGGTCAGACGAGGTAGACGTAAAATCCAGTGAGAATCGGTTCCTATCATTACAAATTGTTTAGAGCACGTGTGTTTGATATTAAGGCATGGGCAGAATTGAGAAGATAATTTTACATATTTAGGTACCGCCGCGTCTTATCCGTGACGTTTGAAAAGGTAATAACCGACCTTTTCTCTATCTTTCTTTGAAAATTAGTAGGTTATTAATGTTATTATAGGTGAAGGAGATTAGCTCCTGAAAGAGAAGTGTGGATGAAACAAGGGGAGGCTTATGTCGAGGGACAAATTGACCAGCACAGTGGTATCTAAGAAAATTCTTTTGTATATAATTTTCAAGTATATAATAAATAAATAATACTGGACAATTCAGACGGCATTATCTAGACCCAAATTAAGCAGAGCTTGTGTTATAATTATAAATATACTTAATACAATATATTACATAGAAATATATCTTTTTAAACTAGAAAACGACCAGAACACCCTAAACAAATATGTATCTGCTGATCGTACAAACATATGTTCCGAGGCGGGAATCAAACCTTCAACCTCCTGCATCGCAAGCGGACCATGGCCCACCGCGCCGCAGAGGCCGTCGTCATAATAATAATAGTAACACTTACCATATAAGATAATTATAAAACGTTCCTGCTGCAATTTGGCCAGCGAAAAAAGCCTAGCATTTTTGTTAATACTAGAATATTTTTATAATTCCTTTTTTATAAAGGCATGAGAGAAATTCGATTGTACAACCAAATATGTCAATCACTGCGCTAGTCTGTACGCGGCCCATCTTTCAGTACAATTCATGTTCAATTGCTATCAGCATCTATGAATAGCATTCAATTAACTACTGCCCCAGCCGGTTGACTCACTTGCATGAAGCTTGATAGCTTTTAGATTTACAATTATCGTGCTGATAGCGACTTGTTAGAGGAAATCGCTATGTATGTGCGGTCTATGAAAGTACTTTTCGATATGTCAGGCTGTTGCCACCTCTGTTGTTAGAGGGATAGATTACCGATTTCTTCTTAGATTTATAATTTAATTATCGAGGCGAAATGTTAGAAGATATGTCAGAATAACCAGTAACCCTGTATACCTATATCCCAGTATTCAGATGGAATCTCGAAAGCTTTAAACAAAGAGAATTCTTACACGAACACAACATACCGAACTACTCAACTAATTGAGAAAGATTGACGACAAAGCTCAAGTTTCCGCATTAAGTATTCAAATGACTACCGAAATAGAAACGAGATTCTGAACCGAATATCTTTACTCCGGTCCCTTTGATGGAAACCAAGTAAATAATCAATTTCGAGCCATTACAGGACAAAATGAAATCAGTGATTGGAAGACGCGGCGGGTGACGGCAGTCTTAATTTATTCTACAGACAATTTGTAAGTAATCAAGTACCAAAACAATTTATAGAAATTCGGGTTCCATTGATGGCTTGGCTAACTATAATAAGTAGGTACTTAAATATTGAACAATCCATAAAGCATCGTCTAGCTCTAACACCGGCCAGTACCCGTGGTTACCTACATTTCGTCACGAAGTAACATTACTTACTTAATCTTTGACCTTTTTCGGACAAATGTCACATTGGTCATTTAAAGAAATATGTAACGACCACTGTGGCGCGGTGGGCGAAGGTCCGCCTGCGACGCAGGAGGTTGCGGGTTCGATTCCCGCCTCGGGACAAATATTTGTACGATCTGCAGATATTTGTTCAGGGGTTCTGGTCGTTTTCTATGTATGTATAATAAAAAATATCTATCTATTTAATAATATTGTATTATGTATATCAGTCATCTAGTACCCATAACACAAGCTCTGCTTAGCTTGGGGCTAGATGATGCTGTGTGGATTGTCCAGCATTATTTATTATTTATTATGTATAATATTTTAGCATTATTTTTACGAACACTAATTACATGTTTTATTATACTTTCTTAATACTATCATACACTCGAAAAAATTCATCCCATCACAAAAGTTCATGTTTCGAACCAAACCGATCATGTCATTTCCCGTGCAAAATAGGTCAACCCATCGAAGGTAAAATGGTTAAATATTTCATACTAGCTGTACAAATTGAATAAAATTTTACATACCACCACTAACTCGTGGAAGACGTGTAACATTTTACCCGATTCTCAGCTCTAATAAGACCTGGAAGCTTTTTACTTGTTTAGAACAAATCTCTTCAGTAAATTAAAAATGTCTACAGAACTGAGGTACTCTTAAAAAGAGTAGACAGAGAAATATCTGCATAGGGTTTTCAATGCGGTACAGCGGTACGGTACGGTGGATGTAGTGGCTTTATGAAAACCTTTGTGCTTTATAATGGATTCATTTCTGACCGTTCAGGCTGCAGGCTCTCTTGTATTGAGAATGATACGCTTATCTATAGGGTAAAACTGTAATTGCCGTGTGGTGCCGGCATAGAATTTCACCACCCCAACTCTTCCCGTGGGTGTCGTAAGAGGCGACTAAGGGAAACACACCGGGGGGCGGGCAGCAGCGCCTTCTGCAGAACAACTGCACCGAACTGCGATCCCCAACCCGCATGCCCAGCGTGGGGATTATGGGCAATAACCCCCAAATAATGATGCCATCTATGGCGCTCATTTGGGGAGGCCTATGTCCAGCAGTGGACTATTATAGGCTGGTGATGATGATAAAAACTGTAATTAACAAAGCAAATAACAATTAACTACATAACCAAGTTAGTACTAGTACAATTGAAACAATTGAGCTAATAGCAGACCGTTGCAAGCAAACTGCAGGTAGCTCAACTGATCCATGTCGATACCAGCCGGAAGTGTCCCCAAGATGCTGGCTGCATTGCCTCGCTGTTTGGCGCTTCAGGTACTGACCAGGGTCATTTTTGGCCTCGACCAGACGCACAGGTATATTTTATGCTTTATGCCATCTGCTATTATCGCCGCCCATCAATCTGATCTGATTTTTTAAGCTTATTAATACTTTACGTTACACCTGGTTAATACCTGCGTTATTAAATAATGGGGTGGATTTGTGTTTTACCATTTTATTACCTCTGCTTTTGTACGTACCTAATACTTTCATTTCGTTCTTCTGACCAATTATGTGTATTTATTTAAGTTTGGGTTATTTTTAACTATTTATATATTTTTCTTATATCACTGGGTATTATGAAAGGACTTACAACCAAATAAGTGGCTAAACGGACATCGCAAACAAAAATAACATGGCTTTTCTTCGGGTCCAGGCATAGCTAATGGCACACTTACCCTTTTCACTATTAATATTGACGTAAGAAGTGTAAACATTACGAACTTCGCCTCAGTTAATGCATTTACTGCCCAGACTTGATTCAAGAACCCAATAAGTAAAATTAAAAAGCTGCTGGCCTTTGCTACGAGAATTAACTTTTCAGTGCGATTTTCTACATTACATTCAAGAGGTTTCTTCCCTCGTTGTAGCCGGTTTAAACCGATTTAAATCCGTTTCCATATAAAAAAGAGGGTAAGAAAACTGTAATTGAATCTCAACGGGATCTCGCGAGGATGCTGGCGATTGTTGAGAGTTGTTATTAATATGAAAAGTTCTAGCTTAACCTAGTTCCATAATTATAAACAGCTAGCGTCTTGGGGAAGCTTCCGACTGGCATTGATATAGATCAGTTGAGCTACCCGTAGATTGTTTGAAGCTCAGGGCTCAGTTGTTTAAACTGTAAATGCTAGTTCTAATTTAGTATTTTTTTTTTGAAATAATGCTTTGATAATAATAGTTAGATTATTTCCAACTCATGGAACTACATAATAATGAGATAAAAGTAGCCAATGATGTGTTAATTCACGTCGACATCTATCCACTTTCAAACCGATTTATTAGTTTTGGTTTTGGTGTGAAAAGTAAAAACATCCAACTATCCGTCCTACTTTCGCATTAATTATTACTAGGAGTCCGCCCCGGCTTCCCACGGGTATTTAAAAATATAGTTTTATACCGCACTCACACACATACATACAAGTCGAGTAAAATCATCGAAGTTTCCATACAGATCTCTAACTTTTTTGAAATTATTCTATAGTCTCTGTTAATCAGGGATAATGTAGGATTCTTATGTTGCTAGAATATTTTAAATCGGTCCTTTAGGTTCTGAGCCTCTCAATCCAAACAAACAAACATTAAATTTTCATAATATAGTAGTATAGAAGAGTGATAGAAGATAATTATATAAACCCCTTACATCTACTCTATAGTTTCTAGAAACGCCTGCAGCTAGAGTAATCGAATCATGACGTAATGTAATGAGCAATTAGCAGATCAATGAACTAAGCTCCCCGATTGAATTTCCTTATCGTCGCATGCCATGGGTAAAACAAAGCATCGGCATAACAAACCCGGAACTAGGAAAGCCGGATGCCGAAACAAAGGACCATCAAAAGCTATGCAAAAATAGTCCTTATTCCACCGTTATTGTCCCAGCAGTGAAATTAATCCATTTGTATTCAAAACCTCGGGTAAGTTTAAGGCGCGACGGATGAATTTGCCATACAAACGTAGTACGAAAATGATTTGTAATTTGGGAATATTTTGACCATGGTCTAAAATAGTGTTTATTAGGTACCTGCTTGCTTATTTCAAATACTTACCAACACAAATACAAAGAAAAGATAGTTCTTTGATGTAAAAATGCAATTCGTTTTAATTTAATTTCAGAAAAGTATTTTCAATAATGTATCTAACAGGAACCTAGATAAATACTATTTTAATACAAATAATAGCAGACCATGGTGAAATTATGCTCAAATTACAAATCATTTAAGTACTGCGTTTGTATGGGAAATTCATCGTCGCCGGAGCCTTAATAAAAAATCCACAGCGCGCAATTTCCGCATCCTCAGTACCTGCAACAAACAATACGCGCGTAAACAAACAGAACATTACAGGAAAATAACTATCCTACTAACTTTACCACTGGGGACAGATTTTAGATGTAACTAGCGACACGCTCCGGCTTCGCACGGGTCAAATGTTGATACAAAAACCTTCCTCTTGAATCACTCTATTTAATAAAAAAACCGCATCGAAATCCGTTGCTTAGTTTTAATACATAATGGAGAAACAGACAGCGGCAAGCGACTTTGTTTTATACTATGTAGTGATGACGAGCTTAATTTAAAATCCGAGATGTTTAGATTACTAGATGGTGTTGTGTGGATTGTCAAGCAATATTATATTTTACTATAAAAAGTATCGTAGTTTGATGAATTCATTATGAATGTATGGGCGCGACGTGAGATGTGAGCCGCACTCACCCTGATGACGTCCCTCGTTAAGGGATGAAACGTTGGTGTTCTTACAACATATAATAGGTTCGTAGTTAACCCGCTTACATTCATAATGAATATTATTTTTATTTTACGCTAACTGTAATGGAGCTTCACGCATTCCCAAACATCGCCTATCGGACATCAATTTTAATTCAAAAGTTTTTATGGCAATTATCACTTTAACCAATTTATATAATTATAAGCTAAATGCGCTTTCCTCATTATAAAATCCGTTGACAGCTTTATAGTCACGCGCTTCGCACGATCAATCCATCAGCAATTATCCACGAACATTTTGATCGTTCCAGCCTTTGGCACTTCAGAACTGGGTCAGATTCTTTAACACCTCTGCAGACTTGATTAGATGTCCAGAATTGGATCTAGATTGGCTATTCGAATCTTTCATGTTGATGTGTTATTAATAATTATCGATGGAAGATTTTCGGTTTCAGATTGATTTAAACTTTTTAATCTTATTATTACGTTGACAAAGGAAATTTCAAAAGATTCAACGTAATAATAACAGAAAACAGATGGCGGTGCTAATTTGAATCAGGGAAACGCCTTAACTCTGACCCGCTCTTATTAGTTATTTATGATACTCATTATTCAACAATTCAGCAAAGAAAATTCCTGAAGTATGAAAAGATTCAAGAGTGAAAGTTTGCAAGTCCGCACTATTCTTTGGCTACCTCATTGACCCAATGACCCGATTCCGAGCAGAAGCTAGCCGACCGTTCCAGTTACCAAAACGGAATAATCGAATTAATAGTATATCAGCTCTGGAATAGCTTAAATATATATTCAGTTCGATAGAAGAAGGAAGCACCATTTTCGTTCCAAAAACGGCATTTAAACCTAATTACTCGCGGCTAAAAACTTACGTATCGCGTATAGTCGCGTTAGGTAAATTAGAAAAAGCTACCAACTTACAATTTGGCTTTGGCTTTGAAAGTTTTGGCTTAGCAATTAAATAACAGATGAGTATTTTAAGAAACAGATAGTACCGAGAATATTTTCTTAAATCAACTCATTACCTAGTAAGTATAGGAACGAATTTTCTAGCATTGCACACATCTTATCGAATTTTCTAGGAACCTTAATTGGATGTTTCCGTACCTAAATAAAATTATAAAACGTTTCGTAAAAATACGAACAAACCGTTCATGTAAAATTTACGCTAAGTAAATTCTCCCCTGGTGTGCTTTGGTTCAGGCAGAAGAGATTGGTTGGGTTGGGGGGTACCTAATCCCAACAACGCATTTCTGCCTCAACCTTACGGCACAGGGTTTTTTGTGATGAAATAACAAAGTTCCGCTATTTTAAGGAAGCTAGCACAAACATTAGCGCTTTAAAATTCAGAATTCCAATAACCACAGACCATCAAATAGTCGCTGGGAGAAAAACACCCCACGCGAGTAAGGGTTAATATCACTATGGTGGTGTAATTCAATGATAATGTGAAACCGCGTTGACCTCCCAGAGGTATTGCGTAAAACCGAAACAGATGTGTAAAAATATTTGGGTCAAATACGAAATCTTTACAGCTCAGTGTGGGATTTGTCACAGCTGTAATAAAATTGGATCAATTGTGGAAATCCAAGAATCTGACAACGGATGAGTGTGCTGGTTGTAAGTGTAAATGGGCAATAGACTGCCTAGCTTGACTCAAAAACGTGGGCGAAACAATTGGAACTGTATATGTAAGGGTCGATGATCGTTATTTCCTTTTGAACAATACCGTTATATCAAAAACGTATGATTTAACTGTTTTCGTTTTTGTTACGCTAACGTGGGTTTGATTGAGTGGGCGGGTTTGGAAAGTAACGAGAAAACTACTACCTACGTGCAAACAAAACAAAACAAAGGACTAAGAAAAAATTAAAAAGTTGCTTTCGTTACAGTAAAACTGAGTCATGATGGGTTAATATTCAAACATTAATTGTTGTCAACAAGAATATCAAAACAGCTGCTACTAAGATAAAAAAGATTACAAGTTGGCAATAGCAGTTATTGCAGAGCAATACAAAAAGTTTGCGATTACGTATTGCGCCATTAAAACAAACAACAATAATTGCTGGAAACGGTAGCGAGGACATTACGGGAAGTAATCAAAACTATCGATTGATCGGGTTCGCGAATCGAGTTGTTTTCGGAACGCTTCGCCAGCGGCGATACAAGCCTGTGATTTCCGAGTGCTTCGAGTTGTGAATCCTGTGACTGTTGAAGCGTGAATGTACAATCAGAACCTGTCCTGTTTATTTCACGTTTAATTTCAGAAGGCAAGGAGCAGAATCTCATCGAGTATTTGTAAGACTAGCTTTTTCACTAGTGGAATTCAGAGGAGCGATCTGATTTGTAGTACAGCCTACAGCCAGGCTGACACTGCAAAAATGCATCTTAAATTTAGGCAGTATGCACACAGAGCTCCCGCAACCTTTGTCAGCCAGTCTACAAATGCCACCGCATTTACGTGGGACCTGTCCCGTTGCACAGCAAATGTGAATACAGGCGCTATGCGGGGCGTTTACAGCGGAAGTTGGGCCTTACCACGCGGAAATTACAGAGCTGTATCGCGTTCAGTTTTTCGCAGCGGCATTGTTTTGAGCCCTTTGCCTTTTTCAGCTGTTCGTACGGTCCGGTGGATTCGAGCTGCCCTCGCTTTGGAATTGCACAAACCCTGCATTCAATCAACGGTTGAGATGGCTTAAGCTGACTTAGGAGGGTAACCGGGTTTTGTTTTCAGACGGAATTTTAAGTTGATTAAACTAGCTTCAGTTTCGTGATAGCTGCTGACCATAATTTTTTACTGCTGGATACGAGTTGGATCAAGCTTTTCGCTTAAAACTGTTTTAAAGTTTAAATTCATGCTCTGCTTCACAACCTAATTTCGTAACAAAATACCCCTCAATTACCCGCACAAAGTCATTACTAGTATACCTGTCTAACAGTAATATAATGTCATGATTCGCTAAAATGGCCATGACACACTGAGCGCATTAAAATATGGGATTTCTCAGAGTCAGAGCACTTATCTCACAGAATTGTTATTGCATTAAAATTGGTCAGCTAGCGGACATAAGAATTGTATTTTTTAAGAGCATTGCGGAAAACAAGAGACATAAAATGGACAAACGACCGGGAGACTAATCTTAGAGATTGGCTTTGAGCGCTTGAGATAACAGCCGAAGGGTAGGCACTTAAAGTATTCAGATTTTATGATATTAGGCACAAACGATGTTATTCTCTACTATGGTAAAGCCTTACATGGCATATTTTTGAGGAATATTGCTGCACTTGCAGCAATTATCAAAAGAAATACTTATTCTATTTTTTCTAGCATATCAATAAAATATTTAGTATGTGATAAGATAGTTCTCCAAGCCGGATATGCAGTTGCCCCATTTTAATCTAACACAGTAATTTATGAACACAACCAAGTTGCAAAAACATTACGGTAAACTTTTCCTCTAGAAATCTGTCGAACTCTAGTAGATAAGTTGGAGAGTGCTCCGGAAAAATTATCTTGAGCTTGAAACTTCGTCAGGATGCTTCTTAGATGAGTTTAAAATTCTTTCAAGTGCCAATATAAGTCTGAATAGGATTCTTGAAGTTGTTGCAAAACTACAACACACCTAGTACAACTAGAAACTTAATCTAGTTTTACCACAGTCCCTGGGCTTTTTGCTAAAATTAATTTAAATTGATAAATTAATATAATATAGCAGCTAACATTCAGGAATTTCAGCAATAAATCTTCACAAACGTCTAAATCCATAACACACACGAGAATGTCGCACGTTTAATATTTTAGAGGAATTTCCAAGAGAAAATTAAGTAGCAATTTTCATGAAAGGTCTCAAGAGGTTATATTTTCATTCGAGGTGACAGCTCAGACAGATCTCACGACAAGTCGCAGGATTGATCCGGAGAAAGAGATAGGTGGATGCTGAGTCCGGGAGAATATAGCGTTAAAGTTACGAAACAGTGATCTTTTTGTTTTACATACTGGAAATTAACTTGTAATCTTTATGATCACCTAAATACGCCTTATATTTATTTTTACCTTAATATTGCTATATTTATGCCTTAATATTGTGAAAATCGTTGTTTTTAAAGGAACACGAAAAACCTTGTATCTGCGAGAAGCCAGTCAATATTATAAGAATTAGCTCTTTTATGAACTTTGTCCGGTCCCTCGAAAAGTTGAAGTTGCTTCGTGGCAAGACTTTTTGTTGGAAAGTTATTCGACGCTGGTTCCCTCGCCATGAATGTGACCCAGTTCCGAAATAGGGCACCTGGGTATAGCGGCACTGGAGTAAGTTTCTGACGTTCACGCAAACGCTGATTTGTTGACAACGCGCTCTGAACTTAGCAACTTTTTTCAGCTTTTGCTAGTGGAGTCCTTGCAAACAAGAAGGAAGTTTTACTTGAATCTTTAGCTGTTAGTGGGGCTTCCCACGTTCCCACCCGTTGAACTCGAACGAAAGGAATGACACTGATTGGTGAAATTCTAGCAAATACTATATAAAAAATATCAACGCAATTCGAACAACCGGTATTCAACTGGCATCATACACATTTATACTGACGATCGATTATTCTATAATATTATTAGGTTTGTGTCTATGTATATGACCCTCGGTATTTTGGGTTATTTGTATTCTGAAGTCGTGTTTATTCAAAGGATACTTATAATAAAAAACATAAATTAATTCTTAGCTGGAATTAAAACAAAATGATGTTACAAAAAAGATACACCTCTAACTTGTTTTTTTTTTATTCCGGGATAGAGATAAATTTTACTTTCATAAAAATAAAGTTGGTCTTCTAAAAAGCTATTGGGAGTGGAAAAAGTCTAACTTGCCCCGAAGTAACTACTTCTGCTATGGTACCAGATGACTGATACGTACACAATAGATTTTCCATAGAAAAGAAATTAAAAAAAAAAACGCCAATTGATTTAAGGATATATTAAACCATCCTGTGTTGTGGGTGAGCTAAGTACCACACAAAGCGACCTTGTACTCAGTTTATTGAAAATCGATAGGTACTGTGACTTTGACACTGGGGCTTAATACATAATTAATCACCTTATTTTCCTTTTATCGAGATTATTAAAGATTTTCTTTATAAATCGAAACTTTAATTATACAGAATTAGTGATGTAAACGTGATATTCAGTAATAGAGACAATTACGAACAAGTAGGTACCTACCTATCTAATAATTTTCTATAGGTACCTACCGCGTCCCGCTTTTCAATATGAGGGTAGTAGTACAAAGTTTCAGCAATTTCAGGTAGACATGAATAATATTAGCGAGGAACAACTAATAACAAAACCTTCCTTTGAATAACAAACAGAAAGTATGATGAATGAATAAATTAAACTTAGACGAACAAGGTTCAATAAAGCCCATCAAACAATTCAAAATTTGCACAATTTTGCTTGCGCTCTTCAATCTAGCAATATTTCGACCAAAGCCTTTAAATAAAATAATTCAGGGCTATAGCTAAAGTCTTTTGGAGTAACTCATTAATCTTGTCCTAAGAATTCTCTCTTTATGACGCCCACAGGGCAGGAGCGAAAAAACGCGGTAAGCCTGCAATTTACAACCAACACAGCCACTTATGAATAATGTCTTTCAATAAACAATGAAACGGGTCAGGTCAGAGGGGAAATTTGTTTAACACTAGGAAGCAGTTCATGAATACGGTAGAGTAAAACAAAGGGATGAGTTTACTTCGCTAAAAGGATTATATCTACACAAATTTGTTGGAGGACAGAGAAGGCACTAACGTGAACTGTCTAGCGCGAGTAGAAAACTGAAGCTACAGAGAAATATGACCGGCAGTGAAACTTGGATAGCCGCATCGCAACAAAGGTGTATGTATTAGTTTACTTCAAATAACAATAAACTTAATGAATTATGATTCAAGATTTAAGGCGAGAGGGCGCGAAGGTCCGTGATAAAGTCAAGTGACCGTCTGTTCCGGTACGTTTGATCTGAGATAAAAGATTTGCAGGGGTTTGAATATACAAGCTCTTGTATTACGATGGCGTGTTTGGATCCGTGTTTAAGACGAATGATTTATAAGCGTTTGCCAGTCTGCCTGTTGCAAGGGACAGGTATTGTTATCACACGCCGAGTGCCGCAGTGAGAGAACACCAACTAGAATGCAACTAAAACAACTATAACAAGAATTGTTTTTAACTTATTTATTGTAAAAGTATGTTTTGACGAGAAAGGGGTAAGTTAACTTCGCTAGAGGTGCAATTCCCAAAAGGACGATCCTTAGACGCGCTGGGTGATAAAATTCCCGATAAAGTCCTACACCTACTAAACTAAGTCGAACTCCTTCAAAAGAACAACCAAAAATAAGAGAACAACCCACAAAACAAATTGAGATTTGGATTGCGAAAACATTGAGGATACTCAATGTTTCAGAAAACATCGTGCCGCAGCATCGCAACGCAACAGTATCGGGTACCGGGTACCGAAGAGCAAGGCACACAAACAGGGCGTCGAAAGTGGATCTAGAGAGGGCAAACAAGACCGTAATACCGTTACCAGATCCCAAGAATTGCATACTACGCGAACATGCTCGCGTTACTGCTACTGAACTACAATGTTCAAGCAATATTGTTGTTTGAGTTGATGTTCACAAAAATTCTTTGATTACAGTTGTAAATTTCTCTGTTAGCAAGAGATGAAGTGAATTTCAATGAAATTTCCCGATTAATACGATTTGCGTAAGTCGTCTTTGCGGAAATGTTTAACCCACTTAGTCCTGAGTTCAATCTAGAGTCTATAAGCAAAGCTGATTTTGGCTTTATAAACATCAGACAGCGAATAGCTATGTAATTTTAGGGAATCCGTACAACCAAAGCAAACAAATGCAACATTTCGTGTTATTTAGCCTACCAAACAATTGCAGCAGTCCGGAATCCACCAAATAACTAAACAATATGTCTGCTCATCTGGCCGTGGAAGCTTTGTCCAGCATGGGACACACGTCATGCGAGCGGAATGCTCCGAGGAATAGAGTTTACCAACTTAATAATGCGGCATTCGTAAACAAAGAGCGGAAACTGGAGAGCTGTACATAACGTACTGCGCTGTGTTTTGAAAACTCGCTGTGACAATAAACTGGAGTATTCGATGAAGGAATGTTGATTAAAAGGTCTGTTTATCAGAACAGCACAACAATTCATCTATACTAATATTATAAAGAGGAAAGATTTGATTGTTTGTATGTTTGTTTGTTTGTTTGAATTGAATAGGCTCCGAAACTACTGAACCGAGTTCAAAAATTCTTTCACCATTAGAATCCTTAATTTTCCGTGATGAACATAGGCTATATAATATTTTCAAAAAAGTTAGGGATCCGCATGAAAAATTCAATAATTGAACCGTGGGCTGTATATTCAACTTCTTTTTCTATTATGGCGCGTCAGAATAGAAAAAGAGGTTGTATAGCGCACGGTGCTTGCTTTTTCTCTACGGCCAGTGTCAGTTTTGGAATGTCGAGTCAATGTCAAAAACCCCAATGCTGTTAAAAAAAGTAAAGATCCGTATGAAAACTGTAAAACCCATCGTTTTAGTGTGTATAATTTCTGAAATTTTTGTTTAATACCCGCGCGAAGCCGGGGCGGGCCGCTAGTCGAAGATAAAACAATTAGAATTTTTGAAGAACTTCACGTTTTGCGAAGAATAAAACATAAAAATTACAGGTAAGCACGAATACCAAATGAATGGAAGCGATAGGATCTCCACGGAAATTACATGACAAAGCAAAAGAGGCAATAATTCAGTCACAGGTCGACATAATATCGGGGGATCTTGTAAACGAACTAAATATGAACACGCACGTCTTACGCCGACGACATGGCAGGAAACGTTATTAATGCGACGAGATCCAACGTTATGCAATTTGTGCAAGTAAACCAGCACAGATTCGAATTGTGTAGGAATCCGGACTAAATTATTCCACCATTTTAACAGTCGGCTGGTGTTTCTCCGTTTTACTGTTATTGAGCTGTCTTCTGCTGCATAAATTAATTGTCATTCATTTAGTCTATTTAAGTATTCCACTTAGATCAAAGTCTTGATGAATGGTGGCATCATCTCTGACTAACATTTAGTTGGGGGCCGCTCATTAATCACTTGATGTTTTTAGCAAGGTTTTTAAGCCCCCGCCATGGTGATGTTTTAGACATTCCCCCTGCCCAAAAGAAACGATGATTTTATGTTACATATTTTCAAATAAAGTATACTAAAATATAATTCAAGTAAAATCTAATTTAATTTTAAAAATTAAGCTGAGATGACCTCATAAAAAACACGTGATTGGTACTACATTATAATGGTACACTACCCTTGCCCCCTAGTGAAATTCCTTAATATTTTTTGAAACCTCACGTGATTAGTTTACGGCCCCTTAAAGATCAACAAGGATGTTAAATACAGATTGGTTCGGCCCACATAATGTGAAGTGCATAGAAGTACCTATCCGCATTAGACATCGAAACGAAGCTGTGGCGTATCTTCTCCATCTATTTCCATGAGACATACCCCTGTTCAGTATTCATGAGGCGGCTTGCGTAGTCTCCGTACATTACCCTGATCTAGCGAGTAGTTTCGGATTAGGAGTGCGACCTCCACTCAGAAATGCGTTCTCTCGAAATTAAGTAGTTCAAGTCCTCGTTGGCAATTTTCTCGGGTGCGTGTCGGTTGAGAGGACGTGCAATTTACGTAAATCGTATTGGACTTTTCGTACGTGGTTAATGAACTGCCTTGTAGTCGGTACATTGAATACACATCTTTCTTTTAATTGCTACTACTTTATGTTAAGAAAAAAACACGGATATTAACACATAAAGGACCAATTTGAAGTTTTAAACGCGGATGAGGTAGTCGATAATCTATAACACCTACACAAAATAATTGAAGTGTCCGCGTCATTGTTATACTCGTAGTTAGTTATGGAAACGATGCAAATCGGGGGTACTGCCAAAACCCAATCAGTAGGTATTTGGATTCGTCGGTACGGGCGGATTACGTGCCACTCGCAAGCACCATCAATATTCATTGGCCGACATCGTGGATACGATGAATAGTCGATGAGTGTCCATGTCCTTTCGATATCGTTATTGTCAAATCAGCCATGCCAGAGAACAGTAAACTCCAATGTTCTACGACGTCACATTATTCAACCTACATTTTGATCTAGTGAGGTAGAACAAAATGTGTGGGTTATTATAAAGTATCAAGAAACAAAATGTGTGGGTTATTATAAAGTATCAAGACTACGAATGCGAAAAAGCCCGTTGTTCGCATTGCGACTATCATACTTTCTCCTAGCTAGTTCAAAGAGAAAAGTTTCTAAAAATACACAAAACCATCCTCAACAAAAACTCTGTATAAAACCCGCTGGACATTACGGATCCCTCTAAAGCTTTGTTACATTTGTATGTAAATTTTTCATATCTCCCTCAGCGGATGGTCAGACTATCAATCTACTGCCCAGGTGACGGCTTGTTGTCATGGAAACGATGTTCTTGTTACGACACCATTAAATAAAATTTGAGTTAGAAGACACTTGAGGGATCAAGGCGAAATTTTATAGACAGTTGATTTTTTCAGACATTTTATTTTACGGTTCTTTGAAGATATCTTACAATTTTGAACAGTAAAAGAACCATTTCATATACTTGATCCTTGTTCTGGATTTCTACTAATTCTATTGACTAGCTAGACGTATACGCTTTTTATGTTGGGACTTTCTATTCTTTATCAATCTGTTTGTAGGTAGCTATTTTTTCCGGATGTCGTTGGAACGTGCTCGGAAACCCTCGCTCGCACATTTCAGAGCGACAACCGGCAGAAAAAGTGACAAATTCGCAGATGCTCCGGACTCGGACACAGGGAAGCGATTACAATAAAACCAAATGCCCGTTCTATGGTTCGCGCCGTTAAAATCCGGGAATATTCAGCCGGTTTATATTCCCGTTATTAATAATAAAGTTGACACACATTGAAGAAAATTAAGCAATACGATCTGACCATAGACATATGACTATAGTCTGACTTTTGTTATGAAGCTGGATAAGCTCGTGCCGAAATTTGTTTTTCATCAGCGAAATTGGATCACAACTTTATGACATTGTTTATCGGAATGGAATTATGGCAATTTCTACAAAAGACTTGGTTGAACATAAACAAGAACGTACCCAAGTGAAAAGTTTACGAATTTATGGCAGAATTGGGTCATAAATTGAAAGTTGCGTACACAAATAAAAGTTTGAACACGGGATGAGCGCCAATATAAAAAAGAATGGCAATTTAGATTTTTGCTCCTTTTAGGAATGGTATATCACGAGAGGTGGCAAGAAATGTCTACCAAAAAACGAAAATGTCTTATCGATCACAATTAGCCGTGTCTAGCGCAGCGTCCTCGCGATCTATCAACGTCGAATACGACAATGTGTGTTCGTGTGTGATTGATTGTTAATATCACAAGAAACCTTTGAGAAGATCTTCAATAGAAACTTGGGAAATGTTCAAGTTGATTGCAGTCAAAAGTTTCTGGGACTGAGTTTGTCAAAGCCCGGCCCAGCCTAACTTGTAAGAAGACAGAACAAAACTCGTGAAACCGGTAAGTAAATTTTAGTTTGTTTTAAGTCGCACAACATTGCAACCGTCAAGGCTTGTAGAACAGCGATTTCTAAGTGAACTTACATAATTATTACACGGATGAATTGGGCTGCGATGCGAAATCGGTCGCATTACCTCGAGTGACAATTTTTTACGCCACGACCGACGGGCAGCGGTGATTGTTGCTTTCTCCACTCGTTACCTTGTTTTGTGGCCATTCAAGATTTCACCAGCACTAAGTGACGGCTATGGAAATAAATGTTCGTTTCTTAAAAGAATTTTCTAAGACCCGTTTTCCCTCGTCATTTTCACGAATTCTCTCCGTTTAAGAGGGTTTATTTTCATTTAGCTTATGTATGTGTTTATCTTTCAGGTAGCAGCTTACTATCCAGTTAGCTATCTGCTTACACTAGTCTCGGCTAGTTTACTCCAAATATTACGGAAACAATGCCATGTTTACAGTTCACGTTATGCAGCTAGTCTGTTTTACGAACCGTAACGCTTTACGAACGAGGCTGCAACTATTTCTTTACTGTCAAGTCTGGCGCGGAGCATGAAGAATTTTTCTTAACTTAAATTTTCGGTGGAATTTCTGATAGGGTGGTAAAGTCATACAAAAAATAACTACCCGACATGGCATTGATATCGTAGAAGAGAATAGAAAAATCATTTATTTCGACACAGGCATAGAAAAAAGTAAGTATAAAATAAAGAAACAAAACAAAAACAATCTAACATATAGATGAGTGCCATAAAATGTGGTGGAAAAAAGGGCTCTGCCTCCACAACCCTGCGCCGATATATTCCTGCTTCTTATAAGTAAACTAGCGGCCCGCCCCGGCTTCGCACGGGTATTAAACAAAAGTTTCAGAAATTATACACACTAAAACGATGGGTTTTCATACGGATCTTTACTTTTTTTAACAGCATTGGGGTTTTTGACATTGACTCGACATTCCAAAACTGACTGGCCGTAGAGAAAAAGCAAGCACCGTGCGCTATACAACCTCTTTTTCTATTCTGACGCGCCATAATAGAAAAAGAGGTTAAATATACAGCCCACGGTTCAATTATTAAATTTTTCATGCGGATCCCTAACTTTTTTGAAAATATTATATAGCCTATGTTCATCACGGAAAATTAAGGATTCTAATGGTGAAAGAATTTTTTAACTCGGTTCAGTAGTTTCGGAGCCTATTCAATTCAAACAAACAAACAAACAAACAAACATACAAACAAACAAACAATCAAATCTTTCCTCTTTATAATATTAGTATAGATAAGCTAAAAATTTGTGACATCAGGGTACCTATGTCATCCTATCCGACCGATATTATTCCTTTGCCTCCACACGTGTCACCGCAATGTAGCTAGACGGATGGTTTTTGTTTACATCATCCGACATTATGATTGAAACAACGCAGAAAAATATGTGTATTCATGCCTTTAATAACATATACCACACAGCATCTAGCCCCAAGCTGAGCAGAGCTTGTGTTATACGTTTTTGATAACAGATATATGTTCATACATAACATAGATATATATTTTTACTATACATAGAAAATACTCAGATCAGGCTTATCTTCGCCCGCTTCGCCCGCTTCGCCACAGCTTGGTGTAAAGTAAATCAAATCTATAGGACAGGGCAGTGTAAGACATGAAGGTCGACCGTTGGTAAAATAAATACCCTCTCACACGGCTCTGCCTGAATGTTTGATGAAGTTCGCATTGTACCGCCCCAGATTCGCTTATACTTACTCTCCGTGTTTTTCTATTTTAGTGAACTAACGCAGGGAAATCTTAAACTTTGAAGTAGAACATTACATTTAAGATGACTTTTTAATACTAACGATCCGCTTTAAATTTATAAACGTAATGAAATCACATATCCAAAAATTTCAAAATCCTTATTTCTTTTACCCTGAGTGGCTGTTATGCTCTATGAGTTCTGAGACAAAAAAAAATAATTTAACTTTTCTGGGAACGGTTTACAAAACCGGAATAAACTGGAAACTGGGATAACAAAGTCCACTATAACTGTGTCTAGAGTTATTTGAGATTCGTTCACTGTGCAATATTTTTAAAATAAAAGGGCTGTGATGTGACATAGGTAAAAACTACTGAGGGAAGAAATATATTCCACTCTCCTCTATCAGCCGACGGCACCTTTTCTATCTAACAAGAGAAAGAGAGACAAAGAGCACAGTACGCATTAAAGTGTGTAAAGAACCTTATTCTTCACCACCTTCGAGATAAGCCAAAAGTAAACAACGTCACTTGAGTAGTTTCAATTTTCAATAATGGAAATCGATAAATCGTTCCACCTCAAAAGTATGCGAACGTGACTCCACTAGACAGTGATTTTTCATCGCCGAGCTATCAGCAGGTAATCGAGTGGAAAATACAGCTGTATCGATTTATTCGCATCCGGATCGATGAGACAGTTATGTTTGCGTGATACGTCGCTATATGTCTAGATCGGGATTATGTTATTAGGTCGCTGGGTGGTGATCTCAATGATTCGCTGGCAACAGTTATTAATATATACAGGGTGGGTGTCTTTAAGGGCTACTAAGTGATCACATTGAATTTATTTCGATAAATATTTACGTGCGTATATCATATTCTAGTGTATCATATGTAACCGAGGAATATACCGACTATTGCAGTCCTCGCACTAAAAATTTACACTCATAAACCTCTATGCTGTTGACCAGGACCTCATGATCATAGAAATGAGGTACAATGATACTAAGAATTGAACCTTATTATATCATATTATATTACATAAAAGTCTGTCAAAGGTTAACAAACTAGTCAGTTACTGTCCGCAGTTTCGCACACTTTGTATCATCTATCTATGGAAACGTTTAAATGTTTATTTTATCTCAAACTCATTCGAAACTGATTTATGGTATAAAGCCTACATCTATCCAAAATATTAGCTACGTTCGTTCAGTTTTGGCGTGAAAAAGTGACAAACATACATCCACACAAACTTTCGCAAGTATAATATTCGTAATCTCTTTCCTTATTAAATCAATCTAAATCAAATCTAGAAACTGTATGATTCTAGAGAGCGGGTCCTTTGAATTTTAGTTTTAATGTATCAAAAATTTATACTTTAACTATTACAGTGTGTCATTCCTGAAATCATCCAAATGAGATTTCTCCTCACAGCGAGCGAGTCACAAAACCAATTTGCTCACCAACGATGATTGTGACGGCGAAAATGTGTTTTATTTTGCGTGTTATTGAGTTTCTTTTCGGGTGCCATTACGGACGGAGATGCGAATGTAACATCGTTTAGGCAGATTTGTGAAGGCGCTGCGAGATATAACGAAGTGTTTCAGTAATGCTTTGCGGTAACTCGATTCTGGACGAGGAAAGGGCGGCAGACCTCGAAATGAGTTGCGCATCTAGTACATTACATTAATATTTAATGTTAATTGCTTTTACGCCAAAATACGTTGAGCATTGCTCTTCATACGAATGTGACCAAAATAAACAAAACAAATAATGCTGGAAAATTCTTACAGCATCATCTGGCCTTAAATCAAGCAGAGCTTATATCATAGTAAATAAGTTACTAATATACTTACATAATACATTATTATTGGAGTGAGGCAGGGGGATGTCATATCCCCGAAACTGTTCACGAGCGCGTTGGAAGATATGTTTAAGACGCTGGACTGGAAAGACAAGGGCATCAACATAAACGGCGACTACATCTCACACCTGCGATTCGCTGATGACATAGTCTTAATGGCGGAGTCGCTAGAGGAGCTGAACCGGATGCTGGACAGTCTAGCTTCAGCCTCCCGATGTATCGGTCTTGGCATGAATTTGGATAAAACCAAAGTCATGATCAATGCCCACATTGATCCAAGACCGGTGATTGTACATGGCCACCTTCTCGAAATTGTTTCTGAGTACACTTACCTCGGGCAGATTTTGCAGTTGGGTAAAAACAATTTCGAGAAGGAAGCCAAGAGGAGGATCCAGCTAGGCTGGGCAGCGTTCGGAAAACTACGTCGAGTCTTCTCGTCATCCATACCGCAATGTTTGAAAACGAAAGTTTTTAATCAGTGCGTCCAGCGGCAGACCTCGAAATGAGTTGCGCATCTAGTACATTACATTAATATTTAATGTTAATTGCTTTTACGCCAAAATACGTTGAGCATTGCTCTTCATACGAATGTGACCAAAATAAACAAAACAAATAATGCTGGAAAATTCTTACAGCATCATCTGGCCTTAAATCAAGCAGAGCTTATATCATAGTAAATAAGTTACTAATATACTTACATAATACATTATATAGGAGTGAGGCAGGGGGATGTCATATCCCCGAAACTGTTCACGAGCGCGTTGGAAGATATGTTTAAGACGCTGGACTGGAAAGACAAGGGCATCAACATAAACGGCGACTACATCTCACACCTGCGATTCGCTGATGACATAGTCTTAATGGCGGAGTCGCTAGAGGAGCTGAACCGGATGCTGGACAGTCTAGCTTCAGCCTCCCGATGTATCGGTCTTGGCATGAATTTGGATAAAACCAAAGTCATGATCAATGCCCACATTGATCCAAGACCGGTGATCGTACATGGCCACCTTCTCGAAATTGTTTCTGAGTACACTTACCTCGGGCAGATTTTGCAGTTGGGTAAAAACAATTTCGAGAAGGAAGCCAAGAGGAGGATCCAGCTAGGCTGGGCAGCGTTCGGAAAACTACGTCGAGTCTTCTCGTCATCCATACCGCAATGTTTGAAAACGAAAGTTTTTAATCAGTGCGTCCTACCAGTCATGACCTACGGAGCTGAGACGTGGACACTCACGATAGGGTTGGTCCACCAGTTCAAAGTCGCTCAGCGCGCTATGGAAAGAGCTATGCTCGGAGTTTCTCTGAAGGATAGGATTCGTAACGAATACATCCGACAGAGAACTAAAGTCATCGACATAGCTCAGAGAATTAGCCAACTGAAGTGGCAGTGGGCCGGCCATATTTCGCGAAGAACCGATAACCGCTGGGGAAAACGTGTTCTTGAGTGGAGACCGCGACTCGGTAAACGTAGTGTAGGACGCCCTCCGACCAGGTGGGATGACGATCTGCGAAAGACTGCTGGCAGATGCTGGATGCGACAAGCCGAAGACAGGGCGCTATGGCGCTCATTAGGGGAAGCCTATGTCCAACAGTGGACTAACATAGGCTGATGATGATGATGATGATGATGATGAATACATTACATACATAACAAGATGTTTATATTAGAACACTAACACCCAGAAGAACCGAAAAATCTGCAGATGCATTCAGATGTAGTATAAAAACATAATACAAGCACAAGTGTGCCGTGATTGCCGAGCATAGAGGAAGAATGTAGAAATCTTGCAACAATTATGTACAGAACACTTTATGATAATACTTCCAGCCACTTGTTTATAGCATTTCGCGAATAGCGCCTGTAATGAAACAGCAGTACGGACCTTAATGGTGTACAGTAAACTGTACAACTATTGCCACTGATCACGGAATCATGGTTATTAATTGTGGGATGTTATGAAATATGTTACACGCGATGAACTTTAAGTGCTGCATTAGATTAAGAAGAGTGTTAAGGCAGCAGGTTCATAAGAATACCCATGCAGGTTATAAATAAAAAAATCCTCTTGAATCCACTCTCCATAAAAAACCGTATCAAAATCCGTAGTTTTAAGGATCTAAACATACATAGAGACAGAGCGGAAAGCGACTGTGTTTTATGCTATGCGAGTCATCGTACTAAGTCCACACAAAAACCAGTAAATTTCCCCCGAAACATGTACGAAACATTATTACCTATATTACGTCGCATTCCCGTTAATCCTATAATCCATGAACCTTCATTATCCACCGCAGGACAACACAATAGGTCGCCGGGTGGGCAATACTCTATAATCTAGGTTATCAGTATCAGCTGATAGACCGGCCCATTGACCAGGATATGCATTAGTTTGAAGTGCTTACTGAATATCAAGGATGGTTACATTCAATCATACCTGGAACAAAAGGAAATTATCATGAGTATGGCGAATTAGTCTCATATCTATACTAATATTATAAAGAGGAAAGCTTTGATTGTTTGTTTGGACTGAATAGGCTCGTACTTGAAAGATTTCTATTACAATATTTTCAAAAAGTTAAGGATCCGTAGGACAACATATAAAACTTCAATACTGAAACCTAACGAGCAAGTGTGAGTAAACATGTATAACTTTTGAAATTTTTGCTAAATCAATTGCTAAATCTGCTCCGGTTACGGGGCGGACCTGCTAGGCGGTTCTAGCAGGTCCGCCCCGTAACCGGAGCAGACCTGCTAGTCCATAATAATATTATGAAAGTGAAAGTAAGTATAATACAATGTCCGCATTTATCTTTAGCGCCTAACGCCTCAACGGATCTTGATGAGATTTGGCAGGGAGTATCCCGGGGATATACGTAACGTACTTAGGCAAATTTTTATCCCGAAAATGCGCGTTTGGAACGATTTTAACGCTCGATTTTTTTTGGTTTGCATAAATATAAATAATACGTTATAAGAAAGAATCTAATTTTATTTTAATTTGGTAACAATTGGTTTTCACGAAAAATCAAATAAAATTTACTGAAGTTACGACAGTACATAGTACATAAGTTTAAGACATGATGATGATTTTAATAAATAAGTACATAATAAATCAAGGATTTACTCTTAGCTGGCTTACCATCTTGTCTCTCGATGAAATAATTCTTAGGCAAGATCTGCTTGGCATCATCAGAACAGAACATAAGATTCATAAATAGTTTTAAGTTTTAGAGATAGAAAAAAAATTAAACCGTTTCATTAATTCTATAGATGTTTTAGTAGAGATCATTATTTAATTATTTGTCTGGCTACTACAGTATTTGAACTGAACATAGCGACTGGCTTGCGCTATCACGTCCCATCTTACATTTATAAAAAAAACAAAATTTTCTGATGATATAAGTAAATATTTAAAAAATACTTACCTTAAAAAAATATTTTATGTAAAACTTAAACGTGCTTTCCCGCACGTGTTCAATATCGCTGTTGCAATGATATTAATAATATTGTGACAATCGTGAATAAATAATAAAATGCCATTAAATAAAACGACAGTAATTACAATAATGAACCTTAATTATAATAATATGTAGCGTAAAAGGTCTTATGGTTCACGAAACCAGTTTTACTTGTTTTCGAAATATCAAGAAACAACAAAACTGATCTGAAACGGGCAATGTCGGGAATTGAGGATACGAATGAATTAAGATTTGAGAAGACTGAGAATGCACTGAGCATTTTACGGCTACAAAAATATTAAATGATTAAAAAACAAGCTTAAAACGTAGCTAAGAACCTTAATAAGTAAGTCTAGAATGGTCCAGACGTAATTTTATATCTCAGTATCAAAATCGCTGCAGCCGTTTGGATGCTTTGAGGTAAATGATAGTATAAGACAACCAGTAAAGTACCTAACCATGTAGAAACATTAGAAAAACATAACCGAGTGTAAAAATAAGGTGGATAGGGTAACTAATAATCTTTCTTCCATACACAGTGTTCTCCATACGCCGTGTGGTGCCGGCATAGAATTTCACCACCCCATCTCTTCCCGTGGGTGTCGTAAGAGGCGACAAAGGGAAACACACCGGGGGGCGGGCAGCAGCGCCCTCTGCAGAACAACTCCACCGAACTGCGATCCCCAACCCGCACGCCCAGCGTGGGGATTATGGGCATTAACCCCCAAATGATAATGCCATCTATGGCGCTCATTAGGGGAGACCTATGTCCAGCAGTGGACTATTATAGGCTGGTGATGATGATGATGTTGACACAGTGTTCTAATGAGCAAGGGTTTTATTTTCAACGTAAGGAAACTTCAACATTGAGTAAAGTAAAAATATATAAGTATATTTTGTCAGAACATAATTATGTCCAACACCTATACCAAAATTACCAAAAATTTAAGTACTTAATTTTAGTGTATAAAAAGTTATAGGTAGTCTTAGATAGAAAAAAAATTAGTTTCTTTCATTGTTTTTTTCATATCAAGATAAACCTTAAGAGGAAAACTGACAAAAACAAATTAACTCATCATGTGCTAAAGTTAAGTAAAGTAAGTTAGTTAGCATGCGTTAAAGCAGATCATGGGTTTAAAGCGCTGGGTTTCCGTGGAGACGATAGTAATAATAGAAGCAATAAAACCATAGACGTTAGGCTTTAGAAGGTTACTTTTAACTTTAGTATATCTTTTAAGGGTAAGAGCCTAAACGAATTAACACATGTACATCCGCACAACATAAAAATATTCGTTCAAATATGAACAAATCTATATAAATACTAGCGGCCCGCCCCGGCTTCGCACGTATTAAACAAATTTTCAGAAATTATACACACATTTTTTTTTAACAGCATTGGGGTTTTTGACATTGACTCGACATTCCAAAACTGACACTGGTCGTAGAGAAAAAGCAAGCACCGTGCGCTATACAACCTCTTTTTCTATTCTGACGCGCCATAATAGAAAAAGAGGTTGAATATACAGCCCACGGTTCAATTATTGAATTTTTCATGCGGATCCCTAACTTTTTTGAAAATATTATATAGCCTATGTTCATCACGGAAAATTAAGGATTCTAATGGTGAAAGAATTTTTTAACTCGGTCCAGTAGTTTCGGAGCCTATTCAATTCAAACAAACAAACAAACAAACATACAAACAATCAAATCTTTCCTCTTTATAATATTTGTATAGATACATATTAAAGTGACATTATGACATCTACCTAGTGGCTCAGTGAAATCCTTAATAGTATGGTACGGCGCGGTCGTTATTTCCAGTTGTTTTATCGCTGTGCACAAGTATAGTCATTCATTACAATGCAAACTCAATGCCATTCCAAACATCCAAACGTCATTGAAGTTGACCAAATTCACACAAACACACTCCAACAATAGCGAGAGAGATCTTACACGTAACCATACATACCATTGCGCAACCATGCTCGCCAAAGCTTTTTGACTCTACTGGCAGGGTATTTAAGGTCCTTTTTTGGAAGAACGAGATGTTCCTTAGTCATTATGGTGGTATTATGCAATGCTTTCATTACATTTTACGAGCTGTTCTAACTGGGCCGATGGTTAATGATAGATAACAAGCGCGGTCGGTTAAACTGCACGTTTTAATGGCGTTTGATTTGATGATTTTGGAGAGTGTGGAGCATTGATGCATAAACGTAGCACCAGTCTGTGCAAGCACCTGCTCAACCCAGATGAACTACGTAACATCACCCCGAAGAAAATCGTACAGTTCTTAGGAACAGCAAGGGTAAGTGGCGAACTATAACGCCGCATTTTCGGCGGTGAACCTACGAAGTGGCGATCACAATAAAGCCACCAAAAGATAATAAAAAAATGCAGTTGTTATGTAAAGGCGTAATTTTGAGTAAGGATTAAATTTCTAATTCAAAAACAGGTTTGGAAAGTATCTATTTATTAACGCAGTACGTATCAAAGATACTTGAATAGAGCTACAAAGGCGTTTAACATAAAATGACTTACAAGTATAAGAATCTATTTTTTTCACTAATACTGTGTGTTTCTATTATAGTTTATTTATCTGATACTCATCGCATACATAATATGTTGACAAATTGCGAAAGTTCAGAAAGTTTTTCTGTCCTATTTCTAGTCTGTGTTTTGGATAATCAAATTTCTTCTTAATTGTGACAAGATTTTCGTCACATTTATATACATACTCGTATAGTCTGAAATTTGAAACTATAATCTCAACGACAGTCAACTCGCAGAACATTTTTATTTAAATAACGTTTGTTTTTATTAAAGTAGCAAATATTTTTTTCTTGTCCCCATTAACTTACAATTTGTTTTAAAATGACGACATTTAAGAAAATCTCAAGAGCATAAACATGCCCCAACTCTGTCCCAATCCCAATAGTATTTCAAATTGTTGATGCAATCTCTAAAATGTCTCAATTCACAGAGTTGCGTACCAACATTATCAACGAGACCTGGCCTGTGAACTCTATTCATATGGAGACAGCAGATCTGAAGATTTCAAGTTTATAGAGCTAGCTTATTTTGAAATTAAGAAATAATTGAGGCTGATCGATATCCGACGAAGATAAGATCAGAATGGAACGCAAATAAACCATGTGTACACAACATATTTCAATGTACTTTTATCAATCTTTCTTACTTTAAACCTCAATTTCCTTAAAACGGACATTAGCGTGGACCATCTTTTACTCACACAAATGATCAAGAATAAGCGGCCGCCATTAGAGATGACCAAAAAAATTACCATTCCGTTTCACGGATCTAATCCGTGCTTAGAACGGTTCCGTCTGCTACAAAGCTAATAGGGTCCGAGGGCGGAACCCACGAGCGATTCCGTGATTCCGATCAGGACCCAGCGAACCGTAAGAGCCGAACACGAGTTTGGGAAGCATCGGAGCTATGAATCATGTTTACGTTCTGATTTAAGCGTAAGTAGTCAAAAAGGAAAGATCTTATCTCCTGATTTTGAATGATGAGGGAAGGATCTAGGAAAGAGCTTGAAGTACTGTGGCTACCTGCTGTAAGTCGACAAAATGTAGCATCAACGTCTAGGCTCTTAAAGCTGTCGCGCCGACAATGAATCTTGGCAATGAAAAGCACACCGAATTAGAACAGGAATTCATATCGTGACGACAACAATTTACGTCAGACACGACTTCTACAACAAGCGCTAAGCGAAATTGCACATTCTGCTATAAATAGCAAGGTTGCGATTGCAGAAACCGACAGAAGCGTGGAAGGCGTGGATTAAAATCTCACCGATCCAAGGGTAAAACGAGTGAAGTTTCACGCGTCGTGAGCCCAGCACAATACGAGCGCGCAAGCTGTTGTTGTTTGACCTATTTTGGGCTTCGAAGTATTGCCGAATGGAAACAAAACGTACGGATGTGCGGTACTTTTGAAGGGTTTCGTTGCTTGCGTATTGAGCTAGTACGAATGTTGCAAATTCGCAGAACATGACTTTGGCAAGATTAAATTGATTTGGAAGTTTCAATAGGTGAGAAAAGTATGCGTCTACAAAAACGGTGATCAATAAAAATAAGCCACTAAAACGTAACTATAATTTATATTAAGAAGAATTCTTTACTCACTTACTTAGACTATCTCTTGACGTCATTAATTCCGATTTATACTATTTTCACTTCTGCATGAGCCCACGGACATTTAACATAATATGCACGAGACCTTGACTAAAGGATTCTCTTGCGTTGTTGAATAAAAAAAGCATTATTTCTTAATCCGGTTTCGGTTTGTCAATTTATCTTATCTCTCTTGAACAAGTAGAAATTCGGGTCCAAAGTAAACTAGCACCAAAATATTTATTATCTTAGCACCTAATTACTAAGCTAAGCTTTAAGGTATATTTATTATACCTTGCTCTGTCATCCATCATTATCGATCTATGCTGGAACTGCTATAATTAACTTAAGCTGTAAGGCCCATATTATGACAGCTTGGTCAGTTATCAATCTATGCTTGAATGAATTGCTAAACCTAAGCTGGCTCTGGTCTTGCTCAGCAGATTTATCAATCTATGCTTGAGTACAGATTTTACCGTGATTTTTGGTATAAGCGAACCGTATGCCGGCCTAAAATTATAAAGATATAGCACCAAGACAACCATTTTGGAAAATAGTTTAAATGACCATAATGCTATGTTCACATGCGCGCCGTGCAGCCCTGCGGGCTGCCTGGCGGGCTGCGCGGCATGCAGCCCGTCCCAGGCCGGCGACAATTCAAGCTGTTCACACGCACGCGCCGTCGCGTCAGTCAGTGCATTTGGTTCGCGGCATTCACGTACACGGGCGCGTTTACGGGCTCGGGTGTACTGTTCACACGCTCGTGAACGTGCACGTTGAATGTCGAGTTGAACGCGCGCATGTGAACATAGCATAAGACGTTAAAATAACGTGGCCTAAGGGCGCGTTTATATGACACGGGATGTTACAGCGTGTTGGCCGCGCGGCGTAAGTACGGTGACCGCGCGGCGGCCGCCAAGGATATTTCTTTCTTCCACTAAAGAAATCAATGTCTCAGGATTGATACTCAGTTCATCCATCTTCGAAATCACGATGTCCGCGTGTCACGACCTCTCGCGCAAGTGACTGACGGACCAATGAAAGGAGAATGCGGGGACGCCGGCGCGGGGCGTACATCGAGAACATTCGAGTGATTCGAGCGAGACGGCCGCGCGGCCGCCGTGTGATCGAGGAGCGAACGCCGCGCGGCCGCCGCGCTGTTAGTTACTCAAAATTAATTTCAACTTTACGTCCTAGTTAATAAAACATAAATTTGCTATAACTGAACAGTTAGTACGCGGTCACCGCGCGGTCGCCGCGCGGCGGCCGCAAGAATTTTTTCGCGTCGTCTAACTGCAGCCTAAGCCCGGCATGGCAAATGCAAATAAAGTCGGGTCGAAATATCCTTGGAATATATAATAATAGTTCTAGAATGACGATGTTTGCATTGATCGAGAGACTATTCGAAACGCGGTCAGTTCTTCATTAAGTTTCACCTTCGAGGCTTCGATCAACATTAAGCTCTTTTTCCCTACGTAGAATTATACTGTCGTATGTGTTTTTTATTAAATATCCGTGCGAAGCCCTAAGTAAACTTGAAGTAATGAAGTTACAGGAACAGTGTCAATCTAAACTCGAGACGACCACTGTGGCGCGGTGGGCGAAGGTCCGCCTGCGACGCAGGAGGTTGCGGGTTCGATTCCCGCCTCGGGATAAATATTTGTACGATCTGCAGATATTTGTTCAGGGGTTCTGGTCGTTTTCTATGTATACTAAAAAAAATATCTATCTATTGAATAATATTGTATTATGAATATCAGTCATCTAGTACCCATAACACAAGCTCTCCTTAGCTTGGGGCTAGATGATGCTGTGTGGATTGTCCATCATTATTATTATTATTATTAAATTATTCAACTATGAAAATATATTAATGTCTCTCAATACAGAATCTAAACTATATAGTAGGTACATATAAAAATTAGTCTCTTAGTAACATACTTAATAGACTCTTGGTAATCAATACACGGGCAAGTCAAACCCCTTGCTGACAAGACAACTGACAGTGCACACATGTACGTCATTTCCAGTTAACGAGGCACATGTGTTTCGGTGCCGGTGACGAAGGGGGATGAATGGTGAAACTGGAGTTATCTGGCGTGATTTGATTGGTGATGGTTTATTTTCTAGAATTATTTTTTACTTTTGTGCATAGTGGTTGTACTAAAAAATTAAACACAAAATAAAGGTATGACATTCTTGTTTTGTGTTCGAGAACTTATTTGACCTTATTATACCAGCTGTTAAAAGCGTTGATGTGGTCGACAAGTGGTGCACAAAGATCTTGCGTCTACCTTCCCCTTGTATTGAAGACCCAGATAGCAGATGTGGGTTTATGCATCGGCTTTCATCTAAGATTTACCTACCAATTTTATTCAGGTAATCAAATTCTAGACATGATGGCGATGACCTGTACGACGTCATAGGCAATGGTGGTAAACAATCTATAAAAAAAAAAGCAATAAATCTTAAGAAGTTCCGCATAAGAATCACCTTAGAAAAGTTGCTCGAAGATAACCACCCAAGATTAGACTTTTTTTACTCTTAAACGTGTTTATTAGTAGAATACTGTTTGTAGAGGACAGTTTTACGGCTTTACATTCAATAAACCGAGACGGTAAATATTAACTTTCAAATTAAATGTTTAAACATAGTATGAACTTAAAGATGGAAATAGTTGAGCGATGAATTTTAAACCGGTCAATGTTTGAGATGGTTGATAGTAAAATGATCTTAATGATTTATTGTTATACTAGATTCTGCCCGGGGCGTCACTCGCGTAATTTCTATGCAAACATTTTCAGGTTATTTCTATCCAATGGGAAATAATTGATCGGATAAAAAGTAGCATTTGTTTTTTTTTTTCTAGAAACTAACTTCACATTTTTAGGTCGATGCGTTCAGCTATGTGATCCTGACAACCGATTTTAAGATATTCATGATTTTTGGGTCCCATTCGATTGTACCGGGTTTGTATTGTAACTGATTGTACCGACAACATTTTCGTTTGTACCCTAAGGGGGTAAAATATATAGAGAGGGGGAGGTTCTTTGATTCTGGATTTTGATCTACGTAAGTAAAATGAATCAATTGATATCAAAATCAAATTTTTATAGTATTTGCATGAAAAAGTAAGAAACATTCATCACATAAGCAATTAATACCTAGATTACGTTTTTGTTAAAATATTATGATAGAAAAATAAGGTCAAAGTAAAAGGCTTTGTGGTTTAGATAAATAAATAAACAGTACCTTTATCGATAGTCCAAAGGCTCAGCTACCATTTTGTGTACCAACACTCGACACAGTTCAAACAAAGGCTAACTAATTCACTTAGAAAGGAAACGCTACATTTATTTGAGAGCGCGGTCACTTAATACCCCGAGTAAATATAAACTACTGGGCGAATTGGGCAGAAAAAGCTGTTCCTACCCACAGAAAAACCGAAACTTAGCGGTTTATTTCGGTTATAGCTTTATTCCTTACAAAAATTGACGTTGTTTTACGTCAAAGTACGTCTGTGGCGCAGTGGAAAAGGTCCGCCTGCGACACATGAGGTTGTGGTCTCGATTCTCGCCTCGGAACAAAGGTTTTTACGATCTGCAATTGATCTGATTCCCAGCTGAAGTGTTATCTAAAATATAAATAAATACTTAAAACTTGATATGTTGTTGGGTACACTTCCAACTGGTATTGAGCTACATGTAGTTTGTTTGCAACAGTCTGCATTTAGCTCAATTCAATTGTAAATACTACTAGTTCTAATTTGGTTGTTTAATTGTTATTTCCTTTGTTATTAAAAGCTTCTTAATATGTAACTTCAAATGTTTATACATAATATTATGCTCTCTATTTTCATAAGCCCGGCTGATCCTTATCAAAATATTGCAGCTAGATGTAAACCGCATTTACTAAAAGCTCTGTTAATAATGAACTAGAAAGTGGTAAGAGACAAGCCTCTCACAATACAGCCAACTAATTTGTCTACACCGCATGCCAAACGATCTAATCAACTTTAAAACGAACTTCGACCGACGACGGGTTCAAACGATCAGATCTGTAGCCACAGTTTTGTGGTAGTTATCGAAAAATAACCTTTGATATTGGCAAAAAGTGTTCGCAGAGGTTTTTTGCCATGAAATAAATATACATCTTGATTATGCTGGACAATTCAAACAGATTTGCCAAGCAGTGTTGAATGTATTCTCGAAGAAAATTTGCATAAGTATATCATTTAATATGTATATGAGACTAGATTTTGCCCGCGTCTTTGTCAAACATAATGAATTAAGTACAAAGGTATAAATAGTAAAGTAAAAATTTAAGTATTTTTTTATTTATTGTCATTAATACCTACCCATTGTTAAAAGCAAATATGAGTCCATTGGCTCCTGAACTAGTTTAAAAACGGTTTTTCAGGAGCCGGTATTCTTGAACTAATACAAATAGTTACTTATGCCAAACATCTCTTTATAACTCATTTTGTATGTAGTACTATGTAAATAGTATGGATTAGGTAATACGCAAACTAAAATATTTTGATACCGAAAATTCTTTCATAAGGAGTACCGAACTCATCAGAATGTTTTTTCCACCCAAAATTGTTTATCAAGTCGGCTACAATGTAGCTATCAAAGAATATTTGTCTACCCATCCCAGCGATCTAATCAACTCCGAGACAAGCCCCGGATCACAGTCCCCCATTACTCTGTGGCAAATGAAGTCGATCTTTTCTTACAAAAACGGTCGCAGGTGCCGCGCACACGTCTTCTCATTTAATACCATCGATCGACACATGTTTCCCTTTATAAAAACCGCCGTAAATAGAAGTCCCTAGATGTTTTATCGGCCATAAACCTACATGCGGACTTTCTTTCGTCGATACATCACGTATGTACCGCACCTTCTTTTTTCTCTACATTTGTTTCGAGATATAAAGTAAACCTGGGAATTTGCGAGGTGAACAGCGAAATAAAGGTCGACTGTTTAAGATATTCTTATGAATATTTCACGAAGTTTCCTGGGCAGAAATATTTTACCTACGTCACAAATCAAAGATTTATTGAGATCTATGGTTCCTGGCCTAGAAATTGGAAGATGGATTTTTGTGTGAATGGTAAAGGTCGATAAAGCGTTAAAACGTTACAGTCACGAGAGTTTCCTAATAAAGTACTAGATGATATCGTCCTCTCTAGCACAAAAAGAAGCGAAAGCTCTTTCGGTCACAAAAAACTATTTCGGCGACGCCATTTTTATAAACATTTGCTTGAGTTGTGCAAGTGGATCATTAGAAGTGGACATGATTCATAGACTTTGTGTGTGTTTGTGTGTGTGGGAGCTAACGTGAAGTTTTATAGTAAAATTGTAACTGTATACCGTGACGTTATGATATGTCGAACAATGAAGTAAGTATTTGAGTTAGGAGCATTAAGCCAGCCCACTCTGTTTCGAGAGTCCAATGGGATCGGACGTGCCTCTCGACACTGAGTAAATCAACGCCGGCTGGCAGATCGAGGCAACCATTCGAATCGTATAGCGATATTTGATTGAATGACGGAATTTTTCCTGACCTAATTCCAAATAGGTATATTACCTGATTCTAGATAAATCAAATCGTAAAGCTCAGTTTACTAGATCTAAGTAATTGATTTCTATTATTCAATTATTATTTATTATTAATATCTACCTATTAGGTATTTTGTTATACAATCTTTTCCAGTAAATATTTTTATTGTTATAGACCTCCTAGTATTTTATTAAGTGCGGTACATACATATGTTTAAAGTCCGGTTTATTCGACATTTTTCAAGAAGACCCAGCTCTTTTGTCATTATTACCACTTCTCTAATATTATACATGCGCAATGATAGTACAGATATAATGGTTCTTACTTTTTTACGTCAAAACAACAAATCGGATTAGGCAAAAATTTGCATAAATGTAGATTTACACCTAGAATAACACATCTTCTTATATCATTAACATAAATCACATAAGATAGACCAACGTTTCCATAGAAACAACACGTGCGAACCGTGGGCAGAATTAATATTTAAAATAAATACATGCTTTATAGTTCTGCTGTAAAGTTTTAATCTAGGGCAAGTTTCATCCCAAATATTATGAGTCTGTTCTGTATCAAGTCGGGTGCCAAGGTGAAGTGTAGAAAAGAACTCTAAAAAGAAGTTTTACAGACGCTATTCCGGGAGCTGTTTGAAGACGCTCTGCGGTTATTTTAATATCAAAGTGGATAGGAGAACCTTGTACCCGGTATATTTTTAAACAAGTATTTTAAATGAGAATGTTCTTCGAAAAATTACCGTTGGACTATCTTAATATAAACAAATACTCGGTCGGCATACGTTTTGCAGTCTTAGCGCTTCTATTTAATCTCTGGACCTTTTGTTGGCCGCCGAGGAATAAATCATGGATTATCCTATTATCTCCCAAAAGATTTACCCTCTGTAGCTCCGGTTGCACGTGCTCCATTTCTTTTTAAGTCACCATTATCATAATCTGGTTTTGCAAAAATCAAAGACCCCTCGGAATATTCCCCCTCATTTGAATAATAGTCATCATAGTGTTCTTGTCAAATCAAGACGTTACAGTGGTTTCTGAATTAACGGCTTTAAGGTTGAGCCTTTCGTAAACAGAATTATGTACCTACTAACTCATGCTCGTCCAAACTCAATCAATCATTCGAGTCAATTCTAGCCCGCACCGCAAGATTCCCAAGCCTCTTTGTTCTCCGTAAATTTCTTTTCGGAGCCTGAAGGCACCATCTGAATATTTTATATGAAGCAAATTGTATAAGAACCACGTCACCGTCAATTAAGGTCCGCCGAGAATGTCTTGAAAGGGGTTGTGGATTTCTATTTGCTTGTCTTCAGGGTACATAGTTCTTGTCCAATTAGGTTCTTGTTAGGTATACCGTATGACTAGACGATTAGGACAATGTTTGGATATGCCATTATTCGGGCCTTGATGTTTGTTTTGTACAAAGACGTCAATAAATGAGAAAGACATGATGCTCTTTAACCTTATCAGAGCTCTCATAGCTTTGGAATTTGGTAGATAAAGAATCATAAAAGAAAAACCAGATAAAGAATTATGTACTACGTTCTGAAATGTAGTAATAATATCGCATTCACAGGTCCCTGCGAGATTCAGAGTAAAGTAGATCAACTAGATGTCGGTAGAAAGTTTAATGACTTTACAGTTAAGGTTAACTGTAACGTACACCGTTTGGAAGTTTCACCGAACACTACCAGTCGCTAGTCATGCGCGATGCGCCGGATATTTTATTAGTCAGCGTCTGGCAACAAGCGAGACGGTCCGCAAACGCCAACAATTCTAATACTAGATAACACTATCGCCTGGGTTAAAGCCTTTAAGAATAAAAGACGCCTGATTTAAGGCGCCTTGTCGGCGATAACGAGCGAACAGGCCACGCTACCGGCCGCTCCATAAAACTTCCAACTACCCACGTTTTATCGCCGCTCGCAATCAGCCCGCATCTTGGCCGCATTCGGACCGCGTCAGCGGTGCCCGCCGGACGCGAATTATGTAGCCATTAGTTTTGACTTGATCTACGATTCTGTTACCGGGCCGATAAACTAGAGCTTTCTTTATAATAAAATGCGCAATTTTATGATTCAATGTAACTGCTATGTAAGAGCTTTTTATTAGGCAGTGCATAGAGAAGTGCTCTCTAAAATATTCCTCGCAATAAAAACGTTGCGGATAAGTTCATACTTGTGAAGCTCAAACTCAACCGCTGTAAGAAAACATATTCCCCAGACGAGGGCGAAATAAAATTACGCAACGGGCCCAAAGGGTCCCACCAGCACGCGACATCCACGTTATAAGGGATTATTGCCCTGCACTTGAGAATGCACCCTCGATACTACCATATCGGCACATATTGTAAAAAGGGGACGTTAACCCCGAAAGCATTAGCGAGGATTATTGGCATATCTCTTTACAAGCATTACGTTACTCGGTAAGTCACCATAATCTCGCGCTTTGTCTGAGCGTTCGATTGTTCCGGCGAACAATGTTGTTTACTCGACACCGAAACTAGAAACAAAGAACGATGTGAATGTAAGGTCACATTTCCAATCGCAGGCTGTATTGGCTGGCATTCGGTGATTGCTGGTCATCTGGCGTCATTAATAATGCAAATTATACTGGGCAGTGAACTGGGTGCTCCCTCGACTTTTCGATGAGTCACCGGGACGGACAAATGACCCTGTTCGAATGCCCGTATCAATTAATTAAAACCGTTCGACGACTATACAAAGATTTGAGAGGGGTCCCCTAGAAAGTTTGGCCAAAAAGGACTCTCGGTAGAGCACTATTAAGTCTACATTGTATATAGGTTATAAAAATGTGTGTGAAAAAAATCAAGTTCAGCAAATTTTTTATAACATAAAAAAGGTTTGCGTGTCTCTGGCGAATGGTGATCCTGTAAAGTACCTACCATTGTCACAGTATAGCGATTATTTTAACAAAATAAGGCCCCTTTATCACTCTAAATGAGTGATAAATCGTATTAAGTACCTACATAAAAAAAGATGATCGGCTTTACTAAACTGCCGGAAGATTACAGGGAGAAAACGGTGCAATCTCGGAAAAATATGGCGTTTATGTATAGTCGAGTTGACCATTTTATTATTAATTTCAGTGGGTAAACTACGAACCTCGTTTGTGTTGGAAGAACACCATCGTTTCATCGCTTAACGAGGGACTTCATCAGGGTGAGTTCGGCTCACGTCGCACCCTTACGGCATACATGCGGATTTTTTTAAGTTATCGATTACTGAGGTTTTCTAATGTTTTGTCTCATAAGCTAGTAAAGTTTGTTTGTATTCCTCATCATTACTGAACCTGCAGCCTTATTGTCTAACTTGAAATACATTACCAGTGAACTTCAAACCGATTACCAGTTGTAGACCCAGTCAGATCAAAATGGTCTTCGGTTTCAGCTATTTACACAATACGAAAGTGACAATTGAAGTCCAGGCTAGGTTTGAAATGCCAAACAGAAGCCGATTACGATTACCAGTTGAGTTACACAATAGAGTCGCTGCTTCCCCGGACAAGAAGAAGGAGGGTTCTGGCATAATCACCACGCTCGTTAAGATAATTGGTGATCGCAGTGAGCATGTTGAGAAGAAATACACTGTAAGAAGGTGATAGTCGGTTATGGGTCAGTTTTAATCCAAGTTTTAATAAAAAAAAATAATAATAATGCCGGACAATCCACACAGCATCATCTAGCCCCAAGCTAAGCAGAGCTAGTGTTAAGGGTAGGTACTAGATGACTGATATACATAATACAATATTATTACATAGATAGATAGTTTTTATTAGACATAGACCAGAACACCCTGAACAAATATCTGCAGATTGTACGAATATTTGAACCCGCAACCTCCTGCGTCGCAGGCGGACCTTCGCCCACTGCGCCACAGAGGTCGTCAAAAGTAGTTTGTTTTTGTACTATAGTTAAATTACATAATTGGGTAGGCAAGCGAGCTCTTAGTTTTGAAATAAATAAGAGTAAGTTGATCCCGAAAGCATATACATACCTATTCGTTTAATTTGAGTCAAAAATTTATTTTAATTTAAACGTGGTGAAATTTTCCAGCTATTTTAATTCAGCTCAGGGTTAGATAAGTCAAAAATGTCTCAATGTCAACCCGAATTGAGATGTTTATTGAGGAATTATGCAAAGTATGTCACTATCAGACATCAGCGTAAAGTATGCCGTGCCGTTAAATATTCATACATACATATTTAGCTTATCTGAGACTTAAGCGTTAACCATATATTATGTAGGTATATAGGCATTACATATACCTGATTCGTCCTAGAAAACCGCCTGAATTTAATAAAATATTTCTTTGTAGAAATAATCCGTCTAGCGTAGAGCGGGTTTCTGATACATATCTAAATTTTCTTCTGAAAGATTTACTCGTATGTAAGTAAAAACTTTATGTTACTTTCATACAAAAATAAAAGATTATCTTTGAAAAATTATTGAATACAAGATTTTTCTGTTTGTGAATTTCTATTCTTCAAAGAAACTTAATTAATAGTCCTGAATATGGAGTCTAAATATTATTTTTATATATCTTTAGGGTTTCGAGATAAGGTTTCGAGAAACCTAATCGCATCGTCTGACCTTTTTGTTCTTAAATATCTCGGAAACTACCGCAGCTATTAACTTAAAATACGAAGTAATACCTAATACATTTTAGACCCCTTTGCAGACTCAAATACATAAAATATATGAAAATAAAAAAATCACTACGAATTGTGACATCGAGATTTGAAGAGATATTTTTCGTAGATTTCATACTTTATAAAAAATTGCGAAACATCCAAATGTTGAGTTACCTACCTAGGTATATGTATTAGGTATTCATTAAATAACGGAGCCCTTAACCGGTTCCTATTAGTATAAACGTTCGAAACCCGCAGCCCGCGAGTGAAACTCGAACTTGATGGATCTTATTTAACATAACAATCCTATTATAATTTTTACGACACGAGACCACCCTGTCCAATTAAACATTTGTGAAGTAACACGAAACTGACGAATGAAATCAGCACCCCATTGTTAAATTTCTACATAGAATCGATGTATTTACACGCATGTGTAAGACTAGACGAGGGTGGGTGTAAACTAAGGGTGCAACGTTCTTATTAACGGCCTGTCAAACGTGTTATACCCTCATCCCGTTTAAATCATGCTAGCGTTTGCAGGGGACGGGTTTGCTCGCAAATATTGGGTGTTCTACTGTTTTCTTTACACATTCACTGCCCAGTCTCACCACCACAGATGGTACGCTATGATGTCATGTGCGGCCTATGAAAGTTTTAATGTAGTGACTTCAGTTATTTAGCAGTCTCGTTGATGAGAAGTTAAAGATAAGTAATTATTATTGATCCACGAAAATGTTTCAAAGAATAGTAAGTACTAATTGTAAGGGATAAAATTGATAAGAAATTTTGTATCATATTAGGTACATTCTATTAAGTAGGTAGGTTCCCACAAGCTCCTAAATTGGAGCCAGGTGTAGCTTTGTTGCCCAGAATAATTATTAAAATAAATAATAGTTCATGAAATAGTACGCATCGGTAAGGTGCTTTTTCCATGGTCTGCGATATGTATCATTCACTCGTCGTCATTAATCTATACTAATATTATAACGAGAAAAGATTTGATTATTGGTTCGATTTGATTGAATAGACTCCAAAACGTCTGGACCGATTTGATAAATTTATTTCTCCATTAGACTCCTACATTATCCCTGATCATAATTGTGAGTGTGTGTGTGATTGTTTATAAAAATTTATTATGTTTTAAAATGTTTAAATAACCGTGCAATATCAAGCAGGGGCGGGCTTGTCAATAATAAAACTGAAGTTCGGGCCCACTGATTTGATTACCAAGAAACATCAATAAACAAAAGAGTATAGTCACTTTCTAAGAATTTACAAGATATTCAAGTTATCATAAAACCGCTTTTGTGTAACTGACCGCAACAAAGGAGCATTGTGTTCATACTTAGAAATACTGAACGAAGTTTAGTGGAACGGATAGATTAAATGATAAGATACGTTATCAGGAGAATAACAGATAAAATACGATTATAGGGTACGTCATGAGTCCCGCTGTATATAACAGGCAGCCTGAGCAAATCTGAGGGGATACAACCTCCACAACTGCCTTTAAATCGAGATTACGCAAATGGCTCTTGGAAAACTCGTTTTACTCGATTAACGAGTTTTATAAACTGCCTATTTGTTAATGATGTATAATGGTCTATTTGTTTTTCAAATGTATAATGAATAAATAGTTATCTACCTACATGACTCTGCCTACAAAATAATGAGGAGACGGCGGCGCATGTGCTTGTAGAGTGCGATAGCGTAGCTTCTCAAAGATTGCAATACCTCGGGAGACCGAGAACATCTAGGGAGGCATGCACCGGCGTCAGCGAGCTGCTGGCTTTCCTGGAGGATATCGGGTGGTTAAAGCAGCAGACCCCACCCACCACGCAAAAAGGGCCCACCTGTGGCCTAGTTACGGAACCAGTCCAGTAATAAGTAAGACTCTGCCTACATGACCATGCGCCGGAATATCTGCGGACTAGTCTACCTAGACGTGTATTTGAAGTCCACTTTATACTTTAACATTGCAATCAATCTGTCAAAGTCTTTGGACGATTGAGATGAAAACAAAATTACCAGTTTCATTGAAAGACCGTATCAAACTGAAGGTCAATTACCCTCTCAAGGTAATTGCAAAAGGTTCGTAATTATTTTCAACGATAAACCTTTTCAAACTTGACAAAAACGAAACTTAATTTTATGACAATATTTATATTTTAGGTATATTTCATCATCATCATCATCATCACCAGCCTATAATAGTCCACTGTTGGACATAGGCCTCCTCTAATGAGCGCCATAGATGGCGTTATCATTTGAGGGTTATTGCCCATAATCCCTACGCTGGGCATAGGTATATTTATTTACCCTGAAATAAAGTTCTATTTTATTTTATTTATAAGTTGTAACAAAAAGAAGGTTTTAAAGTGCTCTCATTTTGAGTAGCGAGCGTCTTTTAATGTTAAAAAAACTTCGGATACTTTTATCTGGTACGGTTAAAAGCATCGAGTTGAAGACGTGAGGGGAGGGTGCATCCCTTAAGTTAGGGGTGGGAAACCTCCCAAGAGACATGCGGGGTCGTTACCTCAAACATTTTCTAGTAAGTAGAATTTGGAAGCATTTTTGACATTATTTAGAAGTAAGGAATCATGTGTAATATTATTTATGGCCTGTGATGCACATCTACACAATCATAGGTTTATTGATAGTGTCACTATCATTAATAAATTAATAATGTAAGGAAGGACAAGGGATTTCGCTTTGTCCAGCAGTAGGCACGGCTGAAAACTAAATTAAACAATGTTTTATAGAAATTAGTGTCCCTGTAACACTATTACTTATCAACTGAATATCAGATTTGTGTCGTTTTAGGGTTCCCTTCCGAAACGGTTCAAACGGGTCCTTTATTATAAAGTTTTCGCGCTGTCTGTAAGCCCCTCAGCGGGCTTTGTATCTCATAAACCGTAAAACGTAGACGGTTGTAAATTTCAAAGAAAAAGTATTTATCTTTCCGTTACAACAACAGATGATAATAATAATAAAATAAATGAAGGAATAAAAGAGGCCAAAGTCCATTCCGCGATGTGTAGCGATCACCGAGAAGTTAAGCAATGTGGCTGGGCGACCGCAACATGTTCATATTGCTTCTATTTGTCAACAAACTATAAAAAAAAGTTTTAAAGATTCTTTTGCGAAATAATGTTGTACGGAACCCTCCGTGTGCTGGTTTTATTAAGAACCGTTTGTGTGACCAATAGAAGAAATTACGCACAAATTGCAAACAGCCGCGTAGATTGGTCTACAATAATTAGGAGCGGAGCACTGACCGTTTATTTATTGCCCCATTAAACGTTTTTCTTCACCGTAATTCCAATCCAAGTTTTCACAATCGAACCATCGATTTGTAATTTTTAATCTCGTTAAAATTTTACTAGACAACTCCAATACAATGATAGGTCACCGTTTTGTGCGTTTTTGATTTGCTTTTATTTGGGTTTAATTTTTCTTGGGTTCCATCCAGCCTCGTAGCAAATAGTTGTACGTTGTTTTGTTAGTGTGTTCCTGCAATAGTTACTACGACTCGTTATTTACGGCTTAAAGAACACAATTCTTCGATTCCATACCAAGGCACGTTTTGGAAACGTTTACGTTCCAGGACACGTTGTGACGTCACACGATTTGGGCAAGGAATCTCATGTCATAGACAATAACACTATAGTTAGTTCAGATTCGACGACAACACTGTGAGTTCACGACTGCGATGCATTGTTTATAATCACAAGCGATACAAATGTTAATTTCGGAAGGTTTTCTGGGAAGGTCCATGAATGATTTATACACAATTTTAGTGCGGCTTTAGGTGATCATATAAAAACCCTATCATAAGCAATTAAAAACAAGATACGTCAAGTGCGAGAGTAACTCGCGCGCCGAGGGTTCGAACATTTGTCGATCGTGTATGTATACTATATGTTCAAGGCACTTCAGAGATTAGGAAACAGGTAGGTTAGAGACCTAATGTTGGTAAAGCTTTCGACTTCTTTCAATTTGATTTCATAACATATGGAATTTAAAGAACAAAGCTTTCGTCAAAAACGTTTTTGAAATTTTAAATCAACCTATTGATATCTCACTCAATGAAATACATAGCTAGACATTCAAGTCGCTGTTTAGAATAAGAATAAAATAGGTTTATTTTAAAATGGCCTCTGTGTCAGTATCAGTTGGTTACTAGCAAGCTAGCAACCAAAGCTGGTCTTCAAGCAGAGCCACTCCGTTGGCGTTGCTGTTCATAAACAAGGAACGGTATACATAGAACAACATGAGGTAATTACCTTCAAAATCTTTGCCTTGGCAACCATTAGTCATCATAAACAAAGGCATGAATATTAAGGTCATAAATTAGACTTGAGGTTTTCGCTCACACCGCTGCACCGTAGCAAGCTGTGTGCACACCAAAGATGCATGAATGAAATTTCGAATGTTAGAACAGCAGTGTTTTCTGTGGTATCCATGCTGATTCGATATGCGGATAGGTTAAACCAAATTGCAGGTTATTGTATTTTATAACGCATTAAATTGAGGTAAGGTTGCTTCTTAATTGGGTCTGATTATAATGATTTACAAAGTGTTTATTAAAATACTAGTAATAATTGAAGTTTTTCCTGTTTCGACCTAATTAGAAATCGTGATGTTTAAATAACTGGCAGCAATTTTGCTCTAATATATAGTTCGAATGACTTTCCTGTTAAATTTTATGATGATCTGTAACCTACTGAAGTAAACCTTTGATATTATCTGGTCTTTGTTAGACTAGGCTATTTTTACTTGGCAGAATCGACGAGCTCTTTGGCGCGATGGGCGATTGGTATGCGATGGTACGCTAGCGACTTAGGAGGTAGCGCTTCGATTGCTCAGGGAAAAATGTTTGTCCGATCTGTGGTTTTATAAGTAAGGTTAATAAAAAATATATACAAAATCGAACAAAATCGAAAAGATTTTGTTCGATTCCTCGCGGCTGTCTTGTCTTATCTGAGAAACACGCTGGGATTGGAAATGAATAAAGGCCCTGCAGAGGTACTTATAAGCGCGATTATCCGCGGCAGCTTAGCAACGGCCGGCGGGTACAGTCAGCGACGGTAACTGTCCATTGTCGGGACGCAACATAATTGCAGAGCATTAACCTGAGGAATAATGACAGGCGACGTGACCTGGCTACGCGGAAGAGATGGCTTTTGTTCTACAGTGGGTCATCATAACAATATTAGATACGAGCTTCGGCCCGCGGTTGCAGTATGCGGAATTTTGGATTCGAATTATATCTCCGATTTATGTATATCTTCCGTCGATGGACTACCAGTATTCAATAGTATAAACATTAGGTTATTTTTATAAAATTTAGATATCATGTAACGTATTTTATGTTATTCAAGTAAGTATTGATAAGCTATTTCAGTTTGATAAATAATTTGGGCTACATAATAATGCACACATATCTCAATGTTAACTCCAACGATCCTATCCATCCACGGTTGTCTGGTAGAGATTGTTCTTTAGCGATAACACCATTTGTCACATCTCATTTAATTTTAATTATGTTTGAATTGTTATGTTAAGTGCGCAATAAAGAGTTCTCTATATATCTATTTTTTATTTTGCACACACGCTTAGTGATAATGACGACGGTTGTATTTCTTACTCATAAAAAGAATCAAACTTGCACGAGGGGCGAAACAGTGACACACTTTCAAGATGAAAACAGAAAAATTCATTAAAGCCCCATTATAATTACGTTAGTCAGCTGAGGCATTAATTTTACTCAACTTTTCTGAAAGTTAATAGAAAATTCAAGTCAATAAAAATTCTTTAATTAAGAACACCACTTCTGCCCTTAGTTAAAATTAAAAAGATTAATGACATTTAATTATTTCAACAGAAAACCTATTTAATTGCTGTTCGGGTCAGCTCACACCGAGACGCGACACGCTGCGATATATCGGACGTGTAGACGCTCGCCTTAAAAGTGTTAAGGCTAGCGTCTACACGTCCGATATTTTGTCCGATTGTCGGATGAAATTGTCTAAGGATAGGAAATTTCAACTAGGTATCCGAAGGCCAAGAAATTTATCGAACGAACAAACACCTCCGGATAGTCAAATACGACCACCCGACAGACAAAACATACGACCTGTACACATAAAATACTTAATTTTATTGAGATTATGTAATACGAAAATGCTCAAAGAGACGACGACGACATAGCCGCGAGACGCAAGCCTGACGGTGTCGTGCGTAACTTGTCTACTATTACGACTACTATGTTCCGTCATGATTACGTGTAGAGTTGGCGCAGTTCGATGCTAGGGCGAATGATATATCGTCGCTAATCTGACTAACTGACGTAACTGACATTATGGTCTTTTTACAGAATAAGCATTTTTGTCAAGAGTTGCATGCAATTGTGTTTGTACAACGAATATTTATGAATCGATTAAAATGAAAATGCACACCAATATACTTCAAAATAAGGCCTTCCTGATAACGTGCTTTGGATTTTATTTTAATAATAGGTTACTTCAATAAATTAATTTAAAGTAGATACGTCATTTCGTCAGAACTTGTTTTAAGAATGTTTTGCTTCAAATTTCAGATAGGTCTGTTAATTTTTAATATAAAATTCATTAATTTTAAATCAATAACAGTTTAATCAAACAATTTAAGGTAGGTTACAATAAAATCACGATAGCGTACTTGTTACAATATAACTTACTTAGAAATATTACTAAATGAAAATTTTATTCATAGTAAATCGAAATGAGATCTACCGATAGTCTTTGAGTAAGTATTAATATGTAAGTTTCTTTTTTTAAATAGTAGGAAGAATAGAACATTAACATTAACACCATAACAACGAAATACCGGTACAAAAAGTTATGTCTAAAATAATGAAACCTTTAAAAAAAATGATAATCAGGTCCCTAACACATTCGTAGACAAAGTGATGTTTAATTGTTGCGTTAATGCAATCAGTCTCACTTCAAAATATTAATTCAAAATGAAATATAACATTTGGACCATTGTTAATTATTAGCTAGTGATGAAAAATAGGGTACCTATTTATGTGTTAATGTTTCTACGCAAAAAATTAGTTACATTTCAAATAATCAAGATGTGGAAGATATTTATAGTTCACGTGCTCGGACAATCTGATGACCGGCGTGTTTAGCGAGTGTTTAACCAGTGGTTAGTCTTCAACGTCTAAGATCTCTGACATGCTTTTTATGGCTTGTTTTGAAGAACAAGATGACAGAATTTTCAGTTCGTAAAAGAGATCCCGTTATACGAACTAAAAATTCTGTTATTTTGGTCCAGTTTACCCGAGATCCAACATCATCTTTTCGCACCCGCACTGAGAGTTTATATAAATTAGTTGAATTTTAGAAGAGTTTTTAAAATTGAGAAAATCTGTGTGTTCTAGGACGACGACATGGTATGGTTTGCTTCTTCTAGCCAATTTAAATATTGGTAGAAGCTGCGCAGGCACAATAACATCTCTAGTTTTCTTTAGAGAGTAACTGATTGCACTGTGAGCTGAAACGGGTTCCATTCCTGCCTCGGGACAAATATTTTTACAATCTATAAATATTTGTTCAGGATATTCCGGTCCTTTTCTATGTATCATGAAAAATATATATCAATGTACTCGTTTATTATTATATAATATCAGTTACCGATTTAGTACCCATAACACTAGCTCTGCTTAGCTTGGGACTAGATTATGATGTGTGAATCGTCCAGCATTACTATTATTTATATATTTATAATCCCCTCCGCTTTAACCGTGGGATAACAGATAACCGCAGCGTAATTTCTTCAACACTTCTGCATTTGTTGATGATATACATCAAAATTTAATCTCTATAGCTTTATTTTATAGTATTCGATAGTATACTATCGAATTACGATTCTGTCGACTGCATTCATCTTCATGCATATGCAATAAATTGCACTTACGACATGTCTGAACAAAATTTTGTTTGGATGAAAATCATACTAAACGTCGTAAGTGTACTTACGACGTTTAGAATGAACATATTTTTTTAAAAATGTAGGTACGTCACACATACTTCTAGACTTAGGAAGAAGATACGGATATGCCGATAAGACAGAAAGGTGCGTCTTCAAAAGTACAAAAAACTAGCATAAAAAAGTCAGTTACGCCAAAATGTTGGTTACGTCACTTAGTCAGAACAGCGACGATATTTGTTACCAGCGCCCCGACTTCGCACGGGTGCATGTTATACAAAAAAACCGTCTTGAATCTCTATCTATTACAAAAACTCGCATCAAAATCCGTTGCGTAATTATAAAGATTTAAGCATGTGGTCAGACAGCGGGAAGCGAGTTTGTTTTACCTATTATACTATGTAGTGATATCGGAATCATACTATAAGACTTGGACACGTTCTGCTGCGCAGAGAGGTGCATCGCGCTGCGAACGTCTTCAAAACACGCCTCGCGACGATGACGACGACGCGACGCGACGCGACGAGACGCCCCGCGAATTCGATGCGTCTTGCGGCAGCGCGAAACCACAGGCGAAACCTTGTGAACTGACCCTTACATTCCTTTTAATTCTCGGCGATGAAAACTTAAATATGCACGAGAGAGCCATTACCTTTTTTTAAATTGTCAAATTATTCTATTTGAATTTATATGCCTTTACACTTTGAAGAATAATGAGTTAAAAAAATAATATGAAGAAAATAAATAAAAAATTGTCAGTTGCCACTGCAATGTAATGGTGTTTCTTTCTACCAAATAACTGTAGCATTTTTACCAAAAAGAGGTCTGTCCAAAGTTCATAAAGATTTTATTTGATGTTACCCCGTCAACGATAAAGTGGAGGAAAATATACCTACGAAGAACAAAGAACACTGAACGCAATAAAAACAACGATAGAGAACAATAAGTAGATATAGGAACTTTAGGGATGTGACACAAAATAAAAACCAAGAAGAGGAAAAAGTCCAGAATCCGGACGTGGACCGGAATGATCTTCAATGTTTAAAAGAAGTGAAATTTGTTCTTTATTGATCGTTTACTGTCCAGCTACTGTTATACGATTCGGATGGGCCGTGGCTCCAGAAGATACAAGACATATGTACATAGTTATGTGGTCGGCGTCATGGACAATTTAGACAAGTGTTAGCTATTGTTTTTACCCGACTACACAAGGCGGTTCAGTTATATTGTTATGAATAAAATTATTTTTGTACAAATAAAATCACAAGTAACCGACAAGTATTTACCAAATATAATATATTATGAAACAGTTGTGCCAGATTGCAGACTGTTCCACATAATCGAGAGCTCAATTGATCCAAATCAATACCAAATGGCGTTTTGGGGACGAAGTGTCCCCAAAAAGCTTGTTTTTTTTCTGCATTTTAGTAAAAATTAATTAGTTTATTACAACGAAACATTTAGCAGCAACAAGTCGAATTACCGGGTCTCGGGAGACTGGCCTCACATTCTTAGATATTTCAGGTACAAAGTCCGTAATACGGAGGGTAGGTACCTAAAACACGGCACATCACTAGAAAAAATCGAGAAAATATCCAAAGTCCGGATTGGGGAGAAAGGGGAAGTAATAACGAGCATAACTGACTTCAAAAGAAAGCTTCGTTGCATTTTATTTCAATTGTACGAGAATCAAGATATATTAGTGGTAAATGATAATGTTCGAAGAAACAAACAGGACATTTTCAAACATTATCTTTTAGCCTTTAAATAGTCAGAGCTTGTTCTACTTACCAATACCTAACAATATAAATTAGCCACTGAAACACTCAGACCCGAAACAAATATCCTGCATCTAAACTAGACATTCGAAGTACATTATAAGATTAATAAGTCAAATAGTACTAAACAACTTTATGTGCCTAAGTTGCCTAACACAAGCCTCACTAAAAGGCTAGCCTACTCCAGAACAGTGAATAATATAGCACAAGCTAAGCCTAACACTTATCGGACCGGAGTTAATTGTGTTATTCAAACATTTGCAAAGCCAGTCCAGTAATGCGCAATGGGCTTTGCAATTAAACTAGTGCGCTTTCCTTTGTTACGTACGCGTGTGATAAAGCGATTTTGTTCGTAAAAAGTAGCACAACTTTGCCACTTGTAGAAAGGCAAGCCACTTTTAAAAGTCTAACAAAAGGAATTGTTGCTTTTACGAGTTGATTAGCCTTCCAAAGGAAATACCAGCAGATAATGGACAATATTTTACCAAAAAAACTGAGTGCGTTCAGCTAAAATTGATACGAGCAGCACAAATAAGAGGCCTACCGCGTTACCCAGCAGTGCGTAGACTAGATACAGGCTATAGACCAGATCATGACGACTCCATGCCGTTTTCCCCAGCAGTGCGGTAGACGATTGCGACTCCATGCCATTTTCGTCATCGATCGTCAAGTGGCACTTAATGTTACGTTACGACAGCGGACGGTTTTGTATGAAACGTAAGTCAGAGTAGATCATAGGCTCGACCTATGATGAACTCTGGCAAGCTCAGTTGTAAATAAACACATCCAGTAGATATATTAGGTATAAGAAATAATTATCATTTTGATATTTTCGAATCATGAAACCTAAGAAGCAAGTAAACCAGCGGCGTTTAATTCAAGGCGCATTATTTTTTTAGCCGTGGCATCTAGCCGAGTGACCTACAGTGACCTACATTGAAAAGCAATGAATAACTACGGCCTTCTTCAAAGCAGTGACGCGGAAACAGTCGAAACTCGTTAGATATGGTCGAGTGGGTACACCACCGATTCATGTTTTAAAACCACAGGACCACAGCAGCTGAGATTATTAAGTTCAGCCCTAGAGATAGTTTGATTATTATAATGACTGTAGGTATGTATATATGAAGTCTGATATTACATGCACACCTAGGCACCTATAGGAATACACAAATTTATGTATTAGTAGGTACCTACACATAGGTAGATAGGGTTTGTAATACAAACCCTCCATATTTACCTATCTGTAACAAACTGTATTATACAGGGTGTAATCGTTAAGTGTGCACAGGCGATTATTCCGTAACTATTGCAGATATCAAAAAACTTTAAACTGATATCGAAAGTACTTTACCTAATGAGTAAAATGACATTAATAACTTTTTAAAAATAAAACGAGAAATATCCAAAAAAATTACATTAATCACTCCCATACATTTTATTTCTTAGTAAGTACAAAATTTTGTGTTCAAAGCATATGTTCGAAGTGACGTCCTCCTTGTGCAATACAATGACGAGCTCTATTTACAGTTTCTAAATGAACTTTCCTTAACATTTGCGGAGTAATTAAAGCAATTGCACGACGTACACGATTCTGTAACTCTTCTAGGCTGTGTACTCTCTCAGCGTACACGTGGTCTTTGACAAATCCCCATAGGAAGAAATCACAAGGCGTGAGATCCGGGGATCTGGCAGGCCAAGGTTGCACTATTATTGGCTATTAAGCCATTATAATTGTTTCGTAAGAAATTCATTACAACATTTGTATTATGTGCAGGTGCTCCATCTTGTTGAAAAATTATCGACCTTCTTTCATCGTCTGGAATTGGTTCTAAGAGACTTGGCATATCGTTTTGTACAAAGGAGAAATATCTCTGTCCATTTAAGGTTCCACTGTAAAAATATGGCCCAATGATCCGATCTCCAAGAATACCACACCACACATTAATTGAGAATCGCACCTGAGCTCTAACTTCAGTAGTTAAGCGAGGATTGTCAATTGACCAATAATGCGAGTTTTTCTATTGTAAATGCCGCAGTTTGAAACATTACTTTCATCGGTCCATAAAATTGACCTTACATTGACATAATTATTGACTAGCCAATTGCAATAGACCAGCCGACGAGCAGGATCATCATTGTGCAGCGTTTGAGTAGGTTTTATCTTAAATGCTTTGAAGTTGTGTTTTTTAATAACTTGTGTACATAATTGTGGGACACTGGAAATGATCGGGCCACTGAACGCGTTGATTCTTGTGGATTATCTACTACGTAGTTAATAATATTGTTATCTAAGTCATTATCAAATTCCGGAGCTCTTGTTCTCGAACCTTTTTTTCTGTTAAAAGATCCATAATTTATCAAATTGTTATTCAACTTACGTAAATACGTACCAGAAGGAACTTCTCTATCTGGGTACTCTCTTCTGTAGGCGATAATGGCCGCCCTATTGTTACAATCATGTTTGTAGTACATTTTTAACATGTCCCTCTTTTCTGTATTGGAATATGCCATTTTTCAATCAATAAATGCAACAATCACGATTATTAACGCAAATTGAAAAATACAATAAATTGGCGGGAACGAGAACCCGCGATAAAGAATTTGAATTTAGAACGATCACCAAAGAGTATCTTTCTTTTTGTTTTTATGTAGTATGTTGCTTTTCAGCTAGTTCAAATCAATACAATATTGAAACAAGGTTTATTATAAATTTGAAGTGGTAAGATAATTAATCTACACGTGTATCTACTTGAAATTCATTAATACCTTCATATCGTACATAATTATAAAATGACAAGGGTAAAATGAGTAGGTACTATTCCACTTAAAATAAGGAAACTAAAACCTTTCTACTATCTCATACTAAATGTATGGGAGTGATTAATGTATTTTTTTTGGATATTTCTCGTTTTATTTTTAAAAAGTTATTAATGTCATTTTACTCATTAGGTAAAGTACTTTCGATATCAGTTTAAAGTTTTTTGATATCTGCAATAGTTACGGAATAATCGCCTGTGCACACCTACTAACGATTACACCCTGTATATAACAAACTTTGTAATATGATTTATTTATTCAGATTGTTAAAAGGAACATTATAAATTTAGTTCAAGTTCACAGTGTTTGTTCTACCAATAACTTGAATAATTTAATTTGGATTAGTCATCGCATCAGTTCAGTTCCATAATACATGTTACATATAATTTGGTAAAGGTTCCCTAGTATTAGTCATTAAATAAGCATTTAAAATTATTTGATAGTAAACAATCTGTGCTTTGGAAAGGCTTACCTACTCAAATATGAAATGATACAATGATACTAACTGTTTTTAACTTAAACAAAAGCAGTTTTTAGTTTGATGCAATTTGAAACTAAAAATGAAAACACATGAATATTTTTAATTAAGATTGAATGAATTGAATTGGAATTAATTTGCATATACACATAGCTGTTTTATCTATGTTATACATTGTGTTATGTATACCAGTTACCTAGTACCCATAACACAAGCTATGCTTAGCTTAGCGCTAGGGCATAAGGTGTGGTGATGGTCCAGCATTATTAATTATTATTTACTAAGTAATATGTAGGATCCCTTAGGTGGCTAAATGATGGATGAGTAATATAGGGGGTAAAATGTAGGTGTGAAGTTGATACATAGAAGCATTCAAGCAGAACAGATACTCAATAGAAAGCTCATATCATAAACCAAATAGTTATTTTATATACTAGACGGGGCACATAATATGTACGGGGAGAGAGTAGGATGTCATAGTTACAAGTATTTGTTATTTTACATTTAGATATTTGTCAATTGTGTCAATAAGCTTTTGTGAATAAAAATCGCTATATTTTTTTCTTTCATAAAAATTTCATTTTTCTAATTTTGTAATGCATCAGTTAGTTCATTCAATATGTAGGAACTTGATGAGTGATACTGGTGACAGTTCTCACCCTAGCATTTTCCACAGCAAGAAATACACAATAAATCTAGTGGAGAGAAGTATTTCTCTGCAAAATTTCAGCTCAATCCACTCTGAACTTTTGGTGTTGGCATACATGTCACAACCAAATCCTTTCACCTATATATCGCACCTCCAGAATTAAAGTGACTCAACTCAAAAAATAGGGAAAATGAGTTAAATATGTAGAAAGAATCAGAAAAAAAAACTGCATCGGCTAGTGATTTAAAAAAAACCACTTGTTTGTTAGAATGCGAAAAACATAACATGTGCGTCTCTTTAATTCCGACGGTTCCGCATCCCTCTCCCCTAAAATAGTGATCCTGTTTAGTATTGCGTCAGCCAAACTCTTCGCGCGTTTAGTGTTGGAAGGACCTAAAGCCGAATTCAACACTATAGTACGCAAATATCTGGTAAGATTGTTATGAATTTGGAGAAATAAAGTGACCTCTTTGTTGTTTTGTGTCATTTTACTACATTGAGCCTAGTTAATTCATTTGACCTAAATCGAATTATATAACGTTTTCCACTCAAATTATTCTTATTCTAATGACCGTTTATGGTTAGGGTCGGTATTGTTCTTAAACATAAAGTAACATTGTTGCCTTATTAGTTAATTTTGTCAATTTAATATTAACTTGCCAAATCTTTTCCAGTTTTTTTATGGTTCTGTATAAGATAAAAATTATAATTATGTTCTGTTTAGGTAACAATCAATATGCCAAAGTTAATACTGAACATGGATTAGATATAAATAATAAACCCATTCTTTTATTTGTACTAATCTTTTTAAAATTTTCTTGTAGATAACTTCTGAAGCACCACCTTATGATATTCAGATCAAGGTATGATTGCTTTAGGCAATCATACCTTCTTTCTATTCTATTCTATTCTTTCTATAAGTGCTTCTTTTCTATTGAAAATAAGCACTTAGATATTGTGGAAAAAATTATCCCTGCATTATTTTATCTTGGAATAATAATATACCGAGATCTGTGGTTGAATTGATCAGAAGAAAATAGTTGAACCTACTATCCAAAAAGGCCCAAATTGGCCAAAAAAAACTGTAACAATCAGAAAATCGAGCTCATAAAGCAGTTCATCGAGTTCTAGTTCGACATGTTCAGATTCTAGCGGGTAACTTTCGCGAAAAACAGCTAAGCGAAATAAAATTTTTAATTTGTTGTTTTTTTTCACTCAACGTATAAGAAATTGATGTCAATTTCAATGAGACAGAACTCAGAATCAGTCTCAACACGTTCTTCATCTCGATCGAATACTACCGACGTTACGCAAAGTACCACACCTTGGGATGGACAAATAGATAATAGTAAACAAATACTTAGATAGTAGAATACCTAGTATTTACTAGATATACTTAGCCTGCTAATACATTATTTAAACAAATAATAATCAAATCAAAATCATCAATTTAGTTTTTTACCATACATTTAAATAAATAATGAAACCATTGACTTTTACCATTCTATGTAATATTGATGAAGCAGTTTTTTGAAAACGGGCTGTGATTTTGCTGTGTGTGTTTGTGAGGGGAGGGGGAGAATATTTCAAAGACGCGCAGCTTGTACTATAAAAGATTTGTCGTAGAAAGAGGTCCTTTTAAGATGAGGGTTTCAGAGGAAAGAAAAGAGAAACAATGGGGGTTTGAAAGGAATTTCTATCAAATTCAGGATTGCAATCTTTGAGATAAGAAGGGCTCGGAGGCTAGAGTAAGATACTGTACAAGAGAGATAGTAGTATGTGAGTTTTCCTGCGATGTTGGATGTGCAACCACTTGACGCGATATTCGAAAACGTGGTCATATTTGCAAAGGCTAAATATGAACCTGATCTTGGTTGTACGAATTAATCACTACACAGTATAAAACAAAGTCGCTTCCCGCTGTCTGTCTGTCCCTTTGTATGCTTGAATCTTTAAAAATACACAATGGATTGGACTATGGTTTCTTTTTAATAATGTAATACAGTGTTTCAAGAGGAGGTTTTAAATGTATGACATGTATCTGTATCAGGATTGTAACCGTTCGAAGCTGGGCAGGGTGCTAGTATACAATAAATAATTGTTGATGAAAATGAGCTTAGTTTAGCACGTTCCATTATGAAAAAAGATGTTGCTATGTTAACGCAGACTTGATTTATAAGTAAGATGATTAGAAATAGAGAATATCTCTTTATTTCCTGCTTTACCATAACAACCTTATAAATTGATAATTTAATAAGGTAAGAGAAGACTACATTTACTATGGGATTGTTTTATGTTTGATTTTATTATCAGAAGTTTTTTTGAGATTGATATCTTTATACTTTGATTATTTTATTGTTGTCTTTATATACGTGTTATAAAAGGTTTTTAATTCAACTGAGTAACTTTTCTAATGATTAAACGTCACGTCAAACATAAATCTTTAACCGAGCAAGCTTTCATAATAAGGGCCTTCAAAATCATTAATGGTATCTTTTCTTATGCGATGTGTTCTAAACTGATACCTGTTCCTCTAACAATCCATAAGAAAAGCACAGCAATCGTTTTAAGAATGTCAATCAAGTTACGTTACAGAAAACGTTCATAAAAATCGATACCATTGTCTTACTTATAATACTTACCTATAACTGATCACCGAGAATTTGTATTGAATTTTTATTTATGATTTCCTTTAATTACAATGGGTACACATTGATCAAGAATGTAAGTTTAATAATGTTTTACTGTTGAAAACCCATTTTTGAGAAAATTTTACTAAAAGATAATTAAAGTTAACTAAGTTAATCATAGTGTTTTTCTAATAAATGTATTAATCCCATCGTATTAAAATGCAAAATTTTATCTTAAACCAAATATTTTGCCGAGCATCTCGGAATAAAGTAACCTATTTACAAATAAGTCATTAATATTTATTGAGCTTTAGTACAAAACTGACTCAATTTCGGAAAGTTTTTTTAAAATGTTAATTACTTATATAATTTAAATTGATTTTCAAAAAGTAATAATTTTTAAATATAGATAAAATACCAAATTATTATATGATTTGTAAATAATATAGGAAATCCGTTATTTGGCTGTGCCATGATACAAATATGTAAAAATAACGCAAACATGAAATCTTTAAATCGCATTTCCCAAAAAACATGTTTTTTGAAATGAGTCACTTTAATTCTGGAGGTGCGATATGTTGGTATTGAATCATATCATACAATCCTCACTATAAAGTGATGTTGATAGACATTTTGAATAGGATAGAGAACATATGTGCCAAGAAGTGTGCAGCTAGTGTTGTGTTTGAAAAGTTTTATAGATGATGTTTAAGAGAATTCTTCGAGACAGAGTGTACCGAGCTTAGGATAAGAGAGATGACCTGACAATGAGATTTAAAACATAGGAACTTCAAGCCTTCATTTGAGAACTTAACTATGGTATAAGCATAATTAAGGTCAGAAAGGTGAGTTGAAAACAGAGTTAGGTAGAATAACTAAGAGAAGTTTTGTTACTTAGTTGACTTGCATGGATGGAAGGCTGAATAAGTACTATGCAAAGAAATTACATCATCTACTGTTATGCTAGTCCAGTTGTGGACTTCGACATGATAAGTTGAGATTTCAGATTTCAATAACTTTCTTCTTTAGGCTTTACAAAATAAGCACTTAGAAAATTAAAGTTTTATACCATATATAAGTAAAAAAAAGATGTAAATGATTTCCTCTTTACTTCAAATTTTTGTCTGGTACCTAGTATAAAATAATTATATAAATGGGTATTTATTAACTTACTTGTATAATTCCTTTTTTTGTTCTGTTTCTAGAGTAGCAGAAATGTATTGCTTTTCAGCTACTACTACTACTACTAGATTTACATACAATACAATTTCATTACATACATTATGCATACATAAATTTGAAGTTTGTTTACTCACTAGTTAGTTCAATAACTGAACTTTTTCAAACTTTTGTTAGACAACCATAAAAATGTTTGTGCCATATTGAACATAGCTATGGGAGGCACGTGAATAGCATTCAAAAACATTACCGTGCCCAAGCCTCAAGAGAAAGGAGACTTAGAAAAAAAAGTGTTGACCTTTACCTACCTAGGTACCAAACTTGTGGTAACGTCGATTATTCCCCAAGAATGTTAGTTGTTTACCTTATCTCCTGGTATGTTTTTCGCAGACATCATGGGTCACCTTCCTGTGCCGAAGTCTGACGTCGTCTTATGGACGAAGTATCCTGAGAAAGGTTCTCACTGATGCTGTGAGAGCCCTAAACACAAACACTACACTCAGCCAATCACTTGGCCATTTTCACTGGTCTGGAGATGCATTAGAGCCACAATAACAATAACCGACCCATCGTTTGGAGTCGTAATCAGCACGATTTCCCATTGAGATTCATCGACACAGATAATTTTTCACAACACCATACACAAACACAACGACTGACAGAAGCAAACTTGATTGAGTTTACTTGACTGACGGAAAATGGCGAGGGGTGGTGACGTCCCTCTCCCCTCCGCCCGCGCATGAGTACATGGTACACAGAGAGTTCAAACAAATTGCTCAAGAGGGCAGCACTGAGAAGGATTTTGCGAGGAATTTATGCTTACACTAAGTCGAATAAGTATAGACGAAGAAGTACAGATGGCGCAGTTTTCAAAACATACACCCGGGCCGGGCTTCGTGGGACGTGTTTTTTGGTTCTCTGATTTCTCTTATAATGGTTATAGTAAAGAAAAAAATAATTTAAAATTTTGGAATCTACGTATTTAACCACGGATTTGAATAAATAAAAACTAAAAAGAAGATTACTGTGGCCCAAAGAGAATAAAACCACTACTACGTACGTTCTACTATGGCCATCTAGGTGAATTATTAGAACTATATTTGGAGTTGCTAGAATAAAAATCTAATAAAGTCACATTTTGATTGCTAGCTACATTTAAATTCTGTGAGTTGGCACCACTGTTTCTGGTATAGTGTTGTTGCAATAAAACAAGAATAGCAATAGCGTCGACTATCGATGAAAAATAGAAATCCACCTCCACCTGTCAGGGATATACTCACTCAGGATACAATTTCCAAGCGGGCGAATCCGCGAGGCACAGCTAGCAGCGTAGCCGTGGGTAACAATAAAGAATTATATATTAAAATCAAAGGGGGCTTCAAAACAAGCATTAAAAAAAATGGCTAAGTGTGAATAAATTAACACTTAATTATGCTTCCGTATCATCACATCACACAAAAGTATTTTGTAAAGGCAACCTGAAAAAACTAATGTTGTATATTAATTTATTTAACTAAACAAGAAGTTTTAATATCTTCTATATTTTTATTTATCAAGTGAAAGACTCGCTGAAAACTTTTAATGTTCATGATACAGCCCGCGGATCTTAGACGCGGATAAACAAACGGTGCTCGGTTTGTAATTGTACGTGAGCTTTTTCTTCTTTGGTTCGTAAATTGTAACCCTCGTTACGTCGTCATACCAAAAGAAGCTTTCGAGCGAGCGTTTTGGAATCGCTGAAAACTTTAATGATTTTGTTGAGTTATTTAATATTAGAAACACAAAGCTCAGAACGGCCTTATAAATGGACCATGGTGTTGGCGTGAGAATATCATTATTTTTTACCTTGAGGGCTTTCTACGTGGTACAAGGAATAACAGTAACAGAAAATTTATTTTTTTGTCGCAATTATAAAAAAAAAACACTTTCTATGATCTAATGATTGGAGCATTTAGGTATATTATCCACTCAAGCGTCCCGCTCGCGCGACCGATGGCGTGTCTAACGTTCCGCCGCCGGCGCGGGAAACCGCTGCGCGCATTCTACGCGCTACCTCGTCTCGAAAAAACGCTTATAGCACGACAACTGCTACAGCTACAACCAAACAATTTAAAATTATAATTTTTTTTACCAAAATCTCTTTATTTCTTGAATGCTCCAATAATACCATTGAATCGAAGTTAGTTTTTTCATAAGTCAATAAATTGTTTGCGATTTGCTCAAATTACTTTACTGCTATTTTAGATCGCAGAAAAAAATACGAATGAGAACTCTCGCCTGCACGAAATGATAAACCTTCTATGACTCAAAATCATAGACGAACAAGAAGATAACCTGATTAAAATCGGAGTGTGATTACATCACTGACTTCCGGTAACGCGTGCAACAACACTACAAAACAAACGCACCAAACGTCAAACAAACTACAGAACGACAAAGACAAGAGAAAGAAATCAAATCAAAATCAATCGGCAAAATGGCGGACGGAGGAGTGGATATAGATTTGTACGCCGATGATATTGAGTCGGATTTTAATCGCCAGGTATGTAAAATTCTACAAAAATAATGCGCAGTAGTTTAAGGTACTGGATGACTATTAATTTGGGCTGATTTTGTGATTGTTTGATTGTTGAGAAGTGCGTAATCTACGGAGCTTGTCCGGCATTTTTCAGGACGAGTTCGGTGGGGAAAATGTGGATTTGTACGACGACGTGATTGCTGCACCCAATGTGAAGACAGAAGATGATGGCCCGCCGAACGCCGGTGGAGGAAATCATCACCCTCCTGAGGAGCAGAATGGAAACAACTCGTACCACAGCAACGGGCCAAGCCACGGACATCATGGCGGCCGCCGCTTCCAACTCTACGTCGGCAATCTCACCTGGGTTCGTACTTGATTTTGTATTCATTAGTTGTAATGTAAATATAGGTACTTTATCTGTTATGGTCTCTGTTTTTGCCCTGAGTGAGGGCAAGAATGGGTATCTAAGCTTGCTATTGATTTTGAACCTGCATACATGTTATTTTTGAAGTTGTAGGAAAGATATTGAGATTCTCAATATGTTCAAATATTCTCAATAAGTAAGCGATTTCAGTTTGATTTTTATTACTGGTAACTTTTATCCTAGATTTTGTAAACAGTACCTAAGAACGTGTTCTTACAACATAAAATAGGTTCATAGTTAACCCGCTTACATTCATAATGAAGTATCTAAGTAAGTCCATAAACGGACTAAAACAACTGACCAGAAACAGACTAGATCTTATAGGTACTAATAAATTATGTAGGAGATGCTACCTTTTTCACAAGTTTTATTCTTGCATTGTCTATTTTTGGTGAACATAAGTTAATCATTGTGTTAATAGCTAGATATGAAATCAATGCTCTGCTCTGTACCTAGTATCTTCTGTATGATCCAAGTAGGTAACTATTATTTTCTCCAACTATTTAGAACAGACCTCCCTATTTAATATACAAACTCATCCAAGCAAAAGGAACCATTTTGCTACTAGCTCAACAATAGTGATAAAACCTGTCTAATTAAATAATTAGGGACTTACCAGTAATAAAAAAATCAATGGCAGGCTTTTATTGAAATCCAATGAAAAAAATGTTATCTTCCAACAAATGTTTCAACAAACAGTGGTCCAACATTTTATTGATGATCTTATAAAGGTTTCATTTGATTTCATCTATAGATTATTCCTAAATAATAAGACCCTTCACATATCAACAGCAAATAATTTTGAAGTTTGCTTATACCAAAAAAAAAAATTACAACTGTAATTTGACAACTGTAAGTTTGCAGTTGTTTAAAATGTTGCTTTTAATATTGTGAAGTCATCTGTGTACATGTGCTACTACAAAGAAAATAAATAAACCCTGTTTTGGGGATAAGGTACAAATCAGTTAAGCCTTAATTTTTTTTGTTATAATGTTGAGCTTAACTAAGCACAATTTAAATTTTTTACTTTTAAATATACAGTTAAATAATGCCATTTTTTTAATAGGTCTACATTTAGTATCTTCTACAATGTTTAGTCTGTCAGAATTGTTCTGTTAATTATGTTTAAACTTGCTTACTGTAACTATAATAAACAAATACTGGCTTAAAAATGTTAAATAATGTTGGAATTAAGAAATAACAATACATAGATTAAAATGCCTCTATTTGTTAAATTTGGCAGGCTAAGTTCTCGAGCATTAAGTCTTGTTAAAATTATTGTCTTTCTGCAATACTTAAGTTATATTTTGCTTGTTAACCTTATAAAGCAATATTTATGTAATAACATTATATCTGAAATAAAATATGGTTATAATATTATGATAAATAGTGTGTATTTGTAATTTACATCAAGGCTCTTCTGTTGTACAGATTGTAGTAGCACATTTACTCATAAATTTAAAACCCCCTCACATCAAAGTTGGTGTGAGGCCTAATTTTAGTTAATTTAAGATTTACAAGTATTGATACAGCAATTAGCAACATAACAATTATGCTTTAATTGAGTAGAAAATGTTCATTCAAAATACTAAAAATAAGCTGATTTGCTGTATCAAACTTAGTTACTATAGAAGCTAAAACAAGATTAGCAATATCTCTTATTTGTACTGATTTTTAGATGAACTTATACAACAAACCTACCTTGTTTTTGCTCCCTTATTCTTGTCACCACAACTAAATTGGTGGTGAATATTTTTTATCAACTAAAATGTTCCTGTGCATTGCGTTGTACACCGGGTGCTTATTATATCCACTAATTATTTTAAAATTTATATTTCTGTTCACAAAAGTCACTACTCACTTTCTGCAAGAGCAGAGGTATAATAATTATTATTTATCGAGATGCCATGTCCTTATCTAGTTTATCAAAATATTCATACTTATAAATATGACTAACTGAAAACACATCCAATGTTGGTGCTTGTAGGGTATTTGCTGAAATGTGGTGTCATACGGTCCCTAATTATGCTCATTTGTTGTTTTATTGAGAACTGTATAAAAACACCGCATCTCATGACCTCAAGCCATTTAATCATTGGCTTTTGAAATGTTTCTTCCCCTTTATCACTAATCTAAAAAGTAGTCAACTAGATATTGGTGTTTATTTTTCTAATAATGCTAGGATTTGTGAATATGATTCTTATGTTTTATTTTTATTTATTTATGTAATAGTTACTAAAGAGATAAAATTATATTTTATATCAATAGTAAATTGTATTACATATTTATGGTTTGTAAATCAATAATTATGTCCTAAAATATTTCTGGTAGATATATGAAAGACTGGTTAGTTGGTATTTAGTATATTACAATTTTATTTTATATATCCTTTACCTAAAGATGATTAAACACCAACACTTGGCTACAACACATATATAGTATAGTATTACAAATAGCGAATATTGTTATTTTAAAAAAATAGTGTCAATGGTAAAAAGTAGCTTCTAAGAGGTTAGTATCTGTAGATCATCGAAAAAGTTATACAAACCATAAGTGATATAATGCAATTAAATTTATCTTAAAAATTTGCATTTTGTTATCTCTCTCTAAAGAAATCTTTTCATTTTGTAATGTGTGGATGGTTATGTTTGGTGTATTTAAAAGTGGCTGTATGGATAGATGGATGCAATTTAAAATACCTAAACTGTGTATAATAATGTTAAGTTCTCCAAAATAGTCTAAGTGGCCTTTTATGAATGCATTTTGTGACCCAATCCGTCCATGGATTTACTCAAAAAATTGTCTGTCAAATTTAACATACACAGCACATTAAGGAATGCACTGATCACATGGTTTAAATTGCTATTTTATAACTACTATTTATTGTGTCCTTAGTCCTCTTTCACTTAGCTGTTCTGGATTTATCTCAAAAAACGTTATTTCCAAATTGTCTTCAGTTATAAATAAAAAAAACTTCTAAGCCTTAGTTGAGGATTCGTCTTCAATGGTTTGTATCAAGTTGTTATTGTGTTTACTGTTCTCAATGTCAGTTTATATTTGTTGTGATAAAGATAAACACAATATAACTGTTGATTTAATGTTTGCCTCAATCGGTGTATTTACTAGTTTTGTTTTTATTTTTTTTTTATAAGATAGACTGTAATTTTCATATTATAGATTAAAGTTTTACCTTACAAAATATTTAAAAATCATGAGTGCTGATTAACTTGCTTGTTTTAAAATGCTTGTCACAAAATCAACATATTGCGCAGATGGATTGCCAATATGCAGATTTTTTTCTATTTTATCTTTACTAATGTTTTTTCCATCAGGTTCTGAGGTAAGGTATTCTGCTTAGTTTTGTCTGTAGTACCTTATTTTATTTTGTTGTTTAATGTTTTCTGAGTTTATTATTGTGAGTTTTTTCGGTCCTCATAATGTTTCTGGTTATTTACCTAATTGTTCGTTTTGTCGGAATGTTTAGAGATTATGCAAAGTTCTTGATACCTACATGTACTTACGCCTAAATTATAAAAATCTAGTTACATACCTACTTTCGTAATCAAATATTTTACTGATTGTAAACGTTACTGCGATCAAACGCGAGTTATTCGTTTGGACTTCAGGTGGTTGGTTCTGAAGAAACAAATGTATTATATCGCTAAATTGTTCCACTGTCAGAATAAATTAAGTTAAAATTGGCATAAAAATGTTACAACGTTAATAATAGGTCTTAATATTTTGTCTTATCCCACTTCTGATATTTCATAATTGTCAAATAATTACCAAATTTATAATAATTGAATAGGTACGTTTCTCTGTTGTGTAGTACCTACGTGAAATGATGCTGTCAATGATTTCTTACTCATTAATTGTTGAGGAGGGTGCCTAATTATTCAATGTAAACAAGTGTCGAGCAGTGGGTGTACTGCTGTTACAATAATACCTTGATAATAGTACAATTTACCTGTGATATTTCTAACTAAGATGGCAATAAAATTATGGTTTCAAAGAAAACTCTTTCTTTTATCCCAACGTCATCACGTCACCTAATTAGGTATTGGGAGTTTTCGAGTGTAGTAAGACCGTTAGTAAGTGGGAGCAACGAAAGTATTTGTTAGGAGTAATTATTTTCAGTCATCGCGATATAGTTTTGAAAAAGATAAAATTAAATTTTACGAGACGTCAATTTTTTTCTTTGCCGTGATGTTAGTTGTTAGATCTCGATCAGATATTGGAAACAAAGAGGTATGTAACCATGCATGCGTATTTCTCGAATGAGGGCTCTCATTCAATTCAACTTGACCTGTTGGTTTAGTTTCGAATACACTTTTCAGTGGGCAACGGACCAAGACATCGCCAACGCTATACAAGACGTGGGTGTGACCGACTTTCAAGATGTTAAGTTCTTCGAGAATAGGGCAAATGGACAATCGAAGGGATTCTGCGTCATTTCTCTAGGTTCGGACCAGTCTCTTAGAATGGTTATGGACCGTCTGCCCAAGAAAGAGATACAAGGCCAGCACCCGGTTGTCACTTTGCCCACTAAACAGGTAATATTTCACTTTACACACATAAATTATTATTTACATGGAACTAGGTGGTCATTCTATTACTTGTCTTTCTACGTACCTGTTGACATAATGTTTAACGCAAAAGTGATTATCGCCATGGCCATCAGATGGCAATACCAATGCATGACTGACAAACTGAGCTTCAGAAAACCAAAAGACAATACAAAGTTAGCTCTACTTTATCATGAATTCCAATACACAATAGAATCGACACCAAAGCTGTTCTAAATTGTTCGTTATCTTATTTAAATATAAGAACGACTGTAAAAACTATAAAAATACTCTTCCTTTAACAGACATGAGTTAAAATATAGATTTTAAAAGAAACATTTCACAAAAATCCCAATAAAAATATCACATTTACAAAAGAGACCGTTGTTGCAAAATTGGTAGCGCAGAACAGAATCGGGTTTAGTACATCAAAAGCCAAAAGCAAGATGTGTACTATCAAAATATAATACTTAAATACCTTATATGCAAATCGATGACTTAGACTACTATACGAGTTTCCTATGTGAGTGCATGCATAGTTACAGCTATCAGGGGTTTGCTAGGGGTCAGATACTTAGCACAAGTATTCCACAGGCGCTGAACCAGTTCGAGAGCCAGTCGAAGACGAGGTCTACGCCGCCGGGGCCCAACAACGGCCCTGGGGGCATGAGGGGCCCGCCTGGCCACCCCGGAGGCCCACCTGGGGGCCATCCTGGAGGTAAACAACCTATTGCTAAGCATTTATCCTCGATGTCTTCAAGACCTTCGTGATAATTCATTTACCAGATGTCCCTTATCATTAGATGAGATGGTAGAATCGAAGGGGTGCTACAGAACATAAAAAAGGCAATGGCAATGTCTACGTCCTACGTCGAGTATTGACACTTTTCCATCTTATATCCTTAGGGAAATATAACAACAAGCACTCTTTAAGTGAGTACATAGCCAGCATAATAATATAATCAAACGAAAGCTTAGAATATCCTACGTAACCAGGTACCAAGTAGATATTGGTACATAAATCGTAATATATTTTGACAAGGTTTCTACTCAATACAGAAGGGGTTCTGGTCAGTAGACGCCACCATACCCTTTAAAGTAGATGCATAGACCACATAGATGATACATGGGGTGATAGGGCGTGCAATCTATCGCAAAATATTCTGACATAAAGACTGTTAGTTTCTACTATTTGGTACGCATATAAAACATGGTTATCAATTTATGTGCAGGTATCTTCCTTTTTGAGCTCGATGGTAAGTATAGCATATTGAAATGTTCTGCCCCTTCATCCTTAAAGAAATTTCCACTTACTGTTATCGGCAAAAATGTTGCGTTTTTGTTGATAAGCTGTTTTGGTGGTTGGCAAAAGGGTGTTGAGGCGTAACAATGTGCCCCGTGACTCAACTTCAAGTTGAAATCAAACAGCAGTCATGGTAACACAAGAAGAAAATTGTGGCTTTTTGGTACCTACCGCCCGAGTCATAGAAAATTTACTGAAAATCTAATCTGTGCTCGGATCTAATCAGTTTCGATGCTGATTGGTGGCGCCGAGTAGAGATTTATATGCGTCATTTTCTGGATGGTCAATAGCCGGGCGACCTGCCGTCTCTGGCTTGATGTGGAGTTTCGAAACTCGTAGATGACGGGCCATATCTCACGAATAATCGACAAACGGTGATGATAAATAAAGGCCGCGACAGTAGGCTCGGTCTCTGGTAAGGAATGACGATCTGACAAAGAGTTGGCAAATGATGGATGAGCCATACCGAAGACAAATTGCTATGGCACTCTAGTGGAAGGCCACTAAACTCTAATCTGGACAAGATTCGGCTTAGGCTAGTCGCCTCGACTGTTGGTGATAATTATTAAAATATATAAAACCAGGATGGTAATTAATATGAATTTTTTAATCAGTAATACCTACTATATCAAAATCTATACGTAAGTTTTTAACCCCATAAAAGTCTTCGCGAATGAAATCGCGAGCTGTAAGCTATAACTAATATTTGTCCAGAATTCTTCGGCGGTCCAAACGGCCCCGGTCCGAATGGGCCCCGCATGATGATGGGTCCCGGCGGCGGGCCTCACCACCAGATGCGTGGACCCCCACAAGGCCCCCCGCATCACCCGCCACATCATATGCAGCACCAAGGGCCCCCGCCACCGCATCACATGCAGCATCAGGGGCCGCCGCCGCATCAGGGTCCCCCGCCGGGACACCGCCCTCCCATGCAGGTGCGTACAAAACATATTATACCTACTACCTATAGGCTTAAATGTATGATTTTGTTTCCATCAAACAAATAGAGAATGGCTGATATGGTCACTAACAAATCGTCGCGGCAACTGCGATAAAAAATAGAATGTATAGCTTGGTTTGTTACTTCAGGCCGGGTTAGATTGCCTTTGTCCAGAAATAAGGCCACTTTCTTTCATAATTAAAACATACAAAAACAGCACAAATAAGTTGTTTCAGTTGAGAAATTCAAAGATGGCGATTTCTAAAGGCAGTGGCAGACAGTTCTGTTTCTATACGTTTCTTCTCGTTTACATCTACAAAAACAAGTAGCTTCTAAATACTTAAGAATTCACCAGAACTTCCGGCCGCAGTTCCAAGGCCCCCCGCAGATGCAGCGGCCCCCGGGCCCCAGGCCAGGTCCCGAGTGGGGTCCCCGCGGGCCCCACATGCCGCCGCAGCAGCCGCCGCAATACGGGCCCCCGCAGCACCAGATGCCGCATCAGATGCCGCCTCCTCATGCTGTGAGTCAAAATACTATACATACTAATAGTTAAAAGCAAAACTTATTTCTTTTGCCTCGTCACGTATAAGCGGCTGAACGGATAATTAAATGTGGCTTGGGCAGGAAAGTAAACCGAATCCCGGCGACAAACGTAGGCACTTAAATGGCATATCGCTATCCTTACTGTGGGTAAAAAGCCATTGTCGTCCTCATGCTGGGCGTGGATTCGATTCTCGGTTGTAGAATTTCACCACCCCCACTCTTACCGTGGGTGTCGTAAGAGGCGACTAAGGGAGACACTGGGGGGCGGTCAGCAGCGCCCTCTGCAGAACAACTCCACCGAACTGCGATCCCCGACCCGCATGCCCAGCGTAGGGATTATGGGCAATAACCCCAAATAGTAAATAATGCTGTCTATGGCGCTCATTAGGAGAGGCCTAGAGGTCCAGCAGTGGACTATTATAGGCTGATGATTATGACAATATTTAAGGTTCCTTCCCTCCATGTGGCAGATCCGTGGGACGCCCTGTATAATGTTGTAACTGTTCCAGGGTCCAGGCCAGGGTATGCCCCCGCCGCACCAGATGCCGCCGCATCAGCAAGGCCCGCCGCGCGGACCCGCCCCCATGCCGCAACATCCAGGTATTATTAATAAATATAAATAATAATAAATAAATAATGCCAAACAATCCACACAGTATCATCTAGCCCCAAGCTAAGCACAGCTTGTGTTATTGGTAATAGATAATTGATATACATAATACAATATTATTAAATAGATAGATATTTTTTATTATACATAGGAAACGACTAGAACAACCTGAACAAATATCTGCAGATCATACAAATATTTGTCTCGAGGCGTGAATCGAACGCGCAACCTCATGCATCGCGGACCTACGTCCACCGCGCCACAGAGTTCGTCTATTATATAATAATAATAATAATAAATCATTTATTTCAGGCAACATAAGAACAGTTAAGGATGGGAAAAAACTTATTCTAGGGCCCATATCAACAAATACCTTACAGACTAACAACCTATTAGGTTATATTATTGCGCAGGTCATCCCACCTGCATAGAGGACGTCTTATAAAATTTCTAACTCTCGGTCTCCACACAAAACTCGTTTATCATTGTTTGTAATTCTGTTCCAGGAGTCGGTCCGGGCGCGCCCGCTCCGCACGTGAACCCTGCGTTCTTCAATCAGCAGCCGCCAGGGCAGCCGGCCCCGGGAGGCCCGCCACCGCCGCAGCAAGGCCCGCCAGGTACATACCTTCCAACTAAACTACCTCATCATCACCAGCCTATAATAGTCCACTGCAGGACATAGGCCTCCCCTAATGAACGCCATAGATAGCATTATCATTTGGGGGTTATTGCCCATATTCCCCACGCTGGGCATGCGGGTTGGGTATCGCAGTTCAGTGAAGTTGTGCTGCAGAGGGCGCTGCTGCCCGCCCCCCGGTGTGATTCCCTTAGTCGCCTCTTACGATACCCACGGGAAGAGTTGGGGTGGTGAAATTCTATGCCGGCACCACACGGCCTCATCTAACCCTCAAACTACCTCAAACTATCTCATCAGCTGACATTCCTTTACTGTTTCCTATAAACAAGGGAGGTTACCTCATCAGATCACAGGGTTTTAACCATAATCCGCTTGGCAGGTGGATTGGTGATTGCTGTGGAGGTTCATTATAAATGTTAGCGGTTTTTGTGTTGGAACAACACCAACATTTCAACCCGTAACGAGTTGCAAACACCACGGCAATGTTTTAAATGTGGGGATACGATCCATCACGAAAAAGGAATGCCCTTTATTTATTGACTAGCTGGGTGCCCGTTGTTTCACCCGCGTAACTCCCGATCCCGTGGGATTTTCGGGATAAAAAGTGGCCCATATTTTATTCCAGGTCTTAAATTATCTGTGTAGATGTTTTTGCGAGAAAGAGTAACAAACATCCATCCATGCTTACAATAAACACAATAACTTAAATTTGTATTTAAATTGTGTTAATAATATTCGTAGAGGAGTGTAGGGTCTGTAGTGTGCACCCCACAACCCAATGTGATATAGATAATGTTTGTAAGTTTAATAGTTTAAAAGGTTAGTGTAATAGCGACAGGTTACACAGTTTAAAAGTTTAATGTAAGGTCGCGAGGTTACACCTTGACGTATCCTAAAGCTACTTATTTGCGACTGGCCGTAATTGGCCGCGGAAACACGTCACCATATAAACCGCTGACCCGCGGTAACATGCAGCGCTATGATAGTAAAATGAGTGAATGTTATGTCCAATAAAACACAATATATAGTAAATATTTAGTAAATACCTCTATTGTGCTAGGTAGCAAATCACGAACTGGTTCAGACATGAACCCGTACTGATGCCCTAACTTAGTCAACCTTGTTATACAAACAAGGTGTACAAGTTTGGACATGTTACATACATAACAGTGAATAAGCTGAACCTTTATATTCATCCGCAGTGTTCCCACCAGGGCCGGGCGCTCCATACGGCCACCCGCCGCACGGCGCGCCGCCGCCCGCGCAGGGCCCGCCGCCGGGCCGCCAGCCCTATGGAAGACCACCACAGGTAATTATACCATCAACAACAACAACATCAGCCTATATAGTCCACTGTTGGACATAGGCCTCCCCTAATGAGCGCCATATTATGTGGCATTATTCATCATTTGGGGGTTATTGCCCATAATCCCCACGCTGGGCATGGGGGTTGGGGATCGCAGTTCGGTGGAATTGTTCTACAGAGGGCGCTGCTGCCCGCCCTCGGTGTGTTTCCCTAAGTCGCCTCTTACGACACCCACGGGAAGAGTTGGGGTGGTGCAATTCTATGCCGGCACCACACGGCTATATACCATCACTCACACTATAATGTTGTTTTTAACTTGCTATTGCAGCCCCTTAGCGATTGTTTGTCTAGGCTGGAATAGGGTAAATGTTTACGTGACGTAAATTATTGAAGTTGAAGGATAAATTTAAATTTAAAACATTTTACGCATTTCATGTTATTTTGATGTGATTTTTTTTCTATTCAAGACAAAATCACTGTTTGGCCTATAGTTATGTATATCGGGATTAAGTACCGTGAAGGTGCGTGCCTTGATTGTGATCTGAAATCGAAACAGACAGTAATGGGAGACGAGGTGGTTACATTCGCCGCAGCCTAGTGTAGTCTTTGATAACTTATGGAGCTGATAAACCTTTATTGACTGTCCATGTTGCCAACGGCCAGAAAAACTTGGCTAAAAACTGTTATTAAAAATTGTTAATAAAAACTACCCACTTATTCTATTCATATTTGTGTCGTAGGCGTACCCGCCGACTCTAGAAGCAGCGCGGCCGCACCACGGCGCACCCCCCACTCCCCACCCCGCGCACCCGCCGATCCCAGCTATCTCCGAGGCAGAGTTCGAGGAAGTGATGTCTCGCAACCGCACAGTTTCCTCGAGCGCGATCGCGCGCGCCGTCAGCGATGCGGCCGCCGGCGAATACGCCTCGGCTATAGAGACGCTCGTCACTGCCATATCGCTTATCAAACAGAGCAAGGTGAGATTATAAATAAAAATATATAAATATAAATAAAAGAACAGTTATGGAGGGTAAAAAACTTATCTTGGGCCCATATCAACAAATACCTTGCAGACTAACATACATAGAAATATAAAAAGTCTTAGTAACTCACATGTCGCCGTACCTAATGTGCACTTTACTTGCGATTATTTTTAGTTTTAGTTCACTTGCTTATGCCCCCTGACTAGCTTATCTACTGCAGACATAAAATAACGGGGATTATGTTCTAAAAGAGTAGGTGTTATAAGAAGGAACCGTCTGCGGTGCATTATCCCTATTTATACCGGGAGACGGTCAGCAGCGCATCCTGCAATTATCCGTTATTTCTCTTCCTTGTAGCAAGCAGTCAAAACTAATCCACAAAAACAAAAGAATCTCGCGCCTTTTCGTCACGATTACCCTTGTGTAATTTAACATGCCTTCCCTTTCGTCCCAGGTCGCGCACGACGACAGATGCAAGATCCTCATCTCATCCCTGCAAGACACACTCCACGGCGTAGAAACCAAGTCATACAGCAGCGGGGAGCGCGCGCGACGCTCTCGGTCACGTGACCGCGACGCGCGCTCGCACCGCGCGCCGAGGCGACGCGAGCGCTCGCCCTCGAGGTACCGGGAGCGCAGTCGCGATAGGGAGGAGAGAGATAGGTGAGCAGTCATTAGCTACAGTTATACACTAACACACGCAGCTAAGGTCAGCGACCTCGCGGCGCGGCGATGCGAGCGCTCGCCGTCGAGGTACCGGGAGCGCAGTCGCGATAGGGAGGAGAGAGAACCAAGTCATACAAGTGTAGAGGTTATTGACCTCGCCAAGAAATTCTGTCTTGCATTTAGTTTCGGTTAATAGGGTATGAAAGTATGTAACTCAATCAGATTTTTTAACAGAATACAAATTTCCCTGCTGTAAACAGAGCAGAACAGAATCATTATAAAACGTCGTAATGGGTTTGCTTACAGGTATAGGGAACGGTCTTCAGGGCGGGGGGAGCGCGATCGTGACGCGTAAGTGTATTGATAGATCTTACACGCATTACTCTTTTATGTGTGAATGTTCAGAGTCATGCCTTATTGTTACCGAAGTCTTTTGTCTCTGTTATCTTATGTTAAATTGGGTTTGCTTGGCTTGTGTAACGCCATATTTACCCAAAGCTAGGTTTACGCAGGTATCATTACATTTCCTTGCATGATAATGCTGCCACATTGCTTGGAGTACAGGGCTATTTATGTTATTGTATTAAGAAATATTTGTTTTATTTTTATTATTTACCTACTTAAAATTTAAATTTTCCTTTGTAGCAAATATTGGTTTGTACAATTTTATTCATTACAAACATATTCAATGTACATCATATGCACGGCCACTTATCTCTAATATTCATTCTTTATATTATTTTTATGTGTGTGATCTATCAATACAACAGTATACACGTTTTATAACCTTTTCTACTATTATTCTTTTACAATCATAATGTATTTTTTTGAATAAAATGGTGTGGTATAATTCTTTTTCTGTCATATCTATACTTCAATCCAATTCCGCAAAAGCCTAGTCGAATTAAGTGTGGACCGCGGAATTTGTACGTACACTTGGTACGATCCATCATCTTGCTTTCGAAATATCTTGTGACTAAAGTAGCACGCTTTTGGTATATCGTCGATCATCAAATTGGGATGTTGACAAAAAACTTTACTGGACTATGCCGGCTAGCCCAAATGAATATAACTAGAAGCAGCATTATATTTTATATACAAAAAAAATATTTTTTCATACTAACTATTTTGAAAAAATTCTATAGCCTATGTTCATCACGGAGAACTTAGGATTCTAATGTACATAAATTTTCAAATCGGTCCCGTAGTTTCGGAGCAAACAAACAAACAAATCAAAAATCAAGTCTTTCCTCTTTATAATATTAATTAGTAATTTTATGTGAAGAATGTTGTAATCGTTTATACAAAACCTTATAAAACTTATCTTGTTCCCACCAAACAAACAGGAAGTTAACACAAATATGCTGCTGCTAGTAAAGAACAAAGTTCGTTTGGTCCAACTAACTGCTAAAACAACAAACTAGCATCTTTTTGCTTAGTGGGGCTTCAATGGCTTCAATTTGTTTTCCACTTGCTTTACCAGACTTATCTATTGTTTTAGGTACTACAGAGACTACCGTGAGCGCGAAAGGGAACGCTCTCGCTCCAGGGACCGCGAGCGTACTGATCATTACAATAGGGCGCATAGTCGCGAGGAGAGGTAAGGGAATTAGGACCTAAATTCAAGACCTACCGACCGATAGGAAGCTGAAGAAACAAATTCTAACTGTACGTACTGTTTAAGACCGTACGTACAGTCTTGTCTAGGGACGACTTAGACTGCTTATTTGTTTTTTAAGCCAAAAGAAATATATACTAAATAACTTATTTATATGAAATCTTAACCATGACTTTTTTGATGAGAGTTATTGGTGCCCGCTCATATATGGTACAAATATTCAACTATAATTTGATAATTCACAAAAATTTACTATTTTTCACGATGGAAATAAAAAGTATGGCAAAATTTTCAGTGCTGTCAGATTTCTTTAGATATAGTGAAATCAGTTTTAGTGTAATCTCACAGTCAGGTCATGTTACGCGATAATCTCTCTATGAAACATTCCTCATTAAAATGAAACACTGGGAACTTGCTGGTAGTGATATGCATAAGGCAGTATTTCCATGAGCTTACTGCTGCATGAAGTTTTTTAGTTTTTATAGAACTTATCCACGGGGAACATTCAAAAAAATTATGTTATACTATCCCAAGGATTACACTGTGGCTAATGTTAGTGCACATTATCGAGCAGTGTGTGAGTCTTGGTTGATTCACCTAAATTCCTTAATCACAGGTGCCCCCTTACACCGCAGAAACTTGCCCAATTCTGTCCTCACTGTTTAAAAGATCTCTAAAACGAATTTACTAAAATAAATAACATAATATGACGAATAAAGTTGAAATTGTAGTGAAAAAATGTTGTTTGATCCAATCCATTATTTCACAAGGCGCTTTAGAATATATTTCTTTATTTTAATTGATATACATTTTTGAAATGATGAGAACAGGGATATTTTCCATATATGTACTTGTCCCCCTCTAGCATTATTTATCTGTACTTATTATTCCCCCAGGCCCCGCAAGTCACCCGTGGAACCAGTGCCCGAGAGCGGAGCCGGCGACGCCAGCGCAGTGAAATCCCGCACCGCGCCTTACTACGACGAACGTTACCGCGAACGCAGGGACCGCGAACGCGAACGCGAGCCGCCCACAGCGGAACGCGAGCGCGAACGCGAACGGGACCATAGGCGAGACGCTAGGCATTAGGGGCTGAACAAAGAGCAATCAACTTTATTAATCTAGCGACTGATCGGAGCATTTTATCGTAACGTACCATTCGCGGTTTTATCCTTAATAGGACAAACTTTAACGCGAATACCTTTCACTGACAACGCGAGCGTACAGTACCGTAGGCAAGACGCTCGCCATTTTGAAACATAACATAGAGCAATCAACTTTATTATTACCCTCAACATTTAATCGTAACGTAAACGTACTATTCGCGGCGAGTGATACAACGTTATTGATACCGCGAGTGCCAACGAGAGCCTCTTACTGCGTAGCGCTAAGCTAGCAACTGACCGAGATTTCTACAGCATTGACATTTCATGATACATTTATGGGTACTAACTGCACAGGCTTCCGAGTGTAAGATTTCTTGATGCGAAGATACCGATGTTGATATCGTAAGGTTCCATTCGAACTTGATACGTGTCTTTGAAGATTAGCCGAAATATCTTGTAATTACTATGGAATGGACTATCCAGTTGCTAGCCCCAGGCCTATGCACTTAAACCTTAAGTATATTATAATATATAATAAGGCTTTTCTTGGACAAATTGACTCACTATTTCATTTATTAAAGACAATTAATAATAGTCTGCTTACTTAAAGCATTGCTAACATATTACTCAGTCTATGTTCTTACTTATGTTCGTACTTAGCAACTGTTTAAGTCTGCAGACCATTATTAAGAGGGTTTTAATCAGGTGTTTATCGCGTACCTTTTGTATTTTTATTACCCGAGAAATCTAAGGCTCCGGATGAGTTTCCCATACAAACATAACACCAAAATGTGTAATTTGAGCATATATTTACTATGATCTGCTATTTTGTATTGGAATAAAAAAATTACAAATTACAAATCGCAAAGTTCAAAAACTTTTTTATTTAATACATCGGTCGATTTTTCAAGTGTTATAAATTAGGTACAGTTTACCTATTCGTAGGTATGTACCTACATACAGAGCCTGCTTTGCAAAATAACCAAATAGTCAATTTATGGATTTATAGTTTTATAATTAATTAGATTGCTGTAACAACAACAAAATATTAGGTCCTTACATATGAAATTGGCGTTTTGTATGGGAGGAACAAAAAGTCGAATATTTTTTAATATAATATATTTAATTAATCAAAGTATGAACCATTATTTTCTATGCACTTTTGCCATCTTATAGGTAGTTCATTGATCCCTTTACTAAAAAAACCAGTCGGACGGGAATCAATAAAATCTTTGAAGGCGATTTGGACTGCCCCATCGGAGTTGAATTTTCTCCCTTGCAAGAAGTTATCCAAATTTCGAAAAAAATGGTAATCTGTTGGAGCAAGGTCCGGGGAGTACGGAGGATGTCTTAGACTTTCCAATTGAAGCTCTTCTAATTTAGTAGCCGTCTGGTTGCGCAGTGTGTGGTCTAGCGTTGTCGTGAAGCAGCAGTGGCGTGGAGCGATTGACCAGCCTAGGTTGTTTAGCCGCTAGCTTTTCCATCATGGTTTGCAATTGCTGACAATAGACATCAGCCGTAATAGTCTGGCCAGATTTGAGAAAACTGTAATGAACAATACCGGCACTAGTCCACCAAACGCTTACAAGTAACTTTTTTGGGGTTAATTTTCGCTTGGGGCAGGATTTGGCTGGCTGGCCAGGATCCAACCATTGCGCTGAGCGCTTCCGATTATCGTAAAGAACCCATTTTTCATCACAGGTAATGATTCGGTTTAAAATACCTTCATTATTGTGCCGGTTTAGTAATGTAACGCAGCAGTCGACGCGCGTTTGCCGGTTTGCTTCAGTCAATTCGTGAGGTACCCACCTTTCAAGCTTTTTAATCTTCCCAATTTGCTTCAAGTGAATTAAAACAGTTTTATCACTAACACCGCAGCCTGCAGCTAACTCGGACGTGGTTTGCGATGGATCCGCTTCCAAAGAGGAGAAATTTGTGATTAAAGTGGCCAGTACGAAAAACGCCAATTTCATATGTAAGGACCTAATACAATAAATAATTAAGTTTACGTAGCTGGTTGGATTTTTTTATAATTTTGTAACTAGGAAATATTGTCAGTTTTGGAATTCATAATGTAGTTACATTCCAAAAAGATTTGAGATATTAGTTCTTCAATACTTGTACATCGTAGGTACAATAAAGTTTCCTAGTTTAGGAAATCCCGTTTTTAAAAGGATAGGTGATGTATTTCAATATTGTATGTTTTATTAGTCATAAGTTTATGATAAATATGGAGTGTTTCCATAGATTATGACACTAGAATCTAATGTAGGAAATAAATTGATGTTTCAATTGAAATTGGTATTTTATTTTGCAATATCTTTATCAGGCCATTAGGTTGTGGAATGCACTACCAGAGTTCATAGAAAAGCTGTTTTCTTACCAGTTTTAAAGCTCGAGTCAAGGAGTTATTTCAGAAAAGTGAATTGTTTATTTATTAAATATGTATTTAAGTACATACATTAGTAGATTAAAATATAAATATGTCAATAATAATCAATAAAGATATATTTCGTAAATTTCAAGAATAAATTAAATGTCGCTGCGTTTGTATATGTATGTATGTATTAGTTATATTTATTTATTATTTTTAAGTATACATTTTGTTAATAATTTAAATTATATTTAGTACACCCCCCTGCTTTTCTGAAATTCAAATAATTACTTAATCCAAAGGTTGCCTGGAAGAGATCGCTTTTAAGCGATAAGGCCGCCCATCATCTGCTTCTTAGGGCTAGATGATGTTGTGTGGATTTTCCGGTACTATTAATTTATCTAGTTTACTTGTGTGTAATTTTTTTGTTTTAGCTTATCCAGGTATTGTATTTTATTGTAAAATCACGCTATAATAATATTAGGGATTTTCGAAATGTATATTCTCTTATTAAATTTATTACGGTAGTAACAACCTAGAACTACACGCCTCATTTACCGTACCGTTCTGGCACAGTACACATATGACTATCTATATGTACACTGTGGTTCTGGGTAGCAGATAAAATACCGCGGTCCGCAAAGTTATTGAAGTGTTTTTTGAGTAAAAAGGTAAATTTTCAAGCACTAAAAGCATGAACAGTCTAATATAAAACTCTATTCAAGTTATAAAATATCGAGTTACATACAAAAACTCTTTGTATCCCTGCTCTTATTCTGACGAGGGTCACATTAGGCATGTTTTGTGTAACACAATTCTTAACCCTTTCATCGAAGCTTTTATCACTTTTACATATCACCTTTAGCTATATATCTATATGCTATAACTTATACCTTTCATGTTAAAAGAATATAAGTTTAGGTTTCTAGGTCCTCTGACATTTACTAGGTACCTACTTTTTCGACACCGTTTGATATTGACATTCAATATCACGTGGGCTAAATATTGATAGGACAATATTTAGCCCACCCACGCACCAAAAATAGAAATCGTGTTTTATGATGACGCATGTTTACTGCGAAAACGTGAAACCCGACATTTTCGCCGCTGATGACGTAGATTTTAGCTTTAAAGCCCACGAGGTGCCACAAACAAGAGATTAGAAAACCAATGGGCCTACGCATTATGATGAAATCGTAGAACGATGTTTTTCTAACCTAGTTTTATTTTTAGACCTGAAGAGAAAACGATTAACCTCCCACGCAGAGTAACTTAACAAGCACAAAAATAACATTGAACTAGGGTGGATCTCAAGAATCTCAAGACCTTGGGGACCTTATCCCAATTTGATGTTAAAAGGTTGTAACTTTAAAATGTACTGTAATTTTAAAGTAACTTAATTTAAATAGTGATTTACCTTAAATTCCCAACAGCTGTCTATCGAGAAGGATTACGTAGGTGGGTAGGTAGTTACCTCCCTATTTTTGTCTTCATATAATATCCTGAATTTAACACAACACTCACTCCGACATCACTGTTGGTAAAATTAAAGTCGCGGTTAGATCACAACTGTTCACTACCTATATTTAATTTTGACAGCACGAAATTTTTTAATCCCAATCATTATCAACACGACGACTATTCCTTCTAATGTAGGTATGCTCTAAGTTCGAGAAAGTAAACAAGAAGGACTAGTATACTTTTCTTCTGTTAACGTGCGCAACCCGTCAAAACAAAACTTAATTTAAAAAATTGTAGTATGAATTTTCTAGAAATGTTCCCTGTATAACAGTAAGGTTTTTGCAGCCACTGGGTTAAATGAAAAATAGAAGGCACGAACAGTGGTTGTCGGGTCTCAGAGAAAAGGAAATGCATGGAGCTATAACAATGTATAATGTTAAAGTAATATTGCCCAAGGCGCATCTTGCCACCATGTGCGGTTCGCAGCGTGGCATAACCCCCTATAACTATTTGCTAAAACAGTTACTAAGTATATGTAGCTCTGTTTCTATGTCATTTGAAGAATACAGAGGGAGAAATAGCTAGCAATGCTTTGTTAGCAGACTTATGACCAAGGGGGTAGGAATCATCCTTTTTAAGTTTAACTCCATTGAATGAAAAATCCTTTTATTGTACACTAGGTAACAAGAGACACTTCAAGAGATGTGACAATTGGCGGTCTTATCGAACTAGAGCAATCTCTACAAGACAACCGTGGTTTGATAGGATCGTTGATCCGAACTGATCCTGAACATGGGCCTCCAACAAATGACGCCTCGGTTCCTGTACCCTCTATCAACCTGTGCAATCGCTACATTTCGTCGATACAATATCCAGTGGGAGTCTCCCACTCCGTTTCTCGTTGCATCCGGTAGGTACCTATTGGAAATATCAACTTGCACAACGCATTTAACGAGCCAGTTATTGAAAGTTCACAATTCACTGATTTCAGACGTCTCTCACGACTCGAGAACGTTTTATCACTTTTACTTTGATTTTGAACTGTGAAATAGTTCAGTCGAGGTGGAAAAGTCTTTCTAGGAGATGACAGATAGGATCATGGACTAAGCGCTAAGCGGTTTTAAAACCGCTCCTATGGCAGCGTGTTCCAAACTTTAGGTGTATTTACAGGGCTTAGGTTAGGAACATGCTGCCTAGGCGTTTTTATGACCACCTAAAGGGTTTTACAAGATGGTGTTGATTCTGTTGCTTTAGAATGACCTAAAATTAGCTAAAATTAACGTTTAGAATGTCAAAAAGACGAAAGTAAATCAATGTTTTAAAAATTTGTCTGACAGGTTTAAAATTAGGATCACAGCTCTAAAACTAGTTTGATAGATCATAAAAAATATTTGGATAGATGAAAATAACATTATTTTTAGGTCGTCCTAAATTAGAAAATTTTGAATCACTAACAATATCTTAATTCTTCAGGAGTCTTCTAGCTAAACTTTGTCACTTTACATACGGTAAGATCGATTATTAAACAAGATCCGCCAAGTGGGAGTAGAACTCGCGTGCCTAGCATTTCGAACGGTTGTTAGTTATACTATTATGTAACTAATAACGTATTTTTTTATAACGGGAGACAAAAGGTAGGTAGTCTAATTAATTTAGGCGATAATTTCCTACTAAGTCCTACTAGGATTTATAGAGTATCTTTTATATTCTCATAGATAAGATGGACTTAATAGAGGTAGGTACCTACGTCACACCAAAATCTAATTTTAATATCTCCCCGGATCCGGCTATGATATTCCAAATAAAAAACGATCAAGGCGTAGCAGACTTAATAAAATTGGGGGAAATTACGTTGTAATGTTTGCGAGTAGCTTTTCTATACTAATATTATAAAGAGGGAAGATTTGATTGTTTGTTTGTTGTTTGAATTGAATAGGTTCCGAAACCACTGGACTGATTTGGAAAATTCTTTCACCATTTTAAATGATAAACATTGAAATGTTAAAAAAACGTTATGGATCCGTATGAAAACTTTACTAATGTAATCCAACATGTAAGTGTGTGTAAAAACTTTTGAAATTCTGTTAGATACCTACCTACTGGTGCGAAGCCGGGTGGACTGCTAGTATAGTATAAATAAGCAATTTTTATACTTGTACGTGGTACAGTCGGCTGTAGCAAGATGTAATATTTTACATGCTTTTTAGATTCCTGGATATTAGTAAACAGAGGTTACAAAAATTTATGAAGTAAAAGCCGACTACGTACCCAAATGTCTTTTCGGTGGTCACCGAGTGTTCTTATGGTTTTCTTTTGATACTTGTTTAGGTAAAACTATTACTAGTAGGAACAAAGATGTTGTTCCTACTAGTACGGTATATGAATACCCACATATCGAAAGAAAATTGTACTTTTACGTAGTAGGTATATTTCTTTCACATTTTTTGCTGATTGCTTGAGAGCAGCAAACTTTGTTTAAGTTTGAGAACAGTTTTAGAAAGTACAAATAAAGGCCTTCGCAACGACGCCCCACACAAGCATAATTATGTACTTACTGATATTAAGATGATGATTACCAAGACTCTGTTATCTCATTAAACCCCCACTTTTATCTGACGTCTTAAGCTATGTGACGTCAGATAAATAAATACGCTGGACAATACTCCAGCACCATCTGCCCCAAGCTAAGCAGAGCTTGTGTTATGGGTAGTACATGACTGATATACATAATACATAATACAATATATTACATATGTAGATTTTTTTATTATTATTATATAAATAGAAAACGACCAAGACACCCGGAACAAATGTCTGCAGATCATACAAACATTTGTCCCGAGGCAGGAATTGAACTTGGTCGCAGGCGGACCTTCGCCCACCACGCCACAGAGGTCAACAACAACAACAACATCAGCCTATATCAGTCCACTGCTGGACATAGGCCTCCCCTAATGTGCGCCAAAGGTGGCGTTATTTCATCTGGGGGTTATAATCCCCACGCTGGGCTGAGCTTGGGGATCGCAGTTCGGTGGAGTTGTTCTGCAGAGGGCGCTGCTGCCCGCCCCCCGGTGTGTTTCCCTTAGTCGCCTCTTACGACATCCACGGGAAGAGTGGGAGTGGTGAAATTCTATGCCGGCACCACACGGCTCCTATGCCGGCACCACACGCCACAGAGGTCATCAAAGATAAAAGATGAAAAGGAATATTGCGACGAATCATATTAGGGTGATGGAACCAGTAATCGACAAGCGCCAGTGGTCGACACTTTTTTTTTTCGATCCTCTATAGTAAGCCTCAGAATTTAATTTATCACATGGTGCCACTAAACCATGGTCAACTCACTCCCGACTGACATTTTTTAATACGTCACGAGAATCTGACATTTCATTACAAGACCGTTTAAAAATGCAATGTTGCGCAATGTTTAAAAACGAAAGTTTTTAATCAGTGCGTCCTACCAGTTATGACCTACGGAGCTGAGACGTGGACACTCACGATAGGGTTGGTCCACCAGTTCAAAGTCGCTCAGCGAGCTATGGAAAGAGCTATGCTCGGAGTTTCTCTGAAGGATAGGTTTCGTAACGAATACATCCGACAGAGAACTAAAGTCATCGACATAGCTCAGAGAATTAGCAAACTGAAGTGGCAGTGGGCCGGCCATATATCGCGAAGAACCGATAACCGCTGGGGTAAACGTGTTCTTGAGTGGAGACCGCGACTTGGTAAACGTAGTGTAGGACGCCCTCCGGCCAGGTGGGATGACGATCTGCGAAAGACTGCTGGCAGATGCTGGATGCGACAAGCCGAAGACAGGGCGCTATGGCGCTCATTAGGGGAGGCCTATGTCCAACAGTGGACTAACATGGTCTGATGATGATGATGATGATGATGATTACAAGACCATGGAGGATGGAACGTGACAACCCGAGTCGTTAACAGAAATAAACAGCGCTGTTTTTTTAAATGAATCCTTAAGAATGTGAGTACACATTTTTGCTTATAATTTCGTCATTAGTAAATATTATTGTATTATGTTTGATTTTTTGTAAATTTAAATGAATTTGTAAAGTAATTTTATAATCAGTCTTGCATCGGGGCATCAATTTGTTTAATTTATTACAGTTGTTCATTACTGGTACTGAGAAAGTGACTTTCTCCACAAATCGACAACTGTCCATACTTATAGTTTTGTTGATTTTTTGGGTTGCTAAGCAAACTTAGCTCTAATTATTTTGCTGGTTAAGTATATATTTGAAATACACCGATTGAAACACGAATACCAGTAAAGAACAATGTGTCGATCATTGGGTACAAAAAAGTGTCATTAACTGGTTTTCACAGATTTTGTTCTAAATGGCTCTTATAAAAAAATATACGAGCTGTACATGGAGGAAACAATGGAAGAAAAAGCTGAAAGAGCCAGAATGAGACTTGAAAAAAACCAATAAGAAGTGAGCACGATGATGTTTGCTGTGGGAAAATCCTTTAAATGGCCTGATTCTAGTTATAAAATATGAAAATGTATTTGGAAAGATAAACGAGCCTATTTGTTTTAAAAGAAGCTTATTCAAATTAAAAGAAATGGATAAACATTTACCCATTATTTACGTATAATAAAATAAGCCTAGAGTTTAGAGTTGCTATAGTAAATGTAGACGTTTTTATGATGTTTGAGCTTTCTGCCTTAATTGCTTTCCTGTGATTTTTTATTTTGATACTTATTAATTATTTCTATTCAAATATGTAGTTAAGTACCTACTTTATACTAATAATAATAGCTACAAGATCTCCTGACTGATATCAGTCAAGATGTTCCAGTGATGGTTGAGGCTGAATTTATTATAAAGTTGTTTTTTTGATATTTTTTAATTTATAAAAGGCTATTATGGGCTTGACATTACGCAAATATACATAAATCTTACTTATGTATTTCTTATGTTTATTTAATTCTATAGCGCTTATATTCTGATGGGATTTGTGTCGATTACTAGGTGTTTTTTACTGGGTAAGTGTCATATACTGTATGTTCATAATTGGGGAGTGTTATTTATTGGGGGTTCATTACTGGATTTTTTGTGTTCATTATTGGAGATTTTGAGTAATTTTGGTTTTAAACTTGTAATGTCCATCATGTAGCTTTTCTGAAAAACTTTCGACAGCCATGCCGTTCCCAATAATAATACCTGTAGTTTAAACTACAAACTGTTTTAATATCTTTGTATAAAAAAAGTTATAAGAAATCAAATTACACAAATGCCTTAAGGTGTCACTTACTGGTTCCATCACCCTATGATACTTCGATATTACTATATTACACTATCGTGGGAAGAAGAAACCAGGTAGGTAGGGTTTTAAACTCATAAACATAACCCTCTTCCGTTGGTAGTCGGGTTAATACAAAATAAATATTGGAGGAAAATACTTTACGATATAAGTATCATCGGAGCCAATTGCAGTTCGTAAATTTTGGTTTTGACAGTTTTCATTATTCATTTCATTCGTCTGTCGTCTGTTTTGGAAATCGAATTTTCATCCAAATAATGTGTTGAATTCTTTTATTCAGTCTATACTGTTTTTAGCGAGGCAATGGAGCCAGCATCTTGGGTAAACCTCCGAATGGTATTGATATGGATCACTTGAGCTACCTGTAGTTATTGCAACAGTCTGCAGTAAGCCCAATTGTTTCAGTTATAAACTAGTTGTGTAGGTACTTGTTCTAATTTGGTTATTTCAATGTAATTTTCTTTGATATTAAAGGTTTTATCCATGTTTTATCCTAAACATTCCCTTTTCTTGAATAAGTGAATGTTTATCTCCCTGTAAGCACGGAGGTTGTTCTCTAATGTCTATGGTATGATAGACAAAAGTTGCGTCACTTTGCCATCGAATGCGTAAATTATATGAAATTATGTACGCAAGTATAGCGATGCGACCTCATTGTTGAATTTTCTTACTTAGAGAACAATGTCGGCTTTTCAATGCGACCCAGAAAAGAAAAGAAAAGAAAAGAAATGGTTGACATAGACTACTTCAACTTCTTTTTTTATGGCACCGCTGACATAGACTAAAACAAGAAAATTTTTGTTTGTTTTACGACATTAACTTTTGCGCAGCGCCATCCTGTGTCAAAATAATATATAATCACATTTTTTAAACATTGCATCGAATATCCCTCATTTCCGTGCTAGAGAGCTGGTAATACTAAAGAGTGTATTTTTTGGCTAATGGAAAGCAGATGTTATGCCAACAAGATTGTATAGGTAACGACAAGCTGCGAAATATAAATAAATAAATAAATAATGCTGGACAATCCACACAGCATCATCTAGCCCCAAGTTAAGCAGAGCTTGTGTTATGGGCACTAGATGACTGATATACATAATACAATATTATTTAATACATAGATAGATATATTTTTTATTATACATAGAAAACAACCAGAACCCCTGAACAAATCGGGACAAATATTTGTACGATCTGCAGATCGAACAAATATTTGTCCCGAGGCGGGAATCGAACCCGCAACCTCCTGCGTCGCAGGCGGACCTTCGCCCACCGCGCCACAGTGGTCGTCAATCCTATAATATAAGATCCTTCTTTCTATTACTGCCTTTCATATCATACTTAGTTATTACAAAAACTGGCAAACAAATCAAATATCAAAATTCGCAATACCAATATTTATTTCGCGCAAAATAAACTTTATTTTGTAACGGAAATGAAAGTTTTGAGCTGTTTATGGAAGCAATAAAGGGCTACGGGTTCGTTTCCTGTTTCCACGGCCGTTGGCTTATTGTTGACGTTTACGATGAGCTGATCATGATCAGACTCAAAAAAATCTGGTTTCAGTTCAATTTTATAGTAGGTCTAATTTTCATGATAAATAACCTGATTTGAACTGTGTCCAATTGCCCTGACAGCCAGCCCCGGTCGCTTCCAACTGGTATTGATGTGGATCAGTTGAGCCACCTGTAGTTTGTTTGCATAAGTCAGCAGTTAGATCACTTGTTTCAATTGTAAATACTAGTTCCAATTTGGTTAAAATTAAGATTTATTAATTAATTATTATAAGAAACTAAAATTAAGAACATTTCTTCACAAAAATGACGAAAAATGGCTTGCGAGGGTTAAAGGCAGCTAAAGTCCAGACAGGGCATATTTTAATTCTTCCAACCCAATTTTGTGTATCATTTTAGCCAATGTACTCTAATACTGAATTAGAGTACCAATTTGCACAAAAAATAAAACAAAGCAATAGGGCTTCCAGTTGCTTTATTCGCCTTTAATGAACTTGTTTTTTCAAATAATATCTACAACATTTGACATGATTCATAGTTTTCTAGTTTTCTACAAAGAGTTTTTAGTGTTCTAAATTGTCTATGACCTTTAGTCTATTAGACAATACCAAAGACACACATAGAAAGCTAGTATAATAGTATAACTTAATTAAAGGCAAGGCAAATACAGACGGGCTACTTTACATAGTTGGAAGTAATGATGCCACAGACAGAACAGCTTTGTTTTAGGTTAGTTATGGAACAAAATCTTATTAAGAAAGCCTTTTACTCTATCGATTTTTTTATTACGTTAATGATACTTATGCTTGGCCAGATGTCGCTTCAATCCACACCGACAATAGCATGTAAGAAATTGAATGTTATGCTTAGCAATGTATTAAATTAATTATTGACATGTATCTAAATCACATTAAACTTAGATTTAGATAGGCAAAACAAACATTGTATTAGACACATAAGTTATACATATATGAATGTACGAGTGTAATGGAGAATGTACTTTTACACTTCTTCCACTAGTAGACAAAAAATTGAAGTGAAGAGAAATCAATAACAAATTATTTCTTTTTTATAATAATTTTCTGTATGAAATTTGACTTGTTTCAGTGCTTTTTTTGTAAGCCTAAAGAAATAAAGTTATTGAATCTGAATCTGAAACAGAACAAATACCTCATGAACATCAAACTAACAACAACCGTCTATCTCATACGCGTTCTAAATAAAAAAGCAGTAGGTACAGTGAATATTTCCCCGATCCAAATCAGCGCCGCAACCTGTTTTATCTCATTACTACGTTAAATAAAAAAAGTTTTATTCTGTTAAGCCAGAGATGAAAAAGTAGAGTTTAGTGACCAAAAATGGCCACTTCGTATTTTTGATTCAAATAATCTATACTAATATTATAAAGAGGAAAGATTTGATTGTTTGTATGTTTGTTTGTTTGTTTGTTTGTTTGAATTGAATAGGCTCCGAAACTACTGGACCGATTTGAAAAATTCTTTCACCATTAGAATCCTAAATTTTCCGTGATGAACATAGGCTACATAATATTTTCAAAAAAGTTAGGGATCCGCATGAAAAATTCAATAATTGAACCGTGCGCTGTATATTCAACCTCTTTTTCTATTATGGCGCGTCAGAATAGAAAAAGAGGTTGCGCACTGTGCTTGCTTTTTCTCTACGGCCAGTGTCAGTTATGGAGTGTCGAGTCAATGTCAAAAATCCAAATGCTGTTAGAAAAAGTAAGGGATCCGTATGAAAACTGTGAAACCCATCGTGTTAGTGTGTATAATTTCTGAAATTTTTGTTTAATACCCGTGCGAAGCCGGGGCGGGCCGCTAGTACAAAATAAAATAAAAATATTACAGATACATTAAAAAAAATTATAATAGGGGTTAATACCGCAAAATAACACAACGATGAAAATGTTTATACTATTATTATATTTAGTGTACATCTTACTAACCATAAAATACATAAATGGAATTAATATGACGATAATTGAAAACCCATCAATTGAGTAATGCAATTCAATTCAACGCAAAGGCTACGAAAATAGTGCTACGAATGTGCTACGTCGTAGAGGCTCTACGCCGTAGAACACCTACGACTTATTCGTGTTTAAATGTGTTTTAGGCATCCAAGCCTAACCCCATCCCTCCTTCAACCCTACGCAAATTAATCCAACTCCGCTACCGCACAGCACAAGAAGGTGCACTCAAATATGGACTACAAAAAAAAATCGTTCGTAATTATACTCGTACACTGCTATTTCTCGCTGTCTTCTTTTATTGACAGAAGTCAAAGTGAGAAATGACACTACTTTACAAGTGGTTTAAGTTAGCAGACCATTATAGTAAATAAGGGGGATTACATTAACCGTGGAATATAACTACCAGCTGCTTACGATCTTTAAACGAGTGGCCAATATAAATATCTCTAAATATGAGTTCAAACCTTTATTTGAATGCAAGTTTTTGAGCTGTGCGGTAGTGTTGTAGGCCTAATCTGCGACAACCTCGTGTATGGGAAAACCGCACTACCTTTTTTAGTACCTAGATGAGCATGTCGCAGGCTATAAAGAAAACACGTGGTCGTATGTTTAATAGCAAAGCTTCATAAAATCTGTTGATCCCTGGTTTATATCCAAGAAGTAGAATTTTATGAAACTTGTACTTGTTTTAGGAAATTTGTATTTTGTATTTGTATTTGTATTTACCTACACTATAGGTACAAGATTACGAAAGAGTGTCAAATGACTATAATTACGACACAGCCCCAATTAGATCACCCCAGGGGATGTGTCATAGATTTATTTGACTTTTGTACAAACGAATCCACGTTTATAACCTTATCTCTCTTTCCCAATAAGGAAGAAAATTATCTCTCAATTATCTCTTATTAGGGTTAAGCTCTCCTTTGTCATTTCTTTTACATCATACATTTACATGTTTTTATATTTTAATGCATAAAATGTCTTAATTTACAAAAATGTTGAAAAGTTGGAATGCAAAATTTTAAATTAAACACTGGTAACTACAGACACGGCCGAGTGGTGCCGGCTTAGAATTGCACCACTCCAACTCTTCCCGTGGGTGTCGTAAGAGGCGACTAAGGGAAACACACACCGGAGGGCGGGCAGCAGCGTCCTCTGCAGAACAATTTCACCGAACTGCGATCCCCAACCCGCATGCCCAGCGTGAGGATTACGGGCAATAACCCCCAAATGATGAATTATGCCATCTATGGCGCTCATTAGGGGAGGCCTATGTCCGGCAGTGGACTGTTGTACGCTGTTGATGACATGATGATGACTACAGACAGCTTTTATTATATTACTAAGATTAATTAATTAGATGCCCCTTCCCAGCAGGTTTATAGAAATTAAATTAAAAGGTTAGATTATTGGTCATATCACAAAAGGACTCAGAAAAAATTTAGTTCCTAAGATGAGGAAACATAACTCGCTCGCTGTGTCATACAGTTTATTTTATACTAGCGGCCCGCCCCGGCTTCGCACGGGTATTAAACAAAAATTTCAGAAATTATACACACTAAAACGATGGGTTTCACAGTTTTCATACGGATCTTTACTTTTTTTAACAGCATTGGGGTTTTTGACATTGACGCGACATTCCAAAACTGACACTGGCCGTAGAGAAAAAGCAAGCACCGTGCGCTATACAACCTCTTTTTCTATTCTGACGCGCCATAATAGAAAAAGAGGTTGAATATACAGCCCACGGTTCAATTATTGAATTTTTCATGCGGATCCCTAACTTTTTTGAAAATATTATATAGCCTATGTTCATCAAGGAAAATTAAGGATTCTAATGGTGAAAGAATTTTTTAACTCGGTCCAGTAGTTTCGGAGCCTATTCAATTCAAACAAACAAACAAACATACAAACAATCAATCTTTCCTCTTTATAATATTAGTATAGATTGGATTGTTACTATTGACAGCTATTGACAGATGTCGCCATAACTAAACTAATTTTACAGCACTATAATGACGCTATCCCTTCAATTCAAGATTCAACCATTATGAAAGGGACATAAATTTTTTTAATGTGGTCAAAATTTTACCATAAAAACTTAGGTATATAGTATATATTTTTGATACACCGAATCAGTCAGACTGATTCCGTGTATAAAATTGCACAAATTTGCCGAAACAAAGTACAGAAATTAGCCAAAATAAAACTGAGTCTGACAGTTAAAAAGTGAACACAATTTCCATGAATTTCAATTAAGCAAAACGAAATTTAATACCACGTCACTTTAGCACAAACACGTAAAGGTCTGTAAGTAAACCTGCAATGGCTGCCACTCAGAGCATATAAGGTTATTACGACCCAGATGATATTGTCATGGGTTCCGTCGATAAAAATGAGCAGTTCCTTTCTCATAAAAACCGCAATATTCAGTTAACTCTAATACAACCCCCAAGGTCTATCCAGAACTTAATATTTACTACGTCACACCTACGTAAAGGATTCGCAGAGCTATGAGAAAAGTAATATTATTATCGCCCTTGTATCGTATGGGAATAATAATTAAGTTGTGCTCTTTATTGTTGGATTATTAACTGGCAAGGTTGGCAGGGACGGACTCAGGAAGTGTGAGACTGAGTCACACATTGAGTTGAAAAAATAAATGCTTATAATGGTCGAACTTGTAATACAACAATATTAGATTTTGAGCATTTTACCGTAGTCGAATCAGTTTTTTGACGAATTGGTCTTATTAATCTTTCGATACTAGCATACCTACTTATTTACAAATTTTTCGTCGTTTTCTATGTATAATAAAAAATATCTATATACTCGTATATCAGTTATCTACTACCTATAATACAAACTCTGCTTAGCTTGGGGCTAGATAATGCTGTGAGAATTATGCAGCATTATTTATTTATTTATTAACGAGTAAATAATAATCATTTACAGAATAAAACAATATATTATGACCTGCAATTTCTACTATCACTGCAATGCACGACTCTTCTCCGAAGTGTCCACATGCAAATAACTACCGCAATTTCTTGCAGAAGTCAATTGACGACGGTTTCGCTGACTGCGATTTTCCCTTTTGCATACATATGTATGTATGAGATTATATATTGAAATTTTGCATATGCAAAATCTCAGTCAGTGAAACCGCTTGGCATGTCAAACCGCTGCAAGTCCTACCTTGCAACGGTTTGACAAGCCACAAAAATTTGCAGAAGTCCACTTGCACGCACGAGTTAACCCTTTGGAAGTCGCTTGCGTAAATGAACTTCTGCCAATTTTACACAATGTTATTTCCGCAATTAAACTTTTGTTTGTCAGTGGACACTTCCCTTATGGTCTAAGCTGCATGATACATTATAGGTGAATTTATTTATTTATGAACAAAATCCATAGATCTGAGTAATAAAAAACTTATAATATAACCTACAGCCAAAACAGGATTTACATTTTATAAAATGAATTATTCGGAGATTAAGTTTATGAAGCTGCTCAATTAGTCGTCTCGTCTCAGCACGCATAATTTTGAAGATGTCACGAGGAACTTTTGTCTTCATTAGAAAGTGAAAACGTTTCTACTTTTCTACCTACACGGGATTATAATTTTATAAGCAAGTGACACAACAATTTTCACACAACATCCTTCAGATTCATTAATTACAATCAGAGGAATTTCTCCAGAATCTTTAGAAAAATCGTTCTTAGATGGTATTTGCTTCAACTGTATGATAGATGCGATTTGGAAACAAAGTCTGGAACCTACATTAGTCATTGTCAGATGTTCTAAGGGCTAATATTGATTGATGGCCTTAGGGTTCACTTTTCACACCCAAATATCTACTTACGTGTTGAAATGGACTAAACTGTTTCTAAGATCGATTTATGAAAGGAAATTTCGCTTAGGGTGGGGTCAAAATCCTGTAATTTTTTTTTCAAGCACAGAAAGCTGGTATTCCCATAAAAAATACAAATGCAACCTAGATATCTAGGTTTTCAGTTTTTAGCCTGGTTAGTGAAAATGTTTTCGTGAAGATTAAATCAAAAATTTAAATCTATACTAATATTATAAAGAGGAAAGATTTGATTGTTTGTTTGTATGTTTGTTTGTTTGTTTGTATGTTTGTTTGTTTGTTTGTTTGTTTGTTTGAATTGAATAGGCTCCGAAACTACTGAACCGAGTTAAAAAATTCTTTCACCATTAGAATCCTTAATTTTCCGTGATGAACATAGGCTATATAATATTTTCAAAAAAGTTAGGGATCCGCATGAAAAATTCAATAATTGAACCGTGGGCTGTATATTCAACCTCTTTTTCTATTATGGCGCGTCAGAATAGAAAAAGAGGTTGTATAGCGCACGGTGCTTGCTTTTTCTCTATGGCCAGTGTCAGTTTTGGAATGTCGAGTCAATGTCAAAAACCCCAATGCTGTTAAAAAAAGTAAAGATCCGTATGAAAACTGTAAAACCCATCGTTTTAGTGTGTATAATTTCTGAAATTTTTGTTTAATACCCGTGCGAAGCCGGGGCGGGCCGCTAGTAAAATATATAATTGTTAACTATATTTTGAATAATTACTTTGTTTTGAGAATAATTAGATAGGTAGTTTAAATACCCTATTTTTAACAAAATATTTAAAAAAATCAAGACCTTAATTAGGACCTGCTCTTTGATGGTGCTCATAAGCCTTAAAGGTCATTCAAGGTTAAGTAGAAATGATTCTACTTAAGGTTAATGTCTTTTTATGAGGTTTTTGCTAGCGATTCCGAAAGTAAATCGGTTTGAAGAACTCGACTAAGCTGTATGAGAAATCTTGATGGGTGATATTAATAAAAGTTTAATAACTCGATATTAAGAGGAATTTTGAAGGTTTTAAATGAGCCCTGTGTGTGAGTTTCTGAATTTCTAAAGCTTATTAATCGAATTCAAAATTATTTTCTATTTTTAACAACATGCGACGACCACTGTGGCGCGGTGGGCAAAGGTCCGCCTGCGACGCAGAAGGTTGCGGGTTCGATTCCTGCCTTGGGACAAATATTTGTACGATCTGCAGATATTTGTTCAGGGGTTCTGGTCGTTTTCTATGTATAATAAAAAATATCTATCTATTTAATAATATTGTATTATGTATATCAGTCATCTAGTACCCATAACACAAGCTCTGCTTAGCTTGGGGCTAGATGGTGCTGTGTGGATTGTCCAGCATTATAGCCGTCAGATTTTATCATACGGCGGAGTAAATTAGAAATTGTCAACTGATCAGCTTTTAATTATATTGTATTATGTAAATCAGTCATCTAGTACCCATAAGAGAAGCTCTGCTCTTGGGGCTAGATGATGCTGTGTGAATTGTCCATCATTATTCATTTTATTTATCGTACATATCTTTTGAAATGTACAAAATGTCGGTCAAAATAATGCGAATTCAAAGTGAACCATTCACTTGACTTGACTTCTTCGATATGGCAATATGAAAGTGAACCATTGAGATATGATATTGCTTGTTAACACTTTGAGTGACGCACACGCGCTGTACAGCAACTCCTTGGCGGTGGAAGTGTTAATGCGTTAACTGTATGGCTTTTGCCGCACAGCAGCTTTACCAGAGTATATCTACGTCTGCGTCCTGAGAACCACAAATGTTAAGTTATCGACTTGCATGAAAATCTATACTCATATTATAAAGAGGAAAGAATTGATTGTTTGTTTGAATTGAATAGACTCCGAAACTACTGGACCGAAATGATCAATTTTTCACCATAAGAATTCTACATTGTTCTTGATGAACATAGGCTAATAATTCCAAAAAAAATTCTATAACCCCATGTGTGTATTAATAATAATATTCATTTATTTCAGGCAAAATTAGTCTAGTACAAGGTGGAAAATACTTTTAAAAACTAAGGCCCATATACCTTAATCTAACATACATAAAATCAACCTAATTACCTACTTACACGTAATGACGCAATATGTGCTGCGACCGGTAATCGTCCGCGAAAACGCCGGAACAGCACATTTTTCGGCCAGAATTCTTCGTTAGTGAAGGTCGAAATATTCGCAGTTGGAACACGCACCACAAAAGATTTAAATGATAGTATTAAATACCCGTGTGAAGCCGGGGCAGACCGCTAGTAATCCAGTTCAAGTTTACATCTACTAATTAACTTCGTCTATTCCAGAGTGAGTAAGTCATGGCAAGAAAGGTTAGGAAAGTACTTTGAACTTTTTCAGGTTGTTTTTAAGTTCAAAGCTCTATGAATTTGTTACACAGGTTTACTTATAGTTTGAATAATTTTATTTAGAAGCGAACCAGTGGATTGTACACAGTTCTTAGAGGGACTTTAAGATACGCATGTGTGGAGAAGGCTATGAATATTTTTAAACTTACGCGATCTGAACACATAATGATTAGTACTATATTAACGGGTATTTGTCGGTATAATTTTTTTTTTAATATTTCTCGACATTTTTACAGGTAAAAAAATCGCGATAAATACCCTTTAAAATTGTACTAATCATTATGGAGAAGGCTATTTCTATCAAATTTGTGATAGATTGCTCTGTATCTATCGATTACAATAACTTTGCACGCGATTTTTGAACGTAATTTTGTTTATCCGAGATTTATTTATTTGTTTATTGAGATGCAAAGAATATTGTGGTCAAACGTGGGTCTATTGACTATAAATAAATACAACAACAACAACAACAACAACAACATCAGCCTATAATAGTCCACTGCTGGACATAGGCCTCCCCTAATGAGCGCCATAGTTGGCATATTTATAATTTGGGGGTTAATGCCCATAATCCCCACTATGGGCATGCGGGTTGGGGATCGCAGTTCGGTGGAGGTTTTTCTGCAGAGGGCGCTGCTGCCTTCTGCAGAACGCCTGCCCTCTGTGTTTCCCTTAGTCGCCTCTTACGACACCCACGGGAAGAGTGGGGGTGGTGAAATTCTATGCCGGCACCACACATCATCATCACCAGCCTATAATAGTCCACTGCTGGACATAGGCCTCCCCTAATGAGCGCCATAGATGAGGCATCATTATGTGTGGGTTATTGCCCGGCAATTATTAGTAATTATTAGTAAAATATTATTGTTATTGCCCGGCACCACACAGCTTGCTATAAATAAATATTGCTGGACAATCCGCACAACATCATCTATCCCCAAACTAAGCAGAGCTTGTATTATGAGGACCTACTAGATGACTGATAGGTATACTTCATCATCACCCTATAATAGTCCACTGCTGGACATAGAACTGCCATAATAAGCGCCATTAGGATAGATATACTTAATAAAATATATTACATAGATAGATATTTGTATTCTACATACAAAACGATCAGAATTCGGAGAACAAATATTACAGAATCGCACAAACATTTGTCCCGATGCGCTAAAGGAACCTTCTGCGTCGCAGGCGGACTTTCGCCCACCGCGCTACAGAGGTCGTCTAAGCAAACCTATCGATTTATCATATGAGTAAAGGCTATTCCACTCTTAACTCGCGCAAGAGCCGGTCGATTAAGTGACCCCTGAATAAATGGGCACTAGTAACCTCTTCAAAAATTAAAATCTGGCACCTGTGAACACTATGGTCTAGGTGGGCTTTACTAACCCCGAGTGCATTGAGGTGGAATGCAATCAATTTTGCCCCGGCCCGTCGAAATTCCAGTTATTCCAATATTACAGATTGGGTTCACTTGATTACTGAACGTTCATAGAATTCTTGGCTTTGTATGAGCTTTTATTCATAAACGAAAACTGAAAAAAGTGTTGCTTATTCTTTATTTATCTTTTATTATCTACTAGCTAGGTGCCCGCGGTTTCACCCGCGTAGCTCCCGATCCCGTGGGATTTTTGCGACAAAAAGTGGCACACATGTTAATCCAGGTCTAAACTATTTGTGTACTAAGTTTTATCAAAATCCTATTAGTAGCTCTTTCGTGAATGAGTAACAAACATCCATCCAAACTTACAAAGTTTCGCGTTTATAATATCAATACGATTATTCCATTGTCAGGCAAAGTCTTAAACTAGAAAATATAATAAATATCTACGAAAATAAAGAGAAGGTATTCGTTCGGAAAGAACCTGATTGTTTAAAAATGGAAACATCTTCAATACCGCATTCACTGCCCAGCCTCGGCGGTGCGAGTGATCATCAGTGATCCAGTGTGGACACAGAAAGTATATTTTATTTTTTGACAAAGAATAAATTCTTTTACATGAGCATGCACAATTTTGGTCTACTGGTACTAGTCAACTAGAGAAAAAAAAGTAAATGGAAAAGTGCGGAGCCAGTATTAGTACCATTATTGAAGAACATACCATAACAGAATGTTTTGCGCATAAACGAAAATAAAAGGAGTTATGATGATATAAATCCACACAACATACAATATTATGTACATTATACATATAATTATGTACATTATACATATAATTATGTACACTATACATATAATTATGTACATTATACATACAATTTAGATTATGTACCTCATCATCATCATCAGCCTATGTTAGTCCACTGTTGGACATAGGCCTCCCCTAATGAGCGCCATAGCGCCCTGTCTTCGGCTTGTCGCATCCAGCATCTGCCAGCAGTCTTTCGCAGATCGTCATCCCACCTGGTCGGAGGGCGTCCTACACTACGTTTACCGAGTCGCGGTCTCCACTCAAGAACACGTTTACCCCAGCGGTTATCGGTTCTTCGCGAAATATGGCCGGCCCACTGCCACTTCAGTTGGCTAATTCTCTGAGCTATGTCGATGACTTTAGTTCTCTGTCGGATGTATTCGTTACGAATCCTATCCTTCAGAGAAACTCCGAGCATAGCTCTTTCCATAGCGCGCTGAGCGACTTTGAACTGGTGGACCAACCCTATCGTGAGTGTCCACGTCTCAGCTCCGTAGGTCATGACTGGTAGGACGCACTGATTAAAAACTTTCGTTTTCAAACATTGCGGTATGGATGACGAGAAGACTCGACGTAGTTTTCCGAACGCTGCCCAGCCTAGCTGGATCCTCCTCTTGGCTTCCTTCTCGAAATTGTTTTTACCCAACTGCAAAATCTGCCCGAGGTAAGTGTACTCAGAAACAATTTCGAGAAGGTGGCCATGTACGATCACCGGTCTTGGATCAATGTGGGCATTGATCATGACTTTGGTTTTATCCAAATTCATGCCAAGACCGATACATCGGGAGGCTGAAGCTAGACTGTCCAGCATCCGGTTCAGCTCCTCTAGCGACTCCGCCATTAAGACTATGTCATCAGCGAATCGCAGGTGTGAGATGTAGTCGCCGTTTATGTTGATGCCCTTGTCTTTCCAGTCCAGCGTCTTAAACATATCTTCCAACGCGCTCGTGAACAGTTTCGGGGATATGACATCCCCCTGCCTCACTCCTCTGCGCAGTTGGATCGGTTTAGTCTGCTGGTCCTGTACTCGGACACTCATCGTAGCGGCTTCGTAGAGACATCTCAGCACCTCGATATAACGATAGTCTACTTGGCATCGCTGTAAGGATTGTAGAACAGCCCAGGTTTCAACGGAGTCAAAGGCCTTCTCATAGTCCACAAAAGCCAGACACAGGGGCTGATTATACTCTTCGGACTTCTGTATAATCTGCCTCACTGTGTGAATGTGGTCTATGGTACCATATCCTCCGCGAAACCCAGCCTGCTCCGGTGGCTGAAACTCGTCGAGTCTCCTGGCGAGACGGTTCGATATAACTCGTGAGAAAAGCTTATAGACGTGACTTAGGAGCGAGATGGGTCTATAATTTTTAAGAAGGGTTTTATCTCCCTTCTTAAAAAAGAGCACCACCAAACTCCCACTCCACGCCTTTGGAGTTCTCCCACTGTGAAGGACGGCGTTGAAGAGGCTCTGTAACTCCTGTATAACAGGGTATCCTCCAGCTTTCAAAAGCTCTGATGTTATTCCGTCCTCACCGGGGGCTTTTCCATTTTTAAGCTGCCTCAGAGCTAACACGATCTCGTCTTGACTGATGTCTGGCAGTTCGTCGGTATAGTGGCGTATCAAGGTGGCTCTAGAATCGTGGTCGTCTCGTTGGGAACGGGGAGCATGTGCAGCGTATAAACGGCCATAAAAGTCCTCTATCTCGGCCGATATCTCCGGCTTCGACAATACGGTCCTTCCGTCGTGCGTTGAAAGCTTCGTCAGGTGGCTCCTTCCAAGCTGCTGAGTGAATACTTTGGACCCTCGGTTTCGCTCTATCGCCTCTTCGATGAGGCGTGTATTGGAGCTCCGAAGGTCGCGTCGTACCATCTTCGCAATTCGCTTGTTCAGGTCTGACCTCTCTGACGAAGTCGCTTGGGTGGTTTCCCGTCTTTTTGTCATCAGCCCAAGAGTCTCATCCGAGAGTTTGGACTTCTTACCAGTACGCTGCTTTTTGCAAAACTTGATGCCCTCGTCCCTCAGCGTTTCAACCAGATTGTGTAGGGTCTCGTCAGCGTCATCAGTGGGTTCCAAGGCAGCGAATCTATCCCCGAGAAGCTGATGAAACTTCTCGGTGCCCGCCATGATTTGGATTGGGTTCGGTCGGAGCGTGGACTTCATCAGACGGTTTCTTTCAAGCTTCAAATTTATATTCAGAGAGCCTCGAAGGAGTCGGTGATCAGATCCGGTATTGAACCTGTTGATCACTGAGACATCTCTGAATATATGCTTGCTATCCGTCATGATGAAGTCGATCTCATTTTTTGTCACAGAATCGGGACTCCGCCATGTCCACTTCCTTTGGGGCTGTTTCTTAAAGAAAGAGTTCATTAAGAACAGCCCCTCTTTCTCGAGGAAGTTGACGAGCATTTGTCCCCTGTGATTTCGAACACCAAAACCATGCGGGCCTATTCGGGATTCGTTGCCAGTCTGGGTTCCCACCTTGCCGTTAAAGTCCCCCATAACAACGTTGAAGTGAGCCTTGGTGGTGTGATGTAAGGCTTTGGATATGTCTTCGTACATATCCTCCACTTCATCATCCGAGTGTGTCGAGGTCGGTGCGTAAACCTGAATGACCTTCAAGCTGTAGCGCTTAGACAGCCGAAGGATCAGGTACGCTACCCTGGTCGACACACTGGAGATTTCTTCGACGTTGTTAGAGAGGGCCTTATTGACGAGGAAACCTACGCCACCCTGGGATGTTTTATCACCCTCACGAAAGTAGAGAAGATGGCCCGAGTCTAGGGTTACGGTGTCCTCCCCCTCTCTACGGACTTCACATAACCCTAGAACATGCCATTTAATGTTCTCTAACTCCACTTCCAACTGCGCTAGATGGTGATCAAGCCTCAGAGTGCGTCCGTTAAACGTTGCCAGGGTCAGTGTGTGTGGGGTGTGGTAGCCTAATGTAGCCCGGTGATTCCTAGCACCCCCTGCCCCGCCGTTACCGTGGCCGCTACCATGGCCAGGAATAGCGAGGCGGCCGGGAACTGGGGGCCATTTTGTGGCGGTTCTTGTCATTTGGGGGTATTGCCCATAATCCCCACGCTGGGCATGCGGGTTGGGGATCGCAGTTTAGTGGAGTAGTTCTGCAGAGGGCGCTGCTGCCCGCCCCCCGGTGTGTTTCCCTTAGTCGCCTCTTACGACACCCACGGGATGAGTTGGGGTGGTGAAATTCTTTATTATGCCGTCACCACACGGCAGATTATGTACCTATATAATACCAACTGATAGAAACCTCACGCTTATATCCAACTGAGAAAAGCCGCTTAGGTTATTAAATTTACCGATTTTTGTAAATGTACAGGTAATACAATAAATGTACATTGTGGGTAAATCCGGTTGTAGCTTATGATGTAACTACAGGATCATGGGCCCAATTGTGTTTCCCAATCGTTAAACAATGGTATTAACGCAAAATTGTCACTCGTGATCCTCAAACGTTAGGGTAAACCATTCCCAGGGCCGTCCATTTTGCGGGTATGGTTTTTTACTGGATCCCGCAAAACTATTAGTTTTTTCATACTTTATACCCTGTTTTTAGAGGTAGAGCCTAATATACAATACCAAATGATAGAAACCTCACGCTTATATCCAACTGAGAAAAGCCGCTTAGGTTATTAAATTTACCGATTTTTGTAAATGTACAGGTAATACAATAAATGTACATTGTGGGTAAATCCGGTTGTAGCTTATGATGTAACTACAGGATCATGGGCCCAATTGTGTTACCCAATCGTTAAATAATGGTATTGACGCCAAATTAACACTCGTGATCCTCAAACGTTAGGGTAAACCCTTTCCCAGGGTCGTCCATTTTGCGGGTATGGTTTTTTACTGGATCCCGCAAAACTAGTAGTTTTTTCATACTTTGTACCCTTTTTTATAGGTAGAGCGACGAATGATTTAGAGTGGTAGTTTAGAGCAATGGTCTGTTCCCACATTAGTTTGCACTCTCTTTTTTACGGAGAGCAACTTGTGCTTATAAGTTTAGAGCAAAATGTTCTCACTGTACGTGTAATTAAAACTCGTTCTTTTTTTTATCAACTGGACCCAGTTGGAGTGTCAATATCAAATATTGGATCATCGTCAAGTATTAAAACAGACACACTACTGAATGAGATACTGCAAGAACCGTTCCTGAAAAAGAGGGATCGATGTGGCAAAGAGCAAGAAAAAAAATATTGCTGGAAAATCCACATAGCATCTTCTATCCCCAAGCTAAGCAAGTGCTGTGTACTAGATGACTGATATACTTAATATAATCTATTACATAGAAATATATTTTTTATTATACGTAGAAAATGAATGGAATACCAGAAACAAATATCTATAAACATTTGTCCGGAGGCGAGAATCGAACCCGCAACCTCTGTCGCAGCCGGACTATCGCCCTATACAGAAGTCGTCTAAGATATATTATAGAACTTTCTAGCACGCAAGCACTAGCATGCGTTGCTTATCGTGTCCCTTCATTTGTAGTGACATCTAATCGTTTTATTCTTTAACGAAACCATTGTCATAGAGGAGCGATTCGTTTAGCGGAATAGAGCCTGTAGTTTTTTTCTGAATCTAATACCCCGTTCCTCTATAATCTCTGTAATCCGATTTGTGCGCAAGATATCGTATCAAGTCGTGTTATACGAAGGTGAACAACAAAATATCAACGAAATATCTGCCGTGAATTTCCGTAAAATTTTATTTATACCAAGAAATAAAGAAGCACTTACCCACGTTTGTAACTTTATTTATCTCTCCCAATAAGGTTTGCTGGAAGAGAACTCTTTTTAGGGTTAAGCTTGCCTTTGCCATTTCTTTTGTATTTCAATGTTTTTTGTATATTTTATCGTGCAATAAAGAATAAAGCAGGTCATGAAATAAAGAAGGACGTGGCATATAAATACATCCAGCACTCCTTCCGCACTCTCTTCGATACAATTTCTAGTGACAAATGGCTTAGCGCGAAACAAAAGCGGAAACACCGGGAGCCATGTTCTGAAATAAAAATCTCAAAATTTTACGAGTGAACACCAATATTTGAATACACATATTAATGCGGTTTCTTCCCTTCTTATATATTCCAATATATACTAGAAACCACTGCCACAACCACACAATAAATTAATGAATTCGCTCCTAGGAATTCATTAATTGACTTCAGATTTTTTATATTTAAATATACATAAATTAATATAATTCAAGACCACAGCCAATAAAATATGATACAATTTCGAATTAATAAAATCAACTGATTTTGATACGCAACGGATTACCATAGTGTAATTAAATTTAATTACAGTATTAATTATTAAATCTAATTCAGTTGAACTACCGACGATTTGCAAAACTCTGCAGTTAACTGAATTGCTCCAATTGTAAAACTTATTTTAATTTGTAATAATCGAATACCATACTTGAATGGCACAAATAAAAAAAACTTTGCAAAAGGGCTTACTTTAAAATATCAGATAATACGAGTTTTGCTTCAACACCTAACAAGATAAAGGTTTCATGTTCGCTTCTTTACTTTACCTTAAACAAATTGATTAAAAACAAACTCAACGTGATCACTTTATTTCCCAGTTTTACTTGTAATTTTATTTGTATGTTGTTGACATGTCAAAGTACATAACGTAAAGGGAAATAAAGTACTTTGATATTTAATACGTCATGACGGGACTTCCGCCTTATTTGACTCATCTAATGCTAATGAGTCAGATAAGGAGGAAGTCCCGTCATGACCTATTAAATAACAAAGTGATTTCCTCGTCTTCCTTCTATTTTCCTTCTATGATATATCTTATGAAGTTGTCATAATTTGAGACGAAATCATTAAATATGGGTAAAACTTTTATTAACAGAGAAAATAACAATGAATTAACCAAATTAGTAACTTTTAAATTAATTAATTTGTAAATTAATTAACCAATTAATTTACAATTGAAACAATTCAGCTAACTGCAGACGGTTGCAAACAAACTACAACGGATCCAAATCGATTAAAACAATTGAGCTTATTGCAGACGGTTGCAAATAAACTACAGGTAGCTAACTGATCAAACCAGTTGTAAGTGTACCCAAGATGATAATAATTATTTACAAGCGCTCCCTATTAACTATCAGTTCTAATCAATAACAACACTGCAATATGGGCCATCAACTCCCATTGTTTCCCAGTAAGAGCCTTACCACCAACATCGCTTGACCCCTCATCGCCACTCCATTCTAAAGGCGTTCCCTCACCAACTGTAATGTGCCAAATGAGCGAATGTTTTTTATGCCAACTGGGGTAATTATTTGTGTAAGCGGAGGCAGAGGATTTTTTCGTTATTTGATCGTAGATATTAAAGAAAAAGAATAACGTTTTCGGTCTTCTATACTAATATTATAAAGAGGAACGATTTGATTGTTTGTTTGAATTGAATAGGCTCCATAACTACTGGATCGATTTGAAAAATTATTTCACCATTAGGATTCTGCGTTTGCCCTAGTGAACATAGTCTAAGTAATTATCAAAAAAGTTGGTCATCCGCATGAATAATTAAATTTTTGATAAATTACTGTGCGAAGCCGGGACGGACCGCTAGTACAATACATATATTACATACATAGATATTTTTTTACTATAATACACAATAGCAGACGAAGCGGCTATCAATACAGTGCGTCAGCAATGGAATGCTCGGTCTGAATAACAATAAATATGTTAATAAATGTTATGCTTAACAAATAAATAATTACAGGCGACTCCTCGTGGGTGTGACGCCGCCCTAATAAACAACAATCAAAAGAAATATTATCGAAGGTCTACTAACATTGGTCAATCTACTCGATATTCTCTGATTGAACAAAAACGTTACAGTTGGATTGCTTTGGAAATTATTTTGATTACTTTTGGTGCGGTTTTCATTAGTATCTTAATCTATACTAATATTATAAAGAGGAAAGATTTGATTGTTTGTTTGTTTGTATGTTTGTTTGTTTGTTTGTTTGTTTGAATTGAATAGGCTCCAAAACTACTGGACCAATTTGAAAAATTCTTTCACCATTAGAATCCTTATTTTTTCGTGATGAACATAGGCTATATAATATTTTCAAAAAAGTTAGAGATCCGCATGAAAAATTCAATAATTGAACCGTGCGCTGTATATTCAACCTCTTTTTCTATTATGGCGCGTCATAATAATAGAAAAAGAGGTTGCTTGCATTTTCTCTACGGCCAGATAAGGAGTGTCGAGTCAATGTCAAAAACCCCAATGATGTTAAAAAAGTAAGGGATCCGTATGAAAACTGTGAAACCCGTCGTATTAGTGTGTATAATTTCTGAAATTTTTGTTTAATACCCGTGCGAAGCCGGGGCGGACTGCTAGTGTTATATAAAAGTGAAGTGGAAAAACCTTTATTTACAAAGAAAATAACAATTCAAACTGGGAAATAAAGTGATCACATTGAGTTTTTGTTAATTTCAATTTGTTTAAGGTAAACCAAATTAGAACTTATACAATTGAGCTAACTGCAGACTGTTGCAAATACAAAAATAATAAGCTACCTGTGATAACGGATCCATATGGCTTATTCCCAGAGGTCCATGATTCTATTGTTTTGTAATTCCCAAGAGGTCCGTGAAAAATATTACTAAAATTTTAAATATCCATACTTGACTTTCCAATAGGTCCATGTCAATACCAGTAGGAAGTGTACCCAAGATGTAATCAAAAGTGAGTTCAATATACGTTTGAAACATATAGATTCTATTTTGTAATCTGTCGTGCTTAGTTTTAGATTGATAGAGATAGAGTTATAGTTTATAATTAGTAGTAATAGTTTATATTGGAAGTGTACTCAAGATGCTAGCCAGCATCTTGAGTACACTTCCAATATAAACTTCAAAACGGCATTGCCACGTTGTATGGTACGCTGCGCCAGATATTGACCAGCTCTCGGGTCACACGTCGCTTCGACTAGACGCTCAGATAATTTTTTGAAGACCCGGAGAGCCTCGGTACCCCACGGACCTAGTTTATAAGGTATTTCGGCCTGTAGCTTTACCTATTTATACAAATATGCTAATACCTTATTTTATGTTTTCGTGTACTAGCCACAGGCCAAACTTATTATTAAATATAAATAACGTAGAGCAGGCCTAACTTAACAATCTTTAAAGCTGACTTCAACTTAGGTAGGTATTAAGCTGTGCCGCGGAATCGGGGTATAAGCAGCGTCGGTATTTACAATATGCCTGGGAGCAGATATACCGGGCCCAGTGCACTCAGTACTGGGCGCTCCATAGAAATCAATACAGAGCAGCAAATCCTTACATTGCGTACACATTACTATGCAATTTACGTACAGCTTTAAAGGTTAGGTTAGAAGTGCAAGTTAAAACTTACACTGTTGTATAAATCTTCTTATATTATATATATATGTATATACTAGCGGTCCGCCCCAGCTTCGCACGGGTATTAAACAAAAATTTCAGAAATTATACACACTAACACAATGGGTTTCACAGTTTTCATACGGATCCCTTACTTATTTTAACAGAATTAGGGTTTTTGACATTGACTCGACACTCCATAACTGACACTAGCCGTAGAGAAAAAGCAAGCACCGTGCGCTATATATTCAACCTCTTTTTCTATTATGACGCGCCATAATAGAAAAAGAGGTTAAATATACAGCGCACGGTTCAATTATTGAATTTTTCATGCGGATCCCTAACTTTTTTGAAAATATTATATAGCCTATGTTCATCACGGAAAATTTAGGATTCTAATGGTGAAAGAATTTTTCAAATTGGTCCAGTAGTTTCGGAGCCTATTCAATTCAAACAAACAAACAACATACAAACAATCAAATCTTTCCTCTTTATAATATTAGTATAGATATATCCTCGTCATAGTTATCAATTTATAAAATTATCAAATTATTCTTAATTTTTTAAATTTAAATTTTTTTTTTGTTTTAACCATTCTAATTATGTAATTATAACTGTGTTACTTACAAAATGGATGTTATATCTGAGATAAACAAATTTTATTTTATTTTTTAATTTCTATAGATTTCAATGACGGCGACCCAAGATATTACGGTTACGGATTCTTTTTTTTCTTTTGTTATATGACTGTTATGAGCCCTTAAATGGCTCGCCAGGCCGAACTCGCCAGGAAGATATTATAGCTATTAGGGTGGATTTTTACTTTCACGTATCTTATTATATTTTATGTATCTGCCAGATATCTGCCAAGTTAATCGAGTTAAGTTACTGTAGCTCTTAAATATAAACTTGGCGAACTTTTAGCATTACATAAGAAACATTTGTTTTCTTGTGTTGGTTTATGATAGAGTAAGATAAAAATATTTTCCAATTAGATTTGTGATGTCTTTGTAATTTAAAAGAGGAATATTTATTATATTTTTACATTCACCATTCTGAATACAACTGTGTTTTGAACAAATAAACAATTTCAATTTCGTTTTAAATTTTTCATGCGCAGAATGGACTTAAAATCTTAAATAATTAATTATTTAGAGTGAGTAATAATGTTTTATTTTGTATTGTAAGAGACACTTCAAAGATCTTTTTTTTTTAATTTTCTTTCTATAGAAATATTTCAGATCCACTATGTTTAATAAAAGCTAGTAAAAATAATAAAGTTAAACTTGCAATAGTCTACAATGAGCTAAATTGATTGAATTAAAAATACTACTTCTTATTTGTTTCTATTCCTTGATTATTATATTCTTTGTGGTAGTTTTTTCACCGACTTAAACAATGCATCGCAGTTGCAATTTTGATTTTGATAAAAAGTTTACAAACTTTATTTTAGCGCGTAGGATAATTTTAAGAGAACTAATAAGAAGTACGAGAAAACCCATACAACATTTTACTAAGCTTAACAAAATCAAACGTTTGTAGCACCTTCGTAGCTGTTAGCTACGCCGTAGAGCCCCTACGGCGTAGACGTTCTACGAAATACGTTTGGTATCAAAGGACCTTGACAGGCCTTGATTTGTAAATTGTCTGGTAGATTGTTATTAGTTGAGTTGGAACTATTATTTAGCTTGTTGTTATGTTAGTTTTAATTGTCTGTTAAAAAACCTTAAAATTCTCTTTTATTTCTAGAACCTTGTCAGGGTTTTGATAAGTAGAAATTAAAACCAACGAAAAAACATAAATTTGAATATAATCATAGTCCTGTCCTCTAGATGTCATCATCTTTATTACTTAGATTATAGGCCAATCAATTTTATAATCATTTAACTCGTGTTTATGTACCATTAAATCTAAATAAAACTCGCCACTCGAACCCATAATTTCCCGCGTAACCTTCAAACGAACACATAGTAACAAAACACAAAAGTATGTTAACCATACAGTACATAATATTACACTGCGCAACAGCTTATAGCATTGGTTTTGGCGAGGGCCACATAGTAGTAAAATAAGGTGACGTAGCGGGCTTTGTTCATCATTTCCATTATAGGATCTGTAGGTATTAAAAGTATATTATTAATGTTATAAATTTTTCTGTAAATTTGTAGCGTAGCGTTTTTCTGCCGTCTTTGACTGTTTACGTAGCAGCTAGTAAAAATCGAAGCTTATAACGAAAATTTCAAAAGAAAACCAGCTATAAAGTAGTCGCACACAGCAAGTTGGAAGACCGAGATCCGCATACCGCCACGCGTTGTCAACCGCTGCCTATAGTATGGAGATAGTCCATAGTACAGTATAGATACAGATACAAAATAGATAGAGACAGAAACTCGCGCACCTGCAAGCTAGCGTCCGCGCGCGTCCTCGCTCGCACCTGCGGTCTCCTGGCGCGCCCCGCGTCATTCGCGCTCCGACCGCCGAACGCAATGGGTGTGTCTCGCACGACCGCAGCGCCGCTCGCTCCTCACCTGTTGATAGTCGGCGATTCCGAGCCTCGCGGCCTGGAAGGTTAGTCCTAGCTTAAGCTTGATAAAAAGCTTTATTTTTTATTGTGCTGTAAAAAAATACTAGATTTTGGTGATTAAAAAACAATTTTCGGCATTCTCACTTATAATGTGATTGTTAACCCTTTGCGACGTTATTTTCGGTTATTTTGCTGTGGTCACGGGACCCACGCGTTATTTGTGGTGTCACAGGGTGATTTGTACGAAAGTCAACAGTGTCTGAAATTGCATGGACGTTGTGAGACATCGTTGTTCGAGTCAACTGTGTCTGTTACGATTTTCGCAAGAAACGTAAGGCTGAAATGTAAGGATGCGTTGAATTTTTTAAAGATTTTTATTATGTGTGTAGTTGACAGTTAATTTATACGAAATGTGTGAATATTGTTTTTTTTTATACTAGTTTGAGAGAACATAGCTCTGTTAAGATATAGATACGAAGCATACAAGGTTACTTAATATTTCTTGTCCTCATTTTTTATGATGTTGAATACCTTACAATGTAGGTACTTAACCTCTCCGCCGCCGCGGTAATAGCGAGCCTATGCGGGCGGTTCGCGATATGAATATGAATATTTTTATTAAAGCTCATATAAGTTGTGGAGAACTTTAGTAAGAAATCTTTAGTTTTGTTTCCATATCTATATTATATCTCTATACTAATATTATAAAGAGGATTGATTGGTTTGACCAATTTGAAAAATTATTTTATTATTAGAATCCCTAATTTCCCCTGATTAACAAAGGCTATAGAATATTTTGTAAAAATTTAGGGATTCGCTGGAAAAATTAAATTTTTGTTAAATTCTTGTGCGAAGACGGGGCGGACCGAAAGTTCATTATAATCACAAATTACCGTTATATATTTATTTAAGAGATGAAATGAAATTATATAAACACTAATCTGGTAATTGATAAAATTGTTGACCACACTCCCGAACAAAGTGGAACCGTGGGTTCGTCCTGTCTGTGCGTGTTGACAAAAAATAAATAAACAATGCTGGACAATCCACACAGCATCATCTAGCCCCAAGCTAAGCAGAGCTTGTGTTATGGGTACTAGATGACTAATATACAATATTATTAAATAGATAGATATTTTTTATTATACATAGAAAACAACCAACAACTTTAACACGAACAAATATCTGCAGATCGTACAAATATTTGTCCCGAGGCGGGAATCGAACCCGCAACCTCGTGCGTCGCAGGCGGACCTTTGCCCACCGCGCCACAGTGGTCGTCAATAAAACAAAAGTTGCTGGTTTAAAAATCACGTTAAATAACGTAAATTTTACGTTGTTTTATAATGCTTCCTCCTCTTGCCTACCGGTCTTTACTCAATAACCTTGAACGGTATAGGGTTCGATCGTTGGCTAACGGGAATTGGCGGTGGTAAAATTTTCTGATGAAATTATGCCTGGAAAATTTTAACGAGGAATTTTAATAAAATACGGCATTTTACGAATTTTTTAAAATAATTGGTTAATTATCTCGTTAGGTTATCAAGGGCTACAGAGATCTTATTGGTTATTCTGTAACAATCTACGTTTGGGATTGAATATTTGGAATCCAAAAAAGTGGTCGGACATTTACTTTGAAGATAATTCATCCCGTTTTGACAAGGCGCGTATTGTATGGTTATGGGCGCTCCACATTCTCGCGAGACAAAAAAAATGTGAAAACTTTTTAAAGAAATAGGTTCCTTCTAGTGAAGGTGGATATAGTGAAGTCTCGTCGCGGGCGGATTTAACTTGTGCTTAGATGCTATTTATTTGATCGCTGTAGGAAATCGCTTTAAGCGATAAAGCCGCCAGTTCCATTGCCTTATTTAAGTAAATTATCTTTATTCACAGAAAAAAATAACAAAACCAAATTAAAACTGGTATTTACAATTAAGCTAAGTGAAAACTGTTGAAAATAATAAGTTAATTAAATACTAAATTTTTTATAGGGCTATGAAATAAATCAATAAGTTACTATCTACTTTATCATCTACTCTCCTAAGAATATTTACATAAACAAATAATAATGTATTGTTTATAATGGCTTACATGAATTCTTAAGTCTTATACGGCAATGCTAGGTGTAAGGTACTTTGCATATGTATTCCAACGAAGATGACCTCTGTGGTGCGGTGGGCGAAGCCTGCAATAGAGGCGGTTGCAGATTCGATTCCCGCCTCCAGACAAATAATTGTACGATATAATAAAAAAAGTCTATCTATGTAATATCACAAGTTCTGCTTAGCTTGTGGCTAGATGATGCTGTGGGAATTGACCATCTTTATTTATTTGTTAAATTGCGATTTTTATTAAACAAATTACCTTTGTTTGACCCAAATTACACTGTGTAACTAACTACGTATTAAATAACAAAAAGCTTTATTTGCCTTAGACCTTATAAGGCTCTTGGACTCGTCACAAATACAAATAACATAGATAAAACTAGGAAATAGAGTGATCACTTTGATCTTTAGTTTACTTCAACAACATCAACAGCCTATGATAGTCCACTGCTGGACATAGGACTCCCCTAATGAGCGCCATAGAATGCATTACTCATCATTTGGGGGTTATTGCCTATAATCCCCACGCTGGGCATGCGGGTTGGGATCGCAGTTCGGTGGAGTTGTTCTGCAGAGGGTGCTGCTGCCCGCCCCCCGGTGTTTTCCCTTAGTCGCCTCTTACGACACCCACGGGAAGAGATGGGGTGGTGAAATTCTATGCCGGCACCACACGGCATGTTACTTCAATCTTTTTAAAGTAAGAGAAGAAACGAACAAGAAACCTTTACATTGTTAGGTTGTGACTTTGTTAGTTGGAGCAAAACTCGTTCCAAACCTTTTTATCGTCTAAGATATTAAAGAGATCTATTAACACTTCTTTTGAAGAGACCTTGGCTATAATACCACCTTTATAGGTTAGCTACCTATTAAAGAAAAGATTTTCGTAAATTATGTTACGAGTATGTCACGCGAACGATGTATCAGACATGTAATAAAATAAATACAATAAAAAGAAATATTTATGTTCACCAGGACGAAAAACATGCGTGAATTCCGTCAAAATACCGCGAATAATGTCACGAATTTACGTGACGTGAATTTACGTTATGAATCGGAAATTATTCGAAATTATTCGACACAGGGTCCCTAAAGAGCGTGGAGTTAATTAGACCACTGGTTGTTTAGATACGATTTATACAGGGTTAAATAAAATAATTAACCGTTTTCCAGGGATTTACATTTTGCGAATATTATCTTCATATCTCCCTTACAAGTTAGGTTTAAATACAAGTTGATACACAAAGGAGTAATGGAAAGATTCTTTTGGAAAGCTATTTTAGAATATTAATATTTATGAACATATTCCTTGAAGATTATATTACTCAAAGCACACATTGATTTGGTTCCAAATAAGTTTTATTATAAAATCATTTTAATATTGTGAAATATCCTACTATTTGTTTCAATTATGAATGCTGGTTCTGGTTAAATAAATAAATAATGCCATAACACAAGCTAAGTTATAAGTAGATGACTGATATCCATAATGGTCCATAATGGTTACAACTTTGACAACTTGACTCCTATGACATTTTATTGGACGACACAGATTTCCATTCCTACTAAAAATATCAAGAAACCTATGCCACTGTTGTTAAAGTCTTTAAAGATGTTATACTTCTCTTAGGATCACCGAATAATAAATAATTAATAATTAAAGTCTTTAAAGATGTTATACTTCTCTTAGGATCACCGAATAATAAAAAATCCATATGTACCTCCTTTTTAAAACAGACACTGCAATAACTAAGGCATTCTAATGATTTCAAAAGGCAACAAATTACTCTTATCTATGGCTTAATATACGCTTAAAGTTAAAAACTTGATATTCTATCGCCAACTTATCTGAAATTGCAAATGGCTGCCAAGGGAACAATAAAAGTTAATCAAAACATATTTTGGATGAAGCTAAAGATATAAGAAGGTTTATATGTACTTCACTGGCCATAACCACTCCCGTCTTTAGGTACCTACAGGTTGAGAAGACTTATTCTCAATAGGATAGATATATAGATAGAAAAATCTTTTTTATATCACACAAAAAAGTTTTAATGTACTGAAAATCTTATTTTTTTCTCAACTAAATTATTGTTTTACTTTCAATTTCAGCTGCAGTAGTTGATAAGATATTAAAGATTAAAACCAGGACGAGAAAAAAGCGAGACCATAAGGGTACTGAAACGAACCGAACCGTCCACCTAAAAATTACAGTAAACGTTCAATATCTGAGAGCTCTATCTTTATTTTCCTTACCTGTGTATCTGTTTTCAAGCCTTGTTTAATCTGTGTTACCTTCCACGAAACCAAAATTTCATTTTAAAAAAATACTGGCGAAATGTCCTCTTGATGCTGAGAACAAAATACAACGTAGAGTTGTTCTCAATTTAGTTTCAATCGATTTCCCTTTCTGAATTCGTTTTAGTTTCCAGGAATAGATAGAGGTTCTGACTCAACACTTTGTATGATATAATTTGTTAACTTTTTCAAACTGTTCCGACAGCATTCGATTGAAACAGCCCTCCTTGAAAGCCAGATTTCATTCAGTTTCTAAGAATAATACCGCGGAAGTCCTCGCTAGAAACTTTAGAACACAACAGTGTTGTGCGGTAAACTCGGTTTCAACAGAATTCCCTTCAGATTTCATTTATATTCAACGAATAAGTCCGCGAACTCAACAGGCGTCTCATTTAGAGGTTATACACCCGCGGCAGCGTGCGTCCGCTTTGGTTAATTCGCTCCACCTTTTTGGGGTTGGTTTTTATACGTGGCTTATATTTTTTTACTTTCTATTAGGTAAACTTTTACTTATTTGTTCTTTGTTTTTCTTGGGAAACGTGTACTCCGTTCTAGAATAAAAAATAAACTAAACAAATCTGATAATCTATCGATACTAATATTATAAAGAGATTTGATTGTTTGTTTGTTAGTTTGAATTGAATAAGCTCCGATTTGAAAAATTCTTTCACAATTATAATCCTAAAATCTAAAATTTTCCTTGATGAACATAGGCTATAGAATACGTGTATTTTCAAAAAAGTGAGGGTATGAGAAATTAAATTTTTGTTAAATACCCCTGCGAAGCCGGGGCGGACCGCTAGTAATAATATAAAACAACAAGTAAAATTCATCAACTTATAACTAAAACAAATTCAAGCTTTAAAAGTCATAATTACATACACGCTGCTAAACAGGTAGAAATTCCGATTAAAAAAGGTTGAGGGATAAATAATTAAATTATCTTATGGATGACGGAAAAGTTTCTATAAAAGAAAAACCATTCCTCATTTCAAGTCAACTTTGATCTTTATTAAAGTTTCTTTGCATAGTGCTACTCATTTTGTTCTATCTACTCAGCATTTAAACATTCGCTGCCTATCTCTTTTAGTAATAGCAGCTAAATTATAATTTTGACGTTAAATACTTAAAATAATTTTGGTATGCGGGACGAGTATCGAAAAATATCATCGTGCGGGACGTATAAAGACTTTTAAATGACGTGGGCCGAAAACTAGGTATGAATATGGCATAAATCATAAATTTTTGTGTATAATACTAGTCTAAGTTACGGAATATAGATTCCGATTTATTGATTCCGATTTATAGAATCTCTTTATTGCGCTATTCTGTCCGTCCTGTGCCACTCTTACCCACATTTTCCTTTCTATTTTGACGATGTCATCCGACCATCGCCTTACTTTTTCAGAAATTCCTGATCACCTTAATTTTACCCCATTTGCACCACTTGTAGGTTATAAACTCCACAAGCCTGAACCTTCTTTGTTAAAGATTAAACGAACATTATATGTCACGTTAATCGAGGTTTAAGCGAAGCCATGCGCGGAAGGTTAGTCAAGGACGAACGGCTTATACAAGTAAATTAATATAATTTTGCCAGGGACTAAATTAATTTTGCCAAACCTTCACGTGTTATTAGTAAGTTGGTTTAATCTAGTTTTAACTCTGAATTAAGATTATGGTCTTATCGTAAACCTTTGATTAGCAGGGGGTTTCTGTAACTGTTCTGTATCTGTACATATATTTTCATTACTTTTGCTCTGAAAGTAGGTTTGATGCTAAAGAAATAAAAAGCGAGAAAGCGGTAATTCGATCTTAATTTCTTTATCGTTTTGTAGAGTTTTGTTAGCATTACAATGAGTTCATCTGACTCAGATATGGATTTAATAGAGATGATTTTATAAGAGAAAAGATTACAGCGGTAGTGGAAAACCTTTTATTTCTTTGTATTCGTAATAAAAAGCACAGTGGGTGGATTTATTACATTACGTCCAACACTAGGGTACCTTTATGTCATAAGAGCAACATTTTTAGTAAATTTTCCTTATGAAGAGATGTGTAAGTGACACAACGCGCTGGTTTTGACGGAAGATCAGCGATGTAGCAGCTCACAGCTACCATAACATTATCTATTGAGTCGTACGCCATTTTGTGGTATATCACAAAATGGCGTACGACTTAGCATTATTATGTTGTGGTACGGTGTTAAAACTATCTTTATATTGTTTATGGTGTTTGATTAAAAATAATAGTTTTAGCTACAAATCTAATTATTATATAACATCACAAAATAATTTGACGAGCACTCCCTCGTTCTGTACCTCTTCAAATTCTTTTGTAATGTTGTTTTGCGTGTAAACAGTCTAGTTATAGTCAAAACGGATTAACTTTTTTATTCCTAATTAGGGATTCCCACTGAATAATGGTACTAATTAAATGCGTAGAGCATTTTTGGCATTAGAAAGAATCCAAGCGAAATACTAATTCATTAGAGAAATATAATGGGGGAAGGCTTTTAGGGTAATGAAAAGACTACGTCCTTGTCTTGTTAAGATTAACTAGTTCTTTTGGTTCTAGTTTTGTCTGGTAGGTAGTCTTTTACTGTTATGTGGCTATGCGAACCGTTTCAGTCCTTAAATAAATAATGCTGGACAATCCACACAGCATCATCTGACCCCAAGCTAAGCAGAGCTAGTGTTATGGGTTAATACCTATAACACTAGCTCTACTGATGACTGATATCTACCTTTATTCTAATTATTATAACGAGGAAAGATTTGATTGTTTCTTGGAATTAAAAACGAAAGGACCGATTTTAAAATTCTTTCAAAAACTTAAATCCCAAAATTTTAATTATTTCATTCAAATCATTTATAAGTTATCCTACAAAAAGCTTTCCTTATTTTATAAATTTGTTAGACCGTTAATCATCAGCTTGGCATGAGAATTGTACGAACTGCGTGACAGAAAATCACGTTGTTGTTGAATGTTGAACTGAAGAATGAACGAATCTCAATTTCAACTTCAACTTCTTTATCTATTGCGCTGTTTGCTTTTCGCTACGACTCTGCCATTGCGGTATCGGAGTGGCATACGCTTCGATGACAGAATACGATCGGTTTCATTGAATAAACTCTAATAATTTTGTATACAAATGATTTGTCGAAATAAAGAACGAACTACATACAAATTTTAGACAACCTGCTTATTGGACGTAACTTGGAAGAATCGCTTTTTCGACAGCTTACAAATCATATTACAGTTATCGCAAAATTTTGCCCAAATAAACGTCAATCAATTCAATAAAGTTGCTTATTGTATAACCGAGTTGTAACAGCAACTTGGAAACAGTATTATGTGTTTGTTGTTCAAACCAATTGTTATAATTACATAACCATCCCTGAAGTTAGCTTCGCTAGATAATAATATAATATTCGGAAGTTATCCGTGTAGTGTATTTGTATATTGTTACAGATAACGAATAAACTTTATTTATTTATTTTTAGGGTCATCAGCACACTATATAGATATTGTTTATACGTATTATTAGATAATTTATGGGCTATTGATAGGATTCCACTGATAGAACCATAATAAAGTTACTTGAAGGAAATAATGTAGCTTACTTTATGAAACTAATTTTCAGAAAACTCAAAATACTCTAATTTTTCGCAGACGGGCAAAAAGATCGCACATCACTTGAAATGCTTTACTTTACTACGAGTAAATAAAAACAATAGTCCGTAAACTATCCTTAAATTAGATACATTTAAACTCTACGGAAAGTAGCTTGATAAATAAAATGAGAGCACTGAGCATAATACAAAAATACTACAATTAACATTTATGTATCTATTTCCTAAAATTCTACGCCGCACCAGAAGGTACAGTGCCCAGAATGCTAGCAGCATTGTCACGTCGGATGGCAATGCTAATTCGTTGGCCGAAATAAAAGCCAGCATTACGATCACCCGTAAACCCTAATGTAGCTTTTTGTAACTAAAATAATTTGTGTGATACGGCCAGAATATAACGTCTTATTATTATTAAAATTGATTTAATTTTTATGTCCTTCATGAAAAGGGCAAAAAGCCTTTATTAACAAACAAGATTACAATTATATAACTTGTAAATAAAAAATAGTATTTACAATTGAAACAACTGCAGACTGATGCGAACAAACTACAGATAGCTCAACTGATCTGTACCCCTTTTATGTTGTATTTATTTTATGTTTGGTATATGTACGACCATTGACTTTCCCAATTGTTGACAGGTGAGTGAATGTACACTAAATGACAGAAATAAATATTTCATAGACACAGTTTTTTACTTTTGGCAGATTAAGATGCGAATTTGTCGACTGGAAAAATATGGGATTTACGAAAGCTCAGATTTTTTACATACCGTTGTCGGTATGTAACAAAGATCCGAGAAAAAGTATTGGAAATCATATAAAAGAATGACTTACATATTTTTCTTTTTATTACATACTAGCGGCCCGCCCCGGCTTCGCACGGGTATTAAACAAAAATTTCAGAAATTATACCCACTAAAACGATGGGTTTCACAGTTTTCGTACGGATCTTTACTTTTTTTAACAGCATTGGGGTTTTTGACATTGACTCGACATTCCAAAACTGACACTGGCCGTAGAGAAAAAGCAAGCACCGTGCGCTATACAACCTCTTTTTCTATTCTGACGCGCCATAATAGAAAAAGAGGTTGAATATACAGCCCACGGTTCAATTATTGAATTTTTCATGCGGATCCCTAACTTTTTTGAAAATATAATATAGCCTATGTTCATCACGGAAAATTAAGGATTCTAATGGTGAAAGAATTTTTTAACTCGGTCCAGTAGTTTCGGAGCCTATTCAATTCAAACAAACAAACAATCAAATGTTTCCTCTTTATAATATTAGTATAGAAAACGCGTTTAATGCCATCGCCCTCGATACAAGATTACGAAATAAAACAAAAATAATATTTTATTCCATCGAATATACTTCTATAGAATAGATTCGAAAAAAGTCACTTAGATGCTAGACAAAACATAGACAGCAAATAACCAATTACAAATAATAAACGTAAAAGTTTGTGTGATGTTTGTTACGTATCAAAAAGTATATACTCACGTATTTTATTTTTTTACAGACCAATTACTTAGTTTCCGAATCAGTATATTCAATAGACTTTTATTTTATTTACTTAAGTTTTCGCGCAGGCGAAAATGCGGGGCACATCTAGTATTATACCAAAGTGTTTGCTGTACGTCTAGGTCTTTAATAACTTAGCGGTTTACCAGACTGTTCTGTATCTTACGTTAGTATTAAGTAAGTCATCATCATCATCATCATCATCATCATCATCACCAGCCTATAATAGTCCACTGCTGGACATAGGTCTCCCCTAATGAACGCCATAGATGGCATTATCATATTGCCCATAATCCCCACGCTGGGCATGTGGGTTGGGGATCGCAGTTCAGTGGAGTTGTTCTGCAGAGTCGCTGCTGCCCACCCCCCGGTGTGATTCCCTTAGTCGCCTCTTACGACACCCACGGGAAGAGTTGGGGTGGTGCAATTCTATGACGGCACCACACGGCCCATTAAGTAAGAAAATAAAGCAAAGTGGCGGTGGGCCGGCCATATTACGCGAAGAACCAACAAACGCTGTGGTAGAAGTGTTCTTGATTGGAGACCGCGATTCGGGAAACGTAGTGTAGGACGCCCTCCGGCCAGGTGGGATGTCGATCTGCGAAAGACTGCAGGCAGATGCTGGATGCGTCAAGCGGAAAACAGGGCGCTACGGCGCTAGGGGAGCCTAACATGGGCTGATGGTTATGAAGTAAGTAAAAATTTGTTTATTTTGTTGCACAATTCAACAACAGTTATTTACAACAAACGTGTCCAAAACTTGTTTTTACGTCGAAGTGCCCGTATAAGCAATATTGTTGTTGAGTTTGGTTGTTTTCTATAAAAATTACCCTCTTATAAAAACTATTAATAAATCTTTTATGTTTATTTATTAGGTTGGTTACAGACTACATAGTAGTTTCGATACAGGACTAACCTGTGTGAGTTCACTTTGATAGATAGAAATACTTTATATACCAAACAAAAAAATAATATTACAAACAGACATGGTGCTTTATTTAGTTTGTGATAAGTTTTCCTCCAAGGGAAGGTAAAAAAACGTCTAAACATAGAAATTCCTCCTTTTTTGAAGTCGGTTAAAAAGATAGATTTTTAATCATCAAAAAAGCTCTGTTTGCTTTTGTTTCTATTTATCCCATTGCTTATCGTCTCAAATTCCAGCAAAATTCCTCAAAATACTTCAAAATAGCAAAACAATATCAGTACTAAGTATATTGAAGGATGGTTGAGGTTGAAAAAACAGCATTTTCAACGTTATTCCGAAAAAACCTGACAAGACTGACATCAATCCAACCGAAAATAAGCAAAACCACGCCGAACGGCATTTCAAATAAAGACTCGAGTTTTCACGATGTAGCTTTTTCACTGACATTTATCACTAAAATACATGTAGTGCGAAGTACCTACAATGTGATTTACATTATCAGGGCAGAATTTAGTTATATCTGGATTCTTATGTTATTATAAATAAATAAAATAACTAAATCATCATCATCACATCACCAGCCTATAATAGTCCACTGCTGGACATAGGCCTCCCCTAATAAGCGCCATAGATGGCATCATTATTTGGGGGTTAATGCCCATAATCCCCACGCTGGGCATGCGGGTTGGGGATCGCAGTTCGGTGGACTTGTTCTGCAGAGGGCGCTGCTGCCCGCCCCCTGGTGTGTTTCCCTTAGTCGCCTCTTACGACACCCACGGGAAGAGATGGGGTGGTGAAATTCTATGCCGGCACCACACGGCAATAACTAAATAATGTTGGACAATCCACACAGAATTACATTGTTATTTAGTGGCCAGAATGACAAAGTAGGGTATTGTTCATAAATTTAGCTGTTTCTGGGTTCTTATGTAACATCGATTATTTCTAACACTTTAAAATTGTTTCCCTTTCTGTTGTAGGATGTACAAAGGAAATTATGCAAGGCTAGACCAGTCTATTTCCCTAAAGTCGTACTTGCAATACGTGAATTATGTTTTTCCGCATTTAACTCAAATTCATATATGATTCCTTTAAAGTCCCACGTGCATTCGTGATGATGTTTGTTCCGTATGATATTCATATACAACCTTCTTGTTGACTTAAATCTAATCAATAACCAGATGCGAACAATCAGCGTTAGTATTCATTTCTCTTGTTTCCACGGTACCTCTAACAAATGTCTAGTAGGGTAGAATCTCATTCAATTAAAGTCGGAAATATTATGTTCGCACTATCACGCACGCCTGAAGAATACTCGTTTTCATTGCTTTATTACGAAGGAATGAGTTTCTCGAAGTGATGTGGTAGGTTAGTATTTTGTCCGGACCGGACCATGCGATGTCTGTATTTGGTCAAATTGTTTTCCGACCTATTCACCGACACTTCAAGTTTCAGTATTCCGGGTATTCTGTGAGGAAAAATATGATAAAAACGGTTTTTAAAATCGACGGCTAAGTAACAAGTTGTCTGTTCTATTCGGAAAAAGGCTTTTCAATGCGACTTTTTAAAAAGTGGTTGCCTTGTGTAGATGGTAAAAAAAATTGCTACCACTTTCATCATTTCGTTGTTTGTTTTATGATAATTGACTTTGACACTTTTGTGCGCCATCTAGTACCAAAATAAAAAGTTTGAGTTTGTTCAAGTTTGCTTTGAAAAACCCTCAAACTGTCAGCTTCATCTGCTTTTAGTGCTTTCCTTCCTAATACTTTTAAATTTTTTACTACGAAAACAAAAAGTTACCATTTTTTATCGTAACTGTACGTTCATGCAAACTATTAATAATTGAATCTGCTGCTAAGTCATGATAATAGTTTATATCATGACCGGATGAACAATGGCCGCCCTACTTCCGGTTGCCTGTTGACCTTCTACCGCTGCTGATAGGTTAAAGTGGTTTTAGCTATCGTGGAGAAACAACATAATATTCTGCAGTGATATTTTTTACGTTTTTTATTCGCATTGAAGTACGCAATTATAACATTGTTTACTCATGAAGTAATAAATGTGTTTGATGAAATAAGTCAACTGGAGTCATCGACATACAAATATACTGGAGTGGTAAATATCATTTATTACAATATGATTGAAGAATTTTGGCTTTAAAAGTAAACACAAAACATTCAAAAACTCTTTTGAACTGATACTTTTTATTCTTTCTTAAAATTTCAACACCACGATTTGCAATGAGTGTTCATTAATTTTTTTTCAATCTTGACAGTTGCATGAAATGTATTATCATATCAAAGATATAACAATCTTTGCAAATCGTTCGTTCTAGGTTTGCAGATATACTCGTAGCTTCAAATGATGTCAAGATACCACCTGTCCTGTATCATATGACACATTAGGGTCGTGATAATAGCCAATTACTTCTTGACAGGCTCTAATTGCTACACGATGGCATGTTTATTCCCTTCACAGCCCTTTATGTTTCGGGTTGCACCGAAATGGTACAATTTGCTCTTTGAAATTGTAATATATTGTGTCTGGTTACGTTAGCCTACATTTTACTGAGAATTCGGGATGTTTCCTTTAGATAGGACGGTTTTTGGTTTTAATTCGTAATTAGGTTTTAAATTTATTTGTATGTGGTTTTGGATGTGGCATCGTCATTTAGCCTTTTAAATTCTTTGAGAATGGTTTTTATATTGTCCGTTTGGGGGCGTTAATGTTTATACTAACATGCCGCCACGACTTAGAACGGGTATTTAACAGAATTCTAAAAGATTTTAAACACCATACACGCTGTTTTACATTATTGAAGTTTTCATACGGATCCCTAACTAAAATATTTTATAAATAGGTATTCTATAGACTATGTTTACCATTCTAATTGAAGTGTGTAATTGATGTGAAATAATTTTCCAAATCGGTCCAGTAGTTTCGGAACCTATTTATTTCAAACAACAAAAAATCAAATCTTTCTTCTTTATTTATAATAATATTATTAGAATAAATGGCTCATGACGAAGTATGGTTTTGAAAGTTACCAAGAGCTCGCATCTTGTTCGATCTAATTATTCCATCATCATGATAAGAATTTGTATTACACGAGATAAGCACTAAGTACTTTTGATCTATCTAGCTCATAACTAAAAAGGTTTAGTATGGGTTTGTTTTATACACAGGCAAATCATTTGTAGTACTTTAAAAAGTTTACAGTTTTTACTATAATGAACATTATACATAATACTGGAATTCCGAAACCAGCACCGAACCAGGGGCCTACTCAAAAAAACGAAAATATAATTTTCTGTTTCAACTAGTAATTCTTCTTTACCTAAACTAGAAAAGGTACATTTATTTACAAAGAAAAGTACAATACTTAGCAGAAATAAAGCAATCACAACAGAATACTGGGCCTTTAACAAGTTGGAATTGTTTTTTGAAACAAGTTGGAATTGACAATAGTGAATGTCAATTCCAACTTGTTTGTTTCACCATTGTTTCACAGATATGACAAGACAGCGGCGCGGAATCGAACAAAATCGTATTTAGAACACATTGTGACGTCACACGTTTTGGGCAAGGAATTTCCTATTTCATAGAGAATAAGGCCCCTGGTAGCATTGCCGCGTTGGATGGCTATGCTAATTCGTTGACCGAAATAAAAACCAGCATTCCGATCAACTTAAACGAAAAATAACCAGATACTTCGATATTCGCTTTAACGACTACGGACCCTATGGCCTCCAAGTTGGTTCAAGGTTTTTACAGTTTTCCTCAAGTTTCAGTTTAGGGCAAAGTAGCAGTTCCCATGAATACCTTATACCGGGCCAAGTTTTCTTGTGTCAAGGTGAAGTTCGATGTTGCCCGGGCAACTGCAAGGACGAGGGAAAAGGTTTTGTTGATGTATCTTAAAACATTTCCGGATTGGTCCCATGAGATGGGCGATAGGTGTGCGTCTTGGTTGTTTGTATTTTTATTGAGTATTCATATTATTATTATATGTTTATATAATTTTTATTTTTTCAATATGTTTATATACCTATTTTAATATTTTATGACGGGACAAATGAAGGTTCTTATGAGGCTTATTCTAATAATCCTCTGCTCGGAGTGGACGCGCAGTGACAAGATTTCCATAAATCCCCCGATCCAGGTATTTACATATCTTTTTACCATTATTAAATCCATTGAAACCTCTTTGAACCTCTCTGATTGTACACAGAAGCTCTTGAATTGAGCCTCTTTTCTATAGGTACAATCTATTGTTTAGAGCGTACAAAGATTTGTTTGTTTGTATCTATATATTGATTAAGTATTTATAGCATGCAACTAAGACAATTTAAGAAAATCAAATAGAATCTTTAATGATATATACCAACTGAGCTCTCTGTAGATTATTGCAAACAAACTACAACGCTTCTCAACAGATCCATATCAATATCAGTTGGAAGTGTACCCAAGATGCTGGCTGCATTGCCTCGCTGCTGTATGGAAATGTTGATGTATTGCTTTCATTTGTTTATATAGGTATTTATTATTCTGATTGACTAGCAAGTCTTTTTTAACAAAAAAATATACAATTAATTAACAGAACCATATTAACTAATAGTTTTTACTATTGAAATAATAGAACTACTGTTGCAAGCAATCTACTTATAATAAGTTAATCTTAACATATAATAAGTTATCGATACCAGTTGGAAGAGTCAGCTGCATTGCCTCGCTGTATACATAGATTTCGAATCGAGTACTAACGAATATTTATAACCACTCATAGAAAATTATTTGTTAACTAGCTGGGTGCCATCGGTATCACCCGCGTAACTCCCTCTCCCGTGGGATTTTTGGGATAAAAAAACCATATAAGGCCCATATGTTATTCCAGGCCATAAACTTTCCGTGTACCAAGTTTTATCACAATCGTTTTAGTAAATTTAATTTAATTATTTTTAATTTAATTTTGGTTTATGCGTGAAAGAGTAACAGACATCTATTGTTACAAAATTTAGCAAAATTTTAGTAAGATTTTGATTCATCATCCGACAAAGAGTCGACCGGAAGTTTAGTCCAATTCATTGGTTTGTGAACGAAAGTTTGACAAAGTTCTTTATAAGTGACTAATTCCGACTTTGCTGCTGCCAAAATAATTAATTGTCACACAAGAACATTTATGTTGTTGTGAATGACATAATAATAAAAACAAACTGACTGTTTTAGTTTAGTGAGTTCAGACTGCAAACAAACAGAAAACTTTTAAACTCATTTTCGAATGAATATTATTAATACCTACATATATTTATTTGAGCTGAGTAAATTTCTGCAAATTATGTCAACGAATCAGAAAAATAAACTGAAATTTACCCATTTGGAGTTTTTATTAAGATATTATGGTTATTTGTATTTGTATTTATATATTAATCAAAAACTTATTCTATTCCTATTTCTACGACACTTTAAACTATATGAGGTTTGTCTAATGTCGATCGTTACAGCTTGTTGCCACACATTTAGCATGAAGTTATAAAGTTATATATTAAATAACAGAACTAAGTAGAATAACAGAGTATTAGAGCATAGTATAGTATTTACAACTGAAGCAATTGAGCTAACTGCAGACTGTTGCTAACAATCTACAGGTTGCTCAACTGATCCATATCAATACAAGTCTGTGTTGCCTCTCTCTATGGCAATACTGATGCGCTGCGCCAGTTACTCACCAGCTCTCGGGTCACACCCTTCAATCAACTAGACGCTAAAATATTTTATTAAACCCGGAGGGATAACAAGATGTTTAATATTGTTATTATTTATAATTAAGAAGAAAGGTCTTAAAAATCAAGAAAGTCAATTTTAGGTAAACAAAATATAGAAAGGGCTTTGTATATTTTGTTTATGTTTTTTGCACATAGTGAAAAAAACGAGTTAACTGTAGTTTTAGCTATGAGTTTCCTAATATTCCCCTTTTCGTTTGGTTAAACTTATTTTCATATCGCGTTTTCTTTTCTATTATTCGTAAAAATTAAGCCTCAATGTTTTATTTTGCTTTTGTTATATGATCGGCTCCGAAATACGAAACCTTGAAAGGGAGATTTGTAATAATCTAAAAGGATGCAGGTACAGTCATCGTATGAGAAATGTAAAACGTTATGTAGCTTTGAAAATTATTTATTTTTATGTAGTTAATTTATTTAAAGAAAGCAGAAATTTTTTAATCTTCTAGCGTCTTTAATCCTAAAATAAAGGTTTATCTAGACAGGGTTCTCTTTTTAGTAAAACATAATTATAATTTGTAAGCAAGCATCGTAATTCATGTACATAATCTACCATATCAATTAACTTTCATGTACAATAGCTTTAGAGCTCATTGTACTAACGTATCATTTATTAATCATCCGAATAATACTTTTATTTAATTACCCGAATTCAAAAAATGTTAGGAAAAATAAATACGATTACACTTACCTACATTAAAATGACTCTGATTTTTTTTTCCGACATGCATTTTGATTTGCTTTTAATTAGGTGATTACTACAGTGGTCAAGCATAAGCTTAACATATGTATCCACTGATAAGGGCCTTAGGGCCTCTTATCGCTGTGTACTCGTACTTATTCGGGTGATAGTCAAACAAAAAGGGAAACTAAAGACCACCACATGATTTTGATGCTGACTGTACGCGATCCATCTTCTTGATTCATAACCCGCCATACGTGTTCAAAGTGTGAATGTTAAGATGCCCTTTTTATTATTATTAGCTACGTAATACATTAGGTTGGTTTGGCGTAGTGCCCATTTTAGAATATTATTAATTTATATACCTATAAAATATAATTAATTTATACGCGAACAAAGTTTTATACCGGCCAAGATTTTTGAAAAAATTGTTATGGCTCTGGTGACGGATGACTTTCCCATACAAACGTAGTACCAAAAAGATTTGAAATTTGAGAATTTTTTTTACCATGGTTTCCTCTTGTTTGGAAATGTATTTATTGAGGATTCTGCCACAAGTTTTTTATAAAATACATATCTACTCATTTACCAAGAAAACATTTATTTTTGATGTTAAAATGCGCTTAGGTTTATGTTCATTTAGGAAAAATATTTTGAAAAGAAGTCACTGGTTAAGGGATGAAACGATAGTGTTCTTCAAATACAAACTATGTTCGTAGTTAACCTACTAACATTCATAATTAATTCGTCAAACTACGAAAGATACAGACCAAGCGAACGAGAGCGAGCGAACGCTACGAGTGGGATTCGGCGATCGGTACCGAACGTTCACTCGCTTTCGTTGTTGTGTCCACACCAAACGAACGGATGCACAACCGCAGCGGAGACAGCCGAAGGCCCTCGTTCGGGTTCGCTTGCTTTCGCCATAACATCCACACTCGTTCGTTCGCGTTCGATTGTTAGCCTTCGCTCGCCCTCGTTCGCTTTGTCTGAACCCGAAAATAAACTATTTCTTTAGACATTCACGAAAACTTTAACAGTTATGTGAAATAGCAAACTCATACTGAAGTCTAATACGTGATGTGTGTTAATCTTTTTGCAAGCTTTGTTGTACATCTAAAATCATGTTTTATATTTTTGTATACGTTCCTTAGACCCTAAATCTGAAATATAAATTGCCTAACAGCTGTTTGTACTGTATTACGTTAATAATATTACGTTAGACAAGAAAATCTCTTTGTAAACGGGTATTTTCGACTAAGCTTTATTGTAAAGAGATATTAATGGATATTTTAAATCTTTTGTGTTTGTCTTGTGACCAGCGAGGCCTCTCAGCAATATTGACTCGGGTAGATGTGGATTTTTCCTTTACTAGCTCTATGTTGGTATAATATTATGTTTTTCATTACTCTTACTTGAAAAGTAGGTCTTAATATATAAATATGTATTTTTCATCTTAACGTAACTAATATCATGTTAGTAAAATAATTAATAAACATATAAATAAAAAAATAAGAATTATTTTCGTATTGCACAGAAAATTCAACATCATCAACATCAACAGCCTATGATAGTCCAATGCTGGACATAGGCCTCCCCTAATGAGCGCCATAGAATGCATTACTCATTTGGGGTTTATTGCCCATAATCCCCACGCTGGGCATGCGGGTTGGGGATCGCAGTTCGGTGGAGTTGTTCTGCAGAGGGTGCTGCTGCCCGCCCCCCGGTGTTTTCCCTTAGTCGCCTCTTACGACACCCACGGGAAGAGTTGGGGTGGTGAAATTCTATGCCGGCACCACACGGCAAATATTGCACAGAAAATTATGACACTAAAAACAATCAACTGTTCGTAAAGTAGGTAAAAGTGGATCTATGTAGCACGAGTGCGGCTCACGTCTCACGCCGCTTACATTCATAATGAATTCATCAAACTACGATAGTTTTTATATATTTATGTAAAAATAACCAGTAATTCACATCATTTTTTATTTAATCGCTTTTTAAGTGGATATTCATTTAATGTGCTGTTTGTATGGAACACGATCCACCTAGCATTCAAATAGATTGCGCACTTATTTATTATTCAAGAGCGAAAAGTCATTAAGTCCTAGGTAAGAGTTATTATTTAATTTAATTGTTAGCTAATGACCGGGTTGTCAACTTATTTATAATTTGTTTTATTTATGAATATGAGTCATTGTTCAAGTTTTTTTTGATGATGACGTATATTTGCTTTATCTTACGGATATATGGGATTAAGGTTCCGGCGACACGGATGAATTTCCCAAATATATACAAACGTTATACTAAAATGATTTGTAATTTGAGCATATTTTCAATATGATCTGCTATTATTTGTATTAAAATTGTATTTATATAGGTTTCTATTTTTTTTTTACTGAAATGAAATGAATGCAAATGGTTTTTTTTCAAAGAAGACACGTTTTCTTATTATTTGTGCAGGTTTTCAAAAAAGTTTGTGGCTTGTGGCTCTGTAAATCCCATTCTAATACAAAAAGTTGCAGTACATGGTGAAATATGCTGAAATTGCAAATCCTTTTGGTACTACGTTTGTATGGAAAATTCATTCGTCGCCAGAGCCTTATGTTGGTACATCATCTTCCATTTTGTTTTCATGTTCGTCTGAAATCCGTGTTCTAACCATTTAGCCTTAGGCCTAAAAAATAGCTCATGCGGGCTTTATCATTTTGCTCCATGAATTATTCCGAACTCAAAAGAAACAACGTTTTTGTAAAGGGTTATTATTTCAACGGAAAAAATGTTTGAATTTCGATGCTCGTTTGTTTTTGTGGTCGGCCATTTTGTTTGCTGTTTGTCTAGTAGTGGAACGTTTTATTTACTTCACTACTGGTGCACAAGTAAGGAATTTGTGTAAAAATATACCTAAGTATGTGAAATAACGCCGCTACACAATGAATTTAGATCGGAATGACATGATATGGTTTTCTTGAGAGTAAGAGGTACCTACAGAGCGATACTAAAAAAGTTTTTCTTGAGCTCATATATACAAATAACTTACAGACTTACATCATTCAAATAAAATATTCTTCACAAAAAATATTAGTAGGTATAAAACAAAGTCGCTTCCCGCTCTTTCTGTTCCTATGTATGCTTTGATCTTTAAAACAAGGCAACGAATTTTTACTAATAATATTATAAAGAGGAAAGATGATGATTGATTTATTACATTTTTTACAACAAACAAGTAATTGTTTGTTGTTAAATAACTAAGAATAGGAATAGGTTCCGAAACTACTGGACCGATTTGGAAAATTCTCTCACCATTAAAATGATAAACAAAGACTATAGAACATATTTAAAAAGCTAGAGATCTTTATGAAAACTTCAATAATATTACCCAATGTATTAGTTAGTGTAAAAACTCTTAAAATTCTGTTAAATACTTATGCAAAGCTGGGGCGGACTGCTAGTCCTAGTTACGTGATTCAAGAGAAAAGTTTATAGTATAGTATGCATCCGTGCGAAGCCGGGGTTTTTACCCTAGTAATTAATAAGCAAGGCACGGTTATTATTTATTATTTAATATGAAAGGAGTTAAAAGGTCAAAGTGTCTGGATGATATCGGTAACCTACATCAGCCATCACAACAAATATTAAGACGTGGGCGTGACTGGCGTACGGGGATCCCTCGAACGGTACGATCATAGTACAACTTGCGTAGGTTGAACTTTGTTGAGTTCGTAGAAATTTCTGTGAGCTGTTTACAATATAATAACAGTAAATTAGGTATAAACCGCGCGCAATCCAAGAATTTAACTGAAGATGGTATAGAGTCGTGATTGTTAGGTCTTCTTTTTGTAAGGGATTTGAGTTTGCCTGTTAGCAAAAAAGCGGTAAATTTTATCGTCCAATCAAACATTTGTCCCGAGGCAAGAATCGCAACTGCAACCTACATCGCAGGCGGACCTTCGCCCAGCGCACCACAGAGGTCGTAATATATCTAAAGGTTTTACCAATATACATATTATTATTAACCAGCTTCACCTAGATGGTAATAAGCTTTAAAGAACTAGGGTTTATTGCCACTCTATAGCTTGCTTGTTATAAATAATTGATTTGAACCAGTCTGAATCTAAAAAGCACTTTATTGTCTTGGAATTTATTGATTTTAAATGTCTCACTCATCAAGTAAAAAAGGGGAGATAAGGTCCGAGCTTCTTGACAGTGGATGGCTTAAAATTGTTGCAATACTATTTTCTAATCATAGTTCTGACGCGCACTGTACATCATTTACATTCAATTTCATAAATGAAATGTCTTACTTGCGTATCGATGCGTATTCGGTGGTAATCAATTCAGAGACCTTACTTTGATGCCATTTATGGCGCTAATTAGGGGAGGCCTATGTTCAGCAGTGGACTATTATAGGCTGGTGATGATGATGATGATGATGACTTTGATAAAACTAATGTTTTTACGTAGCTGCATTCGTTTTCGTGCGAACGCGTATCATAAACAATCGAGCTAGCACGTAAATGAATCAGACACGTAGATTTTCTCTTCGATGTGTGCCTAGATGAATAATTTGAAGATTTTGAAGTTTAGTTTGATTTTTTTGCTATTTTTCTCATCGCGATCGTTTCTTTCGAAACATCAAACCGCTCTCGCTTATATTCTTACTGAGCTCCCAAAGTAGCCATATTACTTAGCTTTAGGTATGCTATTAGGTGCTGGGAGCTTGTGGCGTACTGTACTATGTGTTGACAAGTACTCATGAATATTGCGTTCAAAGCAAGCTACAGCTGGCCAAGTAATCCTCACTCAAAGAGATGTTATCTACTTTACCGCAGGTGCATATACACGTCCACTGGTGAAGGTACCCCCTTCCCCCGAAACAACGGGGTTTTGACATAATCATCTAGCTTGGTAGGCGGAGTGGTGATAGCAATGGTGTTATTGGGGGAAGGTGATGCCCTTGAAGGTTCGCCTGCGACAAAGGAGGTTGCGAGTTCGATTCCCATCTCGCTAAACGTACATTATGTACGATCTGAAAATATTTTTAAGGTGTTCTGGTCGTTTTCTATGTATAATAAAAAATATCAATCGTTATGTAAGTATTATACAAAAAACCAAAACTCTTTATTAGTAACACATACTGTATAAGGTACAATTGTGGGCTACCGCAAAAGTTGAAAACAGCGTTGCGGATCAAACGCCTTCCTAATTTTGTATATCACTCATCTTGCACCCATAAAAGAAGCTCGGCTCAGCTTGAGGCTAGATTATAATAACTTTAGCATTTCTCCTGAAACATGACAAATACCTTAACATAACAACTATTCATTCATTCATTCATCACCAGCCTATAATAGTCCACTGCTGGACATAGGCCTCCCCTAATGCCATCTATGGCGCTCATTAGGGGAGGCCTATGTCCATAACAACTATAATTATACCTAATTTTGTATTAATTGTCACGAAGAATAAAGGGCCTTTATTCTCCTGCTTGCCGCCCGGAGCCTCGCAATGGGTAAGGCCGCCTCTATTGTCCAGCATTATTATATTATTATTACTATTCCATTGCTGGTCATAACCTGATACGACTGACTCAATTAGCATAAAAGAGAAGGCCCGGATAAATACTTTTTGTCTCTCAAATTATATTGTCTGTGGATAATGTGGATATGTGTATTCGACTATCCAAAAGCGATTTGCGTGTGGTGGAAAAAAGAAAATGGCTAACCATTACAGACTTGTATTTTGCACGAAACTACAGAAAATTCAATAAACACAAGGCAAAACGGCTTTCACCTGTTCATTTATATGTATAATGAAAAACGCTGGACAATCCACACAGAATGCCCCAAGCTAAGCAGAGCTTGTGTTATGGTTGCTTGATAACTGATATACATAATAAATTACGAATACATAAATATATATTTTTTTACTATACATAGAAAACGACCAGAACAACCTGAACAAATATTCGTAGATAGTACAAATATTCTTCTGGTAGTTTCTGTCATCACTATTCCCTGTTTGGATGGGATGTTCGTAGCTTTAATGCAAAAATTAACTACACAGAAGCAATCTCATTCAACACCGTATTGCCCCATCTAACCAAATCAAAAAACAGCTTTATATCACAACCATTACGGAACAATTTCGAACGATATTACCCGGAGCGCAATAGAAAAAGCTGCGCGGGACTCGATCATGACCCAGAAACGGGTCAAGATCAAACCGTGACGTCACACGCATGCGCAGAGACCACAGTGGAAACGGAAGGACGTGACCTAGAACTCAGTCATTTATAGTACACTGACCAATGGATACTGAATGGTGCCTGATGAATTGTAAAAGCGGGCTATATCATTATATAAAAATATATACAATAAATAATTTTGGACTTCACACAGCATCATCTAGCCAAAAGCTTAGCAGAGCTTGTGTTATGGGTACTTGATGACTGATATAATATTTAATGAAAACGAAAAGAATACAAATTAATGATTTGGTGAGGAAAATAGAAACGCAATTATGAATTTTTCATTTTGGTATTGAACAATATTTAATTGAAAAAATTAAAACTATTTTTCTTCCACAAAACTGTCATTTGTTAAATAAAGTCATAAATGGTCATGTATGGTTTGATTTTGACTCGGATAGGACTAGACTGTTCTGGACCTCTTTTCTACGAGGATTAGGTCTCTATGGTAGAATAGAAAATAATCTCATCGCATTGCCATACATTGCGTACATTATTGAAGTTGAGGGAAATAAATTACACGGGAAAAAAATGCCTGACCAGTAAAGACGTGTATTTTACACTAAATTAAAGAAATAAGATAAAAATAGGACTAATTTTTTTTTATCATAGACCATACAACCCTGGCTGGATAGATAAAATTAAACAACCTTTCTTTTTTAGGCTAACCCCTAGTTAATCAAGTAAGTAACAATTTGTAGTACCTAAAAATGTAAGAAAGAACATAAGGGTAATTAACGAAACCTTTCGAGTAACTTCGATTTACTTAACAAAATAATTATATTCACTTTGAAAAGCTTTTCTAAGGTTTGTTTACCTTGGGTTTGAATAAAAGCTATCGTTATTTCATGTTGCTTCATTACTTACAGTTTCTAGGAGAACAAAATAGTTCTTTTTGAATTTTTTTAAATTGGAATTGCTGTTAAATTTATACCCAAAAGTAAGGAAGAACAAAAGAAAACCTACGCGTTGTGAAATCATTCTATCTTACTTTTTTAGGTCTATTAGTTTTAAGATAAGATATGATAAGATCATTTTATTGTCAACAACATCAGCCTATATCAGTCCACTGCTGGACATAGGCCTCCCCTAATGTGCGCCACGGCGTTATTTCATCTGGGGGTTATTGCCCATAATCCCCACGCTGGGCATGCGGGTTGGGGATTGTTTTTTATTGTCAATAGTTACACAAATACATATATACAAAATATACTTAATTACATGGATAGGCTATGACTTTTTTATGGTTCCGTACACAAAAAAATCTAAAGGACTTCACTATCCCAGCTTTTCCTCTGTAACCGTTATAAGTAGAATTTTAAGTCTATTTTCTCAGACGTAAACAAGTACTTCGGTTACAAGTTCCTCGGTTACAGGTCAAATTGACAGAATATTAAAAAACTTTTGAGTCCTTGGTCGTTTTTCCAATAAAAACTTACAAGGTTCGCTGTCAAACAAAAGTTAAATAAAAGTTTTCTGCGTTACGACTCGTTTATTATTAATTATTAATAAAGGAAGGTCCAAAACCTACTCGTAACTTAAGAGTAGGTTTTGGACATTCCTTTATTGAAGGGCGTTACGACTCACTGTAACAGTATGTACTACGAGCCGTTTAATTAAAATAAAACTGGCTAAGTCCACGCTATATTCGTACGAAATAAATAAATAATGCAGCGCATCAGCATTGCCATACAGGTATTGATATGGATCAGTTGAGCTACCTGTAGTTTTCTTGAAACAGTCAGCAGTTAGCTCAATTGTTTCAATTGTAAATACTAGCTCTTTTTTTATTAATAAAAACTTTTTTGCCATTTTAAAAATAAATAATTTTGGACAATCTACACAGTATCTAGGCCTAAGTAAGAAGAGTTCGTGTTTTCCCACTAAAGCACTGATACAATAATGATGTTTTTATTTAATCTTGTAGGTTTTTATCGGAAAAACGACCGAGGACTCAAACGTTTTTCCATTTGTGCGAACAACCGAACTCCCATGAATTTATAAATTAATTTAATACACTCGAGAGCAATGAATCCGGGTCACTCAAAAAAAAAAAAAATCTCGGAAAGTAAGAATGCTAGCTCGAGAGCAATGAATCCGGGTCACTCAAAAAAAAAAGATTTTTTTTTTTTTTGAGTGACCCGGATTCATTGCTCTCGAGCTAGCATTCTTAAGTGTATTTGGTGGTTATAGCAGCAAGTGAAATACTGTAAATGTTACCTATATGTACAGTTCATAAATTACAGCCTTACAACTGACGGCCAGACAGAGCCCTGTTGGCATTCTTACCTCTAAACATGGGTATTATTTAATGCTATCACAGATTTACATCAAACTTAGATACGAAAACTCTCATGAAAATATAGGTAAGCTTTCTGTAAAAGAGGATTACCGTTTAGGAGATAAACTGGAACATTATACTTGGCTTTGCACAATTCGCACACAGAAACAAACAACCTCTCACCTATCTTCCTTATTTAATAAATAACTTGCGACTTAGCACTCTGTAATTACCAAACCGATTTGTCCAATCGTTGCACTTATCAATAAACCTGATCGAGTCTCTTCAATATGCTGGAACTGTTTTCCAGATTCCCGTTCTAATGCGATTCCAGACCATTATTCCAATTAGCCCCTAACTGGATTTCGGGAACGCGAATTGGGTTACTTCGGTTAGTGGGTAACCTCGTACTTGGCAGTGCAATGGCTTTTATCGTATAATCAGCTGAATGCAGATGAATGCGGCTATAATAAAATTTGGATTTTCTCTAGATTTCAGTCTAGTGCGCCCAACCATTAATTTTACTTTTGACAACTCGTGTGATAACTTTAATTAGTGATTTCGTGATGCCCTATCCTATAATACCTAGCTGTTTCGATTTTTTATGACAATTGATTTATGTTATGAATAAAGTTTTCTAATCTTTTTTTTGAACTTTGTACTAACTTGTACGGCTTAAAAAGTTTCATGGAAATATCAACTTGATTGTTGTTCGTTATATAATCTGTCAATTCAATTGATAACGAAGCTGAGTAAAATACAATTTTACATTTTGGGTATTTTACTATTTATTTTACATAATTACTATTGTTTATCAACCTAAATTCATTAGAACAATCGGTGCGTAGCTATTATCTGCGGCGCGGAATAATTGTTCTAAATGTTTTTCGCATTCGAGTTTGTTTTATCAGTTTTTATACGTACGAGTATTCTTTAATTTTAATATATTTTCCAAGATTCAAGGATAAAGAAAGCCATGTCCTTTGACTTCATAATTAAGCTACGCGACTTCTTTCATTTTATTATCAAGGAAAAAAAATCTTCGCAACTTGAAAGTAATTGACGTTGAAATATTCTCAAATATCGAGCGCGTCAACAAATTTATTAAATAGAAATTAAAAAAGAAGGTGTGTACTTACAGCTTGCTTGCGCTAGTTCATGAATAAACTTAATGAGGTTTCTTATAGGTTTTTACCTACTTTGCTCTTATATACATAATATTTAACCTTTTCAGATAGATGTGTGTTAAGGTTATATAAGTATTTGCCATTATTATTCTATGTAAGTGTGCGAGTTGAATGTATTTACCGAACTAACAAACCGTTTCATGGTTTAAATAAGCTATAGATGAATTAGGTACACACTGTAAAATATAAATTTATGAAAAAAATAAAAAAAAATCTACTGTCTTGATTGTCCAGAATTATTTATTTGAACATTTAGGTCCAGTATTATTTAATATATTCATTAATGATATTACTAATTGTTTGTACCATACATCACCTTACATTTTCGCCGATGACCTTAAAATCTCCCGTATAATTAACTCTGAGCTCGACTCTGCTTTACTCCAACAAGATCTAGACAGCCTACATCAATGGTGCTGTGACAACAAAATGCATACCAACACGGATAAATGCTATTTTATTAAATTTACACGGAAACATAAACCACTAAAGTCACATTATAACATAGGGGGTGTTCCCATACGCGAAGTGGATGAGATCAGGGATCTGGGCGTCATACTGGACAAAAAACTAACATTTATACCGCACATTGATAATATCACTAAAAAAGCTTCTAAAATGCTGGGATTTATTATTAGGAATGGCAAAATGTTTAAAACATCTCAAACAAAAGTTTTATTGTACAATACTTTGGTTCGCAGCATTCTTGAATATTGCCCTACGGTATGGCGGCCGCATTATGCTACTCATATATAAAAAATTGAACGTGTCCAGAAACGGTTTACTAGACATTTAGCTTACACGGCTAGGAAGTCTAAAATACTTCGTTCATATTCGGACCGCCTTGAATATTTTAAAATGACATCTCTTGAAAAACGCCGTACTCAATTGGATCTTATCTTTTTATATAAACTTTTAAATAACCTAATTAACTGCCCTCCGCTTCTCAGTAAAATTTGTTTTAAAGTCCCTCGTAGAATTCCCCGTAAACCAATCCCCCTCCTTGACCCACCACGCCGTTCGACAGTCCTCGGAAAAAACTCCCCTATATCCAGGATAAGCAAATCATTTAACATCAATTGCGCTCAAATCGATATTTTTTCGATAAAGCTACCAATATTTCGCAAGTTCTTAACTGTGAACTTGTCAAGCAACCCTAAATAAGTCATTTATTATCACAAACAATTCTATTTTCAAAAGAAAATAAATTATAAGACAATCCACCTAAAATTAGCTGATAAGTCTTTCTTTAAAGTTATCTTCAAGAATAACACCATCTCAATCTATTGTTAATTGTTAAACTTACCGTTATAGTTCTATTATTAACCAACTGTTTTCCTTTGATTTCCTTATCTATGAATTAAAGTTTTTATAACATTCAAATATTGTATTGGAGATGGTGTAATTGTAATTTGGTTATTTTTAATGTATTTTTATTGTTACATAAGTACCTAATATACTATCTTTGTTACCTTAGTTATTGTTCTTCTGTACATTTACTATTAAGCATGCAGTGTTTACCTATAATTGGTTGTACAATTATCTACTTTAAGGAGCTTGTATTTATTATTGTAAGATTGTAACACCCGCTGGTAAACCAAATAAATAAATAAATAAATAAATAATTTGTTAATGCACAGGCATCAAGAAAAATATTTGACCTTTGTAATAGAGATCCTACGCTCATAGCTATTTGCCCCAATAAATCTTGATTAGACCTAGTTAAACCATGAATTCTCATTTCTTTTCTTCTATGCGTTGGCTTACTATGCTAATTTTGGCAATATAAAATTTACTAAGGCTCTCTTTTGACAAAGTCAAGTGATGCGAAACTAAAAAAATACCATCTAGTGAACTTGCTGCGCGTAATATTTGTTATGGAATCAGAATACAAATAGGTTATAGTAATTGATTATTTTGATAAAACTAAAAACGGACTTCGATTTCTTTATTTTATTATGTTTTGTGGGATCAATAAATATTAAAACCGAGGATTAAAATTTGTTAATCCATCGGGATCTTTCTAGAAAGAGAATAATGATCGTAAATCAAACCTGCATAAAAAAACATACAGTCTTATTATATAAGGAAAGTACTCCTATTTTTGATTTCGGATAAGGTGAATAGGTACCTCAATTATTGAGTTTTCTTTTCAATTGTTATTGTCTTTGCTCACAATGTAATAGAGATTTATTTTTGAATTACTCTATCAGTCATATACATAAATTTTAAATAAGGAGTACTTTCATACATTTTATTTAAAAAATTCGTGAGTTTCGTTTCTACGTGCTACTAAATATTACAGATTCATTTGAAAATTAATGAAATATTTAACAAAGCTAAACTTTTCAAAGGTCTTTTATGAATATTGAATGGTTTGATCGTGACTTATTGCAAAGAATCGTTAAGAAGTAGCCATCAACGGATCCTTACAATTTTTAAAGATCACTTTCTCCTATTTTTAAGGTCACATCACATAATAACTATAATATAAATGGATTTATTACAGAGCCTTTATACAGAGTGTCATATTTTTCATAAAATATTTTTAAATCTTTTACTATTGTTGATCCGACAATAGTAAAAGTGTAAAAACATCTAAGACTTAACATATAAGCTTCTTTTACGGTTCGCGAAACCCTGGCTAGAAGCTTTTCCTTTACAAAGTTACTCTTCTTAAAAATTCGACCTTGTTCAAAGAAATTTATCCTCATTCACCTGAAGCTTACAAACCTGTTGTACTTACAATCCTGGCACAAGGATGATGCGTGCGCAGTCAGGAAGCAGTCATGACCTACTGGGGAAGATCCGGGAGCGACCTTAACCCGGCTGAGTGACCTTGACCTGGCTCAGTGAATGCATCATCTAAGAAATGGAGAAAAGACGGGAAAAGGTTCCTTATATTGCCTCAGTAGCGGGGCTTCGCAAGGGTATTTAATAAAAATTTCTAAAGTTATAAGTTTTTTCACACCAACACATGTTGAGTTTATTGTTATTAGTGTGTTAGTTGTTTATTTTTTATTACATTTTTATAAGATGTTTTTTTAAAACTGTAACTGTAAGCCTGTTAGTGCAAATAAATTATTTTGTTCTTATTCTTTTTATTGAAATGTTCATACGATTCCATAACTATTTTGAAAATATTCTATAGCCTTTATCAATAAAATCTAATATCAAATAAAATCAAATTTATCGGATAATGTAGGATACCAGTTGAGAAATAATTTTCGAAATTAGAATTCTATATTATGCCTGACTATAGAATAGTCTTTTTTCCCGTGTAAGTACCCGTGCGAAGCCAGGGCGGACCTCTAGTAAATTATAATTTTAATGAGACCGACACCATGCAATTGTCGACGGTTTGTTTATTTTAATCACAAGCACTTTACGTACTTAACTTACTTTAAGTACTAACCACGAATACACCTCTCAGGTGTGGATTCAAAGATACGATAGCGCGAACAGAGTCCATCCAAAAGAGGTTTATACGATACCTGCAGTATACAGTTTGTGTTTATTTACCAGACTATGTGACAAATGCTGCGAATTTCGCTTTCTCTTCCACAAAAGAAAGAGCCTAGGCTAATTTACTTCCATAATTAAATTAGCAAACAGGTCTGTTTCTTGCCCGGAGCTGTTTGAGCACAAAAACTGCGCACATGCATGGTGCAGGTAGATTATTCATGCCATTAATTAACGAAGAGAATTCAAATATTTAATCGAATAAAAGAATTGCAATTAGTATTTACACTTATATTTATTATTACATTTATTACTTATACCTAATACTAGAAGAAGAAATGTTAAAAGTAATAGATGTCAGTGTAAACGTCGAGTAAATTCCTAACGCTTAATTAATGATAATTTATGTTCATTTCTAAGCTATGTTACATTTTTTACCTAAATTTACTGTTTATTCAGTATTTTTCGATATTATTAGTTAATGTTTTTTTCCAATAAGGCATTCACTTGCTTTGTATTATGCTATTTTAAAGTATACCTATCTGCAGAAATCATAATCGTAATTATCCATTAACAAACATACACTGGTCTAGGTCTATCTATATATCTATATAGGAATGCTATATTATATATAGGCATGGTCTATAATTTCATAAGAATGGTATATACCTAGCTATAAGTTAGTTGCTCTGCAATCTAATATAAAATATTGAAGAAGGCTCTCACCATTTTATTGGTCGGCAAAGCAAAAAAAGAAAGAGGATCAGTAGATATCTCCTACAGGTTTGGTAATAAACAAAAAATTGATCCGGGGATTATCCCAAATAATCAATTATGTATTCTTAAAAAAAATTAATAAAAAATTTGCAGAGCAGTCCTACGGCTATGATTTTCAATTTCCATAGTAAATGATTTAACGGAATATTTATCCCCTCAGCTATTCAGACACAGTCCTATTCTCCGAGAGGAAATCCGACATTGTAAGGGGAAGCATTAAAGGCAAAGGGCGCATGGAACTCGTTTATCATCGCTGTAGCAATAGAGGTGTCAATTGATTTATGTTAGGTTTCTAACGATATTTTGAGGCAGGTATTTGTTACTGATTTACGGAGCTTGTAAAGGTTACTTTTACGGTTTCCTGATCGTTTTCGAAACCCTTAAAAAAGCCCAAAAAAAGAAGAAAAATCAATCTCTGATATATTTTTATTTATAAATAATTCTACGCTCTTCTGGTATCTAGTATTTGCCACGTCTTAAATGTTTTTGCGCAAAAACTATATTTGGTTGGAGATCTCATAGCATTAAAAAAGACTCTTTAATTAGATGACGAAAAACACTAAAATTATTATTTTGTTTAAAATTAATGACTGGTCGGAATGCCAATAAACACCAAACAAGAATAAAATAGTATTTCAAAACCGCGAAGCGAAAATTGAAAAAGTAAATCTGAATAACCAACATAAAGTGTTTGTGGTCAGTGTTGATGGAGCTTCTACAAAACTCCAAGTGACTTGCAAAATTGTCTTTAAATAAATTACAACAGATTGTAAAATATTCTCTAAAAAGGCTTTCTATAAAATAACAGATAATCTAGCTAGACGATAAAAAGTTCGGGACGAGTTTTGCTCAAACTTGAAAACTGACAACCTAACAAGGTAAAGGTTTTTTGTTTTCTGTATTTTATCTTAAATGCATTAAAATATACAAAAAATCTAATTGATCTTTATTTCCCAGTTAGACTCGTGTAATTTTATTTTGATTTCGTGACCTATTGAAGAGTCCTGTAAAGTGGAAGAAAATAAAGCAATTCGTTATTTTGATGCCTATGCCCAACAGTGGTCTTTTGTGGCGCAATCATGATCGCTGTGGTTTCTGAACGGCATTTTGACACCATGTCATTAATTGTGTTTACACATCTTTCCATTTTGAACGCAACGGATTGTTATTGGAAAGTTACATATGAAAACGTTTCTCTTGGCAACATTGCCCTCGGCGTCAAACTTTGCCCCACTCGCTAAGCTTTCGCCGATAAAAGCAAAACAGGGTAATGAAGCAACACTGTATAGATATAAAGGCGGGTGCTGACTGATGTTACGGCATGATACGTTACGCCGTGTAAATTCGTCTCGTTGCTCGTTGCGAGCTAATGTTAATATAATTTTCTTATTGAGCCTTTTATTTTATTTATTACTTTTAATTTATAATGTGCAAGTATGTGAGTGAAAATACAAATTATTAATGAAAATGTTGTCTTATTCTCTCAATCAAAAGAAAAAATTATATACGTGTAAGTCAACTTATATAGATAGGTTATTTATGCTTTGTGTTTCTATATATCCACGCCCGGGCTCCACCTGGAAACCAGCGTAGCATCAGGCCTAGCCAAATACAAATGCTGAGGTGGGGACCTTTTTTGACGATCTTTATGCCTATCTATACTTAAATTTTCTCTCTTCTGTTTCTATATAGTACTTATTGAGTAACTAGTTTGTATATATATTTTTAATGGGTAATTAAATACTTTCTTTGTTTTTTCTTTCCCAATACTGACTGCACCAAAGATCGCGGTGTAACATTACGCGCCGTAGCACCCGACAGTAACCGGCTTAATGATTCGACTCCAACGACAATGTTGCTATAGTATAAATTGCGAATAATGTCACTGTTTTGGGGCAGAATGTCGAGCGAGAATACTAATTTTACTGATGTTTTCGTAACTAGATTGCCGTTTTATAAATTCAATTTACTAGTGCGAACTATCAACTCTTTGTTAATCAAAAGTTTACTAATCATGGGTATATTCGCCAAACAAGAGTTTGTCATAATCATAACGCTTGGCAGGTGTATTATATTATATTATTATATATACTTGCTGTACATCGTCACATTGCTAAACAAGAGTTTGGCATAATCAAAACTAGAGATCGGATATTCGAATGCAAGTAAAGTTGAGAGTTTGGCTATTATGGAAAGCACTTTTTTATCTACCTAAAAATCCGCGATCCTTATTCAAATTTAAGTGGATGTGATTCTCCCATCTCTAGTCTAGCGCTAGAAAGGTGTATTGCTCTACATCGTCATATCGCCCCAAACAAGAGTTTGTTATAATCATTACGCTTAGCATGTGTATTGCTGATCGCAGTAAAGGTATTAAAAAAAGGAAAACTGGAAACTGTTGCCGTTCACTGGTACTTTCTCTTAGTTTATTCTTACGACATCTACGGCTTGAGATGGAGAGATCGCATTTATTTACATTTAATTAATTTAAGTTCATTGCATACATATCAGTGATTGGAATAGGTAGTGCATTTTAGGGTTAACGACCTCAAACATTTATCAATGGTACGGCTACGCCCCGGGGTTCCATACAATCAGCCAACTGATTATTGCCAAGGCACAAGCTTTCTTGATTACAGGGTCTGTGCTTTAAAATACTCTGAAAAAACCTTGAACGATTAATTCATGTGATAAAATCTATTATAGAAACAAAAACTTATATACCTACTATAAATAATTTTGCTTAAATACAACTGTTTGAACTTTTCCTTGAAAGAAAGATCCGTGTAAATTATAAAAAAGAATGAAAATAATTTATATCTGGTCTTATAGTTTGTTTCAATAGCTTTCAGTAAATGTTACTCAAATCATCCTACGTAAAAGTATTCAATCGTAAGATGTAAAATAATAAGTAAGGACCAAACGCCACGCGTTCATACGCATTGGATCAAAGCGATGCGCTTGACGCTAGAGTCATAATGTCAAAACGTAAAAGCGTTCAATCGTATGACGTAAAATAATAAGTAAGGACCAAACGCCACGCGTTCATACGCATTGGATCAAAGCGATGCGCTTGACGCTAGAGTCATAATGTCAAAACGTAAAAGCGTTCAATCGTATGACGTAAAATAATAAGTAAGGACCAAACGCCACGCGTTCATACGCATTGGATCAAAGCGATGCGCTTGACGCTAGAGTCATAATGTCAAAACGTAAAAGCGTTCAATCGTATGACGTAAAATAATAAGTAAGGACCAAACGCCACGCGTTCATACGCATCCGATCAAAGCGATGCGCTTGACGCTAGAGTCATAATGTCAAAACGTAAAAGTATTCAATCGTAAGACGTAAAATAATAAGTAAGGACCAAACGCCACGCGTTCATACGCATCCGATCAAAGCGATGCGCTTGACGCTAGAGTCATAATGTCAAAACGTAAAAGCGTTCAATCGTATGACGTAAAATAATAAGTAAGGACCAAACGCCACGCGTTCATACGCATCCGATCAAAGCGATGCGCTTGACGCTAAGGTCATAATGTCAAAACGTAAAAGTATTCAATCGTAAGACGTAAAATAATAAGTAAGGACCAAACGCCACGCGTTCATACGCATTGGATCAAAGCGATGCGCTTGACGCTAAGGTCATAATGTCAAAAGGTTAAGGCTCCGGATGAATTTCCCATAGAATCGTAAAACCGAAATGATATTTAATTTGTGAATTGTTCACCATGTTTCCATTATTTGTATTAGAATATTATTGACTTAGTTTCCTGCAAAAAGGTTTTTGAAAATACTTATCTACACAAATACTAAGAAAACATGATGTGTTCATTTTTAAATAAAAAATGTGATTAGGTAATTTCATTTCAGAAACGTGTCTTGTAAAAAAATGTGTTAGGGACCTGAGATGTAGTTACGAGTATGTAATCTAGTATTAAGTACTAATCTGTGGTATAAATGTATTAACGTGTCTTAATAAACAGAGAGTCATCATCTAGATTTCAGAGGTTTCACTCGCCTCCGACGCCAATCCTTACATGGCGACCCTGCCAACTCCTTACATGGCAGATAAATACAGTTATAATATAAATGTATACTAAAAATATGCTCAAGTCACAATTAATTTGAGGTTGTAAGGGAAATTCATCCGTCGCCGGAGCCTTAAGATATATTTAAAAAAACAAGGTTATTATTTATGATAATGTTTGAGCTGTAAAGGCTGGCCTTGAATAAATAACTAGTAAATAGATAAAGATAACTCAAATGGGATGTGCCGTCAACATTCATCAGGGCCATGTCTGAAGCGGAAGGAAAAGTCGAAATAGAATTTATTACAAAGCGTTTTTCGGTTACGTTATTTACCACTCGAAAGTGACAATAAACGGTATAAAAAGCATAGATGCTATCATAAGGCTTGCGTGACAGTAATTAACGTAGAAACGTGACGAAACCCTATTCAGTCAGAGTTATTTTGTCTGAATTGGTTAAAATTTACATTTACCGGAAAGTTTTTCTCTGAATTTAATTCTAAAAATCTGTAGATAAATTTTAGAATTGCATATAATGTCCATTACACACTAAATGTATGTTTCTATCTTACCAAAAATATATTAAAATGGTCCATTAAATGAAATGAATTCAGCTGAGTAAAAAGTACTTTCTATACTTTCTCGTTTTTTGACTAATTACAAGTTAAAAAAAACAATCAATTTTTTTTTATTTTAATATTAAAATTTTAGAGTATCTAAAGAAATACTTCTAGGCTTCTTGATAAAACAAAAATACAAACTATAAATTAACTCGGTCTTGTAAAAAAAATCCTCAATTCAGTGTGCCAGAAATTAAAACTAAGTATTTATTTAAGTTTTTATTTTTAAAAATGTTGTTGTAAACCTAATTAGTGCTGTGTCATATTATGACATTCGTTCCTTGTTTTAATTTGAGAGCTTTTTCATAAAGGCGTTTCTAAATGAGGTTTATGTCAACCAGGGATGTAATAAGGTTCTTAAAGCAAGTGCAGATTAGGTTTTCGATTTTTATTATTTATTTCTTTAACAAAATCAGCGGCCCTGAGGCAAGTACGGTTTGTAAATTTACTACCTTTAGCCATATCTTTATTATTTTTATATTAATTTTTATGACTATGATCTATTTAGAACTTCTCAAAATAACTACTACAAATGTGTTTATTTTCTCAAATTTTTACATTAAAACGTTTTAGTATTTTAAATAAAAAAAATACTAAAACGTTTATGTAAATTCAATTCCATCAAAAATTAAATACACGTTTTCTTATTATTTGTGTGAATAGGTAAGTATTTTCAAAAAAGGAACATAGACGAATACTATTCTAATACAAATAATAGCAGATCATGATGAAAATAATATGCTGAAATTACAAATAATTTTGGTATAACGTTAGTATAGAAAATTCATCCGGCGCCAGTGCCTTAAGTATACACCTAAGAAAAAAATAAACCTGAGAACTGAACGGTAATCGTCCTAAGTACGTCCCTCGACCAGACACAACAATAACAATGAATCACACAAATGCTACGAAGCGTATTTTTTACGACGGCATATTTTACAATTTTACCCAGAAATCACTTGCAAGGTTTTATAAAAAACAATTTAGAGTCAACATGGAAAATGGTTTTTGTTTTAATAAAATGCTGATTATAAGTGTGTACAAGGATCTAGCCAAGGTAAAAGGACCTTTAGGGTCAGTACTATATAGTTGTTATGTGCTTTGTACAAAAGTATATTCCTAAAAATTTCGATTTCGACGGGACATGAACCCGCGACCTTCGGAGAAATAAGTAGCACATACCATAGTACGGGATGTGCTACTTATTTCTTAAAGACTACCACGACCGCGAGAAGTAGCCTACGCACCAAAAATCTTAAAATTTATTTATGTGACTAATCGAAAATCAACATCAGTTAGTAATTTCAAGAAAAATAATAAAAAGATATTCCGCACAAAATAAAAAATAATAATAATTAGAGGCATCATCGAAATTCTTATGGCTGTAGGTAGGTACTTAGTTAAACCCTGTTTGGATTTTCTCGCAAGAATAAAATGCATATTCAAATTCACTTTGCAGTATCTATTCAAATTCAAATCTACTACGGTTAAATTACAGTAGTAAAATACGAGTCTCTAACGTAAAATACACTCGTTTTATTATATATTGCGATAGTTCAAAGGAAAGTCTGTCTGAAATAATTGATAAATGTTTGAAATAGGAGAAAGGAATATAAATCACTTTGCCAGGTTAATGCACCAAAGTTATCACTCGTCATGATTTTATGATGGATATGGATTGCCATCTTCAAACGATATCAGTCCATCCCTGGACATCGGCATCCTCGAATGAGCGCCATAGCGCCCTGTCTTCAGCTTGTCTTATCCAGCATATGCCAGCAGTGTTTCGCAGATCGTCATCACCTGGCCGGAGGGCGTCCTACACTACGTTTACCGAGTCGCGGTGACCACTCAAGAACACCCCAGCGTTTATCGGTTTTTGTTCAAAATACACATAAGGCTGCTGCCCTTCTTCTGGTACGTTCCATTTGGAAGATAATCGGACTGTACAAAATACTTTGATCTCTTTGTGGTGCGAAGCGACAACGAATTTTGGTTAGGAACGCCGAAAAAATATTATTTTGTTTGATATGGGTGGAAACGATGACATTTTTTGGTGTGAAACGGCAAAAATTAATTTCTGGTGACAACCTGTGTGGTGTGAAACACCGATACACCATGATATGGGTTAAGTTGACAGGGTCATTTCTAACACTGCAAATTCATAACCAACCTTTATTGTTGAAAACTTTTTATAGCATATAAAATTCTACAGTCCATTAAGACGAAAGGTAATAAAAATAAAGAAGAACGTTGCAGGTGCGTTGTGCTTCAGTGAACTTCGGACTTTATTTCTAAACTTTGCAGTACAAAGTTAATATAACATCAAAGTGAATTTTCAACTGCAGATATTTCTCAGGGAGTTCTAGTCGTTTTCTATGTATAATAAAATAAATATCTATATATGTAATAATATTGTATTATGTAGTATATCAGTCATCTAGTACCCATAACACAAGCTGGGCTAGATGATGCTGTGTGGATTGTCCGGCATTATTTATTTAGCTATTTAATTACATCAATAACTCTCCTTAAAAAATAAGCACACAGACCAGTCAAACTTTATACCATAAATTATCATTAAATAATCGGTCTTCTGTTCCATCGGATTATGACAGTGAGGGAATGTACCTGTGTTTGTACACGCACTTGGACACTACAATATTTCCCGCGTACATGGGTACTGTTTTGAGCCGCGGCGTGGCCGGAATCTTTATAGAAAGAAGGAAAAAAATACAACATAAGTACTACCTAATATTATTATTCGTTCTACCTTTTTATTATTTTTACTACCTCTGAGGGTTATGTCATTCGAGTGTTTCCCATTTATGATATTTACTTTATTTCCTCAAAGCATACATTCTAGCTGAAGTAATTTTGATAAATCTATACAAATATAAATACAAACACAAATATAATATTGAGAAGAAAGAAATTGGTTTTAGTGACTAATGAACTGATTTGAATAAGAGATCCTATATGATCCGTGCTATAGATATATTTCAAAAGTTAGGGATTCGTATGAAAACTTCAATATTGTTACTCAACGTGAGTTGCGTGTCAAAATTTACTGCCAGTGAGTTATAAAAATAGTCATCTGGACTCCTACTTAGCTACATTTTGTAGGCTTTTTAATTTGCAAAAAACATTGAAAAGACGGGCGCTTTTTTTTTACATTTTTATCGACTGTTTATGAAAATTAAAATCTGTTTTTTTTTTTTTCAAAAAATTTGACAGGTGTTTGGTTTAACCCGTTACAAGAACGTTAATTACAATTTAACGAAATAACAATTATAAAATCAGGTCCAACTATCATTTTGCTAGGGAGGGACACCCTTAGGGTTCATTCACACATGGTTTAGTGTTATCTCTGGGCAAACGAACTGTTAGTTTTACGAGTTGTCAGGTTTTAGAAAGTTCCCAGATTGTTTTAGTTTAAATGATAAGATAAGATAAGATAAACGTTGTTTTAAAGAAGCAAGTCAATAAATAAGATGTTGTTACAAAATAAAATATTAAGAGACCAAAAAAAAACTTATAAACTATTAGTAAAGTGAATTCAAAGTACATACATTTTTATTATATAGGGCAGCATACACTAAAATTAGTTTATTTAAGTACATTACCTATTTAAAATTAATCTAATTGTTATATATAAAAATAAAATAAAATAAAATTCTGTAGGCATTTTATTTTATTTTTCTCCCGTTTAATACAAAAATTCACACGGAAATTCCCCGTGATTCTTTCGTACCAAAGTATCAAATACCTAAAGCGATTATCGTACATGTCTCCCCAGTTAGTTTCAGAGCTAAGCCCGTAAATCCAGATAAATCTAAACTTGTGTAGTTCATTTCAACTTGCGTAGGTCATTGACCGATCTAAAGCTTTTAGTTCTTTGGTGTACTTTACAACCGTACGATAAGATTTTTTAAATTAAGTCAAGTTCAGAATTTATGTATAACATTACTTTACTAATGTTATAAAGAGGAAATAATTGTTTACTTGTTTGGATTAAATAGGGTCCGAAAATACTGGACTGATTTGAAAAATATTAAAAAAAAATTAATCCTACATTACCTATCCCTGTTGAATGTAGGTTATAGAATTTTTACATGTATAATATGTCAATTTATATATTTTAACCCAACGTGGTATGGGTACAAATTTATAATATTAGGTCCTTACATATGAAATTGGCTTTTTGTATGGGAGGAACAAAAAGTCGAATATTTTTTAATATAATATATTTAATTAATCAAAGTATGAACCATTATTTTCTATGCACTTTTGCCATCTTATAGGTAGTTCATTGATCCCTTTACTAAAAAAACCAGTCGGACGGGAATCAATAAAATCTTTGAAGGCGATTTGGACTGCCCCATCGGAGTTGAATTTTTTCCCTTGCAAGAAGTTATCCAAATTTCGAAAAAAATGGTAATCTGTTGGAGCAAGGTCCGGGGAGTACGGAGGATGTCTTAGACTTTCCAATTGAAGCTCTTCTAATTTAGTAGCCGTCTGTTGCGCAGTGTGTGGTCTAGCGTTGTCGTGAAGCAGCAGTGGCGTGGAGCGATTGACCAGCCTAGGTTGTTTAGCCGCTAGCTTTTCCATCATGGTTTGCAATTGCTGACAATAGACATCAGCCGTAATAGTCTGGCCAGATTTGAGAAAACTGTAATGAACAATACCGGCACTAGTCCACCAAACGCTTACAAGTAACTTTTTTGGGGTTAATTTTCGCTTGGGGCAGGATTTGGCTGGCTGGCCAGGATCCAACCATTGCGCTGAGCGCTTCCGATTATCGTAAAGAACCCATTTTTCATCACAGGTAATGATTCGGTTTAAAATACCTTCATTATTGTGCCGGTTTAGTAATGTAACGCAGCAGTCGACGCGCGTTTGCCGGTTTGCTTCAGTCAATTCGTGAGGTACCCACCTTTCAAGCTTTTTAATCTTCCCAATTTGCTTCAAGTGAATTAAAACAGTTTTATCACTAACACCGCAGCCTGCAGCTAACTCGGACGTGGTTTGCGATGGATCCGCTTCCAAAGAGGAGAAATTTGTGATTAAAGTGGCCAGTACGAAAAACGCCAATTTCATATGTAAGGACCTAATATTTGTGCGAAAATCCGTGCGAAGCCGACGCAGACCACTAGTATGTAACCAATAAATAACAAAGATTGCTGGAAAATTCACATAGCATCATCTAGCCCCAAGCCAAGCACAGCTGTTATAATAGTACTAGATGATTGATATCTATATCTATATCTATACTAATATTATAAAGAGGAAATATTTGATTGTTTGTTTGTGTGTTTGTTTGTTTGTTTGAATTGAATAGGCTCCGAAACTACTGGACCGATTCGAAAAATTCTTTCACCATTAGAATCCTAAATTTTCCCTGATGAACATTATGCTATATACTATTTTCAAAAAAATTAGGGATCTGCATGAAAAAATTCGATAATTAAACCGTGTGCTATGTATTCAACCTCTTTCTATTATGGCGCGAAGCCATAATAGAAAAAGAGGTTGAATATACATATAGCGCACGGTGCTTGCTTTTTCTCTACGGTCATGGAGTTTCGAGACAATGTCAAAAACCCCAATGCTGTTAAAACAAGTACGACAAGTGCGAGTGTAACTCGCGCGCCGAGGGTTTTGAACTTGTGTCGTTTAGGTAGGTAAGTACGTATATGACGACCTGTTGGCGCGGTGGGCTTACAACGCAGGAGGTTGCGGTTTGATTTCTGCCTCGGGACTAATATTTGTAGGATATTCAGATTATTTGTTCGGGTGTTCTTGTCCTTTTCTGTACACAAAAATAAATCATCTAATGTTATACTTATACTTTATTAAGTATAAAAGCTATCGTAGTAATACTAATAACACAAGCTCTGCTTAGCTTGTGGGTAAATGATACTGTGTGGATTATCTAGGATACATATCTCTTCTCAAAAATTTTGAGAACAACGGTTTTGGTGCGCTGTGGAACTACTATAACAGTTACTACAGAGATTAGTGGGTAGGTAAGTGGGTTGGTACCTACAATTTTTTTTCGACGTTTTTCAACCTATTTCACTAAGTATGAAACTTAGACGATTTTCAAAACCTGTTTTGAATTGTCGAAATCCATACCTTTGATTTGATATTACTCTTAATGAAATAGCCCCCATTGTATGAAAATAAGTTTTTTGACCATATTTCAAAAAGTATTATATTTACAGACTTCTCTATATTTTTCCTGTAAAATATAGATCTATATCTACAAAAGCTTAGTACATTTTACATCAATCACTCTGCAATCTTCGGAGATAAGGGGGGGGGAATGGTCAATTTTTCGACCTTTTTCAAAATATTTCGAAAAGTATAAAACTTATCGAAATTTCAAAAACTGTTTTGGAATGTGCAAATTGATACCTTTCATTTGATACCCCACTTGGGGGGGAAGTCTCCCCTTCAGAAAATTATCCCCCCCTTTTTTGACCATATTTCAAAAAGTATTACTTCTACAGACTTATCTATATTTTTCCTGTAAAATATAGATTCATATCTACAAACACTTTGTACATATCACATCGATCGCTCTGCAATCTTCGGAGATAGAGGGGGGGTACCGGTCAATTTTTCGACCTTTTTCAAAATATATCAAAAAGTGTAAAATCTATCGAAATTTCAAAAACTGTATTGAAATGTACAAACCAATACCTTTCATTTGATACCCAACTCGGTGGGGTAGTCACCCCTTCAGAAATTTTTCCCGCCCTTTTTTGACCATATTTCAAAAAGTATTTTTTTTACAGACTTCTCTATATTTTTCCTGTAAAATATAGATCCATATCTACAAACACTTGCTACATATCATGTCGATGACTCTGCAATCTTCGGAGATAGGGGGAGGGGAATGGTCATTTTTTTGACCTTTTTCAAAATATTTTAAAAAGTATCAAATCTACCAAAATTTAAAAAACTATTTTGAAATCTACAAACGAGTACCTTTCATTTGATACCAATTTTGACTTTGTACGGCCCATTTAAAATTTTGATTTCAAAAGTATGGAAAATCTTCATTTTGATTTTTCATTTATTTTTATTTATTTTTCTATAAATATGTGCGGGCGCACAAAATGTATTATTATTTCAAATTTCAAGTCAATAGCTGCAGTAGTTTCTGAGATATTAAGGATTCAAAACACAAAACAGACCCAAAGCGATTTCATAAGGGTTTTGCAACCGATGTCAAAACCCTAAAAAGTAAGGGATCCGTATGAAAACTGTGAAACCCACCATGTTCGTGTGTATTATTTCTGAAATTTTTGATTAATACCCGTGCGAAGCCGGGGCGGGCCGCTAGTGCTTGATAAATTATATCGCTTCATCTTTGTATACCTAATTCGTAGTGAGACTATATGGGTTATTCCCGCTCGTCCCCTCGTTTCGTCCCCTGAGGGGACGAACGGGAAGTAAACTTCCCGCTGGCCCTCGCGTTATGACTAAACATCATTTTCATTAAGCATTGAGACTAATTAGCCGTTAGTCAAATAAGCGTTAAGACTAATTTGCCGTTAGTCTAGATAGCTTTAGACCGAGTTCTTAATAAGTCAAAATCGCGTTTGGCCTAAAAAGTCTTATAATTTTTTTTTTAATTTATAGATAGATATTTTTATGAGCATAAGATGACTCTATACTTAGGTATTATTAAAAAAAGAAGTAAATATATACATATAATATACATGGTACGCAGGTTTTATTATTGAAATTTTCATAAAAACGTTATTTTGAGTGCTAAAATAAGATGTCACGCACATTCAGATAAAACTTTTCAATTCCGTAAAAGGCTGGTTTAGAAAATAATACTTTTAGTACATTCACTCCACTTAACGAATTAAAGTTTCATGCCTGAAAATAAAACTGCCTTCCCTGGATAAGAGCTGGCCTGATGTTAGGTAGTAAAAAATACCAGAAAAGTCACTAAGTTCTGGCTTCTTAGGGCCTACTCGGAAAACAAAAATTGGACTTCTGTTTTATTTGTTGGCTGGCCATCTGATGTTAGGTAGTAAAATATACCAGAAATTGCCCATCACTAAGTTCGGCTTCTTTGGGCCTACTCGGAAACAAAAATTGGAATTTCTGTTTTAGTTGTTGTGCAATACATAGATGGGTATGTCAATGGCATAAAGATAACGATTGCGTAAAAACTAATCAGATTTTTTAGAAGATTTTAGTTTTACGAGTACGTGCCTTTGTCAGTTTTGTTACAGTTATCTGAGGTCTAATTTCATCGTTTCTGTAGACGAAGATTAACAAAACTAAGTTTAGCGTGATCGAGTTAAAATATATATATAATACCTACTGTGTGTCAGCTCTTGAACTCCTGCCACCTTGAACCGGATCAACTTTATATCCATAAAATAAAATGATCGTTTAACGCGCTAAACTAAGTTTATCTTATACTAGCGGTCTACCCTGGCTTCGCACGGGTATTTAACTTAGATTATAAACTTTAAACCTTAAATTTTTTTGATAATATTCTATTGCCTATTTTCATCGGGGAAAATGTAGCGTTTTTGAGTAGTTTCAGAGCCTATTCAGTCCAAACAAACAAATAATCAAAAATTTCCTGTTTATCTATTAGTAAAGACTATAGCAACGGTAAAATTAAAACCTTTAAAAAGGTATGTGATTCGACTGTAAACTATTTCAATTAAAGTTACTCATGGGGTTGCCACTATCACGAACTTTAGCCGTTGAGAAAGTAATACATAAGACCAAAACCAGTAAATAGCTAAGCAGAGCAGTCAGATTATACATAGTGACCAAAACATTGTCCGGCATTCTTAATTTATTATTTATTAAACGTGTCGCAAATCACATTGGCTATGTAAATAAGGCGGCCACTGACCGCCGCCGTCCGCCTACGAGGTAACCGAGACGGTCAAATATTTGTTATTTGCAAACCCCGAGGTTGACCACTCAGCATTACACCTTCAAATAAAGCAAATTTATTTATTTTAAGTATAAAACCCATTTCAATCACGTTAGTAATCTATTAGCATAAGGCCTATTACCCACTGCGACACGCGTTTAAAAGCCTCTATTCATTCGCACGCGAAGACGGGAATCATGATCCCGTTTGTATATAAAGTTATTGAAATATAAAATCTGTGTTATCTTAGTTATTCTCTACTCAAGCTAAGCTTTAGGCGTCAAAGTACACTAACATGCAAAAATAAGTATTACACTTTCAAATTGCAATGTTTTTAAGTAGGTTCAAAATATATTCGAAAAGTTTAATTCATTTATTTATTTATTTAATTCGCATTTAACATCAGCTTAACTGATTACAATAGAATTTAAAATTGACACAGTAAGCTAATATACCTAGGCATTCGCAAATAGATTCATACTAAACAACCTAAGTGTTGTATTATAGTGATAATCCTGAAACCCTATTATTTCAAATCGTATCCGATGTAGGCCCCCGGTATTATTTTGATGACATAGCCTCAGCAAGATGTAAGATATATTATTATTTGCCTTATATATGGTAGAGCATAACATAGGCTATTTTATGAAGAAGATGTCCACTGTTGCACATATGTAGGCCCCCAATATCCTGGTAATGGTCCCTTTTCCTGGTAACCTAGGCCGACGATCGATACCCACAAACTATATAATACTTTAATAATAAAGTTCAACAAACCTTCCAGCTAGAGATCCTTCGTGGAAGTTATTTGAGAACATTGTCGAATGTTTGAACCCTTTCAAGTGCCTTTAATGTTTGGGATTATAGCCGTTTGGCAACAGGTTACCAAGGCCGGCGGAGTTTTTTCAAGTTATGAAAAATGTTTATCGTATAGATCTTTTAAGGGGTGAAACCTTTATTGAAAAAGAAAGAAGAAAGAAATTACATTCAAATAAACAAATTATTAATAATAAACATTGATAACTCTCATAAAGGGTGTGTGTGTGTGCTGTTGGCTACGGCCCCACGCACGCCTCGTAAAGGAACAAGTCATTATATGATCATAGGAATAAGATACTAAAATAATAGTAATAAATAATACTAGACAATCCATACAACATCATCTGGCCACAAGATTAAAGGTGTTATGGGTAGATTAGATAACTGAATAGATATACATAATACAAATAGATAGATATTTTTTTATAAAATAGAAAACGATCAGAACTTTCTGACAAAATATCTGCAGATCGTACAAACATTTGTCGCGAGGCGATAATCAAAACAAATAATTTATTATATTTATTTTCATAAATCAGAGTTACAATAGAAACAATTGAGCTAACTGTAGACTGCTGCATACAATCTACAGGCTCAACTGATGCATATCAGTACTAGTCTGAAGCGTCCCCAAGACGCTGGCTACATTGCCTGGGGCCCAATTCCACTAAAGTTTTAAAAAATGCGAGAATGGCGCCATACTACTGAGATAGAGATTCAGTCTTAAGTTTATTTGGTATTCTACTAACGTTTCGTTACAAAGATTATGATTCAAAATAGCTTGTCAATGGAATGGTAGGATAGTGTGGCCATTTTTAACAAAAAATAAATTGGTCGTGACCATAGATACTAATTATTTTATGATGACTACATGGTCGTGACGGACGAAATATTTTTGGTACTCTGCCCTCTTATTTAAGTATCTATCGTTGTAAAAATTAACTTTTACTTGTTAAAAATCAATTAACATCGCTCTTAAACACAAGAATACGCAACTAAATCACGTTTTTAGGAAAATTTGTGTGTGACTATCCTTAAATGACAGATAATGAGTTGAAGTTGTCAAAGTCAACGTCGGTAGTACTGTCATATTTTCTGTGGTAAATGTTTACAAGAGCGAGCGCAAACCACGGAACTTGTTTATTTTTCATAATATAAAACGACCAGAAAACCCGAAACAAATGTCAGCAGATCGGATAAACATTTGTCCCGATGCGGGAATCGAACCCGCACTCCTGCGTCGCATGCGGACCTTCGCCCACCGTCATCTCACAGAACTAAAAATCAAACGAATTGTTTCTTCGTAATACATTTTATTATTATGATTATCGGTCTAGGTATTTGTGTGAGTTTGACAACAACCAACGATGCCTTTAATAGTTTTGTTGCTTTGCACTTCCACTATTCTTTCTATTCCGTGGCCTGAACAGTTTTTTCTTGAGTTTTTTTCAGATTTTATCAGTATTGAAAGTTTTTAACCCCTTACTGCATAGCATGACATATCGGGCATCAAGAGTTTTGAACGCTTCATTTAAATTTGGCTCCTTATTTTCCATTCTTGTAACACTGAAATAAATAATCTGTCATATTTTTTGACGTTTGTAAAGAAAACTTGTGGGCAGCACTAGAAAAAAAAAAGTAAACTCAGTTTGTTTACCACCGGCTGACAAGAGGTAAGTCGTTCCACTTTTCGGGGTATTTTCGTATGGTTTTCCGTGATTTATAGCTAAGATAATTGTTTTGTATACGATAGGCATCTGTTGAGAAGCCATATGCAAAAAAAAAACTAGATTCGCATGAATGATCACAATTATTTCTGTTGTTGAATTTTGTGGCCAGATATGGGATAGTATGCAGTTGCGGGAAAAATCGTATGGCAGATATGGGATTGTATGCAGAAAGACAATAAAAATTAAAAATCCATATATGGCATAATATGCAAGGGTGTAAATTTTATGAAATATTTGCATAACATTTTGAGAAACTGCCTGCAATATTTTTGTTCCTTTAGAGGTTCTTGATTGATAAAGCTTTGAATTTGCTTGTCTTTTTTCCCAACAGTTTGTGAACAGCAATGCCGAGACGCAAACAAGCGCATGTGGTAATTATTCCAGATGGAAGTGAAGATGATGAGCTGTCTGATGAAGATGAGGAATGGAGAGTCAATCGGGATATGGATCCGCAAAATTTGTCGGAGTCCGATGAAGAAGATGATTTTTTCCAGCTTACTACCCTATTTTGCCAACTATTTCTGCATACAATGACATATTTGGCGAGCCCGTTAATAAACCTAAATCTGCATACGATGCCATATTTGGCAGTGATAGTTTTTGGAAAATATTTTGGAAAACATAAGAGATGGATTTTTTTTTTAATTTTTTATATGCTTTCTGGTCGGTACAGCATGTCATATTTTTTTTTCATCCCAATCAAAAAATCCATGCAGTAAGGGGTTAATAAAATGAATTCTTTCTTCTCTTCTCGTTTGCCAAGGACATCAAAACAATCATTTAAACATTCTCTATAAGATTCCGCTAAACAGATTTGTGGTCGACCTTGTTCAGTGCCTCGATTACCTCCCTCTCAGCTCTAGAAACAGCAGGCTGCGAGATTTTGTGAAGAGCACTCTGGCATACTAACATTTGATAGGATCTGGTGGAAAGAAATTCCAGTGCACTCAATATCTGCAAAATAAATTGTTTTGATTTGTAGGTAGGCAGTTTAATACATAACATAATGCTTAAAAAACTTATATATTATAATCAACAAAGATACAATACAATACAGTACAAATACTCTTCATTGCACACCAAGAGAGAAAAAGCAAACAGAAAAACAAGTTGCTATATGGGCTTATCGCTAAGATTTTTTCCATGAAACCTTTGGATAACAGCATCGGATAACAGTGTGCTATGCCACTCATTAGGGGAGGCCTAAGGTGTCATCATTTTTAGGACTACCAACAAGAGATAACAAGGAAAAACTAAATAACAATGACCAATTTCTTAGGTCTACTACTCTCTAATTTATAGGCAGCCGCAGCAGCATATAGGTAAATCAAGTAAGCATGTAATACAGAAAACTGGCATACAAATTAGCTTAAAATTAGTTTGAAAATGTGATTATATTTTACAATAATAAACAACATAAACTTGAATTTTATCTGTGTTGTAAAACAAAATAGGAAAATAATAATATTATTTTCCTATTTTTTTTTTTGTTTTGTTTTGTTTTTTGTTTACAACATAGTTATGGCATCAGGGTCTGTATTCAGGTCCACATAAGATCGGTCATCACTTGTTTAATAAGAAACGCCCACGTTAGATTCTCACGAATCTAACGCTGACTTAGCGTCTAGACCGTTCTTATCGACGTCCTGTGATGCGAGAACTCCGGACTCAAAGCCCCAGTCGTATTTCAGTCGTCATTGTAAAATCATTAATTATTAAATTCAAAATCAATTTAATTTTTATTGTTTTTTTAAAAATACTTTCCACGCTTTCCCAAACAAGTCTGGCGCAGCCGGTAGGATTTCCACGCATTTCCCGTGAATTCGCAATCGTAAAAACCGAAGCGACGTTCCGGAACCGTCTCTACGCGGACGTGGAAACCAAGAACCAAATAAATTCGACTCCCGGTGAACGCGTGTGATCGTGATTGTGACACTGATTCGGCTCCTGGAGGACATGGGATCGAGCAGCTTGTGAGTAAACCTTTTCACTTCCTGTGTTTATATTCCTGTGTCTTTTCCACCTTTTTCCTCGAACTTAAATCGTCGGGCTTATTAATTGCGTTTATCTGATTTTGTTTGCACTAAAATTGGCAAACTGGTTTGCACTAGAAATCGGCATTCCGTCATTCTCGCGATTAATTTGTGTAGTTTTAAGTACTTTATTTAGCTCTAAAATAGGCTTATTGGTTTGCACAAAAATTGGTGAACCAGTTTATTTTTAAGATATTACATAAATTTTAAATTTTAATTAGAAAAACTAAAAATCAGTGAATAAAATAATTGTGAAGTAGGTTATTTTCAGACATAGAATAGTAATTAATAGATTAAATTAGTATAAGCAAAATGTTGACTGTCAAGGCAATACCGAAAGACACTTTGTCGCTTATTCCTAAATATGACGGAGAGGAAAATCACTTGAACCTTTTCCTTTCTAAATGCGATTATGTGGTTAAGGGTGCATCTATTTCGGGAAACTTGGAACAAGATCTGTACTTGTTTCATGCAGTATCGAGTAGACTTACTGGTAGAGCTGCGACTCTACTTAGCGACCACCCGAATATAAAGTCATACGATGTACTAAAGGAGCTACTTACGCAACATTTCGGTGATCCTCGATCAGAGGAGTGCATAGCTATTGAACTCGAACAGTTAAAAATCAAGCAAGGGGAAACATACATACAGTTTTGTCATAGAATTCAGAATGTGCGTAGCTCTCTGTTTGCGAAAGTCAATAGACTTACCGATGAAGGAATTAAAGCTGCGAAAATGATTGTGTATAATAATATGGCTCTAAATACGTTTTTGTTCAACTTACCAGAGGACATGATTCGTATTGTGAGGTTAAAAGCTTGCTCTAACTTGGAAAATGCTTTGAGCATTGTAACGGAAGAGGTAAATTTCAAATTTCAGTATGATGCAAAGACTAAGTTACTAAAACAAACTGCGACGCAGTTACCAAGTGCGCAAAATTCACAAAACGCACCAAAACCCATGCCTGCTCAGTCAAATCCGGCGGCGGCTCAAGGCCAGGGTTTTAAATTTGGCATTCCACAAAATAACTTCAGACCTGGAATTCCCCATAGCAATTTTAGATTCGGCATTCCTCAAAATCAAGGTGGATTCAGACCAAACTTTGTTCCACAAATGCGATTCGCACCGCCTCCTCAAGGCTTTCGTTTTGGTATACCTCAGAATTTACCGCAACGTAATTTCGGCACAGGCTTTCAGGCTGTTCCGCAACGTGCACCATTTCAATATGGAGCTTACAAATTCGGTATGCCACAAAACCAACCTCAAAACCAAAATAAATTTGGTGCGCCCCAACAACAGGTTCAGGCACCTAGGCTTCAAGATACCGATGTATCAATGCGCACTGCCCCGATTAGACAAAACATGATTGCGAATGATCTGTATTTCATGGATGGCACTGGATTTGATAGTGATTATGGTTATGACACGAGTATGAATGATATGTATGACTATGTAGAGTATCCAGTAGGTGATTGCAACTACATTGAGCTCGATGGAAATAACTCCAACTCCTTTAATCCGGAAATCACAAACACGGATAAAGTAAATATGGAACAGAAACCTGAAAATTTTCAGGAAAAGGCCTCGAACGATACGGTGAAATGATAAATCTAAACTATTGTAACAGTATATTAAAATTGCCTCACATTGACATCCCTGAAATAGGCGCAAAGTTTTTGATTGACACCGGAAGTAGTAGGTCTTTTATAAGCCCTGCAAAGGCGCATAAATTCTTCAACGAATTCAGATACTACGAGCCGTTCACAGTGGTAAGTACTCATGCTCAAAGTATGCATAATGAGATCATATACATACCACTTCTTAAGACCTTTAGAAGTACACTTCCTCATAAATTCTACGTTTATGATGTTGATGGACGATATGATGGCTTGATAGGATCCGACCTCCTGAAAAAGTTAGGAGCTAACATCGATATGTGCAACCAAATGTTAGTAACACACAATGCGGCTATTCCAATCGTCTATAATCCACCGTATGAGATTGATGTACCGCCACGATCTGAGACTAGAGTTAAAATCCCCACGACGCTGAAAACAGGTGATGCTATTATTGAATTTCTGCAGTTTCAGGAAGGCGTCCGCATGCCTACCGCTTTAGTTAAGTGTGAGAACTATTTTGCTGAAACGGTCATTCAAAATGTAACAGATAAAACCTATAAATTTCAGTTAAAGAAACCATTTGAAGTCACTGTATTCGAAAATGAGGAATGTGAGGTAAATTTTACGAAAGATGAATGCATGATTGATGACATTTTGAAAGAAAACTTAGGGAAGTTACGGTTAGATCACATGAATAAGGAAGAGCGCGAAAACATATATAAATTATGCAACGAATACCGTGACATATTTTATAGCGACAAGATTCCTTTGTCCTTCACGAATCAAGTGAAACATAACATCAGGACAACCAACGAAGACCCGATTTACATTCGACCTTATCGACACCCACCTATTCTTAATCAAGAAATTAATAAACAGGTAGAAAAACTATTGGCAGATAACGTAATTACAGACTCACACTCTCCATGGAGCGCTCCAGTTCATCTGGTTCCAAAAAAGCTAGACGCATCTGGGGAAAGAAAATATAGAATGGTGATCGATTATCGTCGCCTAAATGAGATCACAGTCGATGATAAGTATCCGCTACCCAACATCACTGATCTTCTTGATAAGATTGGCAAAGCTCAATACTTTAGCACTTTAGACCTTGCTAGTGGGTATCATCAAATAGAAGTTAATGAGGCGGATAGACCAAAGACTGCTTTTTCAACCCAGACGGGTCATTATGAATTTAAAAGGCTACCGTTTGGCTTGAAAACAGCTCCAGCGACGTTTCAACGTGCAATGGATAATATACTGCGAGGTCTTCAGGGTATCCACTGCTTAGTATATCTTGACGATATCATAGTATATTCCTCAAGCCTGCAAGAACACGTAGACAAACTTCGAAAAATATTCGAAAAGCTTAGGGAAACGAATTTGAAAGTAACCCTTGATAAATGCGAATTTCTCAGAAAAGAAGTCCTTTATTTAGGTCATACCATCACTAAGGACGGCCTTTTACCTAACGACGATAAAATCAAAGCAGTCATGAATTTTCCTTTACCAAAAACAACAACAGAAATTAAAAGTTTCCTTGGTCTAGTAGGATACTACCGTAAATTCATAAAAGATTTTGCTAAATTGACACAACCACTTACCTATTGTTTAAAAAAAAGGAATAAAATTGATTACACTAAAAGAGAATACATCGACGCATTTGAAAAGTGTAAAGAGCTTTTAACAAACGCGCCGCTCTTGCAATTTCCTGACTTTTCCAAGCCATTTGTCCTCACGACGGATGCTTCCAACTTTGCAATAGGCGCTGTCTTATCGCAAGGACCTAAAGGGAATGATAAGCCGATAGCTTACGCGAGTAGGACTTTGAATGACGCCGAAACGAGATACAGTACCATCGAAAAAGAACTTCTTGCAATAGTATGGGCTGTGAAACATTTTCGTCCCTATTTATATGGACGTAAATTCATGATTTATACAGATCACAGACCTTTAACATGGCTTAAATCTTTAAAAGAACCCAATAGTAAATTAACACGATGGAAATTAAGATTATCGGAATTTGATTATGATATTCAACATAAGGAAGGCAGACTAAATTCAAACGCAGATGCCTTATCTCGAATTAGATTAAACGTGCTAGGAGAGAATGATGATGTTTCAATGAAGGTAAATTTTGACAGTAAGGAGCAAAAACTCCAGCAACACATAAACGATTTAACCAAAGAAATTGCTCGGTTAGGTAAAGATGAAAAGCACAATTCTCGAGTTTCTACCCCTCGTGAAAGAACACCGTCTCCGATAACAATATCATCTAGATCGGAAAAAAGCAATAAGTCAGTAGCGGGTGGTAGGCGATCTCCATATTCGGTTCCATCTTTGGGTAGTAGCACTGCCACTGCCTCTGAAGGTCAGCCGGAAAGCATAGGCACGGTACATTCGGCGCGTGACTTAGATACTGATGGTATTCTTATCCTCCAAGAGGCCATTGACACGAAACCAAACCAGATTCTGGTTCATTCTTGGAACAGAAATGAATTGTCGGTAAAAGACATATCTAGGTCAAAACAAAAGGTGTTGGAAGTACACTTACCAACAAATAACTCGGATTTGGTAAAAAGATTTCTGAAAGGCTATATTCGACCCAAAATAAAATATTTCTTTTATTTTGAAGACTCATTACACCGCAAACAATTTTCAGAAGTCACCCTGTCACTTTTTCAAAAGGGCACGGTTAAATTCTATGAGTGTACTAAGAGAGTAGTTTATGTAGATAGCGAAGAAGAACAACGAAACATTGTGCTCAAATATCACGAAGGTAAGAACAGTCACAGGGGAATAAAAGAAACGTTAGTACATCTAAGACGTACCTTTTACTGGAATAACATGGATCAAACAGTAGCCAGTATTATCAACGCATGCGAACTTTGTAAAAAAATGAAATACGATCGAAAACCTTTAAAACCGGAATTACAACTATCACAAACTCAAATTAAACCTTTTCAGGAATTATTTATAGATACATTCTCAATCGACGGAAAACATTACCTGACAATAGTAGATGCCTTCAGCAAACTTGGTCAAGCGTTTGAAATCAGCACTAAATCCACCCCTGAAGCGATAAGAGCACTCATAAAATACTTCTCTTTATACGGAACACCTTGTAGAATAAGCTCGGATCCAGGGACCGAGTTTAATAATACATTGATGAAAGAAATGATGTCATTTTATAAAATCGACCTGCACATCGGTACTCCACATAACCCCAACTCTATGGGGATAGTCGAGAGATTCCATTCAACCCTTATAGAGATTTACCGTATAGCAAAGTACGAACAAAAAATCACTGATGCTGCATCTATTATGGCTTACGCTATAATGTCATATAATCATTCTATCCACTCTACCACCGGTCTTACACCTTTCGAAGTAGTTTTTGGCCACACAGAAAGTAATAGCGCATTTCATGTAGATTTTAATAAACAGTTTACGCAACAATTGGTTAAAGAACACGCAAAACGAACAAAATTTTTGTACGAATATCTTACAGAGAAAATAATCGATAAAAAATCAGCGGCCATCGAAAAACGTGGTGGAGAAAAGGATTTTGACATAGATGTAGGCGATACGGTATTTATCAAAGGAGTGAATACTAGGCGTAGTAAAGATAAACCTCGATATCAGAAAGCTCAAGTCATCGGAGCCATTCAACGAAATATTGTACCAGTAACTACTCATAATAGGAATACAAAAGTTCCAATTAAAGATATAAGACGTCCTCCACAGGTTGGTCCTTCTGGCAGTCCTAGTGATCCACAGCCAGGCCCTTCAACTGCAGCTGATTGACAAGAACCCAGGGCTGTTACCTGTAAAGGAAGGTCAAGCTGTTGTTAGCCACGATACATGGACTGTAATCAAAATCTTAGACTTACAACACATCCATGATCAATTGGAATTAAATATCGATAGTTACGTAAGACTTAAGAGACAAGTTCAAAACTGCTATGATATCAAAATTTTCGATTATGATTTTAATGAAGTAGAATTGGAAACTGATTTTAACATGAATATAACTTTAGAAAAGTATGAGCAATTGATTCCATCGGTAAGATCTAAGCGCGGTCTCATAAATCCTCTTGGTACTTTTATCAAGACAATTACAGGTAATCTGGATAATGACGACGCTGTGTTGTATGAAAAGCTAATTCATGAAGTAAACTCTAAGCAAGATGCCGTTGATAAGAAAATGACAATAGTCGCTGAAATGATGGGTAAACTTTCTGAAATAGCCAACTCTACCAAAAGCAATTTCATTCAAATTGAGACTAGTATTCAAGATCTAAATCGTGGTTTAAATAATTCTAAATTAACCCAAACTGCTAACAAAATTATACACATTTATAACGTCTTTTTACATAACTTCCAGACTCTCTACATGCGATTGAATGAGATTGAAACGGCTATAACTTTTGCTAGAAATAAAATGTTACATCCATCTATTTTAGATACTAATGAACTGATTGTATTGTTAAAAGAAATCGAAAAAACTAGTAAATTAGTTTATCCTGTAAATCAAGAAAACATTGTAAAATTAGAACAGTGTATAGAAATGAAAGCGTATATAAAACAAAATCAGATAAAGTTAATAATGCAAATACCATTAATAAGAAATGAAGTTTTTAACTATTTTAAATTGACACCTTTACCCATTGACGATAGAGTTACCCACCAGACAGTCCTTATACTCCCTAAATATCCTTACATCCTAATGAAAGGGTTGAAAGCGAAGCCGCTCTCCCAGTCATGCCGAGAAATCGATGAAGCTCGTTTCCTGTGCTTTGAGAGCAATGATCCGTCACTTATGGAAGACTTATGCATCACGGAGCTCATGACATTTTCTACCAACATCTCTAGCTGTCACCCGGTTCCTGTTATCATTAACGAAATCAAGGCTTTTCTCATACAGCCTAATCGATGGATAATTTACACCAAAACTGAAACGTCACTCACCAAATATTGCGAGAACGAGATTATCCAGGAAAATATCTGTGGAACATATCTCATAACTTTAGACGATGATTGTCAAGTTAAATTTAGTAATTTGAAACTAAAAAGACATCTCACTCATGGAAAAGACATAATCTTTACAAAGATTCCTATTGTTAACTTACCTAAAATATTGACCCGTTCATCGGATATCGAGAGAAAACCCGTCAATCTCAATGGAATTGATCTTGCTGACATCCAGTTCTTGAATTACTTATTGCAGAAAAGTGGAAGTGAAAATTATAGTGATAGTGAAATTAATCATAGTGCTCTAGATTATAAAAGTGTTAGTATAGGAAACTTAACGTTATGCGTTCTTTTAACTGTTTGTCTTTTATTGTTAGCATTTAAACATAGAGTTAAGAAATTATTTTGTAAAAGGGGGAAAATTCGAGATAATCCCGAGGATAATCTCGAACTACAGGAGGGAGGAGTTATGGCATCAGGGTCTGTATTCAGGTCCACATAAGATCGGTCATCACTTGTTTAATAAGAAACGCCCACGTTAGATTCTCACGAATCTAACGCTGACTTAGCGTCTAGACCGTTCTTATCGACGTCCTGTGATGCGAGAACTCCGGACTCAAAGCCCCAGTCGTATTTCAGTCGTCATTGTAAAATCATTAATTATTAAATTCAAAATCAATTTAATTTTTATTGTTTTTTTAAAAATACTTTCCACGCTTTCCCAAACAAGTCTACATTGTTATATTATAACAATGTAAACATGGATTTATGAAAAGTAGGATAGCATCCTGTCAAATCAAACTTGAATCCTAACAATGGCGGAATGACATTGAGTGTCATTGTATATCGAGATGCCTACTGAAGAAAAATTTACCCATAATTTTTATAAATATTCTTCCTAATAATTGTTTACAAATGAATATGTAGATTATAAAAAATCTACATAGGTACTGCTTTAGCCACGGTCATGGTCTATTAGACCTACTTTTTATAATTTTCAATTTACGCCAGCGCTTTATGGTGCTAACTGCAGTGAATTTGATTATCCCACAAGCACAGAACAGAACACTGTACTTTCCCGGGATCAAATAGTAACGTATTTGCTAATCGAAGAAATTTCAACAAAATCTGTTCAGCCCTCAGTGTATTCCAACTCTCCGTTCACTGTCTAATTTTAGTTTGAATAAATTATTCTTTGTGCCTATTAACTGGCTGACAACTTTTTTCTGCCTGATGCTTCGCATGCGTTGTTCCTATGAAAATGCCTAACCAAAAATCAAATAAAAATTACTTATTTAAAAGTGGCCATAAGCAGCCATATTACGATTGTTACTAGGAAGATCAATTAAACGTTCCTAATAATGAAAAAATATACATTATTCTCATTATTCATTGTTTGATAAATAAGAAATAAAAATTTATGGATACATAAATATTATTAATTTTAATTGCCCAAATTCTTATAAATGAAAAATCTTAATGCACACTGCATACTATACTAGATTAAGTGGGATTCCAATTATTTTCATTGTGAGATTCTCTGATTACCTATACGAATTCAATTTAACTTCAAATTTTCATCACCTAGAAATCTGAAAAAATATTGACTAATAGTTATGCCCTGCGGCTACCTATAATCTCGATATAACATGTTATCTGCGTAGTAATCAGCGTCAGTATTAATTAATTATTATTAAAATGGGTTCAGCTATTTTGGAGGTTAGCTTAAATAAACACTATAATAATTCGTCTATCAAAAGCTAAGCTATTGTTTTGATATTACAAACAGAAATTCAATATCATAATTATATTTCAAATAATACATATTATTACCAAAATGATAAATAAATGCCTATTTACCTGATTCATAATTTAAAGTCAATAAAATATGAGAATTGAAACTTATTTAATATACTCCCACATTTACCGGAAAATTTACATGTTTACATGTTGGCAGCACTGGCTAGATTTTGTGCTTCTATTTTGATTATTTTGTTCATAATAATTTTGCGTCAAATCAAAGAAATAAGTTGGTGAAATTAGAAATTTACCTAGGAAATGTGATCCGGTGTTTTTTATTGACAAACCTATTGTGATTTTTGCAACATCTGACCACACAAGACGGCGTTTTCCATTTATTTTGGTTTGTTTACAATGGGGTTCATCAGTTGGTGTATAAAGCCGTAATGGCGATGGCCAGCATACTATTTGATTGATTGGCATGCTTGCTTGATTGGAGTGCTTCGTTTTATTTTTTTCTGATACTCCTTCCGTACTTATTTATAGTTTCATGGTTGTAAATAAATATAAATAAATATTGTTGGACAATCCACACAGCATCATCTAGCCCCAAACTAAGCAGAGCTTGTGTTATGGGTAGATGACTGATATACATAATACAATATTATTAAATAGATAGATATTTTTTATTATACATAGAAAACAACCAGAACCCCTGAACCGGGTAGTAACCATTTTAGCTTATTGATGATGAAAGATGTTTGTTTGTTTTATTTACCTTCGTCATTATGGATATTCCATCAGAACGGCGTTCCTTGCTTTGTGTGTTTGTACTGTACATTTGGCAATACGATAAATTTTCACAAATTCCCTTTCCGTAAGGTCTCTTGCAGAAGAGCTGTATCCTGACGGCAACATGCTGATGAATGTTTATGATGCCTTTTAGGCTCGCCATGCGTCTTCTAATGAAAAAACTCTTTCTTCTGAACTTTTCTCTTAGGCGATTTGTTTACAAAAACACCAAGGAAAGGTACCTTTGTTCAATGGTGGTTCAATGACACGATAATGCTAACCATAGACTAAATTAGCTGTCAAAAAATTAGTAGAATACCATTATCGAACGCGATTGGAGATACATTGAATAGTAGAATACGAGAAAACAAGTTCAATGGTCCAATGGTCATAGACAGTCATTGATAGGGCTAAACAGAAAAAGATTGTGATAGTAGAATACCAAAAGGTGTAAAATGAGACAATTGATAGGCGATATCATTGTCATCGAGAGGAGATTGTATTAGTGGAATTGGGCCCCTGGTTGTATGGCTACTGATGCGCTGCGCCAGATACCCACCAGCTCTCGGGTCACGTGTCGCTTCGGTATCGATTTTATTATCGATATCTCAATACTCTTATCGATCGATGTTTTTCTCCTTCAAATTATTGGTTATTTGAGAAAATTTTCACCACGTTTTGCCATTATTCGTATTAGAATGGTAGGTACTTACTTTAGAATGTTTTTACCACAAGCTTTTTTCAAAATACTTGTCAACACAAACAGTCTTCTTTGATGTAAAAATGCAATTAGATTTTATTTCATGTCAGAAACGAATTTTGAAAAAAGTTAACGACTCAAAATGTATGGGAAATTCATCGTCGCCGGACCCTTAAGAGGAAAACTGAACACCTCTGTCCTTCAACAACAACAATTAAAACTTCTGGTTATTAAAAGGATTTGAATTAATTGGATTAACTTAAAAAGGTTAATCCAATTAATTCAAATCTGACTGACAAAAAGTACAGTTTCTGAATTTCATCTATACTAATATTATAAGAGGAAAGATTTGATTGTTTGTTTGTTTGTATGTTTGTTTGTTTGTTTGTTTGTTTGAATTGAATAGGCTCCGAAACTACTGGACCGAGTTAAAAAATTCTTTCACCATTAGAATCCTTAATTTTCCGTGATGAACATAGGCTATTATAATATTTTCAAAAAAGTTAGGGATCCGCATGAAAAATTCAATAATTCAACCGTGGGCTGTATATTCAACCTCTTTTTCTATTATGGCGCGTCAGAATAGAAAAAGAGGTTGTATAGCGCACGGTGCTTGCTTTTTCTCTACGGCCAGTGTCAGTTTTGGAATGTCGAGTCAATGTCAAAAACCCCAACGCTGTTAAAAAAGTAAGATCCGCATGAAAACTGTGAAACCCATCGTTTTAGTGTGTATAATTTCTGAAATTTTTGTTTAATACCCGTGCGAAGCCGGGGCGGGCCGCTAGTTTATTATAAAGCAAACGTAGGTAACAAGCAAGCTGTGTTTAATTGGCGAGGGGCAAAAGATTAGCTTTTCCCATCCTTCAACAGTAGAAACAATTCTTGTGGGTATAAATAAAGCTTAGAACTAAATACATAGCTGTAACTGTTCCATGAAATTGTTTTCTTTATGGGTTTTCGACTCACAATGAAATTCATGTCCTGCACGGAGTACATTTTTTGTGACAATCGATTTTATTTTATGGATAATATTGACAATATCTGTTTTGTGAAGACTGGTGCCTGAAATTCTAGAACCTTTTCCAAGATAGTGAGGTGTTATTGATTTTATATTTTTTTGGTGTACTGAGTTCTTATCTGTTAAACTAAAGAAACATTGTTATTGAAATCTGACATCTTCAGGAATATTTTTTGGTAACACCTCAGGATCATTCTATATACAATAGCGAAATAATTTTCAAAATCTGTTTGTAATTGACGGACAAAAAAATTTTTTTCTAAGTTAGTTAAAAAAATAAAACTGCGTGATACGCATTTGAATTATACTGAGATGCCGGCTGATAGAAACGGATGAATGAGGAAAACTTGTGGTGTCAACCCCACATCATCGTCAGCCTATATCAGTCCGCATCGCCACCGAAGCAGGTTCGCCGACCCCACAAAAAAGGGACAACGGAGAGAATGATGATGATGTTAAGTGTCTAGCCTATACAGACGCAAGTCTAGCCTATTATACCCGTTTCTAAATGTCACCGTCTTCTATTTGAACTATAAAAGTGGAGCAATATCTTCCAGTCTGTAAATTATTTGGGACGGTGTGTTACATCTTTACGGTCACCGCTTTTATTGTAAGACAAATTGCTTTTGCATTCGAGTGAGGTGTGATAAATAATAATGTTTCTAAAATCTAGGGTCTAGAAACCATGATATTTTGTGTCAACATTTATGAATAAAAACTGATAACAATAATATAACCAACAGACCTAAAAATGATAACCAAGCTAGTTCCTTGGTTATCATTTTAATAAATAATAATAAAATGATAAGAAGCATAATTTTAAGCGCAGTGAATATAATAGCGACAGACGAATGAAATGATTAATGAAACGAAATATTATTTCTAAATACGATTCGCTCCGATGGTAGATAGATAAAAAATTACTTAAAAGAAAAATAGATAACGGAATAAAAATACAAATGATGTTACAAATCTCTACCTAACAACCATAATGATATCAGTGTAGTAAAAATATTTACGACCGATATTGATCTATGATACTGGAATTTTGTTTAGAGGCTTTTATAAAATTTATATTGATCGAAACCCATCGTGCCCATGTACATATTTATACCTGACTAGCGGCCCGCCCCGGCTTCGCACGGGTATTAAACAAAAATTTCAGAAATTATACACACTAAAACGATGGGTTTCACAGTTTTCATACGGATCTTTACTTTTTTTAACAGCATTGGGGTTTTTGACATTGACTCGACATTCCAAAACTGACACTGGCCGTAGAGAAAAAGCAAGCACCGTGCGCTATACAACCTCTTTTTCTATTCTGACGCGCTATAATAGAAAAAGAGGTTGAATATACAGCCCACGGTTCAATTATTGAATTTTTCATGCGGATCCCTAACTTTTTTGAAAATATTATATAGCCTATGTTCATCACGGAAAATTAAGGATTCTAATGGTGAAAGAATTTTTTAACTCGGTCCAGTAGTTTCGGAGCCTATTCAATTCAAACAAACAAACAAACATACAAACAAACAAACAATCAAATCTTTCCTCTTTATAATATTAGTATAGACTAGCTGAGCTATATCATAGACCAGTGTGGTTAAATCCAATTTAAATTATTTGAATTTTATGAGTATCTATTTAATGCAGAGATCAAACACCCGCAGTCAAACTTAATTTTGTCTCTTTGCTACGTAGTTTGCTAGTTGTGGGCTGCCACATTCTTGCTACGCTGTAGCATGGCTGTAGCTTACTACATGCTAGCTACGAAACGTCGCTATCTAACGAGTTAGCTAGAGCTAGAGCTAGCTTCATTGTTGCTACGCTGTACCTTGCTATATACCTTCTACGGATATCGGTAAGTTGTTGTACGGGCTTTCTAAATTCTTACTACGCTGTAGTTTAGGTAGGATGACATGTGTCGTTATTAATTGACCGGACTACTTCACATTTAGATAATTCTCCATTCCGTAATCCTCATCCTATAGTAATTTTAATATTAATTATTAAACTCATAATATTGTATTTCATTTGTAAGGCTATGAAATAAAGAATTATCTATCTAGTTCAAGTTCAAGTTCTTTATTCGTAACAATTCTTACATGGGTTACATGTCATAAAATAAAAAAATAATAATAATAATAAATTATGTTTTACACATAAAAACATTATCAAATAAATTCAGTTAAAGTCTAAAAATATAACATAAAATTCACTAAAAAAGAAAAATCATTAATAGTCAAATAAAATTACAATTCAAATGTCTGAAATAAAAAATAATTGGATACTAATTAAATATTTTTACATTCGAAGAATTCATCCAAAGTATAAAAACATTGTTTTATTAACCATTTTTTTATTCTAAACTTAATGGATTGCGTCGATACCGCGTCAGTAACATCGGACGGTAGATGGTTGTACACCTTAGGTCCCATGATGTGCACAAGCTTAGAAGTTCGTTCTAACCGCCTGGGAAGCGCCTTCAACTTCTTCGAGTTCCTCAGTGAGTAGTTATGACCATCCCCACGCTTCTCGTACTCATCCAGGTGGCTTCTTGCGTATAAAGCGGCCTGTAAGAGAACCATAGAAGGGACAGTCATGATTCCTAGAACTTCAAACAGAGGACGGGCTGATGTATCTTGTGATACCCTGACTATTGCTCGCACAGCTCTCTTCTGAAGCCTGAACGCGCGCTCCCAGTCAGCTGCACAACCCCAAAATTCTACCCCGTACTGCAGGCGTGAGTGCACCGTCGCAAAGTACAGGTTCCTCACCATATCTTTGCTCAGTGTTGTCGACAGGCGCCAGAGAGCAAAGCAAGCCTTGCCGATCTTTTTACATAGAACATCAATATGATGTTCCCAGGTAAGACATTTGTCCATAGTAAATCCTAAGAAGGAAGTGCTGTCGACCTGTACAATAGTCTCACTCCCGAGGCTTATCATATCACCATTGGTATTGTTGAACGCCCTGCCAGGTGAAAGTGTCTATCAATCTATCATCCTCTTCTCTTAATTTTAACGTTTTTATAATAATGTTTGACGTCTTGTTACATAGACCAAATTGAATTGAATATTAAATAATAATAATCAACGAGTCATCGTTATAATGACTACCCTGTTGTTATTTACTACACCAAGGCTTCCCATTACTACGTAACGCTTCAGTTGGTTACGATAGAAGATCAGCGTTATGATTCTTCCGCCCGACGGCTACGTTTCACAATATAATGCTGAGTTGGACGCCATTTTGTACCTTGTTATTTTTTGGATCCGGCGACGGATGTATTTACCATAGAAAGGTAGCAAAAATTATGTTATTTGAGAATATTTTTTGCATGGTTTGCTATTATTTACATCGTTGGTTTTTATGTAGGTTTCTGACATAATACTCATGAAGTGGCAGGATGTGAACTTTGATGTAAAAATGCAATTAGATTTAATTTTATCTCAGAAAAGTACTCTGAAAAAAAGTTTATGGCAGGAACCTAAAATAAATACCATTTAAATACAAATGAAAGCAGACCATGGTGAAAACATTCTCAGATTACAAATTATTTGGTACTACGTTTGTATGGAAATTCCTCCGTCGCCGGAGCAAGTTATTAGAATAAGTCAAATCGTGTAATTAAGTTCACTTCCTTTGTTTGCCGCGGTAAATTTAATGTTTCCCGTTCGGCGAAAAATGGTGAGAGAGGGTCAGTAGGGTATTAGGTCCTTCTCAGAGCGTTGTGTCCCACATAAATCTGCCTCCTAGACCAATTTGTGCGTAAAATAATTTACTCTCCAAATAAAAAGAAAGCACCTTTTGTTTCTTTCTTTTTAGGGTAATCTGGCCGTGTGGTGCTGGCATAGAATTTCACCACCCCAACTCTTCCCGTTGGTGTCAGCGACTAAGGAAAACACACCGGAGAGCGGGCAGCAGCGCCCTCTGCAAAACATCTCCACCGAACTGCGATCCCCAACCCGCATGCCCAGCATGGGGATTATAGTCAATAACCCCCAAATGATAAATAATGCCAGCTATGGCGCTCATTAGGGAAGGCCTATGTCCAGTGGACTGTTATGGGCTGATGATGAAAGTATACTTTTACGACTTTACTTCGGAACCTTGAAAAAACTTCATATTTTGTTACAGCCGTCTGGCCGCCAGAGAGCTTGGAGAGTCAGCAACTGTCTCCAGCCAGTTCCATAGACTACATCGCGGCGCTCTTGCTGGCCGGTATGGCGGCTGTGCTGTTAGCAGCTGTAGGCTACCAGTGCGCTGCGACCTGGAGGTGGCTTGTTGGAAGGTTGGTCCTGTCACTTATTAAATTTAATAAAGTAATAGAAACCTTTATAAGAATAAGAATCATTTATTTGCATAAAATAGAATAGAATATAACTTTATTAGCATACACAAGGGCGTCGCCAGCCCACGGCCCAGGGGGGGCAAGCCGTAGCCAGACATAGGTACTAACCGGGGGGGGTGGGGGTTGTAGAGCTCGACATGATCTACAACTGGCATTCAATACTGCAAGTGAATGAGCCAGCATGACAACTTGTAACTTTTTCGGGCCACTCAATAGTATGAAAAAATTATAAAAGTGAGTGTAATGAGCGCCGATATTTTGTAGTGTGCGGCAGCTGAAAATAGTTGAAACTGATACTATACATAGAATAAACGGCGAGCGGAGCGAGCCGCGAATTTTTTTGTGACATTTTAGGACGTATGCAAAAATTTACATGAGTATGTATACATATCTAAAGCAATATCAGCAAACGGAGGTAGCAATTCAATTACGATAAAACAAGAAAATAGGTAGGTACTTAATCCATCCATTGATTAAGGAAATTAAAATGTGCATCGCGCACTGCGCTATTGTAAAGCGAAGAGACGAATTTTGACGAAAAAACCATTTCAAGTGCTCCCACCGTGTGAAACGTATCCGAGAAAACTTTACATATTAAACTTTTATTAATTATAAACGGTGCCTCAACATTTCGGGAGGTGGCTTGTACCCCCAAAACCCCCTATCCCTACGGGCCTGTTTGCCAGTATGGCGATTGTAAATAAGAATGGTTTCAACTTCCATGTGAAAGGCTTCACAAGCTATACCTATATACACAGCACGTACATATAAGGTATAATATTTAGTTACAAATGACCGAACAAAAAAATACAATATTTTTTTAGAAGTTATAATATTGCACTAAGTGTCACTATTCCCCATTATTCCCCGTGATAGTGAATTTATGCGGGATTTATCGGCGGTAGTTTCGGAGCCTATTCAATTCAAACAAACAAACAAACAAACAAACATACAAACAATCAAATCTTTCCTCTTTATAATATTAAGTATAGATACAGATGTCGTGCAAAAAGGAGAGGGTCACTAATGTGATTTATGTCTTTTCGTCTTTTCAACAAATTACAATCATATAACCATATAAGGACTAGTATTTACAATAACAACAATTGCGCAAACTGTAGTAAATTTCAAACAAACTACAGGTAGCTCAACCGATCCATATCAATACCAGTCGGAAGTGTCCCCAAGATGTAAGTTCGTAAATTAATAATGTATCTACTGTTTTCATTTATGGTGTTTTGTGAATTAATAAATTAAATTAAATTTAAATGTTAAGTGGTTCCGCGTAAAGTTTGTTTCATCACATAACCCTAGTCTTTGACACCTGCTTTGCCTTTGAAAAGTTATCTCATTAAAACCCCACGTGCATCCTACGCTACAAATACCCAGATGAGTTCAAAATGTTTACTATAGTGAGCAATTTGATTTAGCAACTATGTTTCAAACAACAAATTTTACTCGTATGTTGTAAATAAGTTTTCGGGTTTCAGTGAATTGCTAAAGTGCTTTTTGATTTTATTTAGTTACGTTATTTGAAATAGGTTGGAGATAGCAATGTAAATTATTTTGATTTAAACTGAAAATTTTAGCAGGGGAGTCTCTGCTTGTATTCAGCCTCATTTTTATTTCGGCAAAGTATTTTGGAAAAAAATTACAATTAAATACTAAACTAGAACAGGTATTTCTATTTGTAAAGAAAAATAACTTTTCAGTAATCCGACGTTTATTTTCTGTGCTACGCGGTTTTATTGAATAAATATTAGTTGAATTATTATTTATTAAATAAATTAGTTTTTTTAATAATCCAAAACTGGCTTGTGTCCTTACCATTATATGACTTTATTTGTACAAATTAGTGCTTCTTTCTTGCCATGTTATTTTTGTAAACCACATACCTACTGAATTTCTATCTGAACTTATACTCGACATATTCAGGTACATATAGGGTCAGGGAGGGTACGGTGACTCAGGCGACAACAGTGGCTCATAGTGGCGTCTTTCGTCCAGAATGGCGTGCTTTATTTTGCGCAAAATTGAAGCGAGTGAGCCCCAAACACGGCCAAACCAGTCACGGACGATTCGAACGCCATACGATTACGATAATCATAGAATTGGACAAAGTCATAAAACAAAAGTTCTTCGTCCTGATCTACCCAAGTCGCCTTTAAGAGGTTATTGATCATCTACCAACAACCCTGTATATTTCGACATTTAAGTTCAAAAGAGCAACTAACCTAACCTAAACCTATTCTGTTCACCTTTTCCTTATTCATCCCAGCATATATCCCCTGACATAGGTGCTGGTTTCCCAGGACGCGTCGCAGTTCCCAGGAGAGCAACGCTGACTCGCTCTCCAGGCAGGCTGCTATCCGCATCAGCCACTCCCTGCCTGATCTTCAAACTGAACCGCTGAAGCAAGAATATGTGCAGGAGCTTAAGGATCCCGCTAATAAGAAGGTTAGTTGTTTACTACATTTTCTAGTGTATCTTTGGTTGGTGTTAAGCGTTTATGTAAATTAGGAGCTAACTTGGGATTATTCTCTACTAGCTGGGTGCCTACGGTTTCAACCACGTAATTCTCGATCCTGTGGGGTTTTCGGATAAAAAGTGATGTCATATTAGTAGGATACAATAGCAAAATAATCATTAAAGTCTATGTCCGAATGGAGGGGAAATTCTTGAATATCGGAAAAAACCTTGGCACGTACAGCATAGTCTAATATAAAGACTCATACTTTATTGAAGTTGTTTTTAAACTCAAAAAGGACGTGCCTTTTTACCATACGTCCGCAAAACACATAAATTTATCTTCCCTACTTAAACCATATTTCTCGGAGGTTAAATGCCCATGAAAAAAACATAAATAAATAGCTAAGCAGAGCTTGTGTTATGAGTACCTACTCATATACATAGTACCATTTAACAGATACATAACTTTAATTATACATAGAAAATACCCAGAACACCTGGATCAATTATTTGCTAAATACCCGATACACCTGGACCAATTATTTGCTGATCGTAAAAAACTATTGATCCAAAGATCAGAATGAAGCACCGAAAACTAAACAAACCAGCTGGAATATTCGATACCAGAATCCTAAAATAGGGATCCTCAATCGAACCACAACAAACAAACCATGAGTAGCGGGTTCAGAACTGTTTGACTATTTCGACCTCGGATGAAATTCCAAAGCAATTTACATGTCAGTTATTGCATAGATAGGCACGATGGATGCGTTGATTTAATATTTACAGTCGATATGCAATGCATATTGGTTTCTTTAATGGAGTATCTATTATATGCAAGCGTTTTTGCTTGAGTTGTAGCTGCTTGGTGATAAAAAACTTGTAAAAACCATCAAATAAAAAAATGTACATTAGTACCTATTTGCTTTCTTTGATTCGATTTGAATAAAGTTGTTTTCCTCTTATCGGTATAATTTCACCATGAAATCTATAGTTGTTATATAAACATTATTGGTGTCCTTCCAACTCGCAACTAGGTTCATAGATAACCCGCTGACATACGTATGACCTGATATGTTTGCATTAAATATTTTACATACCTTTAAATCTGCCAAAAAGAATAACAAGTGCCGACCCTCTGTTTGTATATTTATATTTAATAAGTACCTATACAAACAGAGCCGGCAGCCATTATAATTGGATGGTAAAATACAAGGCAATACATGTTGTACAATATCAAAAATATTCAAGTTTTTTCTCAATTTCTATCAACAATACAAAACTACTATACTGTAGGATGCATGGCTTTAAAAGAGATATTGAATTATAAGTTCAATATGTTCAATATTTACAATATTATGCACCGTTTGCTTGTCAATTTTATTTATTTCTCAGAACAAATTTTATACTGTCTTTGTTGGCGAGATACCTAGTTACTTGAGTACTCCTTATTATATTTTATTGTATTAAAAAAGGATTTTCATACCTACGGAAAGTCATTTAGAAGAGTAGATCGTAAATCAAGAGAAATAACAGACGGATCTTTTAAACCGTGACATAATTCACGCAAATGGCCTTAAGAATTTATTTACCTAAGACAGCTTAATTCTTATCCTCTTTAGATAAAATAAGAGATCTATTTGCACTTCCAAAGGGAGTAGGGGCCACGAATCACTTAAGCTCCCTTATTTAAGACTAATTCAGTGAAATATTCCACTGGTTCGATAATGTCCTAGAGGGAAAATCCCTTGAAAAGTCTTTGAACTTTGTGGATTTTGTAGAGTACACACTGACACACTGGCATGAAAGCCATATATATACATATAGGAGGTGCTTTTGTGTCGGTATATAGCAAAGAAAAAAAGGGGTTGCATTAATGAAAGGGGTTGTGTTGTATTACGATTTGGCAAGTCATAGAACAAAAGTGCTTCGTCTTGATCTACTCAAGTCGCCTTTAAGAGGAATCTTTAAATTAATAGTTTTTATTTTCATCATTATTCACAAAAATTCCAGTACAAACTGTCGATATGCGACAGTAAATAGGAGACACACTATTGACACGCCACGCGTCTCAACGAAACGATGCGTCATTCATGAGTTAAATGATATCATAGCAATTTCCGAAAGGCAGAAACACATTATAACACCTGTAGGGCAAGCACGGGCTTTCTTGTCTAAGGTAGAATAGACGAAAATTACGCCATTATTGTCTATTCTACCCTAGAGAACAATCCACGTGCTTGGCCTAGCACGGCGATTGTTCTCTAGGGTAGAATAGACAATAATGGCATCGCATTGCCATACATTGCGTACATTATTGGAGTAGAATAAATTAATTTCAAATAATTTACGCATTCACGCAACGAAAAGTTGGTATGATATATTTAAGATTTTTAGGATGTTTTTGGAGATTCGATTCGTGCATCGCGTTTCATTCGGTTACAAAAGAGTGTGCGTTTCAAAAATATTATGTTTTTCAAATATAAACCTAAAGGTCTCGCTTTGTTTTTAACGTAAAACAAAAACACATGAAACTCGCAACATAGTCTATATATTTTCGCAAACAAACAAAAAAGCTATGGTGCAGAGTACAAAGTAAAAAGCTTTTAAAACTCCTCTAGCTTCTAAAAATAGCAGTACAGCCTTCCGATACATTAGACGTGAAAGTGTCAAATTGAATTAAACCACACACTTCACTTCCATTTGGTACCCAAATATGCTTCTTTCCCTGGGGTGTTTTTATTGAAAATACTATAGTGATCTCTCCTAACGCGATGTTTTCAGAACAACGAAAAGAAACGTAACATTTTTGTTTCAATTCGATTTCCTCGTCTACGGAGTGAATATAAAAAAACATTATTAGTTATCTGGTATACACATATATATCGTCGTTGCAAATTTAATACCTCGTATGTGTAAAAAGTAACTTTCCGAGAAAAACGATAAAAACTACCCACCGTTTTTATTACAATAAAATCTCAATTATTCATTAAATTAAATGAAACTAGAAAATTAGTCAAACTTTATGATACAAAAAAAACTTAGTTATACTTAATAGTTTGGTAATAAAAAGCCCTTTTTTGGAAATTATTACACATAAGTCATTTTGATTGCAAGTATTTTTCCCACATGAGAGTTTTTGTAACGTGTAGTAAGTACTAATTAAATAAAATGGTAAGTCAGGGACGTTAGAGTTTTATTATTTATATAAAAGTTATTGTGAAAAGAAATTACAATTGTAAGAAGGGAGGCACGGCAAGGCTAGGTACTAATCAGTTACATAAAATGCTAACAATGTAGGATTAAGTTCCAGGTTCAAAAGAAATTGCACCGTAAAATGGATGATCGATCACAGCTTTAAAGCTCTTGTAGATTAGATGCTTGTAGTTGCGTTCAGTGATTTTTAGTATTTCCAAATACAAATGATGTGGCAGCTAGTTATTAATAGTATCCCTTCGCTGCGAAAGGATGGTCGTTGTTGTGTCGTTATTTTATAGAGCACAGATCTGAACAATATTTTAGGCCTCTAATATCTACAACAATCGCATCTCCATTTTTCCCGGTCTTATCGACTTAAAGTTTGATTATATATTTTCGTAATTCAAGAAGAAGTCATAATTAAATGGATTTGACATCGTAAGGGTTTCTCGGGCGAGCCTGCTGCATTCGTGTTAAGCGCGCTCCACATTCTCGGCAAAACTACACGAGACATAGCGAATACGAGAGTGTGGAGGACATATTCGGCAAGTCTCGCCTATGTTCGTGCAGTCTCCATCCCGTGTCGGTATTTCGTATCCGAATCAAAGGGCTCTCGTGTAGTTTTGCCGAAACACAAAACACTCCCTCCACATTCCCGCCAATTATATAATTTTATTATTTATTCAATATTATAATTTTAATATACAATATATTTTATTTACGATGTATTGCTGTCATCCACCATCTTCGTTTTTTCCAACGTCTCTTGATAACTTTTTTTTCTCGAATAAACATATAATTGTAATAATAAGCCACAGCACATAACGCTGCAGCGACAGCTGTTTCCACGTCCATCTCGTTCGAGTACCGAGCGCACAAATGCGCGAGCGAGAATGTGGAGAGCTGCTCTCGTCTCGTCAATAGTTTTGGCGAGACCCGAGACAAAACCTCTCGTGGAGAATGTGGAGCGCGCTTTACTATGTAGTCGTTAGTTGCGTAAATAGGAGGCTTGATGTACCTACTGTTCGATAGTTGAATGCCCGCTGTCAGCGTCCATCATAGTGCGACCCTTTTCCAAATACAACTGCTCTATGATCATATTGTTGGTTCTCTGATACAGATCACCTATAGCGCTTCATAAAATCCTATTTCGATTTTGGTCGCCACTTCTATCAGATATAATTATGACTCTTTCTTTTTCTGGTGGAAAATTTGATACGTAATCAACACACAGATTATTATAATTCGCTCGGCAATACTAGGTACTTTTGGGACCAAGTCAATCCACGTCTTTACTGTCTTTGTTAGAGGATTGGTATACTGTAATAAAGGGGCTCGATTATCAACTTTACGAGTGATTGGAAAAGAGTTTGATGTTCTCAATGTGTTTTCTGTACTTGCATCACGAATAGGTGAGTCGCTACTACAGACAACATCACTAACCATGTCTTATTCATTGGTCCAGCGCCTAAAACTATCCCCACTAATAGCTAGTGTATTCAGAAAAAATAATCTAACTTAGTAGATCCTTCATCGCTTCTGTTTAAATAAATATCGTGGCCACTTTTTTGGCAGATAAATCGACTCCTGCTGACGACAACTTCTTATTCCCCTGCGAACTGCTGCAGCCTTCACAAACGCTTTTTTTTTCAGCCCAGATTCCCGAAGCAGTAATGATAATTTTTTCTTCAGTAATTGTATTGCACATGAACGAGTGCTTGTCTCTCAAAACCAAACCAACTTTGTGTGAGAACAGCGAGCTTTCTTAATTCTTTCAGGCTTCTCAACACACTGGTTATACCGGTTATTTATTTTTTTATAGCCTAAATTAGCTTCTCCTAATACTCTATACTTTTTGTTTACCAGTCGATTGTTTTACTTTTTCTTATCAGACTTACGCGGTCTGACCTGATGCTCGATTTCATCGTCCGGGGGAAATGGAATGTCTTCCAGAAACCGGGTGTTATTTACGAATCCTATCCTTCAGAGAAACTACGAGCATAGCTTTTTCCATAGCTCGCTATCGGCATGTACGTAAATAGCTGATTTAGATATCTCCGAGGGTTATTCAACATTATTGCTTCTGACTGATTCTACGGCTATTGCGCGTAGTGGTGTTAAAAGTGAGGGTGACAACAATACCAAATTATCTGTCTCAATCTCAAACCCTCAATCTCAATCTTAGTCGTAATCAGGGAATGGTTTGGATCTGAAGAATGTGAATTCGTTGACGTTAAATTGACAGTTTCAGTGGGATATTCAGGTCCAGGTATAAAAACATCAGGTTGCGAGATAGGTGAATTCCTTGAAAATTCATGGTCTTATGTATGGACATTAGATCCAGGTTTTACCACTGAAACACCGGACTGCAGGGACAGCGAATTTTTCGGAACAAAGATCTCATTTTTGGCAGGCAACTTGTCAAGGATGCTCCCCACATAAGAGTTTTTGTGTTACAATTAATTGAAAACAAAGACCTCTTATGTGTATACAGCGCACATGAGAGATTTTGCTGGACAATAAAATGTAAGCTGACACTTAAGATAAATTAACTTTAAAGCATATCTCACTCAAAAAATAAGATATTCACATAAGAGTATTTGCAGACGGTGGCCCATTCACGTAGCCAACCAAAAAAACGAAAAAGTGATTTTCACCAAAAATGTCACATAAGAGATTTTGAATTTGCAACGACGATATATCTATTTCCTAAAAATCTAAGGCGGCACCAGGAGGCAGAGAGCCCAGAATGCTGACAGGATTGCCACGTTCGATATTCGTTGACTGAAATAATAGTCAGCATTCTATCAACAGTGGACTCTTTAAGTAGCTTTCTGAGGTCCTTATATATTGTTTGTGCCCCAGGACCACAAGGATCTAGGGTTATATCCCAAACTGCTGAAATATGTACGTCGGTCGAGATGAGCGTATTTTTGTCCCTTTTAGACTTTGCTGATGTTGTTGCGAATTAAGAAACTATAGGGTTTTAGCCGACTTCATTTATAAGAATTTTAAATTCGTCTGTTCTGTAATCGATATCTTTACGAACAAAAATAGTATTACGTTTGATTAATTTATTATGAACTAGGGTTTTATTTACAAAGACGTTCCCTTTGCTATTGAAAAGCTTTCTCATTTTCTCCAATGCTCAATCATGCGTGTAAAATAAATAGGAACATTATGAAAAATAATATAATTACTTAGGTTTTTCTCTTGAACTAACACTCCACTAAGAAAATAATTTTCTCTGTGAATAGTAAAAATGCTTTCAAACACTTGAAAGTATCCGATGAATTTTGCAAAATTGTAACAAAAGCTGCAGTTTTTAATTACACTGATACAAAACCCATTTAGCCGAGTCTGATTAAAAAGTCCCAAGAATAAGAACAGAACAATGCCAGATAAAGATAAAATACAAATTAGTTGAACTATCTCTTAGTGGGGCACCAGTACAACAAAAGAGATTTGTTTACATTTTTAGGCACGGGCTAGTATACTTATATACAGGGTGGGCCTTAACTGTGTTCCCGGTTTGTTTCGTCTATATCTCAAAATCCAGCGGGCGGGCGGAGACGCGGGGGGTGTGGTAAGACGCGCCATTTCGTGGAAATTTTAGTCGCAATGGAGCCATTCACTGGAGCTCAGCGTGCGGTGTGCGTTCGCGCATTTTATGCGAACAATAATTCTGTGACAATTGCGAGGCGCGTGTACCGTGCTCATTTTGGTTTACGAGATGTTGGTGAAGCACCAAGTGCCAAATCCATTCGTAAATGGGTCAAAATGTTTGAGGAAACCGGATCTACAGTGAGAATAAAAAATGAAGGCCGCCCAAAGTCAGCACGGACGCCAGAGACAATTCAACAAGTTAGTGAATCAATAAAACAAAATCCACAGCAATCGACGCGCAAAAGAAGCCAATCTTTGAATATCCAGAGGACCACTTTGAGGAGGATTTTGCATCATGATTTGCATCTTAAAGCTTATAAAATTCAGTTAACGCAAGAATTAAAGCCAAATGATGCTAATCTTCGACTAAATTTTGTCAATGTAATGCTGGAACGTTTTAACAATTTCTCTAACATATTGTTTAGTGACGAGGCCAACTTCCACCTCAATGGAAACGTCAACAAACAAAATTGTAGGTTTTGGGCGGAGACTAATCCCCGACAGATGCATCAACATCCTCTGCACAGCCCTAAAGTCGTTGTGTGGGCTGCAATATCAGCTAGAGGACTTATAGGGCCGTATTTCTTCGAAAATGAAAGAGGAGTTGCTGTAACGGTAAATGCTGAGAAATATTGCCAGATGCTGCAGGAATTCTCTCTCAATAATCTCTTTTAAATTTCCATTTCATGTAGTTTTTATTAGTATAAATAAAAATGTCCAAACTTATGTCGATATTTTTTTATTTACTTTTCAAACTAGGTATACAGTACCTACACATTTTTTTGGTCCTTTGTCAGTATTTAGTTACAGTTTTTAGAACAAAAGCGCATCGCCTGGCTAGTGAAACCTGATGTCACGCGCTTCTGAAAAGTAAAAATACCAAGAAGTTAATAATTTTAGTTATCGGATAAAAAAAGCTTGCGCATGTGAAAGTTAGAACTTGAAAGTTTCACAACCAAGCAAAAAAATAAAAAAAGCAGAAAAGCGTAAGCAAAAATAAAACGTCATTTTAATAATGTTTTTTGATTATACAGTAGGTACTGAAATTAGTTTAGAAAAAAGTTCGTCACAGCTCCTTTCTTCACGGTCACGGTCCTTTGTCACTTATTTTCGTTTCAACCGGTGTCGTAGAAGTTCATATATTTTTTTGAGAAAATCTCCAGACCGTATATGTATAATGCAATCTAAGGCGCTCATTAGGGGAGGCCTATGTTCAGCTATGGACTATTATAGGCTGATGATGATGATAAAAAACGACCAGTACCCCCTGAACAAATATCTGCATATTGTACAAATATTTGTCCCGAGGCAAACCTGCAAGGTATTGCGTCGCAAACGGACTTTCGCTTGCCGCGCCACAAAGGTCGCCTGGGCAAGAGATCGTTAAGTAAAACCGTAGATTTATTTGGCGAAAAATCATATGTCGACAAGTAACTTAGGAGATTGGCAATTTGAGTTATACATAAGCAGCGGTACCTTGAGCGGCTCTCTACTTAAAAATTAAAGTTGAAAATTTTACGAGATTTAATTGCTCATTCGTAAGTGAATTATTGAGATGGCGTATGGACCATCCATTGGTACACTGGTAATGGGTATGAATCGATTGAACAGTTGTTCAATCGATTCATACCCATTACCAGTGTAGTAGTGTGTTGTTCAAACTACGCTTCAGAATGCCAGGCGTAGTATCAATATGAAAACTTTTTTAATTTAAATGAGGATGGATACCTTTAGTATCACGCACTGAAACTCCAGTCTTCATAGCTTTCAATAACAGCGAGAATTAAGCTAAATTGAATTCTAAGCTTTAGTTATTAGGTGCTAAACTTACTATACGGTCCAACTGGAAGCTTATTGCAGAGACAAGTTTCTTAAATTTAATTTGAACCGAGTTTAATACTGTTTTGTATTGCGGTAAGCTTGCTTGGCTAATAACATTCGTTTAGATAAGTTGAAGTTAAGATAAACACAAGGTTCCGTTAATTTTACTTAGTTGCAATGGTTTGTAACTTAATTTTTTTTATGACGTGACTAGGTTTTTGCAAACATTTCAGTGGAATGTAACGAATTTAAATTTAATTTTGTACGTTAATGAAGTTATTATTATTATGAATATATTATAATATATTCATATGCTAATTTAAAACGTGGTAAACAAATTTTAATGTGAGATACTTTCTAGAATATCAATGTATTTTATTTTAAAAGTAAAAAAAAATATTTATAAATAATAACTGGTGTGACACATAATAATATAGGACCATATGCTCCTGAACTAGTTTAAGAACTGTGTTTCAGGAGCCAGTGGCTTCTCCTAGGAGTTTAAACTGATAATTACATGAAAAAAGTATTATTATTTATATTTTAGTTAATGTGTGTGCAATTCAAATAAAAAACCTCATAATATATATAACCGCATAAGCAATACCTAAAGGTTATAATTGTACACGATCTTAATACTAATTATAACTAAATGGCATAATCGGCGGCATAATCGCTAACAGCGATCTCTTCCAGAAAACCTTTTGATGAAGCAAATAATTGCAAGTATTTAATGAAAACCTACTATAAAATATCTATATTGTTATTCTAGGGTAAATCACAAAATAAATCCATAAATAAATAATTTGTTTTTTCTACGGAACCTTAAAAACTACCTCGCAAATAGAGAGCTCTACAGAGCTTTGTAAATAACACTTAAAGAAAATGCTGAGATGGCGCGATACGCTTCGTTTATTAAACGGTTACTTACCTACATAGAATTACCTGGGTACGGAAAACCTGTAGAAGGTTCGTTTAAATACATAAATAATAACACTGGAAAACCCATACAACATCATCTAGCCCCAAGCTAAGCAGAGCTTGTGTTATGGGTCCTGACTGTTATAGTATGTACTCAATCTATACTAATATTATAAAGAGGAAAGATTTGATTGTTTGTTTGTATGTTTGTTTGTTTGTTTGTTTGTTTGAATAGAATAGGCTCCGAAACTACTGGACCAATTTGAAAAATTATTTCACCAATCTTAAATTTTCCGTGATGAACATAGGCTATATGATATTTTAAAAAAAGTTAGGGATCCGCATGAAAAATTCAATAATTGAACCGTGCGCTGTATATACAACCTCTTTTTCTATTATGGCGCGTCAGAATAGAAAAAGAGGATGAATATAAGTATAGCGCACGGTGCTTGCTTTTTATCTACGGCCAGTGTCAGTTAAGGAGTGTCGATTCAATGTCGAAAACCCCAATGCTGTTTAAAAAAAGTAAGGGATCCGTATGTAAACTGTGAAACCCATCGTGTTAGAGTGTATAATTTCTGAAATTTTTGTTTAATACCCGTGTGAAGCCGGGGCGGACCGCTAGTATACTATATTTTTATTATACATAGAAAATGCCTAGGAACAAATATTTGCAGATCCAAAAACATTTGTCTCAGAGCGGAAATTGAACCCGAAACCAAAAAAAGAAATTTATATAATTAAAATATATGTACATGCAGAAAGAACGCAAACAAATTTATTTGAGATGATAAATTTATGTTGTAAATAAGCCACGAAGAAACCTTTAGCCTGAACTTATGGCTACTTTTTACTCAGGCTCAACGACACCGAAATGCTTATGATATTATTCCGAAGTAGGAAGAGCTTTCACGAAAGTCATCATGGCATTTACCTTTCATATCAACGTTTGAGGAAAATCGCCTCGACGCTAGACATAATAACGCCAATTACGAAAAGAGAGGCCAAAAAACTTTTACACAGCTCCGCAGGCCTATTCTACTGCGATACGTCGTTTCATCGGATATTTAAGGCTATTTAAGGCCAAGTTTACTTGACTTGACTTCTTTGTAATGGCTATATGTTTCTTGTTGACCACTTTTCTGATAGTGTCTGTGTGATATGTGTTTTCAATTGGAGGTATACCTTTAGCATAGAAATTACTATTAAAAACCAAATTAGAACAAGTATTTACAATTAAATAAATAATGAATAAGTAAATAATGTTATATGCAAATATTTGTTCAAGGTGTTCTGGTCGTTTTCTATATATATAAAAAATATCTATCTATGTACTCATATATTACTGTGTATATCAATTATCGAGTACCCATAACACAAGCTCTGCTTAGCTTGGAGCTAGATGATGCTGTGTGGTTTGTCCGGCATATTTATTTATTATTTATTTATTATTTACCTAAATCTAAGTCGCTTCAGACACACAGACAATTTTTTTGAATCCGGAGAGCCTCGGTACCCCACGAACTATACGGATATAGGGATATAGGGTCTCGACTCCAAGGGGCACAAATTCGTAGACTGTTTCGACCTGCATTTATTTGCGCCTTTGGAGATCCTCGACCAAATCTGTTTCTGCACCAACCACTTGTATTGCTAGTATAAAATAATATAATAATAATTGTATAATATTATATATTAATTGTATCGTAGTTAAAATTTTGTATCGCAGTATAATTGTGTGGAATCGTAGTACAATTTTGTATCTATTAGTACAATTTTAACGGGTATTTATCGCGTTTAATTACCTATTAACTGTTGAAACGTCGGGAGAAATAGGTAATTAAACGCGATAAATACCCGTTAAAATAGTACTTATAATTATGTGTTCAGATCGCGTTTAAAAATCAATTTTGTATCTTTTTATTCGACTGCTGCAGATAGTTTTTTTTATAATTGGCCGCGGCCTCCACTTGTACCAGTATTTACCAGTACCACCGCACAGTAATTAAATTATAGATTAATTACCGTACACCCGATATATAATTGAGCGTGCTTTTGCGAAGATTAACCGTTTTACGCTTTTTCATTTGCTAGATGCTAAAATATATTCATATTGGTTTTCCGCAGAGTAAAGCTTAAATTAGCAGCAAACCCTTAGATTATTTAGATAAGATCTCGATAATGTGATTCGCCGGAAAATATTTTGTTTTTACTTTGTTGATAGTCGAAACTTTGTCTTTAATTTCAATTAAAGTTTTGAACTTAGGCATTATTAAGTCCCGAGCATGGGGGGACTACTTATTTGGGGGAACATACAATAAATATTTCCCACTCAGTATTATAGTGCACAAGTGTGTTTGCAAACACAGAAGCACTCTCCTCCCTCACTTAATACATCCGATAGGGCCAACGTACGAACTTTCAAGTTTAACCTTGGGCCTTATTCTACACTAGCGGCCCGCCCCGGCTTCGCACGGGTATTAAACAAAAATTTCAGAAATTATACACACTAAAACGATGGGTTTCACAGTTTTCATACGGATCTTTACTTTTTTGAACAGCATTGGGGTTTTTGACATTGACTCGACATTCCAAAACTGACACTGGCCGTAGAGAAAAAGCAAGCACCGTGCGCTATACAACCTCTTTTTCTATTCTGACGCGCCATAATAGAAAAAGAGGTTGAATATACAGCCCACGGTTCAATTATTGAATTTTTCATGCGGATCCCTAACTTTTTTGAAAATATTATATAGCCTATGTTCATCACGGAAAATTAAGGATTGTAATGGTGAAAGAATTTTTTAACTCGGTCCAGTAGTTTCGGAGCCTATTCAATTCAAACAAACAAACAAACAAACAAACAAACAAACAAACAAACAAACAAACATACAAACAATCAAATCTTTCCTCTTTATAATATTAGTATAGATAACATAGGAGATTCCTTGCCGAAACCGTGTGACGTGTTTTTAATACGTTTTTGTCCGATTCCACGCCATCTTGTCGTATCTGTAACGCGTTTGATTTTGCAAATAGTTAATAAAGGCCCTGCTAGTTGATGGTAAAATGAAGTTATAACACAATCACGAATAAGTACATAACAATATTAATTCTGTTTGTAAAGGAAACTTCCGTCACGGCTGGTGGTAACAATGAACAGTGAAAAGCTTTCACGATAAGCGGCATCGCAAACATTGCCTTTTATATTTCGAGGGGATTGGTGCTGTTCCGATCCTATTATTATCAAACAAGAATACCCAGAGCCCGCGATAAATGCTTAGAGGTAGAATATTACCTTAATTTTTAGACCGAAACTTATATATTTTTATTCAAAATATTTCATTACGTTTTATTAAAAAAAAATTCGTGGTAGTTATTGTTGGCAAAGAAAGATTACTTTAAATCACTTTGTAAGTTTGCAGTTGATTTACTTCAGGTGAATTAAGTCTACCCGACCGTCATATCAAGTCCAAAGTTACAGAAATTTCTAATTTGGTTGATTGTTCGTTTAACACGACTTGTTTGTTTAAACAACACACACAAATAATTGAACCTGATAAAATTTACATCTGTCTATAGTTAAAAGAACTAAATTATTCCGACGTTTTTTTTATTTATTTGAAATTGCCCTTAATTGAAATTGCCCTTCGTATCCTAGATCGATGTTTTTATCCATTAAAATTTGTTTTACCGATTTCTCCCTAAAAAGTGCTACAATTTGATGTTTTCGGATTTTATAGAATGATCCCGAGGTAATTCCTTAAATTTTTCGACTGACAAAAAACAGTAAAAATGTAAGGGAATTTGAAGTCGATTTTTGGTAAGTATTTGTAAAACAAATTTTGTTATAATTATATACCAAATTTTAGTGCAACCTGATATCATTGATTACATAAAAGCTTATATTTTAATGAAATAATATAATAAGAAGTGTGTAAGAACTCTCGTCATAGTGTATATGAGCACTTAGCTCAGCAATGCCCAGTTTACACCTTTATGGAGATATCACCTCTCAGTATACCTCCAGGATTCACCAGCTCGACTCTTGTCAAGCAACATTATTCTGAGGTCCTTTTTGGTTCATACGCTGTAGGTATGATAATGCCGTGTGGTGCCGGCATAGAATTTCAACACCCCAACTCTTCCCGTGGGTGTCGTAAGAGGCGACTAAGGGAAACACAGCGGGGGGCGGGCAGCAGCGCCTTCTGCAGAACAACTACACCGAACTGCGATCCCCAACCCGCATGCCCAGCGTGGGGATTATGGGCAATAACCCCCAAATAATGATGCCATCTATGGCGCTCATTAGGGGAGGCCTATGTCCAGCAGTGGATTATTATAGGCTGGTGATGATGATGTATGTATGATAATATAATTTTAGGATTATTTTATACCTATATTTTAAGGTTATTTTTGTACTTATGTTTCTTGTAGCTAAATAAACGATTTTCTTTCTTTTCTTCTTTAATTCCTGCCGATAATTTGTAACCTGAGTGACGCAAATGCTTAGTCTAAGCAATGCTCATTTACACTTTCATGGAGATTCACCTCTCTTAGTATACCTCCTATAATTCTAATATAATAATAGTATAAGTTTTTGAGAATAAAGCATTATTATCTTATCTTACCTCCAGAATTCCTGCCGATAATTTGTAACCTGAGTGACGTGAACCCAATTAAACAGTGCTCTTTCCCCCAGGTCCTTCGTCAAACCACTCTACCGATCGTGCCAACTCGCCACCAAACCTTCCAGCGGCAGCTCTCCCACCGCCTCGAGATGCCTTCCATCCAGTTCAGTATCTGCAGCCTCGAGCGAGCTGACTCCTCCATCGGACTTATCAAGGTAGGTTTTGTATGTAACATGTCCAGACTTGTCGATCTTGTTTGTATAACAAGATCGACTAAGTTAGGACATGGTTAGGACCATGGTTAGGACCGTTATGTGTTCATGTCTGGACCAGTTCGTGATTTGATGCCGAGCACAGTCCACATTATTTACTTAAATGTGGTGTTTTATTGGACGTAACAATCATCAGCATATACGTTGTCTATTAGTATACATAGGTATATATAGTTGTGATGGATATAGAGCTCCCCTAATGAGCGCCAGAGCTCCCGTTCTTCAGTTTGCGGCTTCCAGCATCTGCTTGCAGTCTTTTGCAGGTTTTTTTTTCTCTTCCACCTGGATGGAAGGCGTCAGAGCAGAGATATATTTTGTAATTGTGCTTGTCCTCAAAGTACTTACACCTCACTGGATAAAGTAGGGTTCTAATGGTGACAGTGAGGTGTAAGTACTAGTAATAGTACCTACTTCAATGAATGGTGATATAATTTTTTAAATCAGTCCAGTAGTTTCTGAGTCTATTCAATCCAAACAATCAAATCTTTCCTCATTATAATATTATCTTAATAAATAAAGGAACAAGCGATTTTCTGGCGACAACGCCCAGCCTAAACCGCTGAAGTTAGAAAGCTGAAATTTGGAAGGTAAGTTCCTTTTACAACACAAGCACCCGCTAAGAAGGGATTTTTGGAAATTCCACACCTAAGGGGGTGAAAAAGGGGATGGAAGTTTTTTTGGTCATTTTTCTAACTCTGTAACCGGTAGCCCGATTTTCTTGAAATTTACAGGAAATACTAAACATACAAAAATATTGAACACGTGTTTCAGCATTTTTCAAAATATTCCTGAAAATAGGGTGAAATGGGTCATTCAAGTTTGAGATTCGTATTTTGGCTCCATATTGAAATGTCTATAACTTTTTGATATAGCATAATAATGACTTGAAACTTTCAGTATGTATTGAAAAAACTATAGATCAAACGACGTGTTTCAGGATTTTTCAAAAATTTCACTTTATAAGTTTAAAAAGGAAGTCGAATTACTTAAGATTTTTGAGATTTTTTTTAACAAATGACCCAACATGAAACTTACTCAGAATACTAAACAAACAAAAATATTGAACACGTATTTCAGGATTTTTTCAAATATTCCTGAAAAAACTTCAAAATCTGAAGAAACAAGCGATTTCCTGGCGACAACGCCCAGCCTAAACCGCTGAAGCTAGAAAGCTGAAATTTAGAAGGTAGGTTCCTTTTTCAACACAAGCACCCGCTAAGAAGGGATTATCTTAATATATAAAGGAACATGCGATTTTCTGGCGACAACGCCCAGCCTAAACCGCTGAAGTTAGAAAGCTGAAATTTGGAAGGTAGGTTCCTTTTACAACACAAGCACCCGCTAAGAAGGGATTTTTGGAAATTCCACCCCTAAGGAGGTGAAAAGGGGGATGGAAGTTTTTTTGGTCATTTTTCTAACTCTGTAACCGGTAGCCCGATTTTCTTGAAATTTACAGGAAATACTAAACATACAAAAATATTGAACACGTGTTTCAGCATTTTTCAAAATATTCCTGAAAATAGGGTGAAATGGGTCATTCAAGTTTGAGATTCGTATTTTGGCTCCATATTGAAATGTCTATAACTTTTTGATATAGCATACTAATGACTTGAAACTTTCAGTATGTATTGAAAAAACTATAAATCAAACCACGTGTTTCAGGATTTTTCGAAAATGTTACTATATAAGTTTAAAAAGGAAGTCGAATTACTTAAGATTTTTGAGATTTTTTTTAACAAATGACCCAACATGAAACTTACTCAGAATACTAAACAAACAAAAATATTGAACACGTATTTCAGGATTTTTTCAAATATTCCTGAAAAAACATCAAAATATAAAGAAACAAGCGATTTCCTACCGACAACGCCCAGCCTAAACCGCTGAAGCTAGAAAGCTGAAATTTAGAAGGTAGGTTCCTTTTACAACACAAGCACCCGCTAAGAAGGGATTATCTTAATATATAAAGGAACAAGCGATTTTCTGGCGACAACGCCCAGCCTAAACCGCTGAAGCTAGAAAGCTGAAATTTGGAAGGTAGGTTCCTTTTACAACACAAGCACCCGCTAAGAAGGGATTTTTGGAAATTCCACCCCTAAGGGGGTGAAAAGGGGGGTGGAAGTTTTTTTGGTCTTTTTTCTACCTCTGTAACCGGTGGCCCGATTTTCTTGAAATTTACAGGGAATACTAAACATACAAAAATATTGAACACGTGTTTCAGGATTTTTCAAAATATTCCTGAAAATAAGGGGAAATGGGTTATTCAAGTTTGAGATTCGTAGTTTGGCTCCGTATTGAAATGTCTATTACTTTTTGATATAGCATACTAATGACTTAAAACTTTCAGTGTGTATTGAAAAAACTATAAATCAAACCACGTGTTTCAGGATTTTTCGAAAATGTTACTATATAGGTAAGTATAAAAAGGAAGTCGAATTATTGAGGTTATTGTGGTGAAATTTATCAACCATTGACGCAATTGGCTTGAAATTTACAGAGAAAACTAAACAAACCAAAATATTGAATACATATTTTAGGATTTTTCAAAATAATCCTGAAAATGTGATAAAAAGGGTTATTCAAGTATGAGATTCATTGTTCGGCCCCGTATTTAAAATGTCTATAAATTTTTAAATAAGCATACTCATGACTTGAAACTTTCTGTATGTTCTGAAAAGAACAATAAATTAAATATGTATTTCATGATTTTCAATATTATTCCCAAAAAAATTGGTTGAGAAGGGTAATTAAAGTTTGAGTGATTCGTAGTTTGGCTCCGTATTAATCTTAGTAACTTTTTAATGAAGGATGGTAACGACATAAAACATTGGAAAAAAAATAGGCGTTTCAGAGTTTTCATGAAATTTAGAATATAATTATAAAAAGAAAGTCGAATTGCTTATGATAATTTTTGGATTTTTTTAACCATTGTCATTTGCTGGACCATCATTTGCTTGAAACTTACAGAGAATACCAAACAAACAAAAATATAGAATACTTATTTTAGGATTTTTCAAAATATGTCTGTAAATGGGGTGAAACGGCTTATTCAAGTTTGGAGTTTGTAGTTTGGCTTCTTATTGTAATGCCTATAACTTTTTAATTTAGATTATTAATGACTTTAATATTTCAGTGAATACGGAAAAAACATTAAATTAAAACACCCGTTCCAACCCATTTTCAGGAATATTTGTACTGAAAATCGGTAGGAACGGGTTATTAAAGTTTGAGTGATTCGTAGTTTACTCCGTATGACTTTTTAATTAAGGATGGTACCGACTTAACATTTCAAAAATATACAGAAAACCAATAAATAAAAACACTTGGTTCAGAATTTTTTTTATAAAAGTCTTTAAATAACGATAATAATAAAGACGAAGTTTTTTAAAGACTCTTTTATCTTATGTGACTTTTTAACCAGTTTCCTTATTGCCTTGAAAATGGTGTTAGTGGCTTTATGACAGCGTAGGATTTAAAATGCTACGAGCTCACCGAAGAAAATAAAAAAGTTTGGCTCCGTATCGGCTGTAACTTATTAATTCTGTTTTATTGACCTGAAATGTTCTGTAGGTATACAGGGACCACCCCGTAGAAGGCAATGGATGACCAAATCCAAAACCATGTGTTAAAAATACGTATTGATTGGATTCATAGCCTCGATTTATGAGAAAACCATACCTGCCAGATTTTTTAATATTGTTGAGTGGAACACTAAAAAATACACCCAATATTTTTATAGTAACAGATTTGGTTACTTATAAGGATCATTATTTGAAAAGAAATGCATAATTGTGATAATCAAAAGAAAGACCATTATTAAAAATTTTGTTCGAATACTCTACTGAAATTCATGTAATTTGCTATTGTATAGAGTAATTTTAACAATATTTTTGCACAACTGGTTTGTTTGCCGCTAGGCAGCCAATTCAATTCAATGGTGTTTTTTCCTGGATAAAATATCTATTCGTAGTAAAAAAAAATAACTTATTCCGTGACTCCTTTCACAACTTTTCTGTAAGTCACATGGTTTCTGATTTTGCTATCCAATCCCATCTCAAAAAGCCAATCTGTAGATATATTTAAATAAAATAGGATTAGGGAATTTAAAAACTAAAGTAGATTGTTTGAAGTCCACCGTGTCATTAGATTCACTATGAATAAAATACAGTAAATGGTTATTTAAAAAAAACCATATAACGGGCTTATAAATGATATATTAAAAGAGGGTTTCAGGTATTCCCGACTCTGAAAATACCTAGGGTGCTGATTTTTTCAAGATTTTTTAAAAAATACGGGTTTCAGGAATTTCTGACTCTTAAAAAAGGTTATTAGCTGATATCGTGAAGATTTTTTTACTCTAAAGACCACGCAAATGAAATTGCGAGCGGGTCAGCTAGCGATTTCCTACCGACAACGCCCAGCCTAAACCGCTGAAGCTAGAAAGCTGAAATTTAGAAGGTAGGTTCCTTTTACAACACAAGCACCCGCTAAGAAGGGATTATCTTAATATATAAAGGAACAAGCGATTTTCTGGCGACAACGCCCAGCCTAAACCGCTGAAGTTAGAAAGCTGAAATTTGGAAGGTAGGTTCCTTTTACAACACAAACACCCGCTAAGAAGGGATTTTTGAAAATTCCACCCCTAAGGGGGTGAAAAGGGGGATGGAAGTTTTTTTGGTCTTTTTTCTAACTCTGTAACCGGTAGCCCGATTTTCTTGAAATTTACAGGAAATACTAAACATACAAAAATATTGAACACGTGTTTCAGCATTTTTCAAAATATTCCTGAAAATAGGGTGAAATGGGTCATTCAAGTTTGAGATTCGTATTTTGGCTCCATATTGAAATGTCTATAACTTTTTGATATAGCATACTAATGACTTGAAACTTTCAATGTGTATTGAAAAAACTATAAATCAAACCACGTGTTTCAGGATTTTTCGAAAATGTTACTATATAAGTTTAAAAAGGAAGTCGAATTACTTAAGATTTTTGAGATTTTTTTTAACAAATGACCCAACATGAAACTTACTCAGAATACTAAACAAACAAAAATATTGAACACGTATTTCAGGATTTTTTCAAATATTCCTGAAAAAACATCAAAATATAAAGAAACAAGCGATTTCCTACCGACAACGCCCAGCCTAAACCGCTGAAGCTAGAAAGCTGAAATTTGGAAGGTGGGTTCCTTTTACAACACAAGCACCCGCTAAGAAGGGATTTTTGGAAATTCCACCCCTAAGGGGGTGAAAAGGGGGATGGAAGTTTTTTTGGTCTTTTTTCTAACTCTGTAACCGGTAGCCCGATTTTTATGATTACTTACAGGCTAAAATAGGATTAGGAAATTTACAAACAAATTGGGCTATAGTAGAATGTCCACCGTGTCATTAGATTCTCTATAAAAAATACAGTAAATGATTATTAAAAAAAAAAACTCATTATAATGGGCTTATACATGATATTAAAAGCGGGTTTCAATTTCCGACTCTTAAAATAGGGTATTAGCTGATTTCGTCAAGAAGTTTTACCCTATAGTCCACGCAAATGAAATTACGAGCGGGTCAGCTAGTATAAGTATAGATTTGACCTGTAAAAAATCACTAACGAAATATTTGATAAACAAATTTTACACAGGATTTTGTCTATCCCCCAGAATCGCTAATCGAAAAATCTAGTGGTGTGAAAAAATCCCTAATAATGTTTAGGAACGAAATCGAAATATAGCGAGAAATACGTTCTGAAATCAAAAGTAAATCTATTATTTGAGTTTTAATAATACAACTGGTAAAATAAAAAATAAAAGACCTTACCGAGAGTTTTTATCACACGATACAAAAAACTACAAAAAGCTGGCCAAAGGCAAGCTTTCGGCTTTTAATTACTGCTCGTCTTTGTGTAGTTCCTATATAGAGCTATATAATGGCTTGCTATTTTAAAAGTGCTGCCACTGTTGAAATGATGACCGAATTTACACTCGCAACTTTATTGAATAAATGATTTAAAAGTAATAATAAATCGCTATAAATATAATCGTTATTTTTTTTGGTCGTTCTCTTTTTAGGTTTTTTAACTTTACTGCGTTGGTCCTGTCCAATTATCTTGTAATAATATATCTAACAATTGAATTTCTGAAAAGTATCCCTGTACAGATAAATACATACGTATGTATATTATGATGTATATCGCGATCGCGTAAGGTTGAAAACAATTAAAATAACTAACTATACGACTGATAAGCTCTTAAAAGTACTAGAGCTCCTTATCAAAGTGCTTTCATGGACAAGTACTGCCACCATGCTTTTAAAAATGCAGCATTGCTTTATTCCGATTTTTAGAAAAGGTTGTGCCTAAAAAAAAATTTACTGGTCCATGAGGACCTATGTCTCACAGGGCAAAAGGCCGCAACATGACATGTAACTTAAATAAAGTTACTCTTATCATATTATTTATATCTAGGAATTTGGGATTTTCAAGCGTTGCAGCACTTTAAACCGTGGCATCAATGTAGCGTATTTCAGTACTTAGCCCTATTAATTAAAGTGGACAGCGCGTTGTATATTTTGTCTCAAAGACCGCCGTTTGGCTTCGAATTCGTTGACGACTTTAATTAACTTCTTAACTTTTGCTAGGATTTTCAGCAATAATTTGATTTTTTGTTTAATTAATACAGAATCGCCGTTTGAATTTGAGTCGACTATTTTCTGGCTGTCAAATTAAATTGGTATTTTATTCTAAGATTTTTCAGATAACTATTCATTAAGTTGTTAATAGATTTTGTTACTCGGTGCCACTCGTCCTAGACATACCCATTACTTTATAATATTGTATTTTTGTACATAGATACGATACGAAGTCAAACGGAAAGGTATCCATGTTTTTAGTGTATCTACTAAAGGTACTTTCAGTTATAACACACAATAACAAAGATTTACACTGTACAGATAAATCTTTATAGTTGTTTGTAACTACACAATTATTATAATCTCGTCCGATTCTATCTCCTATTGAAATAAAATCGGAACTAGTGTTTCCATAGGCTTCGCTTGCATGGTGACATTTGGGACATTGTTGCACATAGTACAAACCATCGCCTCCTCACAAGGGGACGGTTGGGCCGATTAAAGACCAACCTTCCTTTGCCAGGATTGGATCTGAATCGGACAGTTGATAGTAATCCGCAAGATTGGATCTGAATCGGACAATTGATGATAATCCGTTTAAAAAAACTTGATTTATCGTCAATTAACATCAAGTTACATTTAAATCAGAAGTTCAATTCTTCATAAAATATCATTCTCCTTTTACAAATGCTTATCAACGCTTTACATCTCTCCTCAATTATTGGCATAGAAATAAGGTTCAAAATGGTTACTCACTTATACTCTAATCGACCTCTCGAACTCTCAATGTCACAAATGAGGACCAAAGGTATTGAGAAAGAGGGCTTAGCATAATATTTTGTTCCGGCTTCGCGTGCGAGTTTCTTGCGGCGGCTTTAAACCAATTTGATAATTGTAAAATGTACACGTACATACATTTCACAATAATGTATACGTATAAAGTAAGTATGAACAGAACATGCGTCGGATCAGCCTCGAAGTAAAAAAGATTGCCTAGGCCCGTAGGGGCCTTCACCATACTGATTTGAATCAGTTGAACTATCTCCAGCTTGTTTGCAGCAGTCTACTTATTAGCTTAACAGTTATAGCTTGCAGCAGTCTACTTATTAGCTAACAGTTTCATGTACTTAGTACATTTTTAAATGCTTGTACCTATTTGTAAGCTTCCGTATCCACAAATCGAAACAGTTACTTACTTACTTGTACTGGACTGGTTTCCGCAACTAGGCCAAAGGTGAATCGAAACAGTCACTAAAGTTCATTATGCCTAAAAATATTTCCAACATTATACTAACCCCGCCTGTGTAATTGTAACTCCTTGAATAGGTCAGTGAATAGGTAACAGGGGTGGAAACATCTTTGACGCGTCTGAGAAGCGCCAGATATTCAGATAACGCCTGTCCGTCTGTCTGTCATCTTATTCACTGAGACACAGAATAGATGGAAGTACTTACCCTAAATTCAGCGTTCATTTGCTTTGTTGGTAGCAAGTAATTGTTTTAAGTTACTCTGATATGATCCCTCGTTGCCCATGGTTTTGTTTTCTGTGGGCACTGGGCAGTAAAGCGTTTGAATGCTAAATTTTATTAAATTTCCGATATTTTTTCAATTGTTATTTTATATCTTAGCCATTTTTAGCCAGCTCTTATAAAATTTCATTTTATTGTACAAGAATCTGTCTATTTTCTTCTCGCGTATAATCGCTTTAGTGGATCCTTCCTTTAAAAAAAAAACTAAAAAAAACCCCATTTAAGTACTATTAATGCAGTGTGGTATAGAATTTCACCACTCCCATTCTTTCCGTGGGTGTCGTAAGAGGCGACTCAGGGAGACACACCAGGGGGTGGGCAGCAGCGCCCTCTGTAGAACAACTCCACTGAACTGCGATCCCCAACCCGCATGCCCAGCGTGGGGGTAATGGGCAATAACTCCCAAATGAGAGATAATGCCATCTATGACGCTCGTGATGGGAAGCCAAGAGGTCCAGCAGTGGACTATTGTAGGCTGATGATGAAGTAGGTACTATTAGCCAAAATTAAATTAGACAGTAAAATCATCAAGTAGAATAAATGAATACATTATTGTTCGTGAACATACATAATAATAATGTCCAAAATCCAAACGTGTTTATTTTGTCTTTCTGGAAGAACTGAACCTAGTCCTAAAGATAATAACAATAATAATAATAATAACCCAGATAATCTGATTCCAAGTTTTTGATGTTTTTGACAGAAGTTATCACACATCCCGATTTTTCATATCATCAGCAGACATAAATTTAATTGAAGATGATTTTTCATGGCTTGTTACACGATCTCAAAAAAATATTTTAAACGAATATTTTGATAATTATGGCAAAATTCTAAAAAATTCAGATTTGCTCATAAATAAATAATGCTAGATAATCCATACGACGCTATATGCAAGGTTTATCCCTTCTCAAATTAAATCCTTTAATTTACAAGCATAGCATACTTGGACGTGATTGGCCTTATAAGGAATTCAATATCTCGAGGAACTATGCCAAGAACGTCCAATTAACATATCCGTTGCATTCTAGACTCTATAATAGATAGCTACATGATCTATTTCAGAGTTTTGAGGTCAGTCAAGACTACAAGATGTCATATTATTTACATACGCGCTTAGTGTATTAAAAAGAAACAGCAACTATGAAACTGCACTATCCGCGTATTATGCAAATGCATATGTCTGGCTAATGTACGCTATTGTTATCTACGGAGATAGCGTGGAATTTGGCGACCTGTTTGTTAAACAAAAGAAACTACTGAGTATCTTAGTAAATATAGGACAAAGTTAAAGTTGTAGACCGCATTTTAGGGATAAAAAAATATTGACATTACCTTGTATATACATTTATCAAATGGCATTATTTGTTAGGAAACATAGACATCTATTTCAATCTAACATCGAAGTCAATTCAAATTATAACAGACGGAACAAAGACAAACTTATTATACCGAAAATGGCACGAATAACTAAATCTAGTAACTTCTCTATAATCTAAGCCGTCAGTAGTCAGAGTGCCCAGAACGCTGGCAGCATTACCACGTTGGATGGCTATGCTTATTCATTGACCGAAATAAAAGCCACCATTCCGAGTACCTACCTAATTACTTCACGTAAGCTTTATATTTTTTAATAAGTCCAATTTTTTCCTAGTGTCATGTTTTTTTTGAGTAAAATTTATAATTTTTTCTTACTTTAGATCAATTTTCAATTGGTTCAATTATTTGACCATGTCACCCATGTCACCCGAATTTATCTTTATCTCGTCATGTACCCGTATAGTTCAAACGAAACAATTGCCGCACGTCAGGGTATGTCGACACGTTGTTGATTGATTAGACCCGTCGAGGCGTGGTCATCGACTATCGATCGATATCGCCCTGTGGTTATGCTCATTCGCCGTGAGATTCTGTAATGAAGCGTAGAAGTCGGTAATCTATCTCTGCGCGTAGGTACCGAGAACCGATCTATATTGGATCGGTTCTTTTGACGGGTGGGACAAGCGTCTAGGACTGTTAGGTTTGTATAAAATGTACATTACAATACAAATATTATTTATTGCAGACCAAGATAGATAATAATAGAAACAGAAAAACAAACACGTTGTCAACTCCAATGTTATGTATATTAAATCTAATGTCAAATTAAATTCGAAAAAACTTATTATCTTGAAAAACCAACCTCATCTTAAATTATTATGTTACACCTTATTTATATAACTTAAAAACAAAATTAAAATACTAAATAAGATTGAAATTTTATTCATTTTAAATTTAATCAAACCAAGCCTCAGATAAAGCGAGCCTTCAAATCTTTCTTCTGCGTTGATGTAATTTCCAAAAGTTATTGCTGGTATATTCAACCTATATAAGAAACCAGCGGTCGGCCCCGGCTTCGGACGGGTATGTAACAAAAATTTCAAAATAGATAAATTTTTACACACTTTGTTGTGTTTTTGAACGGGTTTTCATACGGATCTGCAAGATTATTAAATATCTATCTATAGCATTATGTTCAACGGGGATTCTAATGGTTACAGCTAATTCTAATGGTGAAAGAACTTTTTAAATCAGTTCCGTAGTTTTGAAGCCTATTAAATTCAAACAAAGAAACAATAAAAAAAATTACTTGATAAATTAGTACTCGATGTAATTAGTATAGACAAGTTATTTGTTCTGAATAAACTAAAGTAACCCGAAATAGAATTTACACGTTTGTCATTTCTGTACACTTTACCATTCTAAACATATCCACTCGACGACACCGTCGGAAATCGAATGTCTGCCTATTGACAAGAGACAGTGGAGAGTGGGGAAACTCGGCACATCACCACATGCACTGGCATTTGTTACCTAAGCATTTTGTAGCTGTTTGTATTCGAGGTAAAAAACTTAATCGGTGTATTTTAAAATTTACCGCTCATATATTATTATCATTGAAAACACGCTTCTATCAGCATAGGGATAATACCATGCCCTGCCTTTTTTATTTGGCTAGGAAATTCATTTACTTAAACTGGTCTATCGGACTTAAATTATGTAAAATTATGTGAAAAGAACGTACCACCCACTAAAACCTTTCCGATGACTTTCTCTCGCCATTTTTTACAACCACGAGAACATTAAACCTACCGCTGCGGACTGGCGTCCTATCTTCCTCACATAGGTATACATGGCCCACCATTCCTCACGTTCGCCGACCCCATCCATCCATCACTCTTCTTGCACCCGATTAGGACAGACAGGACAGACAACCGCGACCGTGCCCTACCTAAACAGCCTAGGTCAAGACAAGGTTACCTAGCCTTGCCTTAACCTAGGCTGTTGTTATAATAATTAACTGTATGAAATTTTACTTGTCTAAGTGCTTCTTTCGTAAGCCTTAAGAAATAAAGTTATTGAATCTGAATCTGAATCTGCTGGTGGTTCAAAATAAAGAATAGATTGTGAAGTATATGAAGTGTTGTTTTAAAATGAAGCGATAAAATATGTAATACTTACCAGTCGGATATCTCATCTCACTAGTCATCTGAAAATTTCAGGGCTAAATAACTTTTCTGCTATACGATGGTAGAATGCAGCAAGCCTGTAACTCCGGAACCTAACGTTATTCTGACAGCCAACGTCACTTGTCATTATTTGTGTCGAAGTGATATTTCCATGAACAGTACAATAGCAGAAAAGTGACAAACCAGACACTTAATGCTATAACAAAGATGTCATGTCTGTCTTGGGACTACATATTGGAAGCTCAGATATGTGGTAACTCCCTATTGCATAGGTACACCATGTCAAAATAAAGGAGTCCAGTCAAGTACACTATGAGGTCGGATTCACACATATCAGCGAAGTCATAATTCAGGATCAGTGAATCCAATTCAGTACAAAACATTGAATTTCCGTCAATGGTCCGTGATATTCCGTACAGACAAGGCCTTTCCAATGTATATCATAAAAAAAGATACGATATTTATTTCGACACTAGATTGCGCTGCACAAAAGTCAAGTGTCAATGTCAAGTGTCATAACGTTTTAGTTTAATACAGCGTCTTCCTTCTTAATCTATGGCAACCACTTCGTTTAGGGGTGGCATTGAAAAGCACTCATTAGAAATCCACTGATATTGAACGGTAACTTCACTGTTATTTATTTATTTATCTGTGATTTCCGTCTAAGTGTTCTTTGGCATCTTTATTGCAATCTAAGAATTAATCTCTCAGAAGATAAACAGTAGAAAAACCACTAAACCTAAATCCAATCCTATATCTATGAAGGTAAGGTCTTTATTCAAGCCGTACAAAGCATTGACGAGATTAATAGGAGCTGCTTCTGGATAATCCCATTGAAATGTCATGTCAGAGGTAGTGCATTTGCCTTTGAAGGGTTTAGAGCTCTATTTTGAATAGGCAAAGGTTTTTATTGTTTGTAATCATTACTTACCTTCGTTGCTGGACGATACGATAGTCTTAAGGTTAGTAGGTGAATATTTACTAAAACCAACATCAACAGTCGGTATATTTCAAAATTAATTTGAAATAAAGTAAATGGTCTACAATATAAGCTTGGCTTCTTTTATGATATCATAATAAATTTTAGAATCTAGAAGAAGAAATAAGAAGGAAGAGCTAAGAGGTGATTTGATTTTGTGAAAAATATTTATTTCAGTTATTTTTGTTGTTTATCTATATCTATATCTATACTAATATTATAAAGAGGAAAGATTTGATTGTTTGTTTGTTTGTATGTTTGTTTGTTTGTTTGTTTGTTTGTTTGAATTAAATAGGCTCCGAAACTACTGGACCGATTTGAAAAATTATTTCACCATTATAATCCTAAATTTTCTGTGATGAACATAGGCTATATAAAATTTTCAAAAAAGTTAGGGATCCGCATGAAAAATTCAATAATTGTACCGTGCGCTGTATATTAAACCTCTTTTTCTATTATGGCGCGTCAGAATAGGAAAAGAGGTTGAATATAGCGCACTGTGCTTGCTTTTTCTCTACGGTCAGTGTCAGTTATGGAGTGTCGAGTCAATGTCAAAAATCCCAATGCTGTTAGAAAAAGTAAGGGATCCGTATGAAAACTGTGAAACCCATCGTGTTATTGTGTATAATTTCTGAAATTTTTGTTTAATGCCCGTGCGAAGCCGGGGAGGGCCGCTAGTGTTTTATAAAGGAGTAGTTGCTTATTACCGTTACCGTTTTATTCTCGATTTTACCATTTTTAGTCCAAGTATATTTTACTTTACTGAACACATGGAAATAATGCGAATTCATAACATTATCTGTTTGTAGTTTATGTTCTTTGTTTTACTACGGGCAAGCACAATGATAGATATACGATTATTTTTTACTGTAACAGTTACACAATATTTAAATGAAAATGATTGGTATTCAATGGGTACAAGTCCAGTTTACGATTATTACAAACCCATAAAACTCTTGTTAAAACCAAAACCCACTGAATTTTATTGGCGGTCATTAAATTACTGATTCCTTCTTTTAACGACTGTGGTGATTAAGTTAAATATTTTATTCAAACGTCTATTGGCTTATTGGATTGTTAGTTGTAACTTCTTTGGTACAATTAAGAGGCGACTAAGGGAAACACACCGGGGGGCGGACAGCAGCGCCCTCTGTCCAAGAGTCCTGCAAGGTCTAAAGGAAATAAAGCACTTTGACTTTTTATTTTGATTTTGCAGAACACCTCTATTGAACTGCGACCCAACCCGCATACCCAGTGTGGGGATTATAGGCAATAACCCCCAAATGATGATTTATGCCATATATGGCGTTCATCAGAGGAGGCCTATGTCTATTATAGGCTGGTGATGTAATGTGATGATGTGATTGATGATTGTTTGGTTGTTGCAGCCGGAGCTCTACAAGAACGAGTTGGTTCGTCAGCCGTCGACTGACAGCGGGGAGCTGGAATTCTGCGGGAAGCTGCACTTCTCGCTTAAGTACGACCAAGAAGTTGAAGCGCTGGTTGTAAAGGTAATAACAATAAAAAAATCGGTCCATGGCTTAATATATTCGTGAGCCTTTAAAATGTGGTTGCTATAAAGATAGATGGCGCTATATGAAATTCAATGGTGTTTATCCTAGTGGAATCGGTGGAATCAGAAAATTATTTCGTTGTTTATTTTATAACACCTTGCCACTTGACTTTTGTGCAGCGCCATCTGGTGTCATAAAAAGCGTGTTTTTTATTGCTATAAAATCAATTAAAAAATTCAAGAGCACTCATCAAAAAAATGTTCGTGCATTCATTTTTCTTACAAAGAAGTCATTGACAAGGCATACCAAATTATTATAGGTGCTTGGGAGTGTACGCCGAGCAGGTGATGACTGTACATGGATAGGCATAAAATGACCTATTTGAATTACCTACGTACAAACAGACTGAAGAACAAACTCACATACGTGGCAATGCAGCCAGCGTCTTGGGGACGCTTCTGTTTTGTAATGATTATTTATAGTTGAGAAATTTCTAGATTCTGCAGCTCATTCAATTGCAAATACTTGTTCTAATTTGTTTCTAATTTTTGTCTATACTAATATTATAAAGAGGAAAGATTTGATTGTTTGTTTGAATTGAATAGGCTCCGAAACTACTGGACCGATTTGAGAAATTCTTTCACCATTAGAATCCTAAATTTTCCGTGATGAACATAGGCTATATAAAACTTTAAAAAAAGTTAGGGATCCGCATGAAAAATTCAATGATTAAACCGTGCGCTAATATATTCAACCTCTTTTTCTATGATGGCTCCGCTGCTTGCTTTTTCTCAACGGCCAGTGTCAGTTAGTAAGGGTCGAGTCAATGTAAAAAACCCCAATGCTGCTATGAACGTTAGGGGGCCGTATAAAAACTGTGAAACCCAACGTGTGTATAGTTTCTGAAATTTTTGTTTAATACCTGTGCGAAGCCGGTATTAAACAAAAATTTTACTAGTTATTGTTTAATTCCGCAGTAATACCGCTAGTTTTTAAATAAGAAAGAAACTTCTAAATTTGAATATGATTTAGAATCTTTTGGAAAAAGTCGCGATAAAGTAAGAATATAAAGTTGTGAAGAGGCATGCCAAGGTGCTCTTTTCAGAGATATTTTCGGCAAGGGCACGCAAGGTTCAACACAATAAATATGGTCCAATAAATCATATAACATAACTGACGTCATATATTGATAATTGCCTTACAAGATTGGCTACAAGTGTGGGAGTACCCAATATTTCACATTATTAAATTCAAACATACAATAATATCTACTCTACTTAATTGAAGTGAGTAGGTTAGTAACCGAGCGTTCCCCTTGGACCAACTGCTACTCAAAGATCAACTTGTGTTGTGAATTATAGCATTACACAATTGTCTACTATTGTGGTATATTGGCCGTGGCCGTGTGGTGATGGCATTGAATTTCACCACCCCACTCTTCCCGTGGGTGTCGTAAGAGGCAACTAAGGGAAACACACCGGGAGGTGGGCAGCAGCGCCCTCTGTAGAACAACTTCACCGAACTGCGATCTCAACCCGCATGCACAGCGTGGGGATTCTGGGCAGTAACCCGCAAATGATAAATAAAGCCATTATAGGAGGCCACGCCTCCTATAATGGCGCTCATTATAGGAGGCCTATGTCCAGCAGTGGACTGATATACATAGACTGAAGAGGATGATATATTTCTGCCGCTGAGCTGTATTGGTTGTATTAAGGGTATATATCAATATCACATACATCCCGTGCGGTACAAAAATGACCGCTCCAATACAGCCTTGAACCTATTAGATACATTTTACGGTGACAGTATAAAATAGTAGACATTGCGCGAAAAGCGAACTTGCCGCTACCTAGCGACTTGTTGTGTCACGCCTGGTTGCTGCAAGCTTCAAGCTTGCAGCAACCAGGTGTGACCAGGCGTAACCAGGCTAGTAGTAACCGAATGCAGCCAAAGAGAGCGGTTCTCGCTTCGGAAGCAAATAGCACCAACATTGGTTCTTTGCCGACCGTGCGTGGACAGCAAGCTTGTTATTAATCGTCGCAGCGCATTAGCGTGCTGTCAGGAAGATTTGAGGTGGAGGCATGTTCTGAGTTGGATCAAATCGAAAAATAAATACGTAAATTACACGTGGTATTATAGAGTACAATGCTATCTATGGCGCTCATAAGGGAGGCCTAGAGGTCCAGCTGTGGACTATTCTAGGCTAGTATTATAGGACGATGATTATATAATAATAATTCAATTATTTCAGGCAACATTAGTCTAGTACAGGATGGAAAATACTTAAAAATACGGCCCATATAAAATATATACCTTAAACTTATTAATTATAGTGTGCATTCATAGAATATATAATATAGCTAAGGTAATACAAAATTAATTTCATAATTAAAAATCTAATTAGGATCACGCGCTTAATTTTCATTTAATGGGCTTAAAATATTATTCCCAGTATTATTTTAAACTGAGAACCATAATTTAATATGATACAAATGCACTCAAAATTAATTAAGAGATAAATTTATATTATGATGGGTTGAACAAGCTAGACAGACTGAGCCTTGACCTGAGATAGATAAAATAATCTTTTATTTACCTCAAGATTGTATAAATGAAGCACAATCGAACAAATTATAAAAGTCGTTCTACCCACATAATTTAAAAAGTTGGGTCTTGGCAAAGGTGAATGGCCTGATGCGGGTTAAGTGCTCTCGTGACCTTTCTATAACTCAAACATATTTGATAAGGGGCTACCGAAAAAGTGCTGCGCCTCCTGAAACCAAATACATGTTTTATTACATTAATTTTGTAACTTTGAGAAAAATAAAGAAAAATAAGATATTTTTTAGAAATATTACAAATGTATTTGGCGGTAGGTTTCAGAAACCAAAAAAACACCGGTTATGTACCATCAGAAAAGGGTCCCAGAAGCAAAAGGGGGCGGGGAGATTTAGACTGATATTATTATGATACATACATACAGATCTTAGAACATATCTGTTCTAAAAGTTTTGTCCCCAAAGCAACGCGTAGCTATGTTATTCTCGTAGCATGTTGCTACGACGTAGATTGCTACGGCGTAGCTTGTACGGCGTAGGTTGCTATGGCATTTCGACCTACTTTAGCTATTATTAGATTTTTCTTACTTCCGTTTTGTGTTAATCTAATTTAGTTTTTATGTACTGTGTTATTATTTTTGTTTTTAAAATGGGCAAAAATAAATGTATTTTCTTTCTTCTTTCTTTACTTTGAAATTGTCCAAGATTTGGATAACAATGGAAAGAGTGTTTAAAAAACTTAGCTTTACTTTTTGATAGCTCTTCAAGCACAACACGTCACAAAGCTCACTGTATTATAAAATATTTTTACAGTTTCTTGGTGATAACGTTAAATTAATAAAAAATGTACTCCAAAACATTTTATTTACAAACAGTCTGAACAAAACTAATAATTACTATTAAATTTAGTTAAGTAGTTAAGTTAAGTAGTAAAAAGTGCTACTCTAATTTTACAACAAATTAACTAAATTCTGCCTATCCTATTAAGTCGAACTGGAATTTAACACCTGACGAAGTTTGACCTTATCTTATTGCAATAAGTTACAAGTGAATTGGAGCATGTACCTCAATAAGGACATTGACCTTGCGGCTGTTTGTGGGTCAGAGGAAATTTTGTATTCATTTTCTACGGACTCCAGTTTATTTTGACAGGGAAAAGCGAATGTTTATTGGGTACGATGTTGGTTAATATATCAAGTTTAATTAACCCTTCGATACTTCCCTTTCTTTATCTATACTAATATTATAAAGAGGAAAGGTTTGATTGTTTGTTTGGTTGGTTTGAATAGGCGCCGAAACTACTAGATCGATAGGAAATTTTTTATAAGAAAAACCGTACTTTATTAAATTTTTTTTTAATATAGCCTCTTTTTGTCGATGGCAATATTTAAAAAAAAATTAGCGATCCATAAGAAAACTTCAATAATGTAGCTCAAGGTGTAAGTTGTGTAATATTTTTTGTTAAAAAGAAACCGGGGCGCTCCGCTAATCAACTATAAAAATGCGCATTTCTACCAAACACCCAAAAAATGTCACGTAACACCCCAAACCCTGCCCCACAGATATTCGAAGCGCGTGACCTGCCTATCAAGGATGTGACTGGCAGCAGCGATCCCTACATTAAGGTGTTCCTGTTACCAGATCGGAAGAAGAAGTTCCAGACGAAGGTTCACAGGAAGAATCTGAATCCGGTGTTCAATGAGACGTTTTTATTCAGGTTGGTTGTTCAGCTATTCAATTTAATTTGTGTTGTGTCGTTTTCTATATTTAGTATATTATATTATGTATATCAGTCATCTAGTACCCATAACACAAGCTCTGCTTAGCTTGGAGCTAGATGATGCTGTGTGGATTATCCAGCATTATTTGTTTATTTATAATTCAATAAGTTTATTTCAGATATAAATTTCAAATAATACAGAAATAAATTATCTATATTCGAGAAAAAAAGAATTTAATTAATATTGTGTACAAATTTAGTAAAAAAATATTTAATATATTTTTATTTAAACCAGAGAACTGTCGAGTATCTGGCAGTGCATCAGCATTGCCATGCAGCCAGGAAATACACCCAGCGTATTGGAATACATTGATTGTTTGCAACAGAAAAAGATACATATCAAATCTCACCTGAAACCAATTGCTAAATAGTATTTACTCACGTTTTTTCGTACTTATGTGAAACTGCTATTAATTTAAAACTTTATCGTTATACTGTTTCAATGAAATAGGTAACAAGAAGTAAGTCTAAAATTCTTAGCGCCTCCTTTCAATGATAGGTTTTCATAATCAACGTCAATTCCTTAATAAGATTTTTACTTGGTTTTGCAAAATAACTAGCCACAACTAAATCTAACTTTTAATAAGTTACAAGTTTTTAGATTTCTATTAAAAAAAAAACTTCAAAAAAGTTCTGAGCATTCAAAATCGTAAAACGTTTCCCTTGTCAAAAACTAAAAAGTCTAAAATAAAAAAAAATATTCATTTTGAACTTAGCTTTCTTTCATGCAGATGTTATTCCATCTACCAAACACCCTGTAGAGCGAATACTTCATTTAAATAATCTTGAGTAGGTAAATATTTCTGCATTTACCAAAGTCTATCAACATAACTCAAAGTAGTCTAGAGTGGAAACCGCGACTCGGTAAACGTAGTGTTGGACGCCCTACGGCAAGGTCAGATGATGGACTGCGAAAGACAGCAGGCAGATTGGACAAGCTGTAGACAGGACGCCTAGCGCTCATTTTGCCTATGTCCAGCGGTGGACTAACATGGGCTGATGATGATATACCTAGGTATTTCTGTTTATCGATAAGATAAAAAAGAGATAGTTACTGTTGTTCTGTTGTTCAATTCACATTAATCGGAAGCTTTAATTTAGATAGATAACTTTTAATACCACATTAATTAATTCCGCAGAATTCCTCGTTATTATCCGTATTATTTGAATTGGAAAGTTAATCTAAAGTTCCAAGTTACATTATTCAAATTAATCATTAATCAAAAATGACAAGCTCGGATGAAACTAATACAAACAACTGAGTTTCCAGAATGTTCTCGAAAAGGTCCATTTTATTGAATCGTATGATTGTTCGAAAAGTAAATGTAAAGCTACACGTCTACAGGGGCATAGTCGGTGCGTACGCGGCGCGGCGTCAGTATTTACAACATGCTTGTATTTTGCATCGGTAATATAAGCATTTTCAAAGTAGTTAAGTTTGCCTATGACGTTATCTGCGGTAATACAGTCTCTCGCATAAGCACGCTAATTATGGAAATCAATAAAAATATTTGAGCGTCGCGTCAAAGCGGTGTGTGACTCGAGAGCTGGTCAGTATCTGGCACAACCAATCAGCATTGCCATACAGCGAGGCAAAGCAGTCATCATTTTGGGGACGCTTCCGACTACTATTGATATATGTAGATCTGTTGAGCTACCTGTAGATTGTTTGCAACAGTCTACAATATACTTTTTGTTAATGAATACCCCGTTGAAGTGCCATATATTTACTAATATGATAAAGAGGAAAGATTTGATTGTTTGTTTCAATTGAATAGGATCAGAATCACTTGAACCGATTTGAAAAAATCTTTTACCGTTAGAAAAATACATTATCCCTGACGAACATAGAATATAGAATATTTTGAAACGCTGCTGTACGCTCCGATGATAGTCGACCCGTACCTTAACTTTAATTAAAGTCGAGCTGGATGATACGGCAATTATATGTTTTCAGTGAATCAATAATATTGAAGGTACACCAATAAAATGTTATCTCGCTTTTTGGTTTTCGTGTTTTTTTTTTGAGAACAATACCAACTTATTTCAATATAAATACAGAGTTTTTTTAACTGGGACAATACAGGAGCCCCAGAGGAGATGCAGGTGCAATTTCCTTTTGGATTAATAAGCCCATGTTTTATTCCATACTTAGAACTACCAGTATGCAAAATTTCAGCTCGAAGCGTTCAGTAGTTTTTCTGTAAAAATGTAACACCTAGCCCTTATTTCCATTATGCATATGAACATACGGATATTATGTATATGTATATTAGTGTGATTATTATTTAATAATAATAATAATAAATAATGCCGGACATTCCACACAGCATAATCTAGCCCCAAGCTAAGCAGAGCTTGTGTTATGGGCACTAGATGAATGATATACATAACACAATATTAATACATTTAGTATACACAGAAAACGACCAGAAATCGTACAAATATTTGTCCCGAGGCGGGAATCGAACCCGCAACCTCCTTCGTTGCAGGCGGTTCTTCGCCCACCGCGCCACAGAGGTCGTCGTATTTGGGTGAACCAACAGTATTCAGACCTATTGATTAACATTACTTGATATCGTTGTGGGTATTAGCAAAGTTACTCAATTTGATGTAGACATAACTTGAACTCAATTAAATAAGTTTGTATCAATTACGCGGTGGGCGAAGGTCCGCCTAAGACGCAGAAAATCCACATAGCAACATCTAGCCCCAAGACTTAACAGAGCTTGTGTTATGGATACTAGATGACTGATTTACTCAATACAATATATTACATAGATTAATATTATTTTATTACACACTAGCAGTCCTCCCCGGCTTCGAAAGAGTATTAACAAAAACTTATTTTTTATGCGGATCCCCAACTTTTTTGAAAATATTCTATAGCCTATGTTTATCAGTGAAAATTTAGGATTATAATGCTGAAAGAATTTTTGAAATCGGTCCAGTAGTTTCGGAGCCTATTCAGTCCAAACAAACATAGAAACAATCTATTCTTTCCTTTTTATAATATTAGTATAGATATAGATAGAAAACGACAAGAACACTCGGATCAAATATCCACAGACCGTTTAAACAATTCTACCGAGGCGGGAATCGAAACCGAAAACTCCTGCGTTGCGACGGACCTTCGCCCAACGCGCTATAGAGGTCGATTAAATATTCTATCGTCCAGAAACATATATTGTCATTATGTATTATTCAATCAACATCATTAACATCACCAGCCTATAATAGTCCACTGCTGGACATAGGCCTCCCCTAATGAGCGCCATAGATGGCATCATTATTTGGGGGTTATTGCCCATAATCCCCACGCTGGGCATGCGGGTTGGGGATCGTATTATTCAATAATATTCTTTAATAAATACAATCTGCAAATCGTATAAACAATTTTGCCGAGGCGGGGATCGAAACCGCAACCTCCTGCATTGCAGACGGATCTTCGCCCAACAAGTTTTATAGGTCATGTTATAGAAGATTCAAAATGAAAATCAAAGTGCTTTATTTCCTTTAGACCTTACAGGACTCTTAGAATTCTAGTATTCTTTACTTTTGTTTAATCCTGTCTTAAATTGTATTATTTTTTCAACAGCGTGCCCTACGAAGAACTACGCCAGCGTTACATCCAATTCTCGGTGTACGACTTCGACCGGTTCAGCCGACACGACCTGATAGGTCACGTGGTGCTGAAGGGACTCCTGGAGTCAGCTGATCTGGAGCAGGAGATCGAGTATACCATGAACATCCTCGCGCCTCCACAGGTAGGCAGTATAGTAGACCACAGTAGAATTCTGTTGACGTCAGTAGATCAGTAGGCTAGTAACTTTCAGCTTCGTACTGGTATTTAACAAAAATTTACAAATACAAATACAAAAATGCTTTATTGTACACCAGAAATAAAACATAACAAAATACATTACATAAGACAAATACAATGGGCGGCCTAATTTAATTTTGTTAAATACCTGTTGAAGCAAGGGCGGATCGCTAGTTAGGTATATAAAGTTGTTAGATAGATAGAGATTACTTTTTTAAACAACACAAAGAGAGAGAACTCATTATGAATGTAAGCGGGTTAACTACGAACCTATTATATGTTGTAAGAACACCAACGTTTCATCCCTTAACGAGGGACTTCAGCAGGGTGAGTGCAGCTCACGTCGCGCCCGTATCGCGCATATATTCATAATGAATTCGTCGAACTACGATAGTTTTATAGTTAAAGAGAGAGAACATTACAAACAGACATGCTTAAAGTAGGGGAAGTATAAAGGACGGCGTTACCGCTATGAGCGATCTCTTTCAGCAACTTAATAAAGATGAAATACAAATTACAAATGAAACAGTAAATAAAACAGATCAAGAAACACAAACCAAAATATTTAATAGAGAAGAAATCAGTACACAAACAGACACGTTTCATGCAAAAGAAATTAGCACACAAACAAATATTTTAACGAATAAAAAAGACGCAAACACACAAACAAATTTTCAGATAACGCTAGAAAGAAACAGTAACAATAAAAATAAACACAGTGAAGGAAACACGACTAAAAGCTACATAAAACAGAAAATTTGCATACTCAGTTCAATTAGACAAAACAAGGTTTTATTAAATGCTCAGAAAACGCTGAACTACTCACAAATTTGTCATTACTGTAAGCCCAACAGTATTATAAAAGAACTATTAAAAGGAATTGAAAACAAAATACAGGACTTCACACATAATGATTTCTGTATCATAATGTTGGGGGATCAAGAATTCAAAACTACCCTTGACTATTTCAGTGCAATCCAAGACATTCGAAACACCTTGATAGGTTTGAATCATACCAACATCATAATATGTCTGCCCACTTACAAGTATGGGAAACTTACGAACATGTTCAACTGGAGAGTCGAAACTTTCAACAACCTTTTATATTTAGATGTTTTAACACATGAGCATGTTTACCTTCTTGACTCAAATGCAAACCTGCAGTATGATTTAAGCATGTTTAACCAATATTTTGGTGGAATAAATGACATTGCCTTAGGGGTAATCTTCAACGATCTTGGAAGGCTAATCAATGAAATTGAACATCAAGAAGATCATGAAACTGTCAACATAAATTTTTTTCGTTCCTAATACTAACAATAATAAACATGTACCAACTAATAATAAACATGCAAAAACTAATAAAATTAAAAAAAAAGTTAATAATAAACATGTTATCTTACATCAGAATATTGCTGGAGCTTTAAACAAACTAGATGATTTGGAAATTGCACTAAATATTTTGAATGATAAACAGAATGTTGTTGACATAATATGCTTAAGTGAGACGTTTTTAAAACAAGACGATAAAGATAATATGAAACTTATGTCTTATGAGTTAGCAGGTAATTTTTCTAGAGAAAGTCAACGACGTGGTGGTGTCTGCATACTAGTAAAAAATAATACTGAATTTGAATGTATTCATTGGGTAGACGGTTTATCAATTGAAAAGCACTTTGAAATATGTGGTATAAAACTGAAAAAAATTAAATTAAATGTATTTTGTGTATATCGTACACCTGATTCTGACTTGGATATATTTTTTAGTAACTTACAAATTCTGTTAGATAGAGCTGACATGTCTGATAAATATTGTAATGTGATTTGTGGAGACTTTAACATTGACATCATAAGCAATACTAAAATTAAGAATGAATTCATTAATATATTACATAATTACAACATGAAAGCTCATATTAATCTGCCAACTAGACAAAACACTTGTATTGATAATATTATAAGTAATATTAAGGGTGCTCAAGGTGAAGTCCATGAACTAGGACTATCTGACCACAATACAGGTCAAACTTTAACATTAAATAACATCCATACTCAAACGGTGAAACAATGGTTTGTCTATAGGAGAGATCTTTGCGCCGAGAACAAGAAAAAGTTTAGCTACTGTTTAAGTCAACTATCGTACTCAGATGTGTTATCTGAATCAGATACTAATATAGCTTTCACAAAACTACATGATTGGATATGCCTAGCATTTAAATTATGTTTTCCTCTTCTAAAAGTAAAAATTAATAAAAATACTTCAAATCCAAAGTGGATCACAAAAGGTCTAAAACGCTCATTTTCCAAAAAAAGATTATTACAATGTACTTTTTATAAATCTAAACAAGAAAATGATAAGAATATTTATAGGAACTATGGTAAAGTACTTAAAAGATGTGCACTTAATTTACAAAAAGATAGAAATAGAAGATATATATCAGGAGCAGAAAACAAATGCAAAGCAACATGGAAAATAATAAATGATAAATTGAGAAATAAATGTGCCAATAATGAAATAAAGGAAATTATTGATGGAGACAAGGTTTTGACGCATGGTGATGACATTGCAGAATGTTTTAATAAGCATTTTATAAACATTGTAGACATTGATAATAAGGTAGTTACTTATAAGCCCACTATAGATAACAGAAGAGTAGTAAACTCTATTTATCTTGAACCAGTTACTAGTCTAGACATTCTTAAAATAACAATGAGTCTACGCAACACTAACGCTGCTGGCTATGACGAACTAACAACAAAACTTTTCAAACAAAATATTGGTCCAATCCTTGAATCCCTTACACATATAATTAATCTTTCTCTGGAAAATGGTGTATTCCCTAATAGTCTCAAAAAGTCTATAGTCAAACCTCTCTTTAAAAAGGGATCTAGGTCAGATACTGGAAACTATCGACCCATAACACTAGTGCCAATAATGTCTAAAATATTTGAAAAGGTAATGAGTCGAAAAGTTATAACGTTCTTAGAAAAACACAATGTTATATGCGACGAACAAAATGGATTTATGTGTAAGAAATCGACAACTTTAGCTTGTTTTAAATTAGTTAAAGAAATGTTAGACTCCTTAAATCGGAAAGAAATTCCAGTCGCCGTCTTTCTTGATATGAGTAAAGCTTTCGACACTGTCTGCCATGACCGTCTGCTACATAAACTAGAGTGCTATGGCGTAAGGGGTCCTGCATACTCTTGGTTTGAAACCTATCTGAAGGGACGCAAACAGTGCACTGAAATATCAAAAATGACATCTGAAACAAATACACAAGATACGTTCAGATCAAATTACTCATTAATTAATTACGGTGTGCCACAGGGTAGTGTTCTTGGTCCTATATTATTTGTTATTTACATTAATGACTTGCCAAAAGCCACGGACCAATACACCATCATGTTTGCGGATGATACGACAATTTTAACTAAAGAAGAATCTATTGACAATGCTGTGGGTATGGTAAACAAATCCTTAAATGACATAGTTTACTGGCTTAATCGAAATAATTTAAAAATAAACACAACTAAAACCAAATTCATGAGACCAGTGACATATAAAAATAAGATTAGGAATAAAATTGACATAAATTACAATAACAATAACATTGAGGAAGTATATGACATAAAATTTCTAGGAATAACTATCGACAGACATCTAAATTGGAAGACAAATTGACATTGTATGTAAGAAAATAAATAAATTTATATTTGCTCTCAGGCGAATAAAGGATCTTTCGAATATTAAAACGGCATTGACAGTTTACCACAGTCATGTTTGCTCTATTTTAAGATATGGCGTCATAATCTGGGGTAACTCAACGGATGCTCATAGAACTTTCGTAGCCCAAAAGAAGTGTATTCGGGCCATATTTGGTATTAAGCGGAGAGATTCATGTAGACCTTTATTTATAACGAATAAGCTGTTAACATTTCCATCACTTTATATTTTTGAGATGTTGAAATTTGTAAGAAACAACATGCCTTTATTTGAGAAGGATGAAAATTCTAAAAATAAAAGGAAGATTGTACAAAAACCACTTAAAGTGCCCCAATTGAGACTAGAATGATGTAAAAGGAACTGCTACGCAATGGCCATACGACTATATAATAAACTTCCATATGACATGAGAAATTTGACAAATAACGAATTTAATCGTAAAATATATAATTGGCTCTGTCAAAATTGTTTTTATACGATTGATGAATATTTTCAATTTAAATTTTGACATATTGTATACATAATAATAATTTGACCATAATATTTTAATTAAATATAAGAGTACTGAAAATTGCTATAACTAAATGTCTAAGTTAATATCAAATATTTGCACGACTATTAAGTCAAATATAGTGATACTTACTTATTTTAAGACCTACTGTTAACCTATATTTAAGCAAATAAATAATATTTCATTTCATTTCATTTCATTTCAACCGTGGGATGGACTGGACGTGAAGGAAAACTATATAGACGTTGACACTTAAATAATAATAATAAATAAATACATACAATAAATGCTAGAATACTTATACTGACTGACAAATTCTATAAATAGATGTTGAGTAAAAGTACTATGAAAATCAAGTTTTATGATCTAAACTTTGCAGACATTATTAAAGTTCTTGCACGCAAATTTATTTTATTGAGATAGTACTTTATATTATTGTAGTTGTTTCAAATTTTTTCTCAATGTGTTCTGAAAGCTCTAAAGGCATGTTATTTGAAACGTTAGCGGTTGCGCGATTGGGTGATAAGAAGTTTGCATGTTCTACGAAATAGAATCCGTTGTAGTAAGGATCATTGAATTCATAATTAAATAATAATGCTGGACAGTACACAATACACCATCTTTTTGGTTTTTGTGACGGAGAACTGTATCTGTATCTTTAAAAATATGTATTGTATGAAATATACATATACAATACATATTTTTAAAGATACATAGAAACGACAAGAAAATTCTGAGTTTATATCTGCAGAGTGTACAAAAATTGTCTAATAACAAGTCTTATATATGCCACTGAAGAATAAGCAATTAAAGATTTAATGTCAACTTGCCAAAAACACTTCAAACTAATATAAAATCCTCTGCGTGGACCTTAGTCCACCGCGCCACAAAGGTCGTTATTAAAAAATTCCAACGACGCTCGATTAAAATACGTTTTTTTCAGATTTCAATACGAAGTAAGCACTTTACTAGTGAAATATTAAACAATATATTTTTATAAAATAAGAGAAAACAGATATTATTTTTATTTTCACTTCAATTTTTCGTACACAAGGAAAAAAGTGAAAAAGAAGGCACTTGTACTTTTATACACCATCATGCTCTCAATAATGCCTATTTATTTCAGCAATTCAGTAGTATGTACTAAAAAACCCTAAAAAATTGAGTGCGAATTTCTTTTAAGAGAAAAGAGACCTGACCGACTTTTATGGAAAAAAAAATGGTAAAAAATGTAATGAATCCCAAACAAGTTACAAACAATCCGCGCCGAACCCAAAAAGGTTTAGCTGCGAGTTCGTAAATCGGTTTCATACTCTACAAATTACTTTGGGAGGGTAGCTTTACAAGATGGCCGATGACTGCAGATGGCGGCCAATGTTGGTATTATTTAGTGTTTAGTCTATTAGACTATTTTGTGACCTTAGTGGCGTAGCGAGAGTTTGCCTGCGACTGCGGAGCGGATGCGAGGTTATTTTTACCGTATAGCGGTCCGCCCCGGCTTCGCACGGGTATTTAACAAAAATGATTTTTTCATACGGAGCCCTAACTTTTTTGAAAATATTCTATAGCCTTTGTTCATCATGGAAAATTTAGGATTCTAATAGTAAAATAATTTTTCAAATCGGTCTAATAGTTTCAGAGCCTATTCAATTCAAACAAACAAACAATCTAATCTTTCCTATTTATAATATTAGTTTAGATTCAGTAGTTATTGCGTGAAAAAATAACAACGCAGCCGCAACCAGGAATAAATATATAAACTGCGATCACCACTCCTCAGATAAGCGTGGTAAATAGAAATAATAATAATGTTATCGATAAAAGCACTTAATGTGTTTTATTTTGCTTTTTTTAATTTTGTCTTGTTAGACTGTCGGTATTTCGTAAGTTTCTTTTATAAAATGTAAATATTTTATTGGCCGTAAGTTAGATAATTAAGGTTCGAACTGTTTATATTAAGGGCTGTTGTTTTTGTTAAAACAATAACTAAATACACTTTATAAATAAACATACATAATAACCATAATAACAAAACTCAACCATTTATGAATCCTTGAATGCAAAAAGCTAAAAAGACTTGCTTGTAGAGAAATGGAGGAACCGTTAAGTATTTTTGTTATGTGCGTAAGACCTCGCACTCGGTGTAATCTCTAGGAGTCCCAAAGATTTTCGACTAGTCGGGTACTTGATTTCGTGGTGTAATGGTCAGCACACTCCCGTACTGAGTGAAGGCCGCGGGTTCGAGTCCCGATGAATTCGAAAATGTTTGTGATACTATTTAATTACCGTTCTGTATTGTTAACAACATGGTACAATGGGTGAGAGTTTTTACCAATTAACAAAACTAACAAGATTACTATGCTGCTGTAACTGTAACACGTTCATAATATTTCGGCCGGTAGCGCTGTTTAGTACCCGTAGTAACTTTACAAAGTTTTACAAGTAACCAAGGTATGTACATAATTGAATTAAAGGGTTCAGAAGGGGTTATTCCCGCTCGTCCCCTCGCTTCGTCCCCTCAGGGGACCAACGGGAAGTTTACTTCCCGCTCGTCCCCACATTCATATACGTGGGGACGAGTGGGAAGTAAACTTCCCGTTCGTCCCCTTTTTAGAATTGGTACCAAAATGGTTAAAACACTAGAAGTGAATATTACTAAGTAAAAACAAAAAGCTTATATAATACGAGGTATTTTATTTATTGTAAAAGTTTATTTTCTATGTTTGTTTGTATATTATGAATGAAAATGTATGCAGAAGATTGTGTGTTCGATTCTCGCCTCGGGACAAATATTTGTACTATTTGCAAATAATATGTTGAGGGAGTTGTGGTTATCTTCTATGTATAATAATAAAAATCTATCCATGTTCTCGTTTACTGTTATGTATATTTTTATTAAGCACACAAGATAATGTTATGTGAATTGTCCAGCCAACAAAAACTGAAACAAACTACCATCAAGATGAAACCCAACAGTAGCAGTGCTACTGTTGAAAACACTGAATTCATTAAATAAACCCAAAGAAAATAAAGTTTTTTTAAAAAGACCACCAAAATATATTTAGAAGGACAGGTTCATACAGGAATGCCAACCTGCATTGGGAAATGGAGAAATCATAGTTGGCTTTTTCTTGGAAATTGTTAAAAAAAGAATACAATACATACAGTACACAATGCTATTTTACACCAAAAGAAAATATAAAAAGACACAACATAAAACATGTAAAATGGGCGGCTTTATCGCTTTGAAGCGATCTCTTCCAGGTAACCTTTGGATGGAAAGAGTTATTAATTGATTGATTTTGTATATTTATTTTAAATAGTCTATACTAATTTTAGACATAGGAAAGATTTAATTATTTATTTGTTTGAATTGAATAGGCTCCGAAAGTACTGAACCGATTTGAATAATTATTTCACTATTAGAATCCTAAATTTTCCGTGATGAACTGTATATATTCAAAAAAGTTAAGGAGTTTCGCATGAAAAATTAAATTTTGTTAAATACCCGTGCGAAGCCGTGGCGGACCGCTAGGAATAAATAATAACTGAACTTTACACTATAATAAGTACCTACACGTTTATCTTTAAATTCATCATAGAGCATTTACGTAATACGTACGTTCAACTTTTATTTTGCATTTCTAATAATCATTCATATAATATATCTTTGTATCATATAAAAATTGTATCCAGTAAATTAAGATTATTCATAAATCATGTTTTTGGTTTTAGTGTAGGAGATACCAGTTGTATATCAGATAGATAAGAAAGTTCACAAACATAGACAGCATACAAACAAACATAGAAATACCTCGTATTATATAAAGCTTGTTGTTTTATAGTCACTTCTAGTGTGTTAACCATTTCGTTATTTTTATAATGTTGATTATCTTATACTATTATTGTAAAATAAAAACAATAACAACTTGATTTAAATTGTTCAAACTTCAAATTAAAATGCCTTAAGATATTTAAAGATATTCTTTTAAAAGTTAATGTAATATTATACCTAGTAATTAATATTTATGTTTTATGTTTCAAGTTGATTACTAAATATGTTCTGATTGTATTCAAAAATATCGGCATATATTTTAATGGGGACCAACGGGAAGTATACTTCCCGTTCGTCCCCATCGGGGCCAGCGGGAAGTTTACTTCCCGTTCGTCCCCTCAGGGGACGAAGCGAAGGGACGAGCGGGAATAACCCTTCAGAAGAGCCTCATAGTGCATTAAATTAATTATAGCTGTCACTTACATATCTTCAGAAAGTTGAACTGCTAAAATTTTGTTTTCTAGAAACTTCAGTTTTAATTTAGTTTCTTAATTAAGGTTAAGTTAAGAATTTAAGTTAGGCCAGATTTTACCCACTGGTGGGCATAGGCCTCCCAAAGTTTAAGCCTTGCCCAAAAAATACGCAACTATCAGCAATCTATATAACACATTATTGTATCCTTTGTATTGTATTGAGGGTGAAATAAAGTAATATTCTATTCTATTCCACACACCTTAGTTGGTTCCATACCCTTTACATAAGCCATAGTACCCCTCAATGCAAAGACGAGGGTTCGTTGTTGTCAAACTTTTTTATCTACTCAATTCCGGGCAACAGTGCTACCTTGATAAACCTGAATTGTTTGTGCCATCTCGAGTCTTGCCAGCGAGTCTTAGTATCGATTACAAGCTAAATGCTAGGTTTTATTTTACTTACACGTTCGAATTAAATTTGGTCCAAACTCCGCTTTCCACTAATAAATGCCGGTTGACCTACGCGATTTTTGGTACCCGGTACCAATCGGATTATCGCTAATAATCTTACTGTTAACTAAAATACCGCGCAAAACCAAGCGGAATCCTTCTATCCCACTGTGACTGTGTGGCAGGCTGCGGGGCCACTCGACCAACCCGTCGCAGTCGAACACTTGGTCCTCCAGTGCCCATTTCGTGTGTTTGGTCCCCGATGCGGTCAAGGAGGTGTGGTTTACTTGTGCGTCGCGATGGGGGTACTCCACACTCCCCAACGAAGAGCCCGATATAGGGGAATGGCGGTGGGTCCGTGGAAGAAAGTGAAAGCGTTCCCCCGATCCCATCACAAGCCGCAGAGGCGTAACCTGAGGGTTTTAGTCCTTTAGTGGTGTTAGAGTCTCTCATAATCATATCACATAGTCTGCGTGGTAGTCGTATATATATATGTCGTATATGCGTGTGCATTTCCCTACGTTTAGTTAAAAAGGTGATCTTTTAGGGCTTTACTTGAACATTATATCAAGAGTGGGTATTACCGACCGGTTTGATACTAAGACAAAGTACGTTCCAGGTTAGATAAAACAATAATGTTGGCGGTACTGTAAATGGATTGTTATTTTGTCACCAGGAAAAGAAAGACCTCGGAGAGCTGATGTTATCGCTCTGCTACCTGCCCACTGCTGGGCGACTGACAGTGACCGTTATCAAAGCCAGGAATCTCAAAGCCATGGATATCAACGGGTCTTCTGGTAAGAAATATTTAGAATTGTATAGTAAATCAAAACTACTTAATACCTTCATTAGGTAGAGAGGACACAGGGTAAGGGGGTAGCGAATTAACATTCACCTATAAAATCAAAATCAAAGTGCTTCATTTCCTTTAGACCTTACAGGACTCTTGGATATAGGTACTGACATTTGAGAAGGGTCTATTCTGTAGTTTTGGATTTTATTGGCCTTACGTAGACTCAATAATATTGTGTTTACATGTGAATTTCTTAAGAGAACATTTTTTCAGTATCGAGAGTAGGGTAAATAAATTCAAAGCAACTGACAAACATATAGGTTAAGTTAAGGTAACATTTATAAAATGGCTAACTACAAAATATCGGTTTATCTAGAATTCTAGATGACAAAAACGAATACGGTAAAGCTTTCTTGTTGGTTTCTTTACTTAGAAATATATGTGAAAAAAAGTGGTCACTATTTCCTAATTTCACATATTTTATTTTATTTAAACGATGTTACGTGTCCCAGATTCTGTAAGATCTGAAGGAAATAAAGGACTTTCATATTTTATATGATAATAATTTATTGATTTTACCCACTACCAAAACCGTTACCTCTACACCCTGTTACAAACGTACCTACTACGTACAACGAACTATCTCTGTATTCTTATCATTGCTCACTAGCTTACATAGTATCAATAGATACGCTGGTAATAAAAGGGCAATGTCATTGAGATCTATCGGAGCTTAGTGGCTTTCGCCCCCAGATTTATTGGACAGGGGAATCGAGTTTTTTTTTTGGTTTGGTTTGTATGTTTAACTAATATTTTTTTTTAGTAAATACATCTTTATCAAGAAAGGAAATAACAATCAAATAATAGAAAGGCAAACTGACCACAGGAACTGGTTTTACTTAAGAAGGCGCCAGACTCGGGTCAGACTCAGGTTTCTTGACACCATTAAAAACAGTATAAATAGTCCCAATTGATGTTTTTTTCCGTCCAGATTAATTTTTATTCAATAGTACACCGCACCGTTAAGTCCTCCAATAAAAAATGTAAACAATAGTAATTGCTTCGAAGCCGCGAAAAGAGCCTTGACATTGACGAATTTATTTGTTAACATTTTTAATTTATTTTAGACCTCTACGTTCTAGCCATCGAACCGTTCGATAAGCTTTCAATTAATTGTTCCAATTTGCGGTCCATTCCCTCTTGCGTCGTTAACTTTTGGAAATAAAATAAACAAAACACTCAACATTATTTCAATTTCAATTTTATTATTGTTGACCCAAAAAATGGTTTTTAAATGTAATATTCCAAAACTAACATTTACTGCTGAATCTTGGGCCCACGCTACACTTTGCTTCGTTTAACAAAGAAAATTTATACAGTTTAACAAAATACTACATTCTAAGCCTAAAATGCAAACCCTTGCATTTAGTTCTCTCTCATTTAGTATTGATAATATGTAAAAAAATACTTTATTGCACACTTAACTCAGAAATAACTTACAAAATAATGATTAATGAATAAGTGACAATTCGCGGTCTTATCGTTCAAGGGCGTTCTCTCTCAGATAACCTTGATAATTCCTAGCCTGATCCATAGGTGTATTGTTTTGTTATGCCATTTGAAGAGGTAAAACGCAAACTTAAAAACTTTTTCTTTTATATCAAAAGCATTCAATATTTATAATCTTGTTTTTGAAGTTCTTTGCAACAGTCTTACGTAGATAGAGGTAGAGAAACATTTATTGAAACAACTCAGTTACAGCACAGAACAAAAACAGTAATAATTACATATATTAATCGACAAACAGTAATAATTATCCAAATGCTAAAACAAAGTAATACTAAATAATAGAACAAAGTAAGCTATCGAGTGCAAGACTTACGCTCAGTAGCTTACCCGTTCTCATCCTTCATGCTGTGAAGGCCGGGCCAAAAGGTTCCACCTCAGCTTAATGCTACCTCACATTAATGAAAAGTAACATCATCATCATCATCACCAGCCTGTAATAGTCCACTGCTGGACATAGGCCTCCCCTAATGAGCGCCATAGATGGCATCATTATTTAGGGGTTATTTTATTGCCCATAATCCCCACGCTGGGCATGCGGGTTGGGGATCGCAGTTCGGTGTAGTTGTTCTGCAGAAGGCGCTGCTGCCCGCCCCCCGGTGTGTTTCCCTTAGTCGCCTCTTACGACACCCACGGGAAGAGTTGGGGTGGTGCAATTCTATGCCGGCACCACACGGCAGTGAAAAGTAACGCTGGTTTTCAAATGGAATCTGACTGAGGTGACCTCACTACCGAGCACAGTTCATTGAACTTAATGTAAGCGTTTCCATTTCTTATTATAAGACTAATGTAAATGTTTTGAAATAAGTCCCATTATAAAACAATTTACATTATAAGGTAACAAATGATATTCACTTGCGTTGATTTAAAATCGCTATCACGTAGGTACAGTGCGCGTCACATATAAGTACCCCCCTATCTCAATGTATGTGGGACACAATAGTTGTTATTGTTGGGGACTTTGAGTATTATTGGTGGTTCGATCCTGAGCGGCGGCGTGATAAATGTTTGCATGTGAAAATTTGTGATATATTGCAAGGAAATTCGAAGTAGTCGTAAATATTATGTAGACAAGGGGGTACTTAATTCTGACGCGCACTGTACATTATAAATATTGTATGTAAAAAATTATACAAATATATACCTGACTGATCCGTCTATTCATTTATATTCAATCTGTGTACTCAGGTGGTACGTAATGGTGGAGAAAAAATAAAATTGCACGGAACAATCCCATTTCGGGTTATGAGCGGGGTATCAATGAGGACGGGATTTATTTTAGCGGATCTATTTAAGCTTACGATCTGAATTTTAGGCTGAAGTGATTTTTCAGTCAAGATATTAGTCATCCTTTTATATTCTTTACTAGCGGTCCGCCCCGGCTTCGCACGGGTATTAAACAAAAATTTCAGAAATTATAGGTACACACTAACACGATGGGTTTCACAGTTTTCATACGGATCCCTTACTTTTTGTAACAGCATTGGGGTTTTTGACATTGACTCGACACTCCATAACTGACACTGGCCGTAGAGAAAAAGCAAGCACCGTGCGCTATATATTCAACCACTTTTTCTATTATGACGCGCCATAATAGAAAAAGATGTTGAATATACAGCGCACGGTTCAATTATAATATTTTTTCATGCGGATCTCAATTTTTTTTGAAAATATTATATAATATTTTCAAAAAATATTATATATATAGGCTATATTAGCCTATGTTCATCACGGAAAATTAAGGATTCTAATAGTGAAAGAATTTTTCAAATTGTTCCAGTAGTTTCGGAGCCTATTCACTTTAAACAAACAAACCAACAATCAAATCTTTCCTCTTTATAATATTAGTATAGATAAACAATCTGAAGAACAGCTTATGGAGCAAGCCTTCTACAGCTCGAGTTCTATCGAGTTCTTTGATGAAAATAATTTTACAGAGTAACATGGACACCTTATTACTATTGTTTATTTTATAATTATAATTAAATTTACTGAACAACTAGGCTTGACTGATTCTTTTTAAAGACCAATAACTTTTCTTTGTGTATTATAATTTATTATTAGTAAGTACTTTTATGATATCTAACAAGCGTTATCCAGTAAATAATCTTAATTATTAATTTTGTTATTTTTAAACTATAACCCTATATAATGGTCCTAACTTAAAACAGCTGTAAAGCAGTAGTTGTTTTTCACTTTGACTTATGTCAATAGATGAAGACAGACTGAGAAATAACAATGCTTTAAGTTACCAGACTATTATGAGTAAGTTTACAATATCTCAAATTATTCTTCAAACTTAATATAAGAATTAAGGGAGAGGATTAAGGGGAATAATTGTTCAAAATTAGTATAAGTTGTTGATATAAATTATCAACAACTTAAACTTAGGAAATATTAATAAAAGATTGAAATATGCAAACGTGGTGTTATATTGTAAGACGACATAACACACGGATCGAATGGAAAAGGACAGATCGGTGTTACCAACAATAAAAGTAATGCCGGCTCATTAAATAGAATAACGTTTTTTTTCTTATTCATACAGACAGCAATCTACAGGTATCTCAACTGATTAATAAACGAAATTTTTCAAAAATAATATATTTACCTCATAACACAAGCTCTGCTTAGCTTGGGGTTAGATGATGCTGTGTAGATTGTCTAGCATTATTATTATTATTTATTAGGTTCTACTGATAATTTACAATCCGTTTTCTACGCATTAACGTTATACTGAAATAGTAAATAAAAGCAAATTCTATTTGTAATATTTATAACTTTATTCTAAAATGCAAAAAAATGTGTGAAAACTAAAATCGTGTTCGTATTAAAACTTAACAACCATGGATTTATTATTATCAACCATAATTTGACAGCACTGGGAATGTTGCCGATGACAATGATTAATGCTGTCAAAAAAGATAAATTGTGGAACGGGTGCACTAATAATTATTAATGTAACCTCTGATCTGAACTGAACTGACACTAATAATAAATAATGCTTTATCGAAATGCTGACTAGCAGCATTCTTCAAAAAGTCTTTATTATGTATTCATGGATCACACGCATAGAAATGTCGAACCGTTCTTTAGCAGAACCGCAAACGCTTCGTTAGCGCGATCTAGCCTTGGTACACATTTAGTAGCGACATCTAGTTATGAAATTGGAACTGTTACGGCCGAGGAGGACGACTTTGTACAATCGCGTCACATATAAGTACCCCCCCCCCTATCTCAATGTATGTGGGACACAATAGTTGTTATTGTTTGGAATTTCAGACTTAGAGTATTATGTGGGCGGTTTGATCCTGAGCGGCGGCATAATAAATTTTTGCATGTGAAAATATGTGACAAGTTACAAGAGAATTAGAAGTAGTCGAAAATATTTTGTAGACAAGGGAGATACTTAATTCTGACGCGCACTGTACATATAGTCATATGGTTCAAATTCAACTGTAACATTTTAATCAAGAAATCAGTTACGATGTTTGGGTTTTAGGGTTCTGTACATGAAGGGTGAAATAGGGCTTAACTCCGCAGGCTGTCAGTTTGTTTGTATATCCATCTGTCAGTGGGCTGTATCTCGAACCGTGACAGGCAGACAGATTTAATTATATATTTACATAGAATGTGTATTTCACCTGGCGCCCCAACTACAAATAAAAAACAAAATAAATATTTATGGACTGCTATACAAAAAATGTAATATTTTGGCTATTTAATATATTTGATTTGTCTTGATTGTCTATTAAACCATTACAATGCAAGAGATACGGTAGACAGTAATAAAAAAAATAAGTCTAACGTTCGTGGACCTCTTGGGAATTACAAAACAATAGAATCATGGACCTTTGGGAATAAGCAAAGTTGAGTACCGATCACCAAGTTAAGCAACGTTGGGCATGGTCAGTACTTGGATGGGTGACCGCAGCACGTTAGATTTTGCTTTTTTCCGATCTTAAATAAAATCGTCCTTAGGTTTCTTTTGCGAATTAGTTTTACACACGTATGATGATAAACGATTAAACTGAAACTTCCATATGCGAGTCGCCTCGCTATTGGGCTTGTTTTATCTATTTACAAAATTAATAAAAAAATATTATTATAAATATATAAATATAATAATTCAAACAAACAAACAAACAGTCAAATATTTCTGATGATAAATAACGGCAAAAACGTTGTAGAATGAGACACAAAAACATTTTAAGACCATAGACTAGAAGCTAGGTAAAGATAAAGTGGGTTTTTTTCTCAACTACCCGACTACGGTATGTGGTACGGTATATTTCTTATTAAAATCTTGTGCTTAAATAATAAGTGATGACATAGATTTCCAAACACAGGCTTTTCAAGCCTACCGTAGCGATATAAGACTAATCCAATACAAACTCATGTAGATAAGATAGACTTAGATGTGCTTAGATTTAAGTAACATACTCCGTACCTACATCTAATTAAGGCGCATACAGCACCTAAACTAGCGCCACCACCTACTTTATGTTATTATTCTGTTTAACAAAGGAATTTTCAAAAATCCATCGTCCAGTTTGTGATACCTATCATAACCTTTTTTTTCATGCCTCTGTAATAGTTTTATTCTATTTAGTTTAGGAAGAGATACAAAGTTGCCCTTGGTGACCACCAAAATCTATTTTCCACTATTGCCACTTAAATCTTTCACGATTTATTCACAAATAAACAAAACAAAAGGTACGCGGTAAATACCCGATGAATATTCTTTATTAACATCTAATTGTTTTTGGAATAACTTGTGATTTTGGATAATAAAGAAATGTAATTTAATTTATTTCATTTCGAATCGAATTGTGGAGGAACCATTTTCCTATTTAGGGTTCCGTTTGCGAAATAGTAAGAGTTATTGTACTTAGCTTCTGCTGACCCTACATGTCTAAGACCAAATCATTATTGGTAAAAATAAAATATCCTACACTTTAAAGCAGTTATGTGCAAATCCTTAACTAAAACGCCGTTAAGGTATACATAGCTGCTTTATAGTGGTGTAAACTTAACATTTTCATTAAATCATTGCTAAGGTTAAATGCAAAAAATCATTTTGTGCATAGATTTTATTAGGAAGTTGAGTGTAAGCCAAAACCATCTGATAGTACTCACGTCATTCTATCTTTCAGTGTCAAAAAATCTGTCATACGAATAAGAGTAACCAAATGTCAGCAATTTAAAAATTCTCGCCGCGTTTTTTGCCTTTTTCTCGAAACTTGCTTTTGCGATTTAGCCGCTTTTTAGATAACACACGGCAGTATATTATAAACCTTATACCGCAGAATACAGAAGCCATTATTGTATAACATCGTTTAATTGTGAAAGTCCGAAGGGTTTTACGTACTTGTATGAAGCTGTATTGACGAGCAGTTGACCTTTTCTGGAATTCCGATGAATCGTTTGATGGATTCTGAACTTTAGCTATTAGGGAACAAGGGCTATAGTATAGTGTAATATCTAAGGAATTTCTTTTCATTATTCATGAAAGGGTAGAGAAGCCTTTTTTGAGGACTCATTATAATAGATAGCCGGAAAATATGTAATTAGAGGGTATTCCTTATTTCCGAATCAATTATCTTTTGTAAAGCCTTTATCTCATTATGGCACCTTTCGAAGTATCTCTAAGATAATAAATAGATATATAATGCTGAGCAAAACACATAATCATCATCTAGCTCCAAGCTAAGCGAGCTTGTGTTATGGGTGTTAGATGAGTAATACATTATTTTATATACATAGATATTTTTAGTACACATAGAAAACGACCAGAACCGGCATCGTACAAATATTTGACCCGAGGCGAATCAAATCCGCATCCTCCTGCGTCGGAGGCGGACCTTCGCCCACCGTGCCATAGAGGTTGTTTTGAATGAAATTGTATTGTAATTAAATTATATGTATATTTATACTAATATTATAAATAGGAAAGATTTGTTTGTTTATTGTAATTGAATAGGCTGGGAAAAAAACGGAAACGATTTAAAAAAAAATCTTTCACCATTAGAATCCTTATTTTTTCCTGATGATAGGCTTTAGAATGTTTACAAAAAAGTTAGGGATCCGTATGAAAACTTCAATAATGACCCAACTAAATATCCGTGCGAAACGGGGCGGCTAGTTACCAGTTATCAATATAATAAAAATCGATTTTGTTCACAGATCCATACGTGAAAATCTGCCTGATATGCCAAGGGAAACGCATAAAGAAGAAGAAAACGACCGTAAAGAAGAACACACTAAGTCCAGTTTACAATGAAGCGCTGGTGTTCGACCTACCTGCCGTCAACGTGTTTGACGTGACGATGTTGGTCAAAGTTATCGACTATGACAGGTATGACAATGACACTAAATGTTTATTTATTTTATAAATAAATAAATAAATGATTCTAGACGATCCAATCTCTATAATATGCGAGGACACATATGTAAATGGTTAAGAGTTAGTATTTAAGTTAGATATAAAGAGTGTAAAACTTATTTCTCCGAATAAAGTAAAATAAATAAAATAATTCTGCAGATTGTACTAACAATTTGTCCCGAGGTGGGAATCAAACCCGCAACCTCCTGCGTCGCAGGAGGACTTTCGTCCACCGCGCCACAGAGGTCGTGAGGATTTATAAAAAGTTAGCACTCATGCCAAATTAGTCCAACTCCACTGCCATACAACACAAAACTCAGGCATAATGTACAATAATTAAATGTACATTTTACAGTGGCAAAATGGCGTACCGCAAATATCAAGTGCCTTGCGCGCTGTCTGTTATCTTATCTGATGCTGTCAATATAAAAAGCATCTACATATTACGAGTTAAAATACGTATTTGAATGCAAATTATTGTGCTGTACGTCAGCGGTGCGTTCCGGATCTACGCGACAAACAAACTTTTCTATGTATAATGAAAAATTTCGGAATGTAATAATAATTTGTATAATGTATATCAGTCATCAGTCATCAGTCATCAGTGGTGTTATGGGTACTACCCATAACACCAGCTCTGCTTAGCTTGGGGCTAGATGATACTGTGTGGATTGTCCGGTATTATTATTTTATGAAAAAGTAAAAAATTGTTGATTTTGTTGCACAATTCAAACAATAGATTTACATTTCAGATTTCAAGATCTTTTTTTCTTTAGGCTTAAAAAATAAGCACCTAGACAAGTCACATTTCATAGATATTGATTTTCTATTCATTTCAATGAATGGAGCGGAATCTGGTGAAGCATTAACATCATTAATGTAATCATCTATCGAGTAAAAGGCTTTCTAGATAAGATTTAATATTATTTACTGTTTAAATTTACAAATAAGGAGCTCAGTTCCTTCAAATGGAAGCTTATTATAGAAGCGCACGACATTGCCCCTAAATGATTTCCCTACCAATTATCAGTTCTTCATGTTTATCTTTTATTTTATAACCTTTTAGTACCTCTGAAGGTGACTTATAGTATCTGTTTTCTCTTAGTTTGCTGGGTTCTTGTTATTGAAAATCATAGCGAAGAATTCTCAAAAAATATTATAACTTAATTTGATAGATATTATTTTACGAAATGGTGGTTCGTTCACTTAAACCTTTTCCCTGGACCATTTCTTAAAGGCGGGAACTGACCGGTTTTTGGGGCGTAATGTACACCGCGAGCGATCGTCAATTTAGTACAGGAACAAGGGCTTTTACTCAATATTGCCAATCCAAACGCGTTACACAGATACAACAAGACAGCGGCGTGGAATCGGACAAAACCGTATTTAGAACGCGTTCTGACGTCACATGGTAAACCATATTTAGAACCCGTTGTGACTTGTGATGTCACACGATTTGGACAAGGAATCTCCTGTCATAGAGCATATGGCCCAAGTACCGGGAAAAACAGTTTTGAGCAACGAGACGTGTTTTAGCACACAGCGTAGTGCCCACGCGAATAAGGTATATTACGCTCCGTGACATACTGGTGTTACCCACCTGCATATTGGTGTACCCACCTTTATATTGTCAATTTTCCTAGGATTGGTCCAAACGAGCTGATCGGCTGCACTGCAATAGGATCCACGCTCATCGGCATGGGCCGCGACCACTGGCTGGAGATGATTGACAACCCTCGGAAACCAGTGGCTCAGTGGTACCCCCTGAACAAGAGCCCTCCCTCAAATATAGCGCTGCCCACTGCTGATCAGAATACGGGAGGTCTGAGCTGTTTAAATGGCAGGTAAGTTTTGAAATTTTCAGGATGAGTTGTTTAATTGAATTTTTTTCCGCAATAGTTCGTTAACGTTAGAGAATTGAGAAAGTTCCAATATTTATGACCACATGAAACCAACAACTCCAAAATCAATAAGCATTCCCCAACACGAAATTCAAATCGGAGTAAATAACCTACGCTGCGACGACGATGGTCTCTCAAGTATCATTGTCTACCTTCAAAGACATATTGTTCGACTTTGTTGACTTTAAGACGGGTTCCCCTCCGCTAAGATCGGCCCAAGATGCTCGACAATTCTATATGACTTCACCAGAAAAGGAATCAATTTGTGAATACGTTGATTTTTTCATTGAAATGGTATGGTCATTAATTGAAAGATCACAATTTCATTTCATACTATTGGTTTTTTTAATGCCGTCACTATTGTGAAGTTTTCCACCTATCGACCTTAAAAAAATGACCTTAATAAAGATGTAGGAGCTCCATCATGCTGATATAACACCTACAGTTTTATTACAAAGTATTGTCTCCTGGTTATCATTGCACCCTCTATAATTTTTGTTTCCTAGTTATATGGGGGCAGATCTGAAGACCTAAAATTACATCACAGATTAATCTTGTCAATTAATATCTCGAGTCAATACTATTTTCATCTCCCATTTATTAAGTTTTTGCTCTAATTTTATTGCTTATCAAAATGCAGGCGATGAGCGGGAAAATAGTATGTCTGTGTTACACTCCCATACCTCTGAATCGACCAGCAGCTGATTTATGCTGGTTCAGGGTCATCAATTGACTTGACTTGATTTCTTTGTTATGAAAATATGTATCTGATTTGCTTCTCTGCTATTGTTCATGGAAATTTCATGGGTCATCAATTTCTTTAAAACTCAGTTTAATTCAAGTCAGCTCACTTTCAATATTTTATCCTTCACAGATGAAGTGACGGAGTTCGAACGACTGAAGATAAAACAACATGGTGTCAAAATTATGATGGATTTTGAATAACGCAACTGGCACAAGTAGATGCTAGATCTCATGATGCCAAATATAATGAATGTGATTAGTTGACGGTTGTATGTCCATTTACTGTAGAAGAAACATATATAATCAATGTAGATTATTATGTAGGCAATTAGGAGTTGAAAGTAGGGGAATGAATTTATCCCATAGATCTGGTTCTTTGCTTAGTTGGTGTATCATTTTGAAAGTAGAATTATGTACTTATTATATTCGCGTAACCATTTTTATACTTTCCTATATGTGGATCTTATTCCTTTTCTATGTCATGTACACTGTTATTAGATTTATATCTTGTACGCACACTTCAAATTCAAGACTTGATCACATCATGTACATACATTTATATACTATATTTAAATTGATGTTGTATAGTTGTTGTCTATAGCGTATAGTTATAGTAAGAGTTTAAAAAAGAGTTCATAATTATCATATCATGCAGTCTTTCATACTTGAGAATGCAAAAATATGTCTGAATCAAAAGTTACAATACCTACAGTTAGTATTATACGAATTCTATTACAAAATTCTATGTGTCAATGTTAAAATATATTTCTTATAATATTGTATACCTACTTAATCCATAGATAACTATATATTAGGTTTCGTAGCTATATTTATGAAGTGTTGTAGTAAAGAGCTTAGTCAGGTACTATCAAACATCTTTGCGACTTTCACTTTGCAAATTATAAATTAATTCTGTATCTACAATTTAAAATATTTTGGACAAAAATATTTTAAATTTCAAATCTTATTATGATGAATGTTGTAAACATTCCTAAGTTAAAACATTATTGGACAATAATGTAGATGGGATTATTCCAAATTTTCAGTGCACAATATATTTAATATTTATAAATCACATAATACTCGTAATTGTTAAAATATTGTATGTTATGATCTATGTAAGATAAAAAACGAAGCTTTAAATCGTGTTTAAATATAAATGTTATGTATTAAATATATAATATAATGTATACTTGAACGATATAATTTATATAAACCGATTGACATTGTGAACAGATCCGATTTCAAATTGTTTTTAATTTTATGATGGTCAATTTATATGTTCAATGAATCCTAAATTTTAGAACACTTGCTTGCTGAAGTTCCTACAATTCCAAATTCGAATTCAGCATTCAACTTAGATTTTCTAAAATTTCAATAATTCCATTTCCTTTACCATGATCAATTTCTAAAACCGATTTTTAGGTATACCTCAAGTGTTTCTTCCACATGGGCTGCTATGGTTGCACATTTAGGCAATTAATCCATAGCCTAAAGGAAGATTATTAAGAATTTAAGAACAATAAATACAAAAAGGAATTCTTTTAATACATATAGTACCTACCTATATCATGCTAGAAAACATACAACTTTTAAAATACGTCTTTGATGCACAGTAAAATAAAAACAATATTTACTCATATTTGAGCTATATCATATTCTACATATCGTTAGCTCCAAGGCAAAATTGTTATCTAACACAAATCAGAAAAATAGTTATATGACAAATATCATAATAATACGTGGAACAATGGCTGTTACAAATAAAATACTCATGTCTATTTTTAATAATCAAAAATTTTCCCATATAAAGGTACCTACTTTCTCTGAGGCAGAGATATATGTCAAGTGCGAGTCGTTGCTAGTTCGAGAGTTAATATTTTTGTATGGAAGTACGCATTTGTCATTAGTCTTTACATAATAAGCTGTACTTGTAGTTTTAATAAATAAGTTGATGTAAAAACTGATTTATGAATAAAATGTTGACTTTTTATAAAATTTGTTTTTTATTACATTCAGGGGCGATGCAAAGAGAAATGGTATATAGATAAATTATGTTATGTATAATATTTTATGTAGATGGAATGAAAAAGAAAATTTATACATAATAAACGTACTGACTTTTTAAGGTTAGCCCTTCGTCCACGTTTGTAACAGATTTCATGACTTGTATATATTAGTATTTTTTAACTGTTTCATAACTTATTTCTCCATAATATGTGGAAAACTTTATGTAAAATTCATCTTATAATGCAGGAGGTATACCTATTGACATTCAAATAACATAAATCCATAGGCTCTTAGTAGGAAACCTATTTCAGGAGCTAAATATTAATTGGGTGATTACTAGGAACATAAAAATTAGTGGAGTGCAGTAATGTTTATAGCAGAATTATTGGAAAATTTTATTTTTCAAAGAGACGTGAGAACGTGAGCTTAGCAACACGAAGGTATTTTTAAACGTTTTATAATTTTTACGTAATGAATAAGAATCTCAACTCATTACTCATTAATAATTTACTATAAAAAAAATTATACGCTGCCGCTTACGTACATATGCCATGTGTTTGATAAACACTTTACCGTGGAACTGCCTTCCAGGGAAGACTGGCTGAATAGCCAGCTCCCCTGCAAGGATGGGTGCCTAACATGGTACACAGATGGCTCCAAAATGGGATTGGATGTAGGCTGTGGAATATACGGAGAGCGTCCTAGGTTTACCAGGAGCATAAACCTAGGTCGTCGTTAGCCGTGTGGTGCCGGCATAGAATTTCACCACTCCAACTCTTCCCGTGGGTGTCGTAAGAGGCGACACAAACTACTTTTATTAACTCCGATAGCTAGGCTGCCCTTCTAGCCTTGGATTCGAAGGTCATCACGTCCAGACTAGTCGAGGACTGTCTGTCACGCCTGAACGCTCTGGGTTCGAATAACAGAGTTATCCTAAGATGGGTACCGGGCCACGCGGGTATCAACGGCAATGAGAATGCTGACGAGCTCGCACGGTCCGGGGCAATGGGGACTCAGTTTGGACCAGAGCCGTTCTGTGGCATTCCTAAAAGCCTGGCTAACCGAATCCTGCTGAACACCTGCTACGAGGAATCCATCAAGCTATGGAAAAATTCCTCGGGCATGCTTCATGCAAAATCACTGTTAAAAGCCTTCGACAAACGGTACACCAACCAAATCCTAGCGCTAAACAGGAACAATCTTCGCATCATAACAAGAGCCCTAACTGGACATTGTCGCCTTAACAAGCACATGTTCAAATTGGGGCTAAGCGACACGAAATCTTGCAGATTTTGTAATGAGGCGGAAGAAACGCCTCTCCATCTGCTAGGAGAATGTGGTGCACTGATGCAAAAACGTAGCACTCGTTTGGGCAGGCACCTGCTTAGCCCAGACGAACTACGTGATATCACCCCGAAGGATATCCTACAGTTCTTAGCAACTGCAAGGATAAGTGGCGAACTATAAACGCCGCGCCTCCGGAGGTGAACCGTTAAAGTGGCGATCACAATAGGCCAATCATGGCCGCAGCGATACTAAAGCCACTAACAGCAAATAAAAAAAATAAAAAAAATACGTACCTAAGCGAGAGCGAAAAGAAAACAGACAAAATTCTCCAAAATACTGTTAACAAAAAGCTGTCTGTTTTTGTTTTTCTATATTTTACCTATCATTGAATACTTTATGTACTACAAGAATCATAAGGCTGTCTTAATCGGTTAGCCTTCGTTGCCACATGCCTCCTCCAAAAGGGGGTTATCGCAGTAGTGGCGGGTAAGTACCTAGGTATACAATTAGATCCATGAGCTCTGTTGAAAGCGTATATTGATTTTGTTGGCACTTAGTGCTTGCTGATATTAGGTCTAGAGGTACCTAAATATAAAAGATACCATCTCAAAGCACTCAGGCATTACAAGCTAATAAGGAAGGATCTTATTATAACTTATGGTGTTTACCTGAAAGGTGTAAAGGTTTTTGCCGATGGGAACTTTGTCCTCGTGCCGTCAACGTATACTTTTTGTGGGAAAATTATAGTATAAATAACTTTGAATTATCTAATTTACGCCACCGCTGTGAGATTTCCTTAGCTTCTGATACCGAAAATATAGAATGATTTCTTGGATGGATCATAATCATGTACCTATTGGTTCTCTAGGGATTGACAATAGCATTTTGAATCGTCGCGAAACTCTTATTGAATTTGTTCTTCTATCCGGAAAAATGCCAGGAATAAGTTTTGGTAAAAATATATAATGGTAAAAAATCAACTATACCGAATTGCCTACCTACTATCCGCAACGAATTGCATAAAAAAAGTATTTTGTCATTCAGTCATTTTTAAGCAACTAAAATACTGCCTGTACTGGACGCAGCTATAACATTGCTGTACAAACTTGTTGTTTGGTAATTCGTTTTATAATAATAATAATTAATTAAATTGGGCCGTGTGGTGCTGGCATAGAATTTCACCACCCCAACTCTTCCCGTGGGTGTCGTAAGAGGCGACTAAGGGAAACACAGCGGGGGGCGGGCAGCAGCGCCTTCTGCAGAACAACTACACCGAACTGCGATCCCCAACCCGCATGCCCAGCGTGGGGATTATGGGCAATAACCCCCAAATAATGATGCCATCTATGGCGCTCATTAGGGGAGGCCTATGTCCAGCAGTGGACTATTATAGGCTGGTGATGATGAATAATTAATTTATTACTGGTAACATAAGAAGCGTTATGGATGGTAAAAAACTTATCTTAGAACCCAAATCAACAAAAACAAATACCTTACAGACTAACATAAACACAAATATAAACAGTCTTAGTAACTAAATGGTACGGCGATGTCGACGGTGCACGGCGGTGTTCCCCTTTTTAGAAATTAACACCCAAAAGTCGGCCAAAACTAATTCAGTTTTAAACTTTGATTTGGTTTTTTATACAAAACGCAGGTACTACGAGTATCTTGTACGGTTTTAAAGTTTCGTTCATATTCAGATACCTTCTGGATGGCCAAGGGATCTAATAGATCCTCTAACACTTTTCGACGCCACAATTATTGGCGGTCTTACCTTCCGGCTGGACTTAAAATAATACGATTTGCTTACGATTTATATTGATTAAAGTAACTTATACATCACATTAATCTATTTTTAAAGTAGCTAATTATCAATTATCTATTATGACAATAAACGTTGACGCCTTGCGCTGGTCGCGCTCCGAATAAATGATATACCACGCGTATTCGATAACAAGCCGCCTTTTGCAAGAGATTGCTAATAAAATGCTATTGCAAATAGTTATAGAAGCCCAGCTAACTTTAATGTTTAAATTATTTCTTCTTCTTAATTTTTAGGCGTATCAACAATATTTTCGCCTAAAGCTTCCCAAATTCTCAAACGAAGCCTTCATTTAGATATTTGAAACCAGTTCTCAAGTTCTATCCTACAAGAAGGATCTGTGGCCTATATAAAGAGCTGACTATTCGTGTCCTCATTTGCGATCGCCTCGTTAGCCACTGGGTCTGGTGACAAAGAGTTCATTTAGGGAGAACTTGAGAGTAACGGGTGTGACAAACTAAAGTTTTGGTCGTTAAGTTTTTGAGTTTTTTTTAAGTTTTTGTGTCTAAAGATAGATAGGCTAGAAATTTTGTCGACAACTTTTGATTTACACTACAGAGGTAAGGTTTGAGGTTTTGTTTTGAATTTACTATTATGCACCATATGATGTGGTAAATAAAATGTTAATAGGTATGTTATAATTATGACACAGAGATCATTTTCATGAACAAAAACACGGAAAGCGGCTTTTTTATACCATGTAGGTATAAAAAAGCCGCTTTCCGCGCCGTCTGTCTGTCCCTATGTATGTTTAGATAAAACCAAGTAACTATGCGGTTTGTTTAGCTTTGTTAAAGCGAATAAGACTTATTATAAGTGATGATGATGATGATAATACTTATTATATTGTTCAGCAGGGTCCTAATTTAATTGAAGACGAAAAAAACTTATAACAAAAAATACTTCGCTGCATAAATACAGTAGTTCATAACAAGCACAGGAAACCGCTTCATAAAGACCTAATAATATTTTCCGTCGGTAAAAAGCGCTAGTTAGCTATAAGCAAGTCGAGCACATTTTTGTCCTGCCTTAGGCCACGTCATTACAAGCAGAGCCCGAACGTTTCTTGTTAGTCGTAATGGGAAAAGTTATGGAAACTCGCTAAGTGCGAGGTGGTATGTTGGGATGGGTTCCGTACGTTGTGTTATAGGTAAGTTAGAGTGCAGTGGGAGTCCAATAAATGGAAGTGCGGTGCAGGTCATCACTGTACAATAATAATATTGTGATTTCAGAATTTACAGACAACATTAGGATAGGGATAGATGCTATACAACATATTCTAGGTAAGAGGATTAGACCTAAAAACATATTTTAAATATTTCGACCTATTTCAACAGGTTTAACACGTTAAGTGCGAAGCGAGGCCTAAATCACCCCTGATGCAACTTCCCTGTGGTGCGGCAAGCAAAAAAGTGAATTTCTCTGTCGTGCGAATGGCATAGCTTTGGTTTGGTCCAGTGTAGGAAAGAGATAAATATATATTTGAGATCACTAATGGTTCCGGACTCGGTGGTGTACATACCTTGGTACCGGATGTCTTAAGCCTCGTGCCGCACTGAATTAATATAATTTTAATGCAGTGCGGAACGAGGCTAAAACGTCCCATATCCCCCCTGACCTCGTACCGCACTCAACGCGAGCTTCCCGCGACCAGTGTTGTGCATCACGTCGATTGGAGAGCACGTCCTTTTACAGCGCCGAACATGTCTAAACGATGTCGGAAGAAGTTAATTTTAAAAAACCATTACCATACCGTTACCATTACCATTACCATTACCATTTTATCATTGTTATTCTCATCTACGATCTAACCTAAGTAACAATGTCAGTTTTATTACGTTATCTTTACATTTTTGTTATTTTTCAGCACCTGAAAGCGCACGCCATTGCCTCGAAAAGGGTGAAAAAAGGAGAAGATGTGTTGGTTGTTACCAAAAACTACGTACTTACAGTACATTTTTACCATCTCGTGAAGCTGATAAAAAATCCAAAAAGATTTTGACTCAGTGCACTCAGTGCAAAAAATCTTATTGTCTACCCTGTTTCAATGAAAAACACTCATAAATAAGTACAACATATATATTGAGATTTTTATAAAAAAGTATATTGATACTGATTTTTTAATGTCAATTCAAGTTCTAATAATTGTATTTTTAAAGCCCGAGAGAGATATAAAATTAGGACAGTTTCTTTTCTACTTCTGGTTGCCTTTTTTTTCTATTCTGTGAACCGCATTAAGATTTTCATATACAAATAGAAAGATAAACCTTATGCATAAACCGTAATCCATTCATCATCAGCCTATGTTAGTCCACTGTTGGACATAGGCCTCCCCTAATGAGCGCCATAGCGCCCTGTCTTCGGCTTGTCGCATCCAGCATCTGCCAGCAGTCTTTCGCAGATCGTCATCCCACCTGGCCGGAGGGCGTCCTACACTACGTTTACCGAGTCGCGGTCTCCACTCAAGAACACGTTTACCCCAGCGGTTATCGGTTCTTCGCGAAATATGGCCGGCCCACTGCCACTTCAGTTTGCTAATTCTCTGAGCTATGTCGATGACCTTAGTTCTCTGTCGGATGAATTCGTTGCGAATCCTATCCTTCAGAGAAACTCCGAGCATAGCTCTTTCCATAGCGCGCTGAGCGACTTTGAACTGGTGGACCAACCCTATCGTGAGTGTCCACGTCTCAGCTCCGTAGGTCATGACTGGTAGGACGCACTGATTAAAAACTTTCGTTTTCAAACATTGCGGTATGGATGACGAGAAGACTCGACGTAGTTTTCCGAATGCTGCCCAGCCTAGCTGGATCCTCCTCTTGGCTTCCTTCTCGAAATTGTTTTTACCCAACTGCAAAATCTGCCCGAGGTAAGTGTACTCAGAAACAATTTCGAGAAGGTGGCCATGTACGATCACCGGTCTTGGATCAATGTGGGCATTGATCATGACTTTGGTTTTATCCAAATTCATGCCAAGACCGATACATCGGGAGGCTGAAGCTAGACTGTCCAGCATCCGGTTCAGCTCCTCTAGCGACTCCGCCATTAAGACTATGTCATCAGCGAATCGCAGGTGTGAGATGTAGTCGCCGTTTATGTTGATGCCCTTGTCTTTCCAGTCCAGCGTCTTAAACATATCTTCCAACGCGCTCGTGAACAGTTTCGGGGATATGACATCCCCCTGCCTCACTCCTCTGCGCAGTTGGATTGGTTTAGTCTGCTGGTCCTGTACTCGGACACTCATCGTAGCGGCTTCGTAGAGACATCTCAGCACCTCGATATAACGATAGTCTACTTGGCATCGCTGTAAGGATTGTAGAACAGCCCAGGTTTCAACGGAGTCAAAAGCCTTCTCATAGTCCACAAAAGCCAGACACAGGGGCTGATTATACTCTTCGGACTTCTGTATAATCTGCCTCACTGTGTGAATGTGGTCTATGGTACCATATCCTCCGCGAAACCCAGCCTGCTCCGGTGGCTGAAACTCGTCGAGTCTCCTGGCGAGACGGTTCGATATAACTCGTGAGAAAAGCTTATAGACGTGACTTAGGAGCGAGATGGGTCTATAATTTTTAAGAAGGGTTTTATCTCCCTTCTTAAAAAAAGAGCACCACCAAACTCCCACTCCACGCCTTTGGAGTTCTCCCACTGTGAAGGACGGCGTTGAAGAGGCTCTGTAACTCCTGTATAACAGGGTATCCTCCAGCTTTCAAAAGCTCTGATGTTATTCCGTCCTCACCGGGGGCTTTTCCATTTTTAAGCTGCCTCAGAGCTAACACGATCTCGTCTTGACTGATGTCTGGCAGTTCGTCGGTATAGTGGCGTATCAAGGTGGCTCTAGAATCGTGGTCGTCTCGTTGGGAACGGGGAGCATGTGCAGCGTATAAACGGCCATAAAAGTCCTCTATCTCGGCCGATATCTCCGGCTTCGACAATACGGTCCTTCCGTCGTGCGTTGAAAGCTTCGTCAGGTGGCTCCTTCCAAGCTGCTGAGTGAATACTTTGGACCCTCGGTTTCGCTCTATCGCCTCTTCAATGAGGCGTGTATTAGAGCTCCGAAGGTCGCATCGTACCATCTTCGCAATTCGCTTGTTCAGGTCTGACCTCTCTGACGAAGTCGCTTGGGTGGTTTCCCGTCTTTTTGTCATCAGCCCAAGAGTCTCATCCGAGAGTTTGGACTTCTTACCAGTACGCTGCTTTTTGCAAAACTTGATGCCCTCGTCCCTCAGCGTTTCTACCAGATTGTGTAGGGTCTCGTCAGCGTCATCAGTGGGTTCCAAGGCAGCGAATCTATCCCCGAGAAGCTGCTGAAACTTCTCGGTGCCCGCCATGATTTGGATTGGGTTCGGTCGGAGCGTGGACTTCATCAGACGGTTTCTTTCAAGCTTCAAATTTATATTCAGAGAGCCTCGAAGGAGTCGGTGATCAGATCCGGTATTGAACCTGTTGATCACTGAGACATCTCTGAATATATGCTTGCTATCCGTCATGATGAAGTCGATCTCATTTTTTGTCACAGAATCGGGACTCCGCCATGTCCACTTCCTTTGGGGCTGTTTCTTAAAGAAAGAGTTCATTAAGAACAGCCCCTCTTTCTCAAGGAAGTTGACGAGCATTTGTCCCCTGTGATTTCGAACACCAAAACCATGCGGGCCTATTCGGGATTCGTTGCCAGTCTGGGTTCCCACCTTGCCGTTAAAGTCCCCCATAACAACGTTGAAGTGAGCCTTGGTGGTGTGATGTAAGGCTTTGGATATGTCTTCGTACATATCCTCCACTTCATCATCCGAGTGTGTCGAGGTCGGTGCGTAGACCTGAATGACCTTCAAGCTGTAGCGCTTAGACAGCCGAAGGATCAGGTACGCTACCCTGGTCGACACACTGGAGATTTCTTCGACGTAATCCATTATTTTCCAATAATAAGTCTGTAATAGGTGCCTCTTAATGGTATAGAATGGAACGCTTCGTGCGCGAGTCCGACTCGCACTTGGCCGGTTTTTTTTCTTTATGGCGCCTTCAAGCACAATTTAGATTATTTAAAAAAAAATGTATCCTTTGATAGCTTTGTGTTGTTTTGCCAGGTTTTGCCCTTAAAACGATCTAATGAGATATAATTGATCAAAATCGGTCAAGTCGTTGCGTAGTTAAGACAGTTTAAAAACGTCGATATTATTTTTCCCATCACTAATCGCAGCGAAAATTTGCCCTATTTCAGTGCGTTACGAGGTGTATAAGATCCCATATTTTGTTTTGCTAATAATTCCTAAACTAGCCATCAGATCCCGGGGCGAGACGGTGGATTAGGGTTCATCAATTCACTCTCTATATCAATAAGGACCAAAATTCTCATTTATCTTTGATTTCGCGCCAGAAAATGGATTTTAGTCTGTAAAAGGAGGTGGGGTCTAATAGACCGCGTGTCGCCCTAACGTCTGGTCACGGTACGGGCCGATTATACCTCGTGCCGCAGGAACGGAAAGTATGCAAAAATTGGTGCCGCAGCTAACGTGTTAAAACTCAAAGTACCTACTTACAAAAATAAAAATATTGTTTTGGAATGTACAAGCTGATTTGATAACACATTTGACCTTGTAGGACTCTTAAAATTTATGACCACTTTCATTTATTTTCTTCTTTTAATCTATAGGCACGTCATAACAAAAATTTTTTAATCAAGTGTTTTAAGTAAGTGAAGCTGCGGCAGTTGTTGATATTAAAAAAAACAGATACAACGAGACCATAAGGGTTTCTACACGGATCTCGAAAGCCTAAATATATTTATCTATATTATGTGACTTATGTGTATTGTGACTAGTTATCTTTACCTATAACAACAGCCCTGTGTTGATGGGCCATTTACATTGCTATGCTAATGTTTGTGTAAAGATTTCATCATCATCAGCCTATAATAGTCCACTGCTGGACCTCTAGGCCTCCCCAAATGAATGCCATAGATGGCATTATTCATCATTTGGGGGTTATTGCCCATAATCCCCACGCTGGGCATGCGGGTTGGGGATCGCAGTACGGTGTAAAGATTTATTTAGCATTATTTTATACCTAAAAAAGCAAAACTTAACGACTCGCTCGGGATGACTTTGCTGGCACTCTAACACAAATATTTAGAATTCATCTAAGGACATCTTTACAAGTAAAATATTGATAACTTCCTTTTTTAACCTCGTTTAGTAAAACCACTGAAGCATAGGCTAGCGTACACCACGCTCCATTAGAGCCCAAATTTACTGTTGGGCTATTTTATTTCGAAGGGCTATTATAGGGCAAGGTCGTTGGCCCCTTATTGTCTAACGCTTGCGACCGGTTTCACCCGTGAAAACAAAAGAAATCGAAAGGAAAAAGTTTTTGTGGCATTTAGAGTTCCGCGTACCGTAGCTATTATAGTCGTATTTATCGCGTTGAAAGATTTTTTCAGGTAGGTCCAAGTTTCCTAGAGTTATAAGTTTAAGGTTCTAAGTAATGTATACTTATAAATATATAGAAAGTTTAAACTTCGGGCTTAAGGCTCCGGCGACGGATGAATTTTCCAAACGCCAAAGCCATAAGTTCCCAAAGCCTTAAGTGCTAGCTTTACTTAATACAGTCAGACTCTATTTAGAGAATAAAAGAGACACTATAAAGTGTGTCTAAAATCTGCCAAAGCAGTATTTTTTTATCTATTTTAACACGGAGGGCCTTTTTGTAATACGCAAGAGGGTGGAAAATTCTCCTGCGTTTTACACATAGACCCTCCGTTCTTTATTTCCCTAAATAAATATAAAATAAAACGGTTTTGTCCCATCTAAAGTGGTGAATACTTGAGATGGGGTTATTTGACCTGTGCTTCGAGGTTGTGTTGTAAAAGTAATTTTGTTTGAGCTTGGAATTTTTAATCATATTATTGGAAATACTCATTTTAAGATTTTAGGCCTTCGAAAGAGCTATTGGAATACTCCAACTTTCAGATGATGGTTGTAGGTTTTATTTTCTTGCTAAAAAAATATTTTTATTTTAATACCTCATGTCGAAAGCTTTATTGATTCTATCTTTATAAAAATGGTTTCAGTTTGTATTATTACCTGAATAGATGATTTTTTTCAAAAGTATGTATTTTATAATAACACTACCTGGGTTACAAAATATACCAGAAACCTATAGTGATTTTTATTCTGAACCAAATTTGTCATTTAAATGATAAATTAATCAATGGATGATTGAGATTGATGTAATAAATAATGCTGGGCAATCCCCACAGCATCATATAGCCCCAAGTAGAAAAAGCTTTTTTTAAATTAAGATGTTTTATTTTCTTGTGATACGACTCTTGGACTTGTGTTATGGCACAGAATAACTTACGGATATATTGAATAGATAGATATATTTTACTATACGTATAAAACTAGATAGATGACCCTGAACATTGTTATCTACAAATAAATATCTGTAGATTGTTCACTTTTGCCGCGAGCTTGTGAATCGATCCCACAACCTCTTGCGTCACAGGCAGACCTGTGCCCACCACGCCACAGAGGTCGTCAAATGAAGAACTGATAGACAACAATAAGTAAGTAATTGAAAATCTCAACGCATCGTAAAAACTGCCACTCACATTGTGCGAATCAAATCAAATCAAATAAAAACAAATAATTTATTGCAAGAAATACATGTCATAATAGTTCTTAGAGTGTAATTGAATGTTACAATGTATTCTGCCCTATTGGGCGTGCAATGTCTGAAGATTAACAATAGTCAATTTATATTTAAAATTATAAAGAAATAAAATTATAGCCAAATGTGAAAAGAATAAATAAAAAATTCAATAAAATAACTCTATGTCAAATATCATAAATCTACAATTTATATTGCGAGTACGAGTATTGTAGGTTTTTTACAATACATGTTGTTTAAAATGAAAATGGAACAAGAGATATTACAAAAAGTTTTCATATAAAAGAAACGTACGGTGTACAATAGATAAATAAGTTGTGCCAAGCGACCTTGCGACGGATAGGAGCGCGATGTCCCGAGTTTGTGCGACAGGTGTTAGGGGTACATTCTTGGACTGTATATCTACATAAGCTTTCTGGCAAAATAATGCTGTCAAATTCGTTATGTACAAATTAAAAAGAGTAAATCTTCTAAATGTTTACGTCTGGACTCTAGAATTAAGTTTCAAAGAACTGTTTGAAGACAGGATATGGCGTCAGGATATGATATTGAGGCGTCCGGGCTCAGCTTGACGTATCGCTGCCGCTCCCGAACCGACTCTCCTTTCCACTCTCGGTCTTGCTCTCGCTCCCGCTCCCGCTCCCACCCCGCTCTCGCTCTTCTAAGTAATACATTTCTACTTTCATTCTAAGCCCTCTCCCAATCGCATCAAGATCTTCCTTAATGTGATCGTTGCTACAAGAATAAGTAAGAATAAGTTCTTCCAATATAATCCGAGCCAAGATTCTAAGGTTCCGACCTACGCATTCACGTTTCTAAATATATCCTATATAATGGCCTTCAAACACGGTTGTAACTGGGTCAACCCGGGTGCAGGGTTGGTTCGTTGATATTGAACTTCGAAGGGCTTCTGGGCCAAGGGAAGGGGGTGATACGTGATCGATTGCTTGTGATTGCGTGTATATTAATTGCTAGCAATTAGTGATAAATAAAATCAATCGCTGGTTGATTGGCCTATAGGTGTACATAATTTAAAATAGTATCTTCTATAGAAAAATAATAATTTTACTAACGAAAGTTCTATTACTTTCTTTACAGTCCAAGATTTGAATGACTTATGCAGGAGCAATGTAGTGGTTATTGATAAGCGCTGATGACCTTAGGATACCTCTAGACTATCCCAACTCAAAATAACCTTAAAGTTACGTGGAATCGACGTATGCATAAGCGACAAGCTGAATCTAGCATAATGTACAGACTGTATAAGAAACTTACACTCTTGTTACCTCTTTAATAAAAGGGTTCTTAAAAATCTTCGCTTACAACACGTAAAGAAATACTGAGAAATCTATAGAAGAACTCCTTTGAAAGCAATAAAGTTATTTTATTTTATTAAAGTTCTCGTGTTTTCTAGGAAAACACAACATCGATGTTCTGAAAGGACAAGAACGTAGAGACTGTATACGTTGTTTGAAGTCCAACTGTTGATTCCCATAGTACAATGTCTGCTACTAAACTGGGCTACTTTGAGTTCTGAAACTTAGGTATTCTATTGATTGACATGCAATATTTTTATGTAAGTTAGTTATTGCTGTATTTAAAAAAATAGTTTGGCCGAGCAGCTTGGCATACTGCTTACTGTATCTATGCCAAGCCGTTTAAGTTTCGTTTAAAAACTGACTTGTGAATGAAATTCCAAGAACTACATTGTCTTTAAAAAAACTGTTTTTTTTTCAAATAAAGAACTGGAGCTGTGGCCGGAAGATAGGAAGATCTGTCAGGAATAAGCGCTTGGTTGGTTAAAGGAACTCACTTGAACGAGCTCCAGACTTTTTTATTGAATATCACTGCAATATAAAAACTGATTTTACTATAAAAAGAAATGTGTGTTTCAAATGAGTGCACAATATGAACGAACTAAACGGCATACACCTATTTTTATTAGTAAAAGGTAGCAAATAGCTAAATGGACATCCAATAAAAATTTATCACTACACATTCGACATGATTATCCGTAACGCCAACAAATGGCTCTACCGGAAGACCAGCGTTGGTCGCTTACTAGCAACCAACTCATGCTGAGGCAGCTCAGAGGCCATTTTGTGGCTTTCGGGCTTACATTGTAATACATATTTTTTATTTGCTTTTTGTTTGTTACTGACCACTGTAAGGCCGTCCGCACATGGAGCTACTCAAAAAGAACTATAGTTACAAACTCAAATTACTAAGGAGTTACTTGAGCGTCCCCACCCATACATTCTCGCACAGGTTCGCACACTAGTCACAAACCGGTAAGTAACGCGTTAGTCACAAACCGGTAAGTAACGCGTTAGCAACTGATCACGCGTGACGCGTCGTGCCGCTCGCCGCGCTACTAGTTACCGACTTCATCCTCGCTCTATCCACTTGACATGTTACTTCTTATTAACCGTGTGTTTTTGTGAGCAGAAATAATAGAAGTGACCTTGCAACTTGAGTAGCGTCATGTGCGAGGTACAGTTTTTCACTAATTTGTAATTACAATTACTGATTAGTTCCGTCATTTTTGAGTAGCTCCATGTACGGACGGCCTAAGCCTGTTAGAGCAAATAAATTATTTTATTCTTATTCTTATACATGAGCCCGCGATAACGCAACCTTGCAGCTCGCTGGGCATTGAATGCGTTAATAACTGAGCAAGCTCGATCACGTTAATTATCAATAAACAGCAATATCATTGACTCCAGCCACTCGCCAGTGATTAATTAGGTTAGTTTTGAGATTATTCGTTTGTAGCGAGGCTTTTTGTTGACATTTTATGATCTTGAATTCTTGGTACTCTTAATTTCAGCTATCATGGTATTTATTTTGTAAAATGATGCACCGTCTTGATATCTTGATAGGCATGATGAATTGATGGTGACAAAATAATAATTAGATCCAATACCTATTATAAGACGTGTGATCCGAGAACTGGTCAGTATCTGGCACAGCGACCCCTTAGATTTTAACTATTAAGAATTGATACATTATTATTAATACTTTTTTATTAGTAGGTAAAGGGTGAGTAGAGTTACAAATTTAACTTTACATTGAAAACCCCCACCTGAAGAAGTATCTGCAGATCATAAAAGTATTGGTCCCGAGACAGGAATCGAAACTGCAACCTCCTGCATCACAAGCAGACCTTTCCCCCGCTGCGTCGCAGAGGTCGTTATCGTAATGAAGTTGATCAAATCAAGTCAAAAGTAAGTTGCAGATAAAGTCCACATGACCACCACAATTAATCAAGTTTTAGTTTCAAACTTTAGAGAGGCCTAAGTATGAGTTTTGCGTAGTTTACAAAAACTATTATAGTTTTCGGTTTCCTTCAATACATTTAGCATTTTATGCAATTTTATAGTTGAACTATTTTTATAGAATGAAACCGATCAAATAATATCAGACGTACAAAATATATGTGTAACCTCCTTCGTTTGAAGTCGGGTAAAAAACCCGACTTCAAACGAAGGAGTGTCATGAGTTTGGCACCCTATGTAGGTATGTAGCTGATTTCGTTGTTCCCACGCAAGTACTACATATATATGTATATATCAATTGTAACAAATCAGGTGTCGCATCATTTGTCCTAATACAGTGATGGTTATAGGCTATGTGACGTGATGACGTCTGATAAAAAAGAGTCTAATGAGATAGCGGGGTAAGGGTAGAAAATCTTGTTATTTTTAAATATGGTCGAGTGGGGAAAAATATCAAGACAATCCGGTGAAAACGCAAGACTTTTACGTAGTCAGCTTTTAGTTTTTAATATTTTTCAAAAGATTCGGAGTGATTTGTTGTATTTTAATAGTATAACTTTGAACGGTCATTGGTAGTAAACCAAATCAATTTTCGTTTTGGTATTGTGCACACTCATACTAACCACTCAGAGGTCATCGACATTGCCGGGCTATTCCGAGACCTAATTATATTATTATTGAGATTTCAAAATGAATAACTTCTGAAATTTATACTCTGAGGCAAACAACTTTCAAATATTGTGCAGTTTCTTTGTGTGTCTGTGTTTGAGTTGAGGTCAATACACCAGAGGTCATTAGAAAATCGATCAGAGGTAAAAGAAATACTTTTTTGTAATTAAATAATACTGAACGATTCCGGCGGGCAGCAGCGCCCTCTGCAGAACAACTCCACCAAACTGCGCTCCCCAACCCATGCCCAGCGTAGGGATTACGAGCAATAACCCTCGAATGATAAATAATGCCAACTATGGCGCTCATTAGGGGAGGCCTAGATTTCCAGCAGTGGACTATTATATGCTTATGATGATGATGAACAATTCCGAAACAATTGTTTAGCTCCAAGATAAACAATGCTTGTGTAGGTTATAGATAATAAAATAAATAAATAATACTCGACAATGCACACAGCATCAGCTAGCCCCAAGCTAAGCACAAGCTCAAACACAAGTTATGGAATCTAGATAACTGATATACTTAATACAACGTATTGACGACCTCTGTGGCGCATTGGGCAAAGGTCTGCCTGCGACGCAAGAGATTCCGGATTCGATTCTCGCTTCTGAACAAATATTTGTACGTTCTGCAAATATTTATTTAGGGTGTTCTGGTGGTTTTCTATTTTTATAAAAAAATATCTATCCATATTCTATATCAATTATATATTATTATGTATATCGCAGTTATCTAGTACCCATAACACAAGCTCTGCTTAGCTTGTAGCTAGGTTATGCTGTGTGTATTCTAGAGCATTATTTATTTATTCACAATGTATTTACATAGATGCTGGACAATCCACACAGCATCATCTAGCCCTAAGCTAAGCATAATTTGTATTATAAATACCAGCTGTCTGATGTACATACATAGGTACATACTTAATAGAATATATTAAATTATTATATGCACTTACATAGAAAAATACTAGAATACCCGTAACAATAATTATCTTTATTTCTTGTTTATTTCTTGTTTGAGCACCACGTTAATATATTGATTGGTGCTCAATGCATAGGTGCCCAAAAAATAGGTGCTCAAACGGGAATACTTCGCATTTTCCTTAGGCTAAAAGTACGCAGGTGCACTGTATAATATGGTAGAGGTTGGTCTTGGCTTTACAATTTACCGACGAGCAATGGGACCCTTCGGTATATAATAAGTGGATAAATGACGAAAACCTGGTTACACGTGACTTTCGGTATTCCCGTGTAATATGAAGCTAGAATTGAAAAGAGACCCGCAGAGAAAGGATTCATAGAGTTAGGAATAACTAGGAGTGAAAGGGAAATTTATTACATATATCCCCAGTATTCAATTACAAGAGATGTTAACGAAATAGTATAGATATTATTCAGTTGAGGATCGTTCACTGACAGTTTAGCAAATTTAAGCCTAAAAACTTGTGATTGAGTTATATAAATTTATTTTAAGCCGTTTAAGCCGTATCGCCAAAAACTTGAACAAACATGACTAGAAGTTGTTCCGGTACTGATCAAAACTTCAACTAAGCCGTAAGCTGTGCTCTCAATCGATGCTGTATTAAACATTTGTGATTCTTGTCACGTTTTCCTACCCGATTGGCTCACTTGAGCCAGACCTTTTGGGAATCTTGAGGTCCGCCAAAACTGATATAGATACAGATCTGATTTTGTGTTTAAAAACGACCAATATCCGTTAGTATTGATATTATAACCGAAAATGTTTACAAACATTCAAATTTGTAACAAATTGTTGTTTAAAACTTTTTTTGATGCAAGCTTTTTTAAAATACGTCTATTTTATTATCTTCGTAGCCTATTTCTAATTACTGCTACTTTCTAATTACTAATTAAATAAAAGGAAATTTTACAGCCAGTGCAAGCCTAGCAATAACTCGCCCAACATAAGGACGCCTAATTACAGAAATAAGGAGCCAAAGCAACAACATGTTTACACCTGCGTAGCAATGCCGTAGCCATGTCTATAGTTTGAAAGGTCTACGAACAATTATTTCGGCGTAGCCCACGCCTGCTGATTTCCACAGAGCATTGAGTGCCTACGCGAAGTCGAATGTACTGTTGATTGTTAGTCTACGCCTTTAGTCACGTTTGAAGTAAATTTCTATGATTACAGAACTATTTCAAAAGTAGAATATATGGGTAAAATAAAAAATCAAACCTTTCTATTTTTATTTATTAATTAATACTTAAAAACTCGTGACAAGAGACCTTGAACCTGGAGCACGTTGAACAATGAGCGACACTGTAGCTTTATTAATAAAAAAAATATATAAAAAATACAATTTCGAGGGTTTTTATTTGGATTCTCTAACAAATCCATAGGCTATTGTTGTTATGGCAGCGAGCTAAAGCTTTCAGGGCTTTCAAAGAAAGTATCGTGTAGACCATACAGTTTGTTCAAAAAGTAACTTCCTACATTATATCTACGTCTATATATACCTACCTACTAATATTTTATAGAAGAAAGATTTGATTGTTATGTTTGTTTGTTTGAATTGGATAGGCTCCGAAACTACTACAATCCAAAATTTTCCCTGATTAATATAGAATATTTCAAAAAAGTTTGGAAAATTCAATTTTTGTTAAATACGAAGCCGGGGCGTACCGCTAGTAGGCTAGGCTCGCCCTGATTGGTCACTGAGAAATAAGACTTGTCTTGTCTTCTTTGTTATGGAGAAATAATACTGAGAACAATGGGACATGACGTTAACATCTAGGTTCCATCTTCAAACGGAACTCATTGTCAGTGTCAATACAGTCTTGTGGCTTAGAGTGTTAGGTACATTTTTCGATTCCACGCCAAGGCACGTTTAGGAATCGGTTACGTTTAAAACAAATGACTTTGTGACGTCACACGGTTTGGGTATGGAATCACCTATGTCATACAGAATCATCCCCTGTGTGGTACAGTTGATATGCGTTGTCAACCTCAACTCCCTGGTATTATCAACGTGGTCACGTTTCTAACCTTCGGACGGCTTAACTGGTCCGGGTATAAATAAATGCAGCCCTTGACAAGTCCCTTAACTAAGCACTTACATATTTTCCAGGGCTTACATAGATCCTCCGTGGTTGGTTTACCGGGCAAGATTCAGTAAAATATATTCGGAAAAACAATATAATACAAAAACGCTTTCTTGTACACCAGAAAAGAACATAACAAAGGGCATTACTCGTACATAAAACAAGTGCAATGGGAATTATCGCATTCTTTTTCAGGCAGATCTTTCAAAATCGGCAGTTTCACGCTGGCAACACCAACAACATACATTCACAAGTGTTAAAGTCCGATTCGCTACAAATCAGTACGTTTATAATATTGTGCTATTGTTGCGATGCAAATGGAATCCACACACCACCCTTCTATTGATGCCGTTAGCACAAATGTATGGTGAAAGGCGGTACAGGTATTGCCATTGATATCTAAATCAGAAAATGTAAATAAAAAAAAATATTATTATAAGAATAGAAAAGATAAATCAAATGTAAAAAGCTACGACAAAATTGTCGTTATAACTTAGTGCGCGGCACAATGCAATGGAGTCAAACAACACTTTTCTTCACTGACAAAAACTTTACGTCAGACAACTACAAAATTCTGAAAATATTTGAGTAGATAAAAGTAATGTCTTTCTTGTAATAACAAATTACTCACAAAATAAAAATTTGCTTAAATTTATAAAGCTACAATACAAAAACGCTTTCTTGTACACCAGAAAAAAAACATTACTCGTAGGTCGTCGTCATAAAACAAGTACATTAGGAAGCATTATCATTTTAGGCAGGTAAGTAGGTACTATAAATAAGTAAGTACCATGTACAAATATACCTTTATTAGTGAAGCTTCCTAATTCAAAGCGTACTTCGAGCAAAGGGTCACAGTGGCGGCCATCTTCTTGGCAGAAATATAGAAATACAATATATCGATAAAACTTTAACGGAAATCTGTGTCTACCAAAATCATCTTTATCATCCACTGTAACCCGACATGAAGCAGTCAAAACAGTAAACAATGTAGCTTCTATTTCAACAAGATTTCAACCCTGAAATCGGCAGTGCCATTTATAGCGCTGACGCCATTTGCCTGTCACTGTCAATGTCAGAGACACGTGGCAGGCACGTGCAATGAATGGGAACCAAATCGATCGTCGAACAGAATATTAATCGGCGGGGATATTGGAACTTACAGTTTTTAGTATCGTCGCAAAGGTAAAGGTATGCAGTTTAAGTTATACATATGTTAGGTTTAAAGAACTTTTATTTCTCATAAAAACTTTGAAGTTCACATAAAATGAGATAAATCTAAACAGTAATTATGTACTAAATCTAAGTTTAACTAATTAAATAGCTCCTGGGCTCTGAGGCTTAACTAAAGGTATTAATATGATGATGACTAATGATTTTATTTATAAGTTTTATATTTATATGTTATAGTGTGTGTCTTGTAGTCGGGTTCTTTATGTGAAATGGATGTAGCCATTTTCTTTCTTATTTTATAATAAGTACTTATTTGAATGAAATTTGACTTATTGAGAGTGTGTTTAACATCAGCTTGGTTCTAAATATACAAAAAGGTATGGTGTAAAATTATACTTGAGTGCTTATATTGTAAGACTCTTTTTTATTTTATCTGTTGTTAGCTTCAATAAATAAATCTGTGGGTTGCGGTTTCGATTTGTAAGTCGAGGTCTTGGTTAGTCTTGAATAAATATAATCTTGTTAAAATCTGCTGATTATGAATATTTACAAAATAGAGTCTCTTGTAATATAATGCAATTTCCTCCACGTTTCTCTTTGTCGTCTCTTTTACTTCTTTATACGTCATGTTAGCTTCTACCTTCTCTTTTCCATCTGCCTCATTACTGTTAACTCTTTATATTCCTTCTATGACGTTCCTTTTGAACTTATGTCGTATGGTTTATTGCTACACCTGGATTTCTTCAAGACTAGAGGAAATAGGTGACTTCTAGACCTTTGTGATGCACCTTCGGCCATATTTTAACTTCCCATCAGCTGACGTCCTCTGTGGCGCGGTTGGCGAAGGTCGCAAGGAGGACGCAGGAGGTTATGGGTTCGATTCCCGCCTCGGGATGAATACTTGTACGATCTGCAGATATATCTGCAATATTGTATTATGTATACTTATCAGTCACTAGTACTCATAACATAATAAGCTCTGCTTAGTTACTAAAATAGACCAGCGAACCTAAATGTCTATCAGACATTAGGTTCGCTGGTCTATTTTAGTAACTGTACCTCCTGTTTGTTTTGGAAATAGCACGTTTTTCGTCACGTTGCTAAGCTAATCCCAGTGTATCATTATAATGGTAATTTTGGTACTGATTGTTTTCTATTTATAATATGCTTTATTTCATAGAGGCTATTAAATAAAGCATTATCTATCTACATATCTATCTCTGACTTTACTTGACTTATTTGACTCTGTGGATTCTTCAATGATTAGGGGAATTTTGTCATTGAAAATTTAAACAAATTGGTTACTTACAGTACCGATGTGTTTTAGAAAAATCTGAAGAGTCTAATAAAGTGAAGTGAAAGGAAAGTTCGTTCGACGTTACATTTTACTTAAACGAAAATTTAACTACAGCGTAAGTTAGAGCGGTAAGTAAAAAAAACAATCTTGAAGCAAAAAGAACATTGGCAGCGGTGGGATTCGAACCCACGCCTCCGAAGAGACTGGTGCCTTAAACCAGCGCCTTAGACCGCTCGGCCACGCTACCCATGACAACATGCTCGAAATTACCGATACGTAGTTTATCACTCGAAGACTACTATTTGATTGCGTTACTTACGTCACCATTAATTAATTAGCTATGCAGAAGATAAGGGAGGTTATCTATTAAAAAACGATACGAGAGGAAAAGTTAATAAAACTTTTTTTGCTCTAAATATCTATTCTTAGTACCTACCAGTTCTACACATATACACTAATGGTGTACATGTGTAGAAATTGTAGGTATGACCTATATTATATGTATGTCTCTACAAACAACATCGCAAAATATTTCGAGGAAGTGACACAGCAAATATTATAATAAATCTTATGCCTTTATTATTCATAACTTAGACTAACATAACTAAAACTGGCAGATACAGGATGCGAGAAGCTGAAGACAGGGTGCTTATTATGTCTATCAGCTGTGGACTCAAAAAGGATGATGATGATTATTATTATTATTCCTCATTATTTGCACCTTTATTTTTCACTTTTTATTATTTTATAATATAATGTATTGTATAAAAGATCACTTGTTTATGTGCTTATTTTGTAACACGGGTAAATCTGAAAACTGAAAACATACAAAAATATATCTTAGTAATTTATACCTAAGTCATCTGGGAACTAAACAAACTCTATCTTCTTATTTTTTAACGCGTAGCACCATAAACGAAGCACTTAGTGTAGGCGGGAACATGACGCCGGGATAAAAACTATCGGGAAAAAGGGTATATCATCATATACCCTTTCTCCCGGTCTAGACAACGTCTGTGCAAATTTCATCAAAATCGGTTCAGTATTTTAGACGTGAAAGACGGACAGACTGAATTACTTTCACATTTGTAATATTAGTAAGGACTTTTCTCTTCCGAAATGTTTAAGACTCGCACGAAAACAAAACAATAATAACTGTTTTCCAAACATACAATAATACATACTTGGTCCATCCACACAAAACCAAAATGGCTGTCTACCAATAATAACTCTTGATGCACTCGTGTTGCTAGGGATGTACTACTTACCTAACCAGGGATTATCGATTCGATACGGATTATTCCGAACTTTTATCGTTAAAGCCAGATTACCGGATCATTGCGCAACTTCAACGGGATGTTCGTAAGTTTGTTACGTTACCTTCATTAACGAGTTTAAGTTTTATGTTTTACGGTTGCGTGGGGAATTAGGAATTATGGGGATTTTATGGGGAATATTGTGGTTAATATGCTTTAAATTGGGGAAGGGCTTGAGTGTTAACTGAATGGTTTCTACCCGGAATACTCAAACGTAACACAGTATAAGCATATTTCTGGAGTAAATTTTTTGGAAGTTCGCAATGAAATCTGTCAAAAATTCGTCACTTGTGTGCTCTCATTCACTTTCCAGTTTCTTTCAGCGGCAATACGAAAATATCCATCATAAGAAATGAAAATATGAAAACTGAGTATGCTACATAAATTTGATGCGACATTTAAAGCTATCAAAATTACAGAATAACACAGTGTCAAAAATTTCGTGTTTTTGATACTATCCGTTGAGGTAGTTTCCTCGTGAGGAGATAGTTCTGGCAATCAGATTATTTCTGTCGTTTTTAAATATTTTCTATTTTTTTATATCCAAAATGTAAATTATTTCCGGATTATTTTCACGTGAATGAAAAGTGCATAAACGTACGCATTCGATTTTGACTTGGCCACATACAATTACTTTACAGATCAGAAAATTACAAAATATCATCTTTCGTAAGGCATTATATTTTATTTAAACTACCTGTAGTTTTTTTCTAATAGTCTACATTTATCTCAATTGTTTCAATTGTAAACAGCAGTTCTAATTTGGATATATTGCTATGTTCACATGCGCGCGTTCAACTCGACATTCAACGTGCACGTTCACGTTCACGAGCGTGTGAACAGTACGCCCGAGCCCGTAAACGCGCCTGTGAACGTGAATGCCGCGAACCAAATGCACTGACTGACGCGACGGCGCGTGCGTGTGAACAGCTTGAATTGTCGCCGGCCTGGGACGGGCTGCATGCCGCGCAGCCCGCCAGGCAGCCCGCCAGGCAGCCCGCCAGGCAGCCCGCCAGGCAGCCCGCCGGGCGCATGCGCATGTGAACATAGCATATCATAGCAATTTTCTCTGTTAATAAAGGTTTCACCCCTTATTTTTGACCACAATCTCACCGAAAGCGGCAATTTTAGGTATAGACGGATAAAGTGCGGATAAATATAAAGGTACATCACTATAGCAATCCCGTAGCCATTACAGCTCGCCAGACGTGGCAGCTGCAAGGGACGTGTCATTTCAGTTCCACGATAAAATGTTTAGCCATAAAATATTATAATTCTAACCGGTCGCAACAGTGTATAGAATTGAAACTCCTAGATCTTTCTCTGGGAAATATATTAAATATTATAAAATACACAGAATAAGGTAAGTTATGGTAAGTTCTTACGACATCTACAGGCTTGGTTAGAGGGGTCGATTCTTACGCGCTGCAACAAGCACCGCGGCTAGGGATATGGTATCGAATATGAAGTATCGATAAAATATTTTGTGCGAAAGCCCTCGTAATCGGAGTAATGTCTACAAAATGAAAAAAAAAAAATGTTTTTGGGATATTATTTAATTTCCTATCGATACAACTATCAAATACGGGAAGTATGGAAGTATATTAGGGCTTAATACATACGCCAGGACGTCATTTTAAATCAGTAAGTAAAGGTCAGTTTAGCTTCAATATAACAATTAAAATAAACACAAGACGACTAACTAAGTGTAACTTCACAATTAAAAATAATATGTATGTTTTTATTAAAATTTAATTTTGAATTAGATAAGTGAATTATAATATGAATGGATCCCCTTGCGTCGACGTGACTCTGCATAAAGATCAGTGAAGTAAATGAAAAACAGAACTCTAAAACTGAACATATGTGGACGAAAGGAATGATTTCAAGCTCAATGTTATGATTTAGAAGGTCCTGTAAGATTGAACTAGATGGCGATACCAAAAACATGAGCCCTAAAGGCCAAATTCAAAATATGTTCTTTCTACAATTTATTCGATACGATACCTTACAAAAAGTACTCATCGAAAAAAAGTATGGAATACAAAGTAGGTACAATAGTATAGTATTAGTATTGAAAGGAAATACTCTATACCACAAAGTATCGATACTTTTTTCGTCTCCCTAACCGCGGCTATGTACTTTATAGCTTTGAGGGTAAAGTTAAGTAAGTTTCACTTCTATACGGATAAAGCTACACGATTTACATTGTCTCCAGAATATTATACATGTTATACTATTATACATCTTTTTATTTTTATTTTGCCCGTGATTCAGACATTTTGAATCCGTCTGAAAGACATTTTGCATTTTACCTTGCCTTATCACAATATTTTCAGATGACTGCAACTCGGCGGCATTTAAATAAATACGATGAAAGTGCTGATTTTAAATCTTAAATTTACTTCTAAATCTATAGGTATTAATATTATAAAGAGGAAAGATTTGTTTGTTTTTTTGAATTGAATAGACTCCGAAACTGCTGGACTGATTTGAAAAGTTATTTCGCCGATAAAAACCTAAATTTTCCGAGATGAAACATGGGCTATAAAATATTTTCAAGAATGTTAGGGATCCGTATGAAGTATAAATTTTTGTTAAATACCCGTGCGAAGCCGGGGCGGACCGCTAGTAGCAATATAAGCCTACTAGCGGTCCACCCCAGCTTACAGGAATTCTTTCACCATTAGACTTTTTCCGGAAAAACTTAAGCTAAAAAAATATTTTCAAAAAGTTAGGGATCCGTATCTAAACTTCATTAATATAAATATTAACGAGTAAATTTTTGTTCAAAACCCGTGCGAAGCCGGGGTGGACCACTAGTATTAATGGCCATTTTGACAACATACATAAAGTGCTGGATGGTAGCGGTGCTGGATGTTTGTCCTATTGTAATATTAATATACATAGATATCTAACATGTAAATATAATTTCGCACTAGTTGACTAGAACTAAAAGTGACTTTACTCTCCACAATTGAACAGTAGCATACAGTAGACAAGTTGAATTATTATTTGCATAATAAGAAAAGTTTCAGTTTGTGTGGATAAAATTGCTGTCGCAGCCCGATTCATATTTAAATTGCCTACACGACGGTCGATAAACGATTATGTTACAGTTGCCTATTTAAAAAGTACGACACGATGGTGCTTACGAAATTTATGTCGCCTCCCTAAAAATAATTCAATTTTACCCTAAAATTGAATTATTTTTAATTTTAGGGTAAAATTGAAAGGTATAATTTTTAAAGGGTTTTTATATACTCACAATAAATGCAGTGATGCTAAATTGCGCCGCATGTTTTTAAACGTGCAGTATTTACTCCCTTTGTCTGTTTATCTTTAATGATTTGTTGTGTTCAATTCTAGATTAGGTCAAAAATTGTGTGGTCAAATAAATTATTTTTGATTTAACTTTTATTGATTAAAATGAAAATACGTGCAACTTTTAATAACATGTGATGTGATATATATGATACATATTTGCAAAAATCTGGCCTCAGTCAGCATAGACCTACGAGATTGCTGAAAAACAAGAGTGATTCGATACGGTAAGACTTATTTACTTGACTACTCTTTGCAAAAAGGCTTTCTACAAAATATCAGATTATTTACCTATACAAAAAAATGTTTGAGACGAGTTTTGCTCGAACTCGAAAACTAGCAATTTAACAAGGTTTCTTGTTCACTTCTTTACTTAAGCTTAGAGAGATTGAAGTAAACAATGAATCAACTGATCACTTTGTTAGTATTACTAATGTAATTTGTATTTTGTGACGCGTCCAAGAGTCCTGTAAGGTCTAAAGGAAATAAAGCACGGTTTTGATTTTGATTTATGAAGAAAAATCATAACCTCCTTCTATACTAATGAACAGGCTATCGAATATTATCTAAGTACTTATAAAGAGTTAGGGCTTCGTATGAAAACTTCAACAATGTAACCCAACGTGTCTAAAAACTAACGGAGCTGGGATGGACTATTTGATTTAATAAAGTTAAGTTCGCAATACGATGGCAACATTTTACCTACGTCATGATTAAAATTAATATACAAACAACAAAAGTTTCATGATTAATCTCTCAACCAATCCATTTACAAATTCCTACAATTCCCCGGAAGTGGTAATACCTACTTACTATATTCTGTGAAATGGCGGCGAATCTCCTATAAGCTTTACTGGTAGTTCTCCGAACAGTTTTCATGTGTGCAGGTGTGTATACTGTGTAAGGTACACTCACACATAGAAACATGCAACCCGAGCTCCAGACGAGACGAGCCCGCCGTCTGAGAGGGACAAACATAGAGATTCCAGCTGTGAAAGTAGGATGGAAAAGTGATATTGACCTTGCGAGCGCGTGACGTCATTTGCGACCTAGCTGCAGCCTTCTCGCGTGTGTGTGCGTGATCCAGACCCTGAAATTCGTCTGTGTGCGTGTCTCCTATTTCCTTGTGTCTGTCCTGTAACTGAAGCGGTTGTTGTAAATTGAACTTTATATGTTTGTTTTAAGGCTTTATAGTGGTTTGGAATGTTTTGAGGGATTTATGGGTGCATTATGGAAAATGAAACTGAGTAAAAGAGCTATTTTCAACATTTTGTAACATGACGAAGAAAATTAACATAAAATTTTTGTCATCTGTCAAAAGTCAAAACTGCTATTTCAAGCAACATTACTACCATACACCATCATCGTAGTAAATTTTACAACAATTTTGGTGATACTTACCTACCTACCAAAATTGTTAGGATCGTTATAAAATACCTGCAAAAGTTGCCTGGAAGAGATCATCTAAGTAGTAATAAGACCACCTTTTAGACGGTTTGTAATCTTGACAATTACACATTCTGGAATTGGTAAAACCTAACGAAATCTATATCCTATCTTGTTGTGAACAAGTTATTTTCCATTCGAAACAATACAAAGATTTTCTCCGCCACTTCTGACAAAGACATCAAATAAGCTACATTTATGTGACCCCTGGGATACACTTGTGTGCGTGCCGTAACAACACAGACTCGTGCAACAGGTTTGCATGTGTGTGTCATTGATTTCTCCTAGCAACAGGGCAAATGGGTTCTGGTGGACCGTCGCTACTACAAGGTGCAGTGCTGCCAAATTAATTGTATTCGTATTTTTATTGATAATATTGTACATTTGTTGTATTTCAAGTTAAAATTAATAATATGAGCTCATGTTAGAAAACAATTTCGTTTGCGTTTCAACAGACTAAGTAAAGTAAGAGTTGGATTTTGTGGTCTAAATTTGTAACTTAAGCTAGACTTCTCGTGGTAAGAAAAACAATATAACAATAATAATAATGCACTTTTACTTTAACAACATTTTCACTGCAACTCAGTCATTGAAAAGATTTCGTCCCATTAGCATAATATGCTAATGAGACGAAACCTTTCGGGGAGTTATGAAATAGAGTGCGCTCCTGTTTGACATGATATGTACCTTATAAACGTTATCAATAAATAAACTGAACTGAACTGTTTGTGGATATAATTTGTGCACTAAAACAATTATGTAATGTACCATAATGGCTTTGATTCTATCTAAGACAACATCTACTAGAACCTATGCCACAAAATGACTGACACAGCTCAGATTGGTAAACTTTAATATAAATAATCAATACAATGAGCACAGGCCACCAATACATCAAGCAATTTTAATAAATAAATAAATAAAATCATTTATTTCAGGCAAACACAAGAACAGTTAAGGATGGTAAAAAAAAACTTATTCTAGGGCCCATATCAACAAATACCTTACAGACTAACATACATATTAATGCTGTAATAAACAATGTATGTCATGATCATCATCATCATCAGCCCGTATACGTCCACAGCTAAATACCGTCCTCCCCCAAACAACATTACAAATGGTGGTTAAGGGCTCCTAATCAGAAAAAGAAAATCGATGTTTCATTATAGTGCAAAACCAAGCCTAATGGCGATTGCATAAGATTAGCGTTTCCGCGAACACGGACTGAAACTTCAATGTCGTTTTAACGAGTATGGGAACGTCTCCAACAGTGGACTCCCAGTGAGCTCTAAAACTGGTGGGAGGTCTTTCTTCACAACAAAAAAGCAAACAGCTTAATTATTTTTAACCCACTTCGAAAAAGGAGGAGGTTCTTTTTTAGGTTGTATGTAAGTTTTTTATGTATTTACGTCGATTCATTCGTAATTTATGGACCGATTTGGATAATCATTTTGCAGTAGAAGGGGTGGTTTCATAATAAAAATGCAGATACCATTTATCGGGATATATGCCCTCTGCAAAAAAAAAATGCTCATAGCATATATCTTTGCAAATATTAATTATTCACAGGTAGTTCCTACCCTCACAAACAATAAATAAACGGTTTATAGCTAAGGGATAAGATGACAGTTTTCTGTTTTTGAAAACACTAAACTTTTTTACGCTATCGTATCGCTAGGACAGGCGTCGTCGGTCAGTTTGTGGCACTGTACATGTGAAATTGTACGCCAAATGTCTTTAGGTGTTTAATCTGATAGCTTTGTGCCTTTGTCTCTAGCGCTGTTTGTGAGGTAGGTACAGTAGGTAGGAATTATCTCTTTGAATAATTTATAATTTCTTCTGTAGCAATGACAACAAAGATTCGTTTTTATTTAAAACATTACATCGTATTTTCACAAGCATACATTTTAAAGATAATAAAAATAAGAAATGTATAATTGAATATAAATGTATCTGCTTTGTATCTGTTATATAAAATCAATTGCTGCTCGTTAGTTATGCTTAAAGAACAATGGCAGGTCTCCATACCTCTAAGAATTGTCTGGGATCAAATTGAAGCGTCCCGTAATAAAAAATATGTTAAAAGATTTGGCGTTAGCTTCAGAATTTATAAATGAGACTATTTTAATTTGGGAAAGCTGGACAGATTTAGGCTGTAATTTTAACGACAAAATACTGAAATTTTAGGTTAGGTTAGGTTAGGTTAGGTTAGGTTAGGTTAGACAAAATACTGAAATTTTAGGTTAGGTTAGGTTAGGTTAGGTTAGATATTGAAGGTAACCCTCTAAAATTTACACATTTTTATTAGTAAACTAATTATTAGAAAACTATTTATTAGTAAGACGTAGTAAAATAATACAGGTACAAAAAAACAAGTAGGTACCTAATTGTGAACTCTACGCGTATCTGAGGGTAGCACAGCAAGTCAAAGCATGAGGTTTAAAGGCTCTTCCAAACAGAACGCGTCAGGGCGCTAATTGACGCCGTGCTATAACGCCGAACTGTGTTGTACTATGAATGACGGTACTCTACTGTCACACAGCGACAAAACGTTGCGTACGGCTAGCGCCGCCGGCCAGCCGCTCTGTGTGACAGTAGAATACCGTCATAGTACAACACAGTTCGGCGCTGTAGCGCGGCGTCAACTTAGCGCCTGACGCGGCGTAATAACGCGTTCTGTTTGGCAAAGCCTTTAATGTAGAAATAACCCAGTTACGGATTGTTTACCGAACCCTGGAAAATAAAAGTAAATAAGGAGGTAAAGGTCAGTTAGGAAGTTCCTCATGAAATTAAGATGTTATTTAAAGGGTTACCACAGAGTACCGCATCTATGTTACCATTCGCGTCTAGAGAAGCTTTTTGAAAAAACTGCAAAGGTTAAAAAAATCTAACATATAACTATGTGTAATAACTATGTGTAAACAAAAAGTGCGATACACGAATCGCACTTTTTATACATATCAATACCAGTTGGAAGTGTACCCAAGATGCTGGCGGCATTGCCTCGCTGTACGGTAATGCTGATGCGCTGTGCCACATATTTACCTCATTCAAATAATATAATTATTGTATGTCCAAAAGATAATTTGCTAAACAATTAATAAGTAGGTAGGTAGTTCACGAGATCAACTATGGAACACAGTGTGATAATAAATGTAAAGTTAAGTTCAAAATTAATTATTTAAAGTTTTATAGTAAGTTTTACCCGTAATTGATGAACTGACCTCCTGTACTAGATAAAACTATTAGACTGTATTTATTTAAGTTTTTTTGTATATGTCTTTAAAAATATCAATCTATTTAATATGTATTATGTATATCTCTCATCCTAGTACCAATAAAACAAGCTCTGGGCTAGGTTATGCTGTGTAGATTGTCCAGTGTTATTTAATTATTATAGTATAGTTGGTGTGACTGATAAGTAATGTATAAAATCTTAGGTAAACTAGAATTTAATAAATAATTTTATCGCATTAGATTAAGGAAATGAGTAATGTTATTAATTGTTTTTTAAAATGCGAATTGAATTGAAAACTATTACGGTAAGAAGTCTTGCTCTCCCCTGCTTCACGATCGATTTCTATAAAGTTTATTCACCCGAGCAAAAGAAATAAAACACATTGTTGGGGACATCACACAAAATACGTGACAGCAGCATTGATATTAAAATAGTAGAAGAAAGTAATAGTAGATACGGATAGCCAAGGAAAAATACTTGACTTATGATGGAAAAGATGAGTTTATGGTCCGAGATGTCGCGATGATAATGTGGAAAACGTTAGTGATTATAACTACGATATTTTAGATAGAAAACTATAACTGTGGTAGTTTCATAAGTTTTAGAGCATTCACAATTTAAATTACGATGAAAAATTACTTGGATTTCATGTCGGCAGGTTCAACGTGAATTGGCGCCTTTTATTCCGAGAGGCGCACAGGGAAGCCAGGTTGCATTTCGCCAACTGGGTTTGGGAAAATAAACCACGTTCAGGTATTTTCTATGACAAAATGAATGAGTCTAGGAAACTATTCAAAAGTAAAATCAGGTGGTGTCAAAACAATGAAGATCAAATTAAAATGGATATTATAGCAGAGCACTGATCATCAAACAACTTTAGTGATTTTTGGAAGTCAACAAATAAGCTAAATGTGCAGCCTGGTTTGCCTGTGAGTGTAGAGGGTGTGAGTGACAGCAAGGGTATTGCCAACTTATTCAAAGACCACTTTAGAGTAAGCTCGGTGCTAGGCCCATCGTTAGGGTTCGTGGATGCTGGGACCAAAGTGACCAGGGAAACTTACCAAGTTACTGCCGAGCACATTACTAAAATAATTCATAAAATGTCAAGAGGGAAGTCCCCTGGTCACGATGGCCATTGAACACTTGAAGTATGCGGGACCACATTTACCACATCTTCTCTCAATGTTGTTTGGTATATGCTTCATTCACTCTCACTTACCCGAGGACCTAATGAAAGCAATAGTTGTGCCTATTGTAAAGAATAAGACAGGCGACTTGTCTGAAAAAGGTAATTACAGTACAGACCAATATCGTTGGCTACCATTGTGTATTATCAATATGTATTATCAATATCGTTGGCTACCAAGGCTACCAATGTTTAATTTAATTTAATATTGTAACTCAAATTTTATGTATGGACTGAGTAAGTCTGAATAAATAAACTTTTTATTTATTTTTATTATTGTGGCAAAGGTGTTGGACAGTGTGATGGACTCAGAACTTGACAAATTTTTAGACATTCACGATGCACAGTTCGGCTTTAGAAAAGGCCTCTCTACTGAAAGTGCAATTCTGAGTCTGAATCACGCTGTGCAATACTACACTCGGAGGCGCACACCTGTGTATGCATGCTTTCTTGACCTTTCCAAGGCTTTTGACCTCGTGTCCTATGATGTCCTGTGGAGTAAGCTGCCAGACACAGGCGTGCACACACAGGTACAGCGTCTCTTCCATTACTGGTATGCCAACCAGACAAATAGTGTAAGATGGGCGGGCGATCTCTCGGATACCTACAGATTGGAGTGCGGTGTGAGGCAGGGGGGGCATAGCTCACCTAAACTTTTCAATCTGTACATTAACGAGCTGATCGCGGGGCTCAGCAGCGCGCGTGTCGGCTGCTCTGTTGATAATGTGTGTATGAACAATATCAGCTATGCAGACGACATGGCGCTGCTGTGCCCGACGATCAGCGCACTCCGGAAACTGCTGTCAATCTGTGAGGAGTACGCCAGCAGGCATGGGCTTGTGTATAATTGCAAAAAGAGTGAATATCTGGTTTTCAAGGCCGCAGGTAAGGTTCCATCTTCAGTCCCAAGTCTAAGACTCAATGGCCTTGAGCTTAACAGGGTCTATAATTTCAAATATCTGGGACACTTCCTTACCGACGACCTTGACGACCAGGTAGACATAGAACGAGAACGGAGGGCGTTGGCGGTCCGAAGCAATATGCTGGCGCGAAGGTTCTCTCGTTGCAGTAGGCAAGTTAAAATCACACTCTTTAAAGCCTACTGCCAATCATTCTACACGGGGAGCCTTTGGGCTAGCTTTACCAAAAGATCGCTCAATGCCCTTCGTGTGCAATATAATAACGCCTTCAGGATGTTGTTGGGGCTGCCCCGTTTCTGTAGAGCATCTACAATGTTTGCGGCAGCTCAGGTTGATGGTTTCCACGCCATCATACGCAAGAAAACAGCTTCGCTGGTTCACAGAACATGGGGCAGTACCAACACCATCCTACAGGTCGTAGGCAGCAAGTTTGCTTCGCCCATCATGCAGTCTTTCAACAGGGTCTAACTCTTTCGATTCTTTAGGTTGGGATTCTGCTGAATGGGTGCTTTAAATTTAAATCTAATTTAATTGCTTGATTTTGTGTTTTGTGTATTGATTTTGTTTTTAATTATGTAATGTACCTAATTGAATTTAATGTCTGAATAAAGAAACTTTTTATTTTATTTATTTACGTTATAGCAAACTCAAGGTAATGTGTGTACCCCTTGTTACTCGTACATAACCAAGTTACATTACCAGCAATGTACAAGGAAAAAATACACGTCGATATAATGATCCTTCTTTCTTGAAAAAACTATACTGTACCTGTGATAGATTTCAAAGTCCCAAAGCAATCGTAATTTTAATTTAGACATAAATCGTATTGTATTCCACGTTTGTGGCTTCAACTAAAAATCTTATCTGCGCCTTTAATTTACGTGATATCAATCTCTCACTACTTAATTCTGACGCGCACTGTACACGTCGATATGAGTTTCTTCCTTCAATAAGTATTGCTTAACTGTAACTTGAGCCAAAAATACTACATCGAGTTTCGCTTATTACTCAGTTTTTCCACAAGTGGACGAAATTTAGGTGAAGATAAAATCAAAGTCACCATAATTCTAATTACAAAATAATTGTATGGAACGAAGTTATTCAAGTGCATAATTTGTAAAGAAATAAAGTTATTTCAGTCTGAAATCTGCAAATCAAATTTTGTTCACTTCTATCTTAGGAGCTGTTGTATACCTACTCTGTTGCATCCACCCTCTCCCTGTTAGTTCAGGGGAACCTTGTTCGCCCACATGTTCTTAGAATAACATTACTTAACCGATCACTACTGTAGGGCAAGCATAGGCTTTCTTGTCTGAGGTAGAATAGACAAAAATGACGTCACTTTGTCACCGAATGCGTAAATTATTTGAAATTAATTTCTTCAACTTCAATAATGTACGCAATGTATGGCGATGCGATGTCATTATTGTCCCCTTGAGAACAATACCCGTGCTTGGCCTACTGGTACGAGCCCCTAATTCTGTCTCCTTCTATTGACATAAGTCAGAGTGAGAAGGAAAACTGCTTAGCAACTCTTTTAAGTTATTAAATATTAAATAAATAATCCTGGTCAATCCACATCGCATCATCAAATAAATTTACTAGTAATGCTTTTGGAATAGCGTGAAGTGAAATATTTGAGCATGCGTTTTTCGGAAAAGTTTTTATATATTAAAGAAACAAGATCCACAGCCTATACTAAATTCTACATAACCAATTGTCACATTTTGTGTTGCAACTAATTATTTTATGTTGTATTATTTACGTTTATGTTGTAACTAATTGTCTTATTTTTTGTTGAATAACGCACGTAGAACCTCGCATGGACTGGAGTAGTTATTGGATTTACGCCTTTGCAAAGCGAGGCAGAATTATTTGGAACTCACTTCATCTATACTAATATTATAAAGAGGAAAGATTTGATTGTTTGTTTGTTTGTATGTTTGTTTGTTTGTTTGTTTGAATTGAATAGGCTCCGAAACTACTGGACCGAGTTACAAAATTCTTTCACCATTAGAATCCTTAATTTTCCGTGATGAACATAGGCTATATAATATTTTCAAAAAAGTTAGGGATCCGCATGAAAAATTCAATAATTGAACCGTGGGCTGAATATTCAACCTCTTTTTCTATTATGGCGCGTCAGAATAGAAAAAGAGGTTGTATAGCGCACGGTGCTTGCTTTTTCTCTACGGCCAGTGGCAGTTTTGGAATGTCGAGTCAATGTCAAAAACCCCAATGCTGTTAAAAAAAGTAAAGATCCGTATGGAAACTGTGAAACCCATCGTTTTAGTGTATATAATTTCTGAAATTTTTGTTTAATACCCGTGCGAAGCCGGGGCGGACCGCTAGTACTTCATACACTTCAACTCACAATCACTTGGTCATAGAAACTTACCCACCTGCATAACCGGCATTTTTTTATTTCCGATGTATTAATGTTCATACTACAGACACCTCATCATTTTTACCACTCTCTGAAAAGTTCCTGCTTTCATTTCAGAAAGGTTTATTTTTCCTGATTGCCTTACAGAGTAATTTTGTAGTAGTAGTAAAGGTTGTCTCGTTGTGTTCACTTAATTTATACTGATTTGTAGAAAAGCTTCATCAAAATCAATTCATCTATGTATTGGATACTAAGTTCATACATTAATAAATTTGTATCTAAGTGCGTTATAGAACTTTTATTTGGTCTGAAATCTCATCTAGAGTGATGAAGTGATGATTTAATTGGAATTCATGGATAAACCATTTTTTATAAAACTTTACTATAGAGGTATGTACCTACACATATTTTTTTGGATTGTAATATTAGAGAACTCTAGTGTCTAGATAAACCTAATTTAGGATTTAAGATGCTACTAATCATAAAAATGTCATCATCATCAACATCATCATCACCAGCCACTGCTGGCCCTCCTTAGTATAGACAAGATCCAAAGAAATTATTATAATAAAAGCAATAATTTAAAATGGTCTTTAGGAATCAGAGTTACCTGCTACGAATCTGTTTTGTATTAGATGAAATATCCGAATATCGAATAGAAAATGCTTTGCTTGGTATATTTTTTATTCAAATTTCTTATAGATACAATCGTTTTAATTGCATCAGAACGTACCTTTACTAATATTATCAAGAGGAAAGATCCCTGATGAAAATAGGCCAAACAAAGCCTTTATTTTATGACATTAATTATATTAATTCTTTAGAATAATTTCAAACAAGTTTCAGCACAATTAATCTATTTTTGAATCTATATCTTCTTAGTTGAAGAGCACCCTATAAATAGAAAATTTATATGCAATGAAGCACCCTATAAAATGGAAAATGATTACTCATATGAAATGTAATAAAACAAATCTTAAAGAATCTGTTATTTATTAAAACAATATAATACAAATGCCCATGCAATATTATTCTAATATTGGGGTATTTTACACTCAGGTATAAAAATATACTATTTTGTTTTCATACTATCACAACTTTATACGAGTACACGAGAAATTTACTTTTAAAATATGCACCTTCTTACATATTATAAAATAACATTGATATTCTTAAATAAAATAATTACACTTAGAATTAATCGAAAGAACATTACCTAATTATTACAAACATAAGTATATTATTTTATCTTCTCTACATCTAATTAAGAGTTTAATAATTACCCCCTTATTCATAATTAAGGAAATACAATACATCCGTCGCCGGAGCCTGAAAGCACGATAGCTACAGTCTACTCCAACTGGTGATGAGAATGCTGAGTTCAACCACATTATACATATGGACAGTATGGAAACTAAGCCTAGTTGATGAAATAAACACCTACGCTCCATTATAGCAATAGGGTTGTAACTTTTCTTGTTAGCGGGCGCGCGCAGACACTGCAGCGCAGGTGGCGCGTGGGCAACGCTCTTGAGCGGCTGCAAACCGTAATCGACTTTGAACAGCCATTACATTCCAGATTTTCAAAAAAATTCAAGAATTCATTATGATCAATTACACGGACTTATTATTCGATAACAATAATAATACATTTTTCTTATATTAATCAGCAGAAAGTTTATTATACATACAACGCAATATTATCGAGCATTTTTCAAAATACTAAATTACGCATGACCGCTCGTCTAGACGACGACGCGGCAATCGCTACAGACAGCACCGCGAAAACCCCTTAGAGCTCTCGAAGATGCGCATGCTTGTGTGAGTGAGCCGTTTCGAGCGTTTGTAGGTAGTTTCCATACTGTCTATATCTATACTGTGGTCCAACTGATGAGTAAACTTGATGGGAAAAGGCGCCCCTGAGGCAAAAAGAAATCTTTTTTGCGGAACAGACGGGAATGTATCGGGATCACCTGCGAAGAACTTCTCCATATCACAAACGATAAAGAAAAATTCAAGATACTGGCGGCTAAACCTCAAGATTGAAGAGGCACTATGAGGTTCTAGCGACGTATGAATTTCCCATACAAACGTTATACCAAAATGATTTGTAATTTGAGCATATTTTCACCATGTACGGCTATTGTTTGTATTAGAATAGTATTTATATAGGTTCTATAATAAGTTGGCGGACCATTATGAATAAGGGGGTTATGGTTTTGCATGCAAAACTATTTTATAAAACCTTACAGACTAATTCATTTGTTTTGTTATTTGTATACCTACCAATTTGTAAAAACAAGACGTTTATGTAAACGTACCTCTACATTCAATTTAGCTATACATTATTATTATGGCATAATAATTAAATACACGTATTATTTATGCACTTAACCCAGGATACTCAAACACATCTCAGATTTTAGCAAGTGTTGAATTTTTGACAGATTTTCATCGAAAACTGTCAAAGAACCGTGACGTGGGTCTTACATAAATCTGAGTTATGTTTCAATATTGCTGAGTTACTTACAAATCAGACAAATTCAGATAAATTTAATATAGAAAGTAGTGCAGATTACGTAGTTTAAATATAAATGACAGTAACTGCAACAGAAATACATCGCAATAGATATATTTTTAATAAATACCCTATTTAGGTATTCCCGATTCATAAGATCATTATGTTAGCTTCGTAGCAAATTACTACGAATGACGAAATTTTTTTAAATATATTATTTACGATGCTTAAAAAAACTTAGTACCTATGCTATTTGAGCTGAAATACTTTTTATGATCATTTGTAGAAATGATACAAACACAGGAAAACTATAAAACACCGGACTTAGGTTTTGCTTTTCTCAAAAGATTTTATTCGATTATCTTTTATCCGCCAAACAACGCGGCAAAGACGTTAAAACATCTAAAATACCAAAGGAGTGTTATTGGTACCTACCTCATTTATCGAAATCGCTTTAGCCGTTTTGATACTGACAGTAACCACGCGGACGAGTAGCATATTTTTAGTAAAATTATACACTTTGAAAATTTCCATTAATTAAAAAATTAAAAAAAAAAACCTTTACTTTTTTTTTATTATGAAACGCTGATATGTTTGCAGATATTGCGCGTTGCGAAAATATCAATATCAAAATGCTTTATTTCCTTTAGACTTTACAGAACTCTTGAAAATTAATCTCAACATGCCGAAGGCCTTAGGCTCTAGTTCACGTTTAAAAAGTTTAAAATCTATTAATCTCAAGAACACGTGTCGATATACGGTCTGTTTTAGCATGTGATGATCCCGTTATCATAAAGTAATAAGTACTATACGCACTAAGCTTGCAATCACATTTTAACACCATCAATGCCCATCACTCATATCCGTCTTCACTTCCTGCGCGAAAGCTGGGCGCGTCCCCTTAGGTCGCAACGCATGAAGTGGGCAGTGAATTTGTTAAATCATTGCCCTAATTTGACGTATTTTTATGGTTTGACAGCTCCCTAATATTATTTTAATCAAGACCCTAAAGTTTTACGAATCTCAAGAGCACAAGTGTTGTTTGAAACTAATCTAAAGTTATTTGAATGTAGATGTATAAATTTCCGCGTACAGCGTATTCGACCCAGCATGCAAAAATGAGCTCTCTACCAGAGCTTAAAAAGCTTAAAGTTTATTGAATCTCAAGAGCACGCGTCACACCGAACTAATCCGACCTCATCGCAGTTCATGCACTTGAGAGCGACGAACTCAGCTGTGAAATGGTTCCGGTGTAAACTCTTCTTGGAGCCGTTGCAGATCCGGCAAGGAAGGAGGCGGTATCCTCCGCAGACTTGACACGTGGTGCAGGCGTCTGGGCTCTGGAATAGAAGAAAAGAAAACTTTATGATCTGTCGATAATTTAAGGCCAACCTGATCCAAATCAGCGCCCAATGTTATGTAATTATTACGTTGAATTCAGATTCAGATTCAGATTCAGATTCAGATTCAATAACTTTATTTCTTTAGGCTTACAAAATAAGCACTTAGACAAGTCAAATTTCATACAGTTAATTAATATTACAAAGAAATAAGTAGTTATTGATTTCTCTTCACTTCAATTTTTTGTCCACTAGTGGAAGAAGTGAAAAAGAAACCACTAGTACATTCATATGTAACTTATGTGTCTAATACAATGTTTGTTTTTGCCTATCTAAATCTAAGTTTAAAATGATTTAGATACATGTCAATAATTATTTAAATACATATTACATAGCTAATAAGCACAACATTTAATTTCTATTTCTTACATGCTATTGTCGGTGTGGAATGGAGCGACATCTGGCCAAGCATTATTATCGTTAACGTAATCATCTATCGAGTAAAATGCTTTCTTAATAAGATTTTGTTTTATGTATTGTTTAAATTTACGAATAGGGAGCTCAGTAGCTTCAGATGGAAGCTTATTATAGAAGCGCACGCAATTTCCCATATATGACTTCCCTACCTTATGTAATCTGTAGGATGGTATAAGTAATTTATTCTTGTTTCTAGTATTTCTAGCGTGAACATCACAGTTTTTCAAAAAGTTGTCTCTGTTTTTATGCGTATACATTAAATTTTCATAGATGTATTGTGATATTACTGTCAAGATATTTATTTCTTTAAAAAATTGTCTCAAAGAATCGCGTGGCTTTAATTTATAAATCGCACGGATCGCCCTTTTTTGTAGTACAAAGATAGTCTGTATGTCAGCCGCCTGTCCCCATAACAAAATACTATAGGACATAATACTATGAAAGTAACTGAAATAAACTAACCTAGCTGTATCTTCATCGGTAATATATCTAATTGTTCGAACTGCATAGGCTGCTGAACTAAGTCTGCCTGCGAGAGCATCAATTTGCGGTCTCCATTGCAGAGAGGAATCAATATGTAGCCCTAGGAAAATGGTAGATTTTACAAGAGGAACTATCTCATCCCTTAGCATAATTTTAGTAGGGAATTCTCTTACATTTGGTAACATGAATTTTATGCATTTGGTTTTTTTAGCATTGAGTAAAAGATTATTGGCGGTGAACCAATCTAGTATTTGTGAAAGAGAAGTATTTACATCGTCAAAATTATGTTTATTTCTGTCAACTTTAAAAATCAACGAGGTATCATCAGCAAATAAGACTATATCACAAAAATCTTTTGCTAAAAAAGGAAGATCATTTACATAAACTAAAAATAAAAATGGACCTAATATTGATCCTTGCGGAACACCTAATTCAATCTTCGAACCTCTAGATCTTTCTTTACCAATATCAACTTTTTGAACTCTATCAGATAAATATGATTGCATAAGGTCCAGTGCCTTGTTATTAATTCCATAATGTTTCAATTTGCTAATTAAAGTACCATGATCTACACAATCAAAAGCTTTAGAAAGATCACAAAATATACCAATAGCGTTTTTTGCTTTATCCCAAGCATCGAATATATGTTTTAATAGAACTGTACCTGCATCTGTTGTCGATCTACCTTTGGTGAAGCCAAATTGATTTTTATGGAATAAACTATTAACGTTGAAGTGGCAGGTTAACTGAGTGAGAAATATTTTCTCAAAAATTTTGCTGAATGCAGGTAGTATGGAAATAGGCCTGTAATTGGCCGGATCAGTGTTGCTACCAGATTTATAAAGAGGAACAAGTTTACTATATTTCATGAGATCAGGAAAAACTCCTGCGTCGATGCAACTATTGAAAATAAAGGCTAAACAAGGAGCCACTTCCTTGATGATTGAACTTAGTACTTTCGTTGAAATACCCCAGAGATCCTCTGTATTTTTGATATTAATCGATTTAAAAGTTTTCATTACATCATTAGCGTTTACATGACTGAAGATAAAAACTTCATTACATTTTACAACAGATGATTCTAACAATTCTACCGACAATGAAGGTGAGGAGTTTAGAGAACGGGTAATAACTTTAGGGATATCAGAAAAGAATGCATCAAAAGCATCGGCAATATCTTGTTCTTGAATAAGAATTGAATTATTAACTTTTAACCTAATTTCTCTATTAAATGGCTTTGATTTACCAGTTTCGTTATTTATTAGTTTCCATGTTGCTTTTATTTTATTTGATGAATTTAATATTTTATTCCTCAAAAATAGGCATTTTGCTGTGTTGCAGACTTTCTTAAATGTTTTCGAGTAGTTGGTTACATACAAAAGAAACGCAGGATCATGTAACATAGCTTTCCTATCACTATAAAGGTTATATAGTCTATCCCTACTTCTATAAATGCCAGGAGTGGCCCAATCAATGAATCCGACTCTATCTCTTACTGAGCATGTTTTAAGTTTGAATATTTCATTGTGTTCTTTGTTTATAGCATTCAAGAGTTTAGCAAAAAGATCATTAGGGTTATCAGAGCAAGATATATTAGATAAGGTTAGTTCAACTTTACTTTGAAAATTCTTAATACGGCTCTCTGTGATAGGCCTGTAGGTATATTCCTGAACTTTGTTATTATCTTTCAAATTGTAACTAAAGTTAACGCTCTGACCATAGTGGTCTGATTTAAAATGAGTTATTACTGCTTTGTTGATTGGAGTTTGACTGCAGTAAATATTATCTAAACAAGTGGCAGATGTTAGTGTTATCCTAGTAGGATCATTAAAAAGATGCTGTAACCTAAAGCATTTGAATAAATTAAGCAATCTCTCGGCTAGAGGATTTGATAAAATATCTATATTAAAATCGCCACAGACAATGATATCTTTCCTACATGTAAATACTTTTAGCAAAACTATATAGAATAAAGAATATTCCAAAAAAATAAAAACCTGTGTTATAGTTTTATTTTTAAACCTACCTAGTTTGACTATTTATTTATCGCATAGATTTTAATTATACTCTCGTGGATAAAATGCATACAATTATAGTAGGTACCTTTTATTCGTAGTAAACAGTTTTGCATGAAAAATTGGTCCAGCCAAGACCACGCATTTTTGAAAATAGGTTACGTTATGTGTGATGTTTTTGAATATTTTTTGTTATTTTTATACCACCAAGGTGGCAAACAAGCATGCGCCTGATGGGAAGCGGTTACCACAGCCTATTGACGCCTGCTACATCAGTTTATGTTAGTTGGCCCATAGTCGTTAGGCCCGGGAGTAATGTTTTACGGGAAAAAACCTAGGCTTCTAGACCCACAAGCCCCTATCCTCGGGTTCCTAGATCCCGGCATAGATCTACAGTCAATACCTACAGTTTATACCTACAGTCATATTTGTCAGGATATGAGCGCGAGCAAGGCGGAATTTATTATTTGTGTTTTTTCGTTGGAGTACAGTGGAATGGTCACCATTTTAGGATTTTGGTTTTGGTATCAAAACAAAATTATAATTATAAGACTTTTATTTTTATTTTGACTTTGATTTAATTTACCTAGATATCTAGTTTCGTTGTAAGATTTTTTTATAAGTAAACCTTGTGGAGAGAAAATAAATTGTTATTATTATTATACATATTATTTTTAACTTCAGCGGACCAAGAGTATAAGTACGTATATAAGTACGTAACGATATTTATAAATGTATGTTAATAAGTTTTTAGTCGCATTCCAGTCTTAATTTAATCACAACCGAAGTATAATCAAAAACTTTCCCAAAATTATTTCATGGAGGTAAAGTAATAAATCATCCAAATTACCATAATACAATCTTTCTTTCAAGTCGTCGGCACCTTATATAGACCTACAGTTATGTGGTTTATTTGCCATGGTTGCAAAAGTAACAAGTGGATAAAAAATTACGTAAGTTCAACCGCACCTTGCGTTGTTGAACCATCGTTAATTTTATGGAAGGTCAAAGAACCCCTGATCAGAAAGTCGTAAGATCAAAGCGGAGCACTGTGAAAATATAATATATATGAAGTTTTGGTTACGGATTGCTCGAAGTTAAAGAAAGAAACTGGTAAGTTTAGCTCACAAACAAAAAAAAGCTCTAATTACACTTTTCAGCTCGTTTATAATTATCAAAGAAATAAATGTCGGATGGTAGTTAAATCCGAAACATCTTCTTTGTAGAAAACGGGTCGTCCATGATACGAAACGTCATATTTCGTCTTTTAAAATAAACCTCCATTTGGAATAAGTACGTTTTGGTAGAGAGGGGCACTAAAATTTTTGGTTTTAGGTCGAACGGGTCAAAATACCTATTGGGTAGAAATTTTGTGGGTTGAACGGGGCAGCACTCCCGAATTGGCATGAATATTCAAGAATGTGAATCAATATAGCAGTATAAATATCCTTGTCATTTTAAAATAATCGGAATGAAATAAAAGTTATCTTCTTCTCTATGCTTAGCCTTGGCTTAGGCGAAGAAATCAACGGAAAGCACTCAGTATTAATAGCAAATGATAATTTTAGTTGCTCTTCTATTTTGCGAGGTTCCAAACAATACGAATTTTTATGAAACTACTATTTCGGCGCTTCCGAATTTGAAATGCGTGCGTTTCTACAAACTACGCCGTGTTTTTCTTATTAGCACAAAGTTAAGAAGAAGGTAACCGAAGTTAAAGAAAATCTTATAAGAATCACCAACACAGACCGGAATGTTAACATTTCCTTTTTAATGTCGCATAGGATAAGCATCCAGCTGGGAAAATGTTGGAAACCGACATTGCTCATAATCTTTGTCGGCAAAATGCCATGAAATGAAAGAAATCAAATGAAAAACCATTTCACACGATATACCCCGCCTTTCAACGCTTCCAGCTGTATAAAAGGTGTCTGTGCTGGCTTCCTGTTCTCTCATACTGTCAAACAGAAAGGGAGGGTACTTTTCTTCTGTTGCTAACTTCACCCACTTTGTTCCCTTGAAGGTAAGTTTGTGATGTGTGAAGTTGAGACCTCTTTTGATACGAATGTGTCGTGTAAAAGTATTTAGTTTGTTTCATACGACGCTAGTTAGGTAAGTATAAGAGTTTTTTTAACACTTAGATATATTGTTTTAATCTGCTATTTTTTAGTAGTGATTTTTCATCGAAAAGTTTAATCATAACATTATAATTATAAAAAGGCCTATGGGCAGCCGTGGATTAGTAAAAGCTGTTGATGTTAATGGATTCAGAATTATGCTGTGTAAAGAAATAATAGAATGACCTTTGCTTTGCCCAACGATGAGATAGCCAGGGCTTCTAAAAATAAGTAGTACAGCTACTTATTTTAGGTTCGTATTGTAGGACGAAATGGGTATACTGAAAGCCGATTGTGAAGGCCACAGAAATGAAGGTTTTCTTTCACAGAATGTTAATAAAACAGCTAATAAAAAGAGCAAAATAACGACATTGAAACAAACACCCATCGACAGTAGGGATGTAAAGAGAAAATTAAAATTTCCAACAAAACCAAAGATATTCGCTTAAAGCGAACGGACAATAGTTAACTATTCAAAAGTTATTGAACTCACTATTACTTCCAAAAGGTTTAAAGTTCCTTTTAAAACTCGATTACAATCTGTTCAAAGACAAATTATGATTTATTTTATCCCATAAATTAGCTCTTTAAATTTCTTGCTTTTATTTTATAATTTTAACTTTTTTTTATCAAACTCGCGACGGTTTGGAAATGTATTAACTCTGTAAGTCAAGTTTAAATAAATGAAAATGATATATAAATGAATGAAAATGATTCGTTTTCAATCCCTTATTCCGTATAGCTACGTACCAAAATTGTACCAGTTGTTTTTTAAGTATATCTCGAATAGGTACACGCAATAACGTCTCAAGTTTATCTGCGTCACTGTTGATGTGCGATTGAGTTTTCGGGGATTTTCCCAATTTTTTTAAATGCAATCCCAATAGTGTGATGACGAGGGCGGAGGGACACAAAACCGTTTCGGAAAAGTAAAATTGCCTTTCTATCTATTTATTCTATCTAAAATTGTCTTTCTATCTATCTATTCTATCTATTGTCGGCTTTCTATCTTGCCTCTTCCTGTGGACAGTTGGGCAAGTTGTCTAGACGAGGAATGACGTATTCAGAACAGTCCAATGTTTTCTTTTTCAATACTCAGTTCGAACTGTTTTGCAATGTGAATTTTAACTGTCTTGCATTATATTTTTTTTTTTTTTTTATAACTGATAGACCTCCGTTTGACCACGATCTCACCTGATGGAAAGTGAAGATGTGGCCGACGGTGGATCACGCAGGTCTAGAAGACACCTATTCACTCTACTTTTGAAGAGACCCAGGTTGTAGTTAGTAGGAAAAACAGAAGCAGGCAACATGTTCCATTCCAGTATATTAATTTATTCTAACAGATCTGCCGTAGGGTTTGAATATAATGGGTATGGAGTGGCTCTTATTTCTCTTGGTGTTGCAGGTGTTCAATTCAAAAGAAAAAAAACATACAACAAACTAAATTGTAACGAATAAATGCATTGATGAGAATATAAATGATAGAGACGATCTAATCGAAACCTTCGAACAATTTTATCTTTCGATAATAAAACACAGTTTCTTTTGGTCAATTAAGTTTATCAAAGTGGAATACTTGATACAAATAAGTTCCAAATGAATAACTTGAGCTTTCTGCAGACTTTCAAAAAATGAGATGATAAATAATTCGTTCTACTGATTCAAATTAGGTAACCCGCAGATTCGCCATTGTTTTTGTTTTGAACTTCATATGTTATTTTGATATTGAGGCTGAAATATAACATAACCTCATAACAAAATGCTAAATGGGATCATCATCATCATCAGCCCATATTAGTCCACTGCTGGATATAGGCCTCCCCTAATGAGCGCCATAGCGCCCTGTCTTCAGCTTGTCGCATCCAGCATCTGCCAGCAGTCTTTCGCAGATCGTCATCCCACCTATCCGAAGGGCGTCCTACACTACGTTTACCAATGGGATAAATAAGAAATATTTGCGAGACCTTACGTATATGAGAAAATAAGAGATTTTCAACGTGAACACACACGTTGAAAATATTTCTTATATTCTCATCTCTTAAGACAAAGTTTTATAAAACTTCTTAGTTCCATAAATTCCATAACAGTTCGCTATTGAAATACAGAAGGTTAGATGCAAGGATCTAAACTTCCTCAGTAACAGCAGCTTCCTAGAAATCGCTTGTCTAAGTAAACCTAACTTCGTGCATAGGGTGAAACAGGGATAGTTGCCGCAGTGGTCGCACCATCGCCAAAAACGATTACTTCTCAAAATTGACATGGGTTACAAACCCATGTCAATTATTACAAGTAACGTTTTTTTAAGATTTATTGAGTAAGTATTATTTAGATTTGGATGGACTTAACATCTAAATTTATATCATAAGTAAACCTACATAATTATTATAATTGAAACTCAGTTGAGACATTTAACAGACAGAGCATTCCGAAGCATTTCAAAAGAATTCGAAGCACTCTGCAGGAATAATTTGTTGGGAAACAATTATCTGTTGCTTCGTTTTTTTTTTATGAAAAAGTTATTTGTATCTCACAGTAGCCTATATTTTATTGCAGGCCTAGAACTATATGCAAAATTGTAGCTTGATGGGTTCAGTAATTTTGACGTGAAAAACTAACAAAAATCCATCCACCTATCCAAACTTTCGTGTTTGTAATTATAGTAAGATTGTATTTGAAATGGGAAATACTATAAAATAGAAATAGGAGGTATCCCCTCTACCTGATTTACCCTATGAACGAAGATTGCTAACAAGGTTTTCGAGGAAACACACCAATAAACACCTAAGTTTATTTAGTGAGATGGTTCAGACCGTATTCCGAGAATTAGTTGGTTAATTTCAAATGATGTTAGGTTTCAGAAATGAAGCGACATTTTCTGTGTTAGTATTACAGCATTTAATATGTTATTATTTTAATAGCTTCTGCGAGTACCATCGACCGCGTTTCGCGTTAGCGTTTACCTTCCTGCTAAAGAGGTTCGAAGATTTTTGTTCGACGCCTGGCTTAAAATCTAAAAAACCTACTTAATCGTAATTATAATATTAATATGAACAAGTACATAGCCGACCCGTGGACGGGTTAATAAAGCCAGGGCTGTCAAGCACCGTTAAAATCGAATGAAATGAAATGAAAAGGCGGGGCATATTTCTCTTTATATGGGACTTTACAGCCTGACGTAAAATACTTAGGTCGAAACAAATGCAGCAGGTTTGCGGATTTTAAAATCTCAACGATTTCTATAGTACTATATGTATAGTTATTCTGTGAAACTACTTTGGGTAGTATTACAAGCATCTAACAGTTTCTTATGCATTCGATAATAGTTTTCGAATGATTTTGAGTGCAGTTTGACATGATAGCGGCAGACCAATATAATGGGTATATTTTCTTAGTATTTGTATCGATAAGTATTTTGCAAAAAGCTCGTGGCGTACGGGGCGTGAATAAGTTGACAAGTCGAAAGTGCACACTTGGCCTTGTTTACTTATTCTCGCCTAGCTCGGATTTATTAACCTATTCTGTGTCTCGTTACTTGGGAGAGATCTAACCTGCACGCTATTACACAATATCTACTTGCCCTTAGCAACATCATAACAAAACCTGATATCTTTCTTATAAAATATTCCTAAGATATCAATCATGGCAAGAAGCTCCAGCGAATTTGAACGCCCGATCCATCAGCAGAGAGTTGATAATTGTTCACAAGGGCGGATGAGACACATGTGTTCGGAAAATTTCTAAGAGATGGCCTTGACGACAACTTGGTAGTTTTTCCTTTGTATTTTGTTTTTCATGAAGTAGTAAATAAATAAATAAATAATGCTCGACAATTCACACAGTAATATCTAGCACCGAGCTAAGCAGAATTTGTATTAAGGGTAGTAATAGATAATAAAATATTATACGAGTACATAGATAGATATTTTTTATCATACATAGAATACGATCAGATCACCCTGAACCAATATTTACAGATCGTAAAAATATTTGTCCCGAGGTGGGAATCGAATGCGGACTTTCGCCCACCGGGCCACAGAGGTCGTCGTAGTTTAATTTGTTACTCAATTTAATATGAAACTCATTTAAATCAAAGTGATCATCATAATTTGTATTTCAGGTATTTTATCAACAAAGAACATTACAATCAAATAAGACAAATCAGAACTAGTATTTATAATTGAAACAATTGAGCTTTTTGCAGACTGTTGCTAACATATTTTATAACTATTTCAAGATAATCTGACATGTAAAATGATTTTACCAATAAATTGTATTTCCAATTTCTGTACACTGTTCATAGATAGGAAAAATCCCTGAGGGGTCCACGTCTGTCTGTGTATGCCATCTGTCTCCATCTATATGTTTTGTTTATAAAAGACAGCGATCCCTATAAGTAATATTTGCTGTTGGATCAGAGAAGTAGGAATTATCTAGCAATGGGATATTGAAACCGAAACCTAGATTTAGTATCTTAGTATTATAGTCTATGTACTAATATATATTTAGACTATTCAAATTTAAATAGTCTAAATATATATTAGTATTTCTAAATTAAAATATGGATCATTTGTGGTATCTGAATTATAAATTTCTTATTATATCACTTCATTATTTTACATATCTCGTTAAAATATATATTTTTTTTACCGTAGAAAAGATAACAATATTATTATAAACAAATTAAATTATTATAAAAAATATTATTATATATAATATTAGTGTTATGAACAAGCTTTTATATAGAAAACAGCTAGGCTATTGTCATTGTACCGAAAGACACTACTACTAAAATATTTATCTGACAATAGAAATTCATCACTTCTTATAAATAACTAGCACTCGCATGGGTGGTTATTGTGACATAAGGATAATCAGTTTTTTGTAGCTATTGTTATGTTCTCTAATATTGTAGAAAAAACTATAAAAATATTTTTTAGAGATAGCTTAGGAAAAACAGCCGGACAAAACTAGCTTTGGTTCATGAAATAACAAAACAAATTTTTAAATTAAATTCAATGTATTTTTTTTTACACAATGAAATGGTAGCCGTCTTGTCAAGAGCCTTATTTCAGTTTTCAATGTGAATTAAGCCTCTGACTGTTTCACGTGTTCCTAGTTGACAACGGAACCCTAAAATGAGAAATAAACAAAAACCGACGTCACCTTGTCAACGCAATGTCCGTCCGCTTCTATTTCATTTCGTAACAGTCTTATCCCATTCTGTGCGATTACGGTACGGTAATATGGTGAATGGCTGGCGATCCATTGAATGGGATATTCAATCGACCGCCATCCGGGGATACTGGATATTAGCGATTTCGGTTTCCATTATTATAATGTACTAGCGGTCCGCCCCGGCTTCATAAACCTTATACTTATTACCCATCATTAAGCTTGTTATGCTCGACTACTTATCAATACAGCAATATATTTACGATTCTGATTTGCTGTAATCGAGCCAAAATGGTCATGTGTGAGTAATCCGGCAATTGTCTTTGACATAGGCCAAATCTTGACGTAGAAGTTAAAAATCAGGCTTCGATCTCCATCCCGCCAGAAAGTTGTATGTATTTCTAGTAAGTACAGTACAACCGATATAATTTATGCTCAGCCTCCCCGGATCACCCATTCAATGGGAATCGGAGATTTTAGCGTAATTGCACAATCGCGTGCGGTGAAGAACCTGTTCTAAAAAGCGTAATTACCTTATAAGGTTTCAGCATCTTCCTCAGTTCTCCAGCCTCGTTGAGTTTCTCCACCGTGTCCGCGTCCTGAAGCAAACAGATCAAATTTAATTAAAAGTTCTTAATTAAAGCCAGTGCCGATGCGACTCTGTCCTCGCCACTGTCGCTTAATGGGTATGGTACAGTCGCGCTGGTAAATGTGTTTCCAATTTGGCATAAAACGTGGCTATTCCAAGTAGCTCGACAGATAGCGTAGAATGAAAATGGCAATAAAAAGCGTTGAATAATTTTTTGAGTGAATAGATTCTCAACTTATGTCAAATCTTTGATACTGGACCTTCTTTGATATGGACCATGGACAAATAAAATTACGGACAAGTAATTTTATTCGTTCATACTCCATGCAATTTTCTTTTATGATTTGTTTTTCTTATATTCATGGAGATAACGTAGGCTACTTTATATTCACTTCAATTAGACACATGACCTAAAACGACATCTATCGAGCTGTTAGGCAATGGTTTTAGAGAATGTGTGATTCATTAAAATAATGTACAATGTTCTAAATCGAGTTCACTAGTGTATTCAATTTATGTGTTTTAGGTGCATAAACCAAATTGTCTATACTAAATATTATGGAAGATAGGAATCATATCTTGGATACAATAATGGTGCCTACAACATGGTTAGAAAACGTAACTGCCAAGGTCTCAATATTCATTACTGAGATTTACGTTCTGTGCCCGATTGTACTTTCTTTGTCGTATCTGTTTGCGGTTTCTTTTCCAGGAACGCTAATGTTTTAGAGAATGTTCTCTTTGCGATTGTACTGGGGACTTGTCTACTGTCTAATAGCTTTGTTATAAGTAAAGTTTATTGCAACTGGGAAAATGTAAACTTTAATTTTTAAAACTTACTGAACTGACCAAGACCAGAATACAGTAAATAACTCGAAAATGATGCATAGCAGAAACTAACAAAGAAAATTTATTTTCAATAATAGAACTAAATAAGAAGTATCACAATAACACTCTTTCTCAATTAGAGATAAGTGTTTTATCTATTTAAAATTTTGTGAAAATAGAAGTACCTATAAAAAGAATAAGCCAATCCTTCGAGAACCATAGCAATTATCACAATTGCAAAAAATAATTGCAAAATCAGTCACAATCGTGAACCCAAGTAAGATAATCATCGAATTGTTGACAACTCTTTGATAATGATAGTGCGAAAAAATTACTAAGGTTTCCCACATTAAGGTTTCTTGCAAGTATTGTGTGCCTTATTTGGAATTTAACACACACTGATACACAAGCTGGATCGATGTAAGCACTGAACTGTACATGTTATCAAGTTATTTTTTTAAATTATCATGGTTATTAACACTCAAGTCATTTATAACGGGATATTTAGCATGATTTGAGTTTTGAGTTTTCCAATATTGTTCCGTGATCATATCGCATGAAACTGTGCCGAAATATTGGAAAACTCAAAACTCGAATCATGCTAAATATCCCGTTATTAAGGACTTTAATGTTGTTAAGTTTTTCAATATTTGACGTTTCTAACCGACATCTATGAGTCATTTATTTATGTAATTATACAAATTCTCGTTAAAGTTTTTCGACATAATATTAGCGTTGTTATAGCTACCTGTAGCTATCACATAACATATATTATGCTTTATCGACGCCATTTTGAAGCTTGAAGTTATGTGGGAATATTTTTGTACAGTTTCATGGTAAAACTTAAATTAATAAAATTAATTCCAAATTTCTTTTGGCCATCATTCGTTTGTTCAACATAATAACAACATAATTAATAGGTGCGCTATAATATTAAATAATCGGGATGTTTGATTTTTTGGAAAACATCTCATTGAGAAAATGAACAATTAATTGTGTATAAGAAACAACAAAAATAAAGAGTTTTATAAATTTTAATTATGCAGAAAACGCATGATAGGCGGCCTTTTTGTTTAAAGCAATTACTTCTAGGCAACTTTTACCTAATATGAGCGTTTTCCTCTTTTGATTTATAAATTTTCTTAACATGCTCTGAGTCTCAAAATATTTTGATACCATTACTGCCCTAAAAACAAAACCCTTTTGTCTAAAAATACAGAGAAAATGTATGAAAAATATCAAAACAAACTTAGTAAAATGATAAAATGCACTTTTTATAGTAACAAGACCAATGTAAATTGAGCTAAGAGTAAAACTTATGGCACCATTAAAACTAGTAGCTGCATAACCAGCCTTATACTAGTTACAATAGAGTTTAATTTTCAATGAATAGCCGCAATATTTTTCCTTAGAAGATTTTCTCGGACGTTTTCATTACAGTATCATGAGAACGTAAGTTGGTACATAAAGTTCATGATTCGGAGCTAGCTATCATTTTTTAGATCGTTTCGTACACAAATAAAAAAAAACAAAAACATTTGTTTTCGAATGGACTATTATTATAATGCTGTTGACCGCAGATGGCCATGAAATCATTGCCGGAATTTATTGGGAAAACCCCCAAGCTAAGTAAAACTTTTGTTATGGTTACTAAATGACAGATATAGATAAAACAATATTATTATATGCATAGATATTTATTATTATAGGTACATACAAAACGACCGGAATAAATATCTGCAGATCGTACAAAAAAATGTCTCGATTCGGGAATCGAACCCGCAACCTCAAGTGTCGCAGGCGGACTTTCGCTCACAGCGCCAGAGAGGTCGTCAAAGATGCTAAAACGGGGGCTAATAAGCTGTTTGTCCGTTCGTTAGTACGTTAGGCGGTCGTGGTACGAAAATTGAACTTTCTCAGTGCGTGGATATCATAAAATATTAAGTCACTTGGGGAACTTACCAGAAGGGGAAGAGCTTTCGCGTATTTTTAAAACTCTCATTGTGTCAGTGATAACCAAGGTGCTAAGCCTCCAGTGTCAGTGAAAACCAAGGCGCAAAACATCTAGTGTCAGTGATAACCAATGCGCAAAAGCTTCAGTGTCAGTGATAACCAAGGTGCAAAACCTCATGTGTCAGTGATAACCAAGGTGCAAAAGCTCCAGTTTCAGTAATAACTAAAGAGCAAATCCTCTAGTGTCAGTGATAACCAAGGCGCAAAAGCTTCAGTCTCAGTGATAACCAAGGTGCAAAAGCTCCAGTGTCTGTGATAGATAACCAAAGCAAAGTCCCCCTTGTTTGGAAGCATAACCAATTGTCCAGAAGTCAACGTAATGCTGATTAGAACTTGGGAAAAAGATTTAGAAAGAAATCCAATTTTTATAATATTTTTCCAATAAATATATAATGTTCGTGCAGTGTAAATAAAACTTTAATAAAGTTCGATTGAGTATGATTACAAAGTCGCCAACCAGAGAGAAAGATCTCCGACCCTCGTAAAACACAAACAAGTAGAAAGAGAGGGTGAGATCTATTTAAAATGGTTGCGTGTGGTTGAATAGGGTTGGCAGTTTTTTTTTCAATGGTAGGAAAACCTTTTGTATATGGTTTATTTATGTACCTATACATAATATTGTTTATTGAAAACGGGTTTTGCTTTGTATTCTATTAGGTACATGGTAAACGTAGGTTATTGAAAAAACCTTACCCGTAATTAAGAGACGCTTTCGACTTGTATTGATATCGATCAGTTGAAGTACCTATAGATTGTTGGGAACAGTCTGCAGTTAGCTCTATTGTTTCAATTGTAAATACTAGTTCCAATTTGGTTATGATTTTTTCTTAATAAATATCTGAGAAATTTTGGAAAATATATAATGCTATAAAGCATTTCTAAAGTTTTTTTTATAAAAATATCCTAATAAAAATTATTTACGCAAATTCTTGGTTCCTCTAGATCAGCATAAATATTAAGTCTACCTACCGCTTAACCATAATTAAGGGCAGTTCAGCCATCATCTAGTTATTACTGGTTTAAGTTACCCAGGTATCCCAGCTTTGATCTGAAATCGCTCGCAATACTTGTGTTATATTACCATTAACCTAATTAGAGGAACGCGATCCACAGACCAATGCAAACTGCACGTGGCATCCGATCACTGAAGCTGCAATGGACCCTTATTCGCAGAACCCGCTCTAAACGTGACTTTAAAAACTAACTTATTAAAAACTTGCTCAGTTATCATCAGTGTTGCCAGGGGCTTTTGAGTTGTAAGTTACGTTTCATGTCCTAAAATATTACTTTTCGGCTGCAAGTTACATTATTTTTTTTATACTAACGTGTTTTTGGGGTCGGTATGAAGCAAATTGATGTCAGCAAATTGGTGAAATGTAAAGAAATCTATTATAAATATATACAATAAAACAAAATAAATCACAATAAGCTATTTTGATTTCGTTTGTAACCGCGAACGGAGCGAAATCGCCAAGTAGGATATGTGCGCGTGCACGCTCTAACTAAACATGTTGTAAACCATTCTTAATACGTTTAAATTTGTCATGACGCGTTCCATTCAGAGCCATCTACGAACGTTCTAAGGAGTGAAATACTGTGTGACAGTAACTTTGGAGACACGCCAGGTTCAATTTGTATGCGTTCAAAAACGGTTTGCAATAAAAATCTTGTAATTAAAATCTCGTTTTTCTTACATAATACGCGAGGGAAAAACCATAGACCTGTATTTTCAAATGTTATAACGACAGGTTACTATCTTGGTAGAGTATGCTACATTTATCTCGAAGAACCTTTTTTGTTATCTATCGCGTTATTGTCATGGAATCGTTGTGAATAGGAAGGCTCACGCCCTGAAACATTTTAAACGAGTGGCAACCCTGAGTGAAGGTCATTCCCGCACGTGGGTTATAGAGTAGTGGAACACAGAGTATTTATCTTTCAATTAACGAGCAACAAAATAATACAAAAACAAAATATTGTTATTGTTACCGGCACCAAAACTTATTTCTTTACTTATTAATTTGTCATGTTTTCATCCTTTGTATATATAGAAATACCTTTTTACAATGGATCAAAATGCGCAAAGTTTGACAAATTCATTACTTAAGAGTGTTTTTTGCTTTAGGTAGGTACTAGTTTTTGCCCGCGTCATAAAAAGTAATAAATATTCTTCGAACCATCTATTTTTACTGCGATGGCTCAGAATTAACTCTACCGCCATTATAATTAAAACGCTGGTTACAGCAACATGAAATTTATCTAAGTCTATGGCAACCATTTTTTCATGTCGCAAAAGCTCTCATTCCTAAATATCGTCATCCTTATTTATGTCAGCTATATTATGTTCGATGTTACGGTGGTCATATAAATAAGTTGTACCACCGTAACATCGTGCGTTGCCCGTGATGTTGGATGTACTAAAACTTCACTACTCTACGCTAGGGGCAGTAAACGCGTGGCCCTGACAACTAAAGAGGTGAGTCGGAAAAAAATATACAATAGACCAACTTTTCTTTGCGTCTAGCTGAAAATTGTTCTTAATTTTCCTACAAATGTTCGTAAACAAGTTAAAATTATATAAGTGAGAAAAGCGTTTTTATTTCTTTTTATACTCTGACGCAAAAAATGGTTTGTATTATGAATATGTAAGAGTTTTTATGTCTGATTCATCTTAGCTGAACTGATTTTGATTTTGGTCGAAAGACGAATTCACTATCTTACGGGTGGCCCGAAGGAGTCACAGAAATTGAGTTTTTTGTATTTTATTTGATATATTTTACATTCCATATTAATAAAATACTATTTTCGTGGAAACTCAAAATAATAATTTTACAGTAATTTATCGGTAACATATGTATAAATAAAATACAATTTTGATTTGTGTAGTTAATTATAAGAATAAGAAGAAAAATTACTGATAAAATTACAGAGGTTAATAACAAAAAAAATTATAATAAATAATAACATAGATAACCTATATAAACTCGCACACAAAAATGCGCTGAGTTAGCAGAATTATAAGAATTAATTTGTTTCTTACGAACCGTAAGAAAAATATACTTTTACACACTTTTACAAAGCCCAAAAAATATGCTTTTACTAAGCCTCATGTCTATCTCCTTAATACAAATTGGCATTCGCTCAGTCGTCACCGCTTTATACTTTAGGAGTACATAGCAATTAACATGGGTTCAATGTCCTTTAATCGGATTATTGTTGGCAATATTGAGCTGATAATGCTGAGCAATCCACAAAGCATCTGCCCTAAGCTAAGTTGAGCTTGTGTTATGGGTACCAGATAATTGATATACTTAAAACAATATATTAAATAGATTTTTTATACATAGAAAATAACCAGAACACACAAAATAAATTTGCAGATTGTTTAAACATTGGTATCGAACACAAAACTTCGCAATCGGAACTTCGTGGATGTGAAACCTTTACTGTTTTGTGTAGCTTCAATTATGTTGTCAAATATCTTCTGGATACTTGAAAAAATATTAAAAAGTTTTACCAATCCAGGGCCGGGTTAATCATAAACGAAGGGTAATGGAGGACCAAGAGGGGTTCTTTATAGGGGTCGTAAAACAGAATTAAGATAACAAACATAGTAGATGAAATTAATAAAGACCCGAGTGTTGGTCACCACACACACATACATACATAGGTATACAAAGTTTTGAATATGGACAGCAATCTCGCTCGCTGCTTGGTAGACAATATCCTATTGCAGGTACTTTATTTTATTGCGTTTTTCTCTACTGTTTTTGTATACTGTTCTATTGATTTACTACCTAGTCATTTTGTTTTACCCAGTTAAATTCATTATTTTTTATAATTTTATTTAAAGTTGCAAAAATTATTTTTTTTCTTCTTAATTACAAATAGTTTTTAAAACCAGAAATATTTTGACATAAACTTTTTATTATAAAATATTTTTGATAAAATATACACACGACATCGTTTAGATGAAAATTTAGCGAATCTTGAGTATTCTATGAGTAAGTACAACGGGAAACGAAACTGCGACCTCCTGCATAGCCCAGTGTCACTGAGGTCATCAGATGAGTCTAGATTTTCAGCTTACAAAGTGGACAAGTAGACATTAGACACGTCAAATGACATAAAAAAATCACTATGAAATAAGAAAATATAATAATGTTTTTGATTTCCTCTTCAGTTAAATTTTATGCCCACTTGTGGAAGAAGTGAAAACTAGACCACTAGTTTATCTATTTTTATCACTTGTGTCCTTTGTGTCTAACAAATGTTTATTTTCCCTAACTTGTTTTGAAGTATGAAGTTTTGACTAAAGAAATAAGTCTTTGCGCTACTGGTCGAACTCTACTGTGCCTTTGTATCAGCCGGAAATATTCCTTGGTGAATCTTTCTGCCATTGAAGTTACAAGGTTAATAACCTCGTAACACGAGTTCTCTACCATCCCTTCAACAGCACTTCCAAAATATTAAAAATTTAGTGAGTTCTGGGCAGTTTTAGGAGACGATCTTGTAATAATTGTATTACATGTATTTTTAATTTTAGATCATTGTTCTTCTTTTATTGTTATACCTATGTATACAGATATGTGCCTGTTTTATATGCTAAGTGCTTATCTTGTAAGCCTAAAGAAATAAAGTTATTGAATCTGAATCTGAATATGGCCCAATTGGGAACCCTTTTTTAAACTTACTTGCCTTATTTCGCTTCGTAAGATTACCACCTATTTGATAAAGTAAAGTGTATTTCAAAAGTAAAATGGCGCTATTTTTGTAAGTTTATGTGTATATAATACGATTATTTTTAGGAGTTGCCTGTGGTCGAGCCTTTTCTAGTTAATACTGTATTACGGTAAGAAGGCTTGCTCTAATTGTGGGCATTAAAATAAATACTGTAAGCTTAACATCTAGCGTATTAAAAACTTTTAGACAAAAAATTAAGGGAATGAAAATAAATAAAAGTATGTGAATATTTCACACTAGCATCACATGGCGGATCAAAATTAAACAGAGAACGTGTTGGCAGAACTGATACTAGTGATTCCAGACGTGAATTAAACATTTATCATTTATTTAGAATTAATCCGCAAACTGCGTCAGCGGTAGTTTAGTCAAACCCTCTACGCTACAGGCATACTCGAGGAAGTGACGTAAGATAAAAATTTGTAAAGAAACCAGCAACTTAACATACAATTCCTATAAAAGATAAACACTTGCAACAAATATCACAACTAAACTTTTCAACTTAGCTTTGACTGTATGTATCTTTAATGACTATCTCTCTGATTTCTGTGAAGAATTGACCGTTATTTAACGGCAGCAAAATATAAAAAATGTTAAAAACATTGACACCAAACTACAATGACGTGTACCGCTTTTTTCCGCGGTTTCGCAGAATTTCTATGCAAATATTCAAAGATTTATTTATATCTCTAAGAGTTATCATATTATATCAGTTGATTTATGTAATAAAAGTCATTTTTAGGCCTTAAGGCGCATACAGCACCTAAACTAGCGCCACCACCTACATACTTTATGTTATTATTCTGTTTAACAAAGGAATTTTCAAAGAGAGAAGAGATACGAAGTTGCCCTTCTATTTTCGTATCTCTTCCTAAACTAAATAGAATAAAACTATTACAGAGGCATTAAAAAAAGCTTATGATAGGTATCACAAACTGGACGATGGATTTTTGAAAATTCCTTTGTTAAACAGAATAATAACATAAAATAGGTGGTGGCGCTAGTTTAGGTGCTGTATGCGCCTTAATCTATTCACGATTATAACCCGATCCGTTCAGTAGTTTTGGCGAGAAGATGTTATGTCCTTCTATAAATCCATCCCAATTTTTGGATTCATGATATTAGTCTACTATAAATATCACGATAACATAAATTCTAGCTTTATCCCGCGGCTATCTAATCACGATTCTTAGGTTCAAAAGAGCCTTTAACACTCAGGAATAAAGTAGTCTATCATTAAAAGTATTTTTAGAATCTAGCTAGAAGTTCCGGAGGAACCCATTAAAAACCAAGTAACTAACATACTCTTTATATTTTAGCAATAGATGTGCAGGTGTAAACCTTCCGTTAAGTGTATTTCACAATAAAACTCTAGAATGTGTCTGGTCTGAACTCTCGTGAAGGTGAAAATGCAATTTTATAGTAGGTACATATGCGTTTTACACGGATTAAAAGCTAAGGGACCTAACTCTTATCCCTGAGATACACCATGTATGATTGACGTAAAATGATACTTAATATTTAAAGCAGTACGCTTTATTTTTATGCAAAATGTATTATTAAAAACCGCACCACTGGGTTCGTAAATCTATCAAAGTACAAACAAAACAGACGTTTTTAATCTCTCGAAAGCGTTTGCAGAGTTCAAGAAAGTTATTGAAATATTATTGAAGTATTCTTTACTGCTCTTTGGTAAGATAGCTTATTGAAAGATCCATAATATTATGATGATAAATCTTTCTGTTACCCTATCAGAGTTTAAAAGAGGTCAGGGTTAAATATTTAGGAATTTTTTTAAAACCAAACGCTTGTTATGTTATACTAAGGTATAGATGTGTTAATTGTTTGTTGAATAGGTTCCTTTGTCAAAACTCTTGTTTTGATAAGTATCATCACTAAGAACTAAGTCTATGTATTCTCCCTTAACAGATATCACGAAACAAGCTGCCAGTGAAATTAATAAATATATTATGCTAGACAATCCATAGACATCATCTAGCCCCAAGATAAGCAGAGCTAGTATTATGTGTATTAGACAAGTGATATACTTAATACAATATATTGTTACAATTTTTTTTGTATACCTACACAGAAAACGACCAAATACAAACATTTGTCCCGAGGCAGGAAAACACCGCCGAAGCGGTTGTCTAAAAGTAACCTAAGATTATCTTTATGATAGAAATACAATACTTCCTCTGTCCAAAATAATAGCATACTTTTACGATTTATCACTCTCACGATCCCGTCTATTTTTGCACCATTCCGATAACACGACCATAAAGAAACGATAAGTTCTCAGATTCCCGTAAAATATCTCATACCGTAAATTATATTTCAAGGAATGCTGTAAAAAATTGTCTCCGACCATCCCCTATACGCGTTATATACAGAATAGATACAATAATGTTCGTTAAGCTACCAAAATAAAACGAAACTAGTTTTGTCGCTGCTCACTAACTGAATTTATTCTGTACAAAACAAAGGAAATAAACCAATTAAATGAATAGTATACAAAAACTTTCCTTTGACAACAGTAATTTTCTACGGTAGAATACAGAAAAAAATAGAACGACCATTACAATTAAGGTAACTGCAGTCAAAAAATCTACAGGTACGAGTACCTCAACTAATCCATGCCAGTACCAGTCGGAAGCGTCCCCAAGAAGCTGACTACATTGGTTTGCTCTATGGCAATGCTGATAAATGCCCAAACAATCCTACAAACCAAAGGAATCAAAATTGATCTGCAGAAAGCTCCAATTCTCAGTTTTTAAATCAAAATGGTCCAGCTAATCAGATACACTACACTTTGACTACTGTGTGTCCCACAATCCTCGTTATTTCTTGGTACGAGTTCAACAGGTTAAGGTTAAAGTAACTACTGCTGCTGCTTCTGTGGCTGTATCGATTGGAAGGCTTTGTGATTGTACGTAGCATGTATGAGTTGGTACTGTGGTTGGTTTTATGGTGTACTAGATTCTGGCTGTGGCTTTGGTCGCGCTGTTACGGGATAAAAAGTAGCCTGTTTCAGTCCCCGCAATATAATCTAACAGCTTGCCGAATTTCATTATTATCCGTTCAGCTGTTAAGACATGACAACGCACTTTCGGATTTATAATATTATGCACATTTTTATGACTGCCTTGTTCGTCTGGCGGTTGCGTGTTAAAATCCCAGGTTGAAATATTTTACTACTGAGAGTCCCATCAGGAAAGACAACACTGATGGGATTATTATATTTATATTTGTTTATTATTATATTTATTTACAAATTCATTGACTAACAAAGAAAAATCTTAGTATACTTAGCAAAAATTCTTCCATAACAGATATCTAGTATAGATAACACAAGCTCTACGCTAGTCGATGCGGTGTGGATTGTCCAGAAATTTTAAATTATTAATTATTTTCAAAAGGTCTTTTCCGAAAGCGTGTGAAAGCTTCCAAGAGGTAGCTTTAACTAATCCGTTGATTTATGGATTAATCTCCGTTTAACCCTTCAGCAAAACGGTAAAGTTTGGAATTTTGAATATCGACGGACCGAGATAGGGTCATTGCCGAAAGCGTAAATATTGTTGAACTTAATTGGAATTTTTGGTAGCGGTTTTTTATTAAATTTATATGAAATTAATAAATAAATAATGCTATTCAATATATTTACATTATATATATATATATATATATATTTACATTTACGCGTAGGAAAAAAAAGCATCGACAGATGTTGGGCACTTTTAAAAAATGTTTCGTTACTGGGGCAAGTCAATGTCGAAAATAAACTATGTAGCTAAAAAAAGTAAGGGATCCGAATGAAGCTTCAATTTGTGTAACCCAGCGTGTTAGTGTAATGATTTTATTTTTTATTTATTTTATAGAAATTTTTGTTAAATATCCTCCTCGCCTCTCGAATCTGTCTGCAGATATTTGTTCAGGGTGTTGTGGTCGTTTTCTATGCAAGTGAAAAGAATCTATGTAACATGTTGTATTAAGTACATTCATCATCTAGTCCTCATAACACAAGATCTGCTTAACTTGACGCTAGATGATGCTGTGGATTGTATAATGCTGTGGATTGTCCAGCATTATATATTTATAACTTTCTAATCTGTGGCGCAGGGGCCAAATAGCCTCCAACTACCCGCTAGAGCCATTGAAACTAATCTCCAACTTCCACAATGCACTATGCTACTGGGGCAGTTGTGTTCGCTTTTTACGAGTGGAGTTGTGTTTCTGACTCCAATATAAGTACTTGCACTGTGCACTTTCTAGAGCTTGTGACACTCAAAGTTCTCTTTTGAGTAACTTTAACATTTATTTCCAGTGTAGGTATAATGTTATTCTACATTTATTGTCAGATGTCGAGTTACCTGCAAAAGCATGTATTAACAAAATTAATTTTGTGTTTTTTACTAACTTTCGAAAAAAAGGGAAAATCTCTGAAAAGCAAAACCAACATTTTCTGGTTTACTTCCGAGAAAAATAAGCTCTTATGTTTTGCATTTGGTGTTTGCCCAAAAACAAATAAATGAGTAATGCTGGACAATCCACACAGCATCACCTAGCCCCAAGCTAAGCAGAGCTCGTGTTATGGGAACTATGATTTATTTTTTACGAGTACGGACCTTGGGTGCCATAAATTGCTTACTTTTGGAGCGGTGAGGAATTAAATCAGCAATTTTGTCGTTTGTTGATTTTCGTTTCAACACCTTTTGGTTTATATTGTAAGCAACCGCCAAAACTACTCGTTGCTTTAAATTATTCCATTCGCAGAACTTGTTTTTACAAGCTTTTATTTTAATTACATTGTTAATACTTAAGCTTTGGAAAAATCTTGTAACTGAAATTTGAGCTCCACAAGATTGAGCTGAAAGGCATATTCTGTAAGATTGTGTGAATGCAATTTCATGGCACCAACCCCCTGATCTGTTGATGGAGACAGAAAGAGACAATAGCATTCCAAACTTCCTTAAGTTTAGAATGCTATTGTCTCTTTCTCTCTATTTTCTAACCTAACCCCGTTAGTTCGGTTAAGTTGGATTTGAGTCCCCAAGCAGTTTGGTTACGTTAGAAGATATTATTGATAGTTATTTTCTTTGGTCTTCTATACTTATATTATAAAGAGGAAAGATTTGATTGTTTGTTTGAATTGAATAGGCTTCGAAAATACTGGACAGAATTGAAAATTATGATTATGAAATTCTTTCAGCATTAGAATCCTAAATTTACTGGGATGAACATAGGCTATATTTAAAAAAAAAATAGGGTTAAGCATGAAAAATATTTTTTTTTGTTTAACACCCGTGCGAAGCCGGGCGGAATGTATATAAAAGCTGCTTTAAAAATATCTATTTTTAATTGATATTGATAATATATTTCATACCTAAATAGAAACAGATTTCATTCCTACAATTGGTAAGTTCAATCATATAGTGCGTAACTACGCACTATAATAAGAAAAATCTATTTAAAGTTGTTATAATCCGTTAAAACAGTTTACGCGATATCCAGGCTCTTTTATAGGCTTCAGTAAGAGGCAATTTACTGCCCTTGTGCCATATTACAGAGCATATTATTGGCAGAGTGAACGCGGCAGTCGCGTTGAGACCAATTGATTCAGTTGCAGGAAATATCTATTCGCAATCATTTCTATTGACAGCAGAGGGTTTACATTTTCTCAATGTATTGAGAAATAGTAGTGTGTAGTAGTGTATTGAGAAAATGTATTGAACTTATCAATTGTAGGAATGAAATCTGTTTCCATTAAGGTATGATATATTATCAATATCAATTAAAACAGTTATTATTAAAGCAGCTTTTATATCATTATATGGTCCGCCCCGGCATCGCACGGGTATTTAACAAAAAAGATTTTTTCATGCAGAACCCTTATTTTTTGCGTTCGGGGTAATCTCTAGGAAATTAAATAATACCCCAAAAATTATTGATTTCGTGGAGTAGTCAGCTCATTCGCGTACTGAGGGAGGGCCGCGGGTTCAAGTCCCGCTGAAATCGGAAATTTTTGAGATGTTATTTAACTGTATTTATACTAACATCTTTATATCTAAGCCATTACCAGAAGGCAGAGTGCCACATGGCAGTGTTACTTCGTTGACAGGAATAAGAGCTATTTTACTATAAAAACTATCGTAGTTGACGAATTCATTATGAATATAAGCGGTTTAACTGTGAGTGAGCACATTGTAGCAATACGGGTGCGACGTGAAACGCACTCACCCTGATAAAGTCCCTCGTTAAGGGATGAAACGTTGGCGTTCTTCCAACGAAATAGGTTCGTAGTTAACCCGCTTACATTCTTATGGAATAAAAGCAAGCATTCCGATTACAAAGAAGTACGTCAATTAACTGTGCTAGACATTCCACATAGCATCATTTAACCTAACTAAGCAGAGCTTGTATTATGGGTACTAGATAAACTCACTTTATTGTACACTAGCTTTTGCCCACGGCTTCGCTCGCGTTAGTTAGGGGATGCCTACGTCATAGTAGCTTTATGCATATAAAGTCTCAGCCCGATCGGTTAAAAATTGACAATGTTTCATACAAACTTACATCCCCTATTTTACCCCCTTGGGGGTAGAATTAATCAAAATCCTTTCTTAGCGGATGCCTACGTCATTACATCTACTTGCATGCCAAATTTCAGCCCGATCCGTCCAGTGGTTTGGGCTGTGCGTTGATAGATCACTATGTCACTCAGTCACCTTTGAGTTATATACATTTAGATAAAGTACACTGAGATAAAAAATGTATGATATGATAATGCGGAACGGCTCTGCATTGATTTTATTTCTATTGCAGTTTATAAAATGAGCAGGTAGAGAAATTGTTTTGATATAATACTAAATCTAGTTGTTGTTGGTAAATAGTTAAATTTTTTTTAAACATTACAATAATAGCTTAAACTGCTTATGTAATTAAGTAAACACCAAAATCGTTTTAAGAACTAAATAATTTTTAATTTTATTTTTTATCTAAACCTTTTATATTACCGTTGGTACATAGCTGATGTTTTCCTAGTTAAATGAAAATCATATTTCTTTTGAAAAATAAACATTTTTAAACCTAATTAATTTAAATTATATCTCTTAAATTACCCCTTCATTAGTAGCGATACCTCATAGATGTTTAGGCACTAATTTGAACTACTTGTTAAATGTTTAGTTAATTTGATAGCGAGGTTGGTAATTAATTTTTGGCAACGTTGTTGGTTTTGGTAATAAATTATCCTCTATCTATCATGAAAGCTAAAATATTCATTAATTTCGGTGAAGGTAAATCAGAATTTTGATGTGGCCAAATAATGTTGAATCTGTTAGCAGTTACTATTACTGTTATCTAATATTTTAGTTCATGTTAATGTTCTTAATAAAATAAATAAAAAAGAAATTGGCGCAGACACAAAAACGGCTCTTTTCACCAACTAAATATACAGAAACACTTAATAAAATAAAAAATATTAAATAGGTACAACATAAATCCCTATTTTTTATTTCCGTCCATGTGGATAGAAAATATCCATGTCTGTTTAACCCGAAAACATTTTCCACGTTTGGTTAATAAGTAAATCTATATTTAACTTTGTAATAGCAAAGTCAGAGTTTACAAAAGAAGATATCAAGTGCAATGTAAATCGTGCGTCGAGGGTTTCGAACTTTTTTCTATTATGTAAACAAATACTAAAGTTACTAGTTTTCCAGACATTAGGGAGTATTTAGTTGTAGATTTTTCGACAATTTTCAATGTATTTGAATGAGTAAGAAACTTGTAAAAACTATTTTGTAATATCCAAATGCTTTGAAATCCTGCTCAATAAAGTAGCCCCCCCCCCCCCCACCTATACACACCTACAGAAATCAGTTTTTTACCCTTTTTCAAAAATTATTCTTTTTACAGACTTGTCTATATTTTTCCTGAAAATAATATATTCACATATTTAAACGCCTACATTTCAGATGTATCGCTCAGCGAAGAAAATAACAAAAGCAAAACGCGATATAGACAAAACACGACGTAAATAGACGATGCTGAAATGGATCCTTCTAGAATGTTCTAGGAATATCTTTAAGGGCCCGGCGACGGATGAATTTCACACAAACGTAGTACCATAATTATTTTTAAATTAAAAATATTATCAGGATATTTTGCTATAATTTTAATTTATAAAATACATATTAATTTAGGTTTCTGACACAAGCTTTTTTGAAAATACTTATCTACACCAAGACTAGCGGGAGCTTTGCACGGGTATTTAATAAAAATTTAATTTTCATGCGGATCCCTAACTTTTTTAAAACTATCTGTAGTCTATGTTCATAAGAGAAAATTTTGGATTGTACCTAATGGTGAAATAATTTTTCAAATTGGTGCAGTAGTTTCGGAGCCTATTTGATTCAAACCAATAAATAATTAAAACAAACAATCAAATCTTTCCTCTTATATGTAGTACAGATAAAGATATAGAAAACATGTCTTCTTTGTAAAATACGATTAGGTTTAATTTGATTATATTTTGTATTATAAAAAAAGGTGTGGTAGGAACCTAGATAAATACTATTTTAATACAAATAATAGCCATCATGATGAAAATATGCTCAAAATACTAATTATTTTGGTGATACTTTTGTATGGGAAAATCACCCGTCGCCGGAGTCTTTATGCCCTATTTTCATTAGCTATGGTAAGCTAAAGTAACCTTGAGTAGATATTACCTTGTTTTGCATTAATTATTGGATCCCCTTTCACCTGGAGACGTTAGAATCATCTTACTTACTTGTACTTGGAGTTTCTTTGAATTGCTTATCTTGGGGATAATATAATTCTTAAACGTTACATCTTTGATCTTGATAATGGCAGAAGGTCAGTGCTTTTTTGGACGACCTCTGTGGCGCGGTGGGCGATGGTCCGCCTGCGACGCAGGAGGTTGCGGGTTCGATCCCATACACAAGTACGATCTGCAAATATTTGTTCAGGGTGTTCTAGTCGTTTTTTATGCATAGTAAAAAAATCTATATTAATAACGAAGATTAACGATAAAGTTATTGCTTTGTGTTACGAATATTGTATTGTATTGCATTGCATTGCATTGCATTGCATTGCATTGCATTGCTTTGTACTGTATTGTACTTACCCCAACATGCACCCCATCCACAAACAACTGCGGTACCAGGATATCCTCACTCTTCATGCGATCCCTGATCTCATCCTGGTACTCGGTGCTCATGAAGACATCCCTCTCATCGTACTTCACTAGGAGGTTCCTCAGGATCTTCTTGACCAGCACACACCGTTGGTACGTGCTTCTGACTATTCCCATGGTGGTTGTGTAGAGGACTACCTTTCCGGCGTCTTTTTCTCGGTAGCTCTGGAAGGGAAATATTTTTAATGTAGTTTTTTGAAAACACGTTGCTTTCTAGGCCTATGTATGTCTAGCTGTGGACGGGATAAGGCTGTAATTGATGATAGTTTTTTAGATTATATTTATTGTTTAGATGCTAGCACAAGCTCGTTCAAGTAGGTAAAGTGACTCATGCGGTGAAATATAGTTTAGTATATATAATAATTAAATAACTGTTTGTTTCCCAAATAAGATAAAATAAAAATAACTTTACATTTGAATTGATTAAATATCGCCACTGAATTAATTAAATAGTGAAATTGAAATAACTAAATAAAAATAACATGAAATGATTTAAATAATTTTCTTACTGGTAGCGACATCTAGTGAAACATTTAAACAACCTCTATTACTAACTATGCAAAGGCGCAAAGGGCTCTGATACTGTTGAGAAAGGATAGAGATAGTTCTCGCCGTGGTCAGTAGATGGCGCGGAATGTCAAAATAACTTAGAGTTTTTTTATCTTATCACCTTATCAGATAAGGGTAGGGTAGCATATACGGTAGAACTTAAATAAATACTATTCTAATACAATTCATAGTAAACCATGCTTAAAATATTCTCAAATTACAATGTTTGTAAATCCATCAACCGCCGGAGCCTTAGGTAAGGTATTAAATAATAATTAAAAAAAAAATACGCCATCATTTGAGCAACAAGCGCGGCTTGTTGCTCAAAGAGACGACAACACACGACGGCCCTCTTTATACCCATCGCTGAAGCTATTTAGTAAACGTGTTAACCACGATTCCTTTCTCGCCAAGGTATTAAAAAGCTACTCGTATGTAACAAAATGACCTAAAAACTGTCCACAGACCTCCGACCACAAATTCACATGTTTATGCCATCTCTATTCATGCAACGCAAACGTATGTACTGTCCGGTAGAAAAGTGTTTATTGAACTGCTAACAGGCTGTGGAAAAACACAACCCTTTTGTTAAAACGGTGGCATAAACGGCATATACCTCTCTTTTTATTGTTTTTAGAAGGGGATGTTGTAAAAGAAAATTAATAAATAACTATTGTTCCTTTATGTCCAGTTCATCCCATGTTTGCCTGGAAGAGATCGCTCATAGCAATAAGGCCGCCCTTTATACTTCTTTTACTTTAATCATGTCTGTTTGTAATAATTTCTTTCTTTGTGTACAATAATGTATTTTCTATTCTATTCTATAAGATATAAAGAAATAATGTTGGACAATCCACACAGCATTATTTAGCACCAAGCTAAGCAGAGCTGGTGTTATGGGTACTAGATGACTGATATACATAATACAATAGATTAAATGGACAATTTTTTATTATACATTGAAAATAGAAAACGACCAGAACACACTGAAGAAATCTCTGAAGATAATAATAATCAAAGATACAGGGTTTATTTTTGAAACTCTGTATAGTAAAACGGAAGTTAGGACTCAGATAGTATTTTTTAAATACCTAAGTACCGACGTCAACATCATCAACATCACCAGCCTATAATAGTCCACTGCTGGACATAGGCCTCCCCTAATGAGCGCCATAGATGGCATCATTATGTGGGGGTTATTGCCCATAATCCCCACGCTGGGCATGCGGGTTGGGGATCGCAGTTCGGTGTAGTTGTTCTGCAGAAGGCGCTGCTGCCCGCCCCCCGGAATGTTTCCCTTAGTCGCCTCTTACGACATCCACGGGAAGAGTTGGGGTGGTGAAATTCTATACCGGCACCACACGGCAAACGGCAGTACCGACGTGATTTAACCTAAATAAAGTATGTTGCAAAACAAAAAAAATATCTTTAACAATAAATATAAACTAGAGGTCAAATACTTTTATTGGATTAATTGAGTTCCTCGTAAAACGACAAATTAATTAATGAAATCGTTAGCTAATCGTACAAATATGCACGAACTAGCAAACTGAGTACCAAGATACTTTGATCTAGTAGCCCATCAATATTGTTGTACCTCGTTAAATCTTTTCTTAGCCGTATATCGGATAAAATTGCTACGCCGAATTTCTTAGTCCCATCTGCCAATAAGTTACAAAAAGAAAATAAAAACCGATTCGATACTTAGAATAAAATAGGAACACAGATGCGTATTTTTTTTTTTCTCACTACGCACTATTCGATTTGACAATAAAGTAAAGTAGGTACCTTCTTTCAGTGGTCGAACTTTTTGAAATATGAACGTTGTGTGTAAAGGCGCCTAGTTTATTTACTAATAATTACATTATTTCACTTACATACATCAAAAAGGGAGGTAAAGAGAGTACCCTAAGTTTTCACACTCTTGTGCACCATAAATCCTGCACATTTATCTTGCTTAAATAGACAAAATCAATCTAGACTGACAATTCCATACAAACTTGCATTCCTCCGAACAATCTTGAAATTCTGTCTAATTCCAGATGGCGCTGATCAATAACCCGTAAATCATTAAATTCTATGATTAAACCATTGGACTTATTGGTCCATGCTTAAACTAACACTTTCATGGCCCTCGAACAGTCTATCTCGAACGCACCGTCAAGCGGCGCTGTGCGGCAGCGGGGAGGCTGGGCTGTGAAGCGTTAATGACTTACTGTACACAACTGTACGCCAAGAATCCTCTCGACGCAACATTGTTTGCGTTATGCAATCGTAAGCAAAAGTTGACGTTGACATGAACTCAGAATTGAGGGATTGGTCAATATTATTGCGGTGAAAGCTTGTACGGTTAATTTGGCAATAATTTAACTGATAAAAATACCTGTCTTTAACGATGTAGGCCTTCCTTTTTAGCCTGACATAAGAACCTAAAGCATTTCAATTACATAACGTGTCGGTCAGGTATCGTTAACACTTTTGATACCTACGACATGTGCCGGAAAACATGAGCTCGGGTACCCCTGTTTTTCGGGCTGTTCTGATGCTGGGCAGAAGATGTCATAAGTTCGTACGTATTAAAAAAAAAAAAATTTTACTAACTAAAACTTTTTAGTACTATGTAGGAAAAAAGGTTTTATTAGTAGTGATGATCTGCGAAAGACTGCAGGCAGATGCTGGATGCGAGGAGCTGAAGGTAGGGCGCTATAGCCTGGCCTATCTTCAGCCGTGGACTGGGCTGATGATGATGGTAATAAAAGATAGTGCCTAACTACGTACAGATTTAACGTTTTAAAATACGGCACTGATCACCACACACGGTCTGATTCGAATAATATTATCTTAAGTCGTGTATTCATACACTGCATTCAGTTTTCTTCTATAAATACATTTTATTATTGCTGAACCCTGTAATAAATATATTTTATATCTTCTTCCTATCCTGCTTTGTAATTTTTTCGGAAATTAGATTTTTTATATCGCAATACCAAACCGCCTTTGAAATCGAAACAGGCATTTCTTTACGCCACATAGCTCGTCACGTCTATAGCCTGTCACAATATCTCACAGAATTGTGGTTACTCATCCATTTGAGCTGAAGCAATGACAAGTAGGTGTTGCTACACCCATTCATAGACAACCCAGCTAGATGAGATTTCAAGAATTATTGCAAAAGTTCTCACGCATGGTTTCGGCAAATAAACATTCTTAAATATTTGTTAACGAGGTAAATATTTGAGACTGTGACACACCTATGACGTAACAATAAGCATTTTCAGAGAGATTTGTTATTTATAAAATGATGTATTTGATTTATAACAAATCTCAAATACAATAGATCTTTATAAAAGATCTATACTATTGAATGCCTAGATTTATTGTCTATTGATTAGAATAGATCCTTTTTAAAGATCTATTGATTTCAATAGACAAATAGAATTCATAATAAATATAGGCTATTCAATTTTCAGAGATACCTACTAAGATAGAAAATGTTTCACTTCTTATTTTTATCCGATTAGCGGAGGAGGGTTATGAAGTTGGCTATGTATTTATGTAGCCCATTTACTTCTTACTACGTAGCGTACAAACATATACCTAGTCCGATTATACCAAATTAAATGATTATGCCCATTGGCATAATCATCATAATCAATTTGAATGGCCTTTAGCCATTGCTAAAGGCCATTCAAAAATGGTCAACATGTCAGACAAAAATGGTTGTGGAGCAAAATAGCGGGGTTTAAGCAATGGTTGAAAATCTTAGTGTTAGTAAATATGTTCGTGTCGGGTATCGATGCACAGGCCTCGGTTTGTACTTCGAAATGTTTCTCAAAAATAAATAATAACTCTTCTCAAGCAAAAGCAAATATGTGAAAATTAAGGTATTTTTTTCTATCTATGTAAATGAAAAGCAAGCATGCCGGAGTCAAAACAGTCTAGCGAGAGGTCCGCGCGCTCTCTCTGTTATCTGATCTCAATGTAAAATGTATCTAAATATTACGAGTTATACCCCATATTTGAATGCATATTTTCGTGCTGTGCGCCAGCGCAGCGGTCCAAATCTGCGATAATCTTAATTATTTATGTATTTTATTTATTTATTTCTGACGAATGCGTTATCTGGCACTTAATGTGCAATATATTAAAACGTCATCGAAATAAAAACAAATTTCCTGAGTCAGGCCTTTCAAAATCCATTCAGAGCATTTTGACTCAATTACTGTTTGAAAGGTGCAATTATTTACTTGATTTGAATGTCAAGATTAAATTGAAATGTTTTTAAACACCATTGGCCTTGACAGTACCTTGAATTAGTTGAATAGGCAATTATATCAAAATGCGTGTTAAGATAATTTTTATACTCTATTTTACGATAGAACATTCAATGACACTATTGCGTGGTCGCAGCGTAAGAATTCACCCCTACAACTCAGTGCGTGGATGTCATTAGTCGACTAGGGTCGAGCATTCCTGCGTTTTATTTTTAACACCTTCACTGCCTCAGCAATCATGCCAAGCGTGGTTATGGCAAAAATCAGCCTTGTTTAAGGGAAAATCCAACTGTGGAAAAGTATATATCAGTAAAAGTTTGCGAGTCCTTATAGAGAGACTAGCGACCCGTCCAGGCTTCGCACGGGTTCGATGCTAAGGTACAAAATATTCTACAGAATGTCTTTTTAAATAAAAAGTTTAAAGTTTTTTTGTCATTATAATACAAACCTTTTTTTTAGAGGTAACTCTTAAAAGAGCGACGTACGATTGGCCATATGAAAAACACGCAACGGTCTAATCTAGGCTTGCAAAGTAAGGTATTTTTATATATTATTTAGAAAAAATTGTTGCGCTGAGGGAACGTTTTGTCTTTAAAATTAATTCACTATACCATTAAACAATTTATAATATATAATTTTATTAAACAATTTATAATATATATTTTTTTTAATTTATCGTAACGTTCTTCTTGGTAAAAATGAAAGTAATAGTTTTTTTACTGAAATGAAATTAATTCAAATCGGATTTTTTCAAAGAACTATTAACTATTTTCAAAAAAGTTTTGGCAGGAACCATCGTAAATACTATTCTACTACAAATAATAGCAAATCATGGTGAAAATACTCAAAAAACAAATCATTTTGGTACTACGTTCGTATGGGAAATTCGTCCGTAGCCTTAAGAACGCCGCCTTTTCTGAAGGCGGTTGAAACAAGAATAGTCAGTACTATAATCTATTTCCTAATAAATATAGATTAGACATTTGTGTTATGACCTTTAAGGTTATAACAGAATGTAGGTGTGGTATCAATATCATAAATAAATGATTAGGTATCATTTAATGGCTTCTAATACATTTTTAATGCAACCTTGACGCAAAAGGTATAAAAGCAAACCTTATTTTATAAAACCTTTTATCTTTGTTTCATATAAAGATGAAATGTTGCTAAGCTAATGCTGTTTCAAAATTTATACTGTTTTGATGTGTTGCTAATTTATATAGCTTAAAACTCATTTAAGTAATTGAATCAGAAAAACCAACTCTGATGTGTTATGTACATCAGAGTTGGTTTTTCTGAATCAACAGAAAATGTGTTCAACATAGAATAAAATAAAAAATCTGTATTCGTGTAACAAAAATTAAATTTTAAATCTTACGCATAGTATCTAAATTAAAACACTGGCGCTCCGCCCAGGCTTCAAACCGGTTCACATAAATTAAAGTTTTCATGCGGATCCCTAACTTGTTTGAAAATATTATATAGCCCATGTTCAACAGGGAAAAATGTAGGATTCTAATGGTGAAAAGTTTTTTCAAATCGGTCTAGTAGTTTTGGAGCCTAACCAATTCAAACAAACGAACAATCAAATATTTTTTATAATATTAGTATAGATATAGAAAAGCAACACAAAAAGGAAATATTTCACCAGCTCAGCTCATCGGCATATCAGAGATATACGGATCAATTTCTGTATAAATTAAATAAACGACATAGCAACTTAGCCTTGCTTTATCATCAAAATAGAGTTATGAAAATTTAAATATTTGTTGAATAGTAATATTTGTTAAGTTTTTTTCTGGGTAAAAAATAAAATAAGATAATAATGCTTTATTCTGAAAAACGTATAACTAAAACAATATAAAACCAAAATGTTGAAGAATTGGCGGCCTTACCCGCTTAAAGCAATTTATTCTAGGCAACCAAAGCCCCAATAAAAAAAAGTAATATTATATTATATTAGAGAGAGTGATTCAAGAGGAAGGTTTTTGATAAACCTTTAGAAAAAAAACCCGGGTATTAAATGTCCTTGGCAAAGATCTTTAAAGCTAACTGTTCACTATTCCCCCGTCTATCTCATAAAGCTAACTGTACACTATTCCCTGGCTATCATACCATTAAGATCCAGCTAAGTGACCTTGCGAGGCTAACCAGTAGGTTCCGAGTTCTAGCAATTCATAGGCCGGTTCTGCCATAGATGAGGTTAATAGTGTAGAAGTAGTTAGGAAGTAGTAGAAGTAGTTATAGAAGTAGTTAGGGCTTCTGGATATGTAGGCTATATTTTGTACACTATACGGAGTAAGTTTGGGGTTAGATTGTATTGTAATTAGTGGCCTGAGATATATAGGTAGCTTCAGGTTATATACTTTATATACCACGGTGTCTGGCAGAGATCGCTCTTGGCGGTCTTATTGTGTGTAATTGTTATTTTAACTTTTAATAAATAAATAAATAATAAATAATGCCGGATAATCCACACAGATAATCCACATAATACAATATTAATACATATACATACATATAATATACTTTGAATATGACCAGATCACTCTGAACAAATATCTGCAGATCGTATAAATATTTGTCCCGAGGCGGGAATCGAACCCATACTGAATGAACTGCAATAATTTTAATCTATGGTGCTGCAATAATCAAGACATTTTTGTTTATTTTCTTCTCACAAAAGTTGATATTAAATCAAAATAAAAAATAACAAAATATATACCTATTAGGTACTACTCAATTGGTTTTTAAGACTATTCTTGCAAAAACAACAACGAAGGCAATGAAGTAGTTATTTCAACAGAAGCACAACAAACATGCGTGTGAGTGTATCACGCACGTGGGAAGGACACAGGCAATTCTCTACTTGTGGAAATAATCATAATTCTAAGCTTCATTAGGCGCATTCGTGATTTTGAAGACCTTTGTCAGAAGCGAGTGGAGTTATGAGATTCCCATAACGTGAATTACCTCTATTGATTGGGTTTTACGCAAAAATTAGTTAAATAAATTTATATGAGATTTTTTTTGTTTCTACCCGAGGACTCAGGGGATGCTAGATAATTTATGGGATTTTACTGTAACATTTGCATACTAATCTTGGTAGAACATAATTGAAACTAAAAATATACCTATGTTTGACAGGTTTCAAATACTTTATTTTTTTAGGCTTACAAAATAAGCACTTTTCAAATTTCCTATAATAAATTATTATACAATAAGAAATAAGTATTGATTTTCTCTTCACTTATCTTTTTTGACCACTGGAGGTGTGGAAGAAGTGGCAAAGAAACTAATAGGTGCATAGGCTATCAAACCACAACTAACGTTTCCAAAACTTCACGGCAATAGTGAGTGTGGCTAATTTCTTGTCTATGGCCCTAGAGTTTTTGTTTTTATGCAACAGTGATGTCCAACGAGAATCAATTTAAATCGACTAAACGCTAGTGTCATTTTTCAATAACTACAACTGTAGTAAGAAACTAGAGTAGGTGCATAGGCTATCAAACCACAACTAACGTTTCCAAAACTTCACGGCAATAGTGTGGCTAATTTCTTGTCTATGACCCTAGAGTTTTTGTTTTTTTGCAACAGTGATGTCCAACGAGAATCAATTTAAATCGACTAAACGCTAGTATCATTTTTCAACAACTAGTAACCGAATCAGCTGGCGGCGCGGAACCGAGCCCACATCGCTTTGGCACGTGCGCGTCGGGTATCAAAGTACAGCCCGCATCGCCTTAGCGGTTAGTAAAGGAACAAGCAATATTACCGAATCCAACTAACGTTTCCAAAACTTCACGGCAATAGTGAGTGTGGCTAATTTCTTGTCTATGGCCCTAGAGTTTTTGTTTTTATGCAACAGTGATGTCCAACGAGAATCAATTTAAATCGACTAAACGCTAGTTTATATTATTATTTATGACAAAATTTATGACGTTAAAAACCTATTAACTACTATTAGAAACATTTTCGACTTCTATGCGGACGGAGTCGCAGGCAAAAGCTCAACTCAATTTTTTCTTGTATTATGTAGTCGGAAACAAATTAAATGTCTACATAAGTCTTGTCTATGCTTGAAGTTATAAACCTAGCGGGTATAATGAACTTCCTACTGTTTTTATAAGGTATAAAGAATGTTCTCGAAAACATTAATGCAATAAATATAATAGTTAATTGATAAATCGAGCTGATATGTCACGATTTACTCATGCATAACGTGCTATATTGATTTGTAGCGTTTCTACTGACTAGATGATATCCGTATTGCTTGCTTACAAAAAATCGATAGAACAGGCACATAGGTACTCCGAAAACTTATATTTTAATGTTCCAACTTATAATTTCGTGTTTCGTTTCGGCCAGTTGGCTTATTAATAAATATAAAATAATGCTGTAATATGCAATAATGTGGGTACTGGATGAATAATATACTTGATATAATGTACACACAAAAACGACTAGCACACCGGGAAAAATATCTGTAGATCGTACAAACTTTTAGCACGAGTAGCATTTGTGTACTTATAATATATAAAAATAGTGTCTAATTAAAAAAGTTGAGTTATGCAGACAAAGATACAATGTAGGCATTAAAAAAGATATAGTAGGTATAGATACCTAACTATTATTTATCCGATACAAAAAATTCATTGATATTTTGGCTTATTCGTCAACTCGCTCGAATGATTCACGCGAGTTGGCACCTTCTGATTTTACCTACTTTTTCTGTCGTCAACTCGCTCGATTCTTAAATCAGAGGTATTTACGTACAGTCAACTACAAAAATTTCGATCGGTACTTTAAATTCGTAAGACGCGATAGGATTGAAGTTTAGAATAAAAAACAATTCATACATAATGTATAATATAAACCAAGATGTATTGAAACCGTTTGAATATCTCAAAGTTTTATCAAGAAATAATTAATCACTATACCATATTTTTTTTTGACAGATCTTTCTTTGAGAAAACTTTTCGCACCGACTCATCATTTTGTCATTTCAATAAATCAAATCAATTCCCCTATCACATACCGTTTGAACATCTTTTGTCTCCAATCAAAATCTATTTAAACTCGGCTTAAAAAATATCTTCCACAGGTCCATCACCTTATATCTCATCAATTATATCTCCAAACTCCTCTCTCATCTTTCTTTATCTATTTGTCTCTTTCGTATAAATATTTTGGCCATGATTGATTGCGTTTTTTGCAAGACCGTTATGTTTGAGGTTAGATACCGTACGTTCGCGATTATGAGTGGGGTCTCGGTTATTGATCTGTTACCAATGAGGCGGTAAATCTTGAAGTTATCTAAAATTTGCAAACTTTGAACCAATGGATTTAGTAACAACACTCGCCAGCAAAACTAAGCATAAACTTTTAAATGGCAAGAACTTTTTACGTACACATGATATATTTACGAAATAAAAAGGAGCAAACAAATTGAACACGCCTGGTATGAGCTAGGCTATTCAGAAGCCGCCAGGGCACTAAACTGATAGAATAAAAATATTCCTTAAAACAGGCTATGAAACCCCGGGTTCCGGGAAAGCTGTATCAGACGAGGCAAAACCAGTTACTAAAAATTAAATGATAAATGGTTATAAAATTTTTGTATCCTTAGCTAAGAATTGCTATTTATGGTTAAAGTTATAAATGTACTATTGTACAGTTTACTATAACTTTAAGGAAAGCTGATAAAATTTGCTATTATACGTTTTTTATTTGCATCTCTGACGTCTATAGTTGAGAAAAAATTAAATTGTGAGATACTAAGTTTTGCAGGCCAGTGTACATGTTCATAAACCCCTTGTTCATAATGATGTTATCTTAAAACGGTTGTTAGGTAGTGTTATCTACTCTGACTTATGCCAATAGAAGAAGACAGACTAAGAAATAGCAGTATAGTTAGCTATAAGTTATAGCAAGCTATTATGATAGCTATAGATAATTATGAGCTATTTCATATATAAATCAGTAAATCAATAATCCATTTCCCATCAGCATTGTCGTGTATCATACGACCCCGTACCACGAAATCTTAAAAAAAATAGTACTTATATACAAGGGCATGAGTTCCTATTTTTTTAAGATTTCGTTACTATATTTACTAAAGGTATTTTGTGGATAAAACCTTTATTAACAAAAAATAACAACTAAATAACCAAATTAGAACTAGTATTTACAATTGAAACAACTGAGCTAACTGCAGACTGTTGCAAAGAAACTATAGCTAGCTCAACTGATCCAGGTATTTTTAACATACCATCAATGTTAAGTCATCATCAGCCCACTGCAACCCATCGCTGTGTATAGGCGTCTATTACACACCACATACCACCAGCAGTATATTTATAATCGCCTGTCATTAATATCAATAAAATAAATAAATAAATAAATAATGCTGGACAATCCACACAGCATCATCCAGCCCCAAGCTAAGCAGAGCTCGTGTTATGGGTACTAGATGACTGATATACATAATACAATATTATTAAATAGATATATATCTTTTTATTATACATAGAAAACGACCAGAAACCCTGAACAAATATCTGCAGATCGTACAAATATTTGTCCCGAGGCGGGAATCGAATCTGCAACATCCTGCGTCGCAGGCGGACCTTCGCCCACCGCGCCACAGAGGTCGTCATCAATTACGTCAGTGAGTCAGTTTTAACAGAGATAGCAGGTAACATAACAGCAATAGAATGCGACCAGGCTTTGTACAATAATTATAATCTAGTGTAATAAATAACATCAAAGTTATCTATATCTATACCTACTAATATTATAAAGAGGAAAGATTTGATTGTTTGTTTGAATTGAATTGGTTCCGAAACTACTGGACCTATTTGAAAAATGATTTCACTATTAGAACCCTAAATTTTTCTTGATGATCATAGGCTATTGAAATATTTAAAAAAAGTTAGGGTTCCGTATGAAAAATTCATTTTGTTAAAGAATCGAAAATCGAACTCGAAGCCAGGGCGGACCGCTAGTAAAATAAGAACAATTAGTAAACATGATTGTTGAGCATTTATAACAATAACAATTCCGATAATGTTAAATGTGATTTACAGGGTCATTATATTAGATTAAGTGGTTCAAAGTTATTAATGTAGTGTTTAATCTAACTACTGCAAATGGGATTGGTCAAATATTACTTAGAACATTGAACAGACGATTTTGCACCTGCTGTTCTGATAAAAGTTTTTTAGTTATATAAATCCTGTTGGGGTTTTTTCCTCATTGAGGGCACTCCAGTATAGTTAAGTTCGTAGGTAACATAGCAACACCAAACCACTATTTTATAGTATTTAGATTTATTTATCAATTAGGTAATCTAAGCCGCACATAATGTTTAGGTACATAAAGAGACACACCGGCGCGTTGCAAAGGTTTCGTTACAATTTTCTTTACTAATAAAGAAATCAGACGTTAGTGATATGAATTTTCACGTCGGTAAAATACTTAAATACAGACGAACATAACACCTCCCCATTTTGTAAATCAGTAAAAAAATTACAAATCCATCGTCTATCCTGTACAAGTTTGCCTGGAAGAAAGCTTATCGCTCTTAGCGAGGGCCGCCCATAGTGGAACAGTTTCTGTTTTTTGTTCTATTATTTTTTGAGCAAATTAAAGTTTTTTTTATTGTATTAATAACCCTGCAAACGCTTTGATAAAACAAACTAGCCAGCCGTTTGTTTCGAATAATTGACGGCATGGCAAAAAAATTGACGAAAGAAAGATATACTAACCTCATGTAACCTCATTACGTTGAGTCTTAGAATACATTTGAAAATAGAAAAAAGATTGAACCTCCTTCGATTTTCTGACTGTATTAAATATAGTACCCAATCTGTCAACGTCACTTTCCCCGACATGTTTTTCCACGCAAAGTTCTTGATCATGTATTTAACTTGAGATACTACAATCAGACCCCTATCACACGAATTAGCATAGTCATATCGTATATCAAGATTGTCCAGCCATGCATGGATTGAAAGCTTAGATAAACGGCCACCGTATTAAAGCGGTTTTAGTTTTTTGAAGCCGCAAGTAATGTAGCATAAAAATACTAATAAAATTATAGTAATAGCATAAAAATACTTGTACTACTAACACATTTTCGAGCATAGTTATCTGTGATAATTTTATATATTTACTTTATAGCGAGTCGACTCAGAATGGAACACCTTAAGTCAAAAATTAAAATAGTTTTCGCTATTCTCATACTCTTAGTGGTAAAATGTCATGCTACATTACCCAACTTAAGTATAAACTAGCAACAACATGATTTCGTTGTCCATTCTTACAATAAAATCACTGGTAACTAAAAGATGCTACCGCCATTGCAAAGCACTATACTTATTAATCCATTATTAGATGAAAATTTGCTCTGCTATCAATCTATGCGCTTTTAGACAGCATAACATAAGTGGTACTCAAGCATTGGACGATGACCGAGTATTCTTTCGGAACTCGTTACAAACTACGAACGTTAAATGACGGTAGCCGAATCTCAAGAATCCAGAACAGAACCATGATATCACGCGTTCCATCACGCTACTTGTAGCTACATATGACGAGAAAATTTAATGATTGCAAGTATTTCATCGGTTTAGTGATATTCATATTGCTAATCAATTGGAATTTGCTGGTTTAATCATTGTAAACGTTATGTCTACGCAATGCTATCGAAATAAATCGTAAGGGGGTATACCATTTTTATGGTATACCCCCTATATGGTATGCTTGGCCAGATGTCGCTACATTCCACACCGACAAATGTAAGAAACTGAATGTTGTGCTTAGCTACATATATGTATTTAAATAATTATTGACAAGTATCTAAATCACATGAAACTTAGATTTAGATAGGCAAAACAAACATTGTATTAGACACATAAGTTATAATAATATAATGAATGTACTAGTGGTTTCTTTTTCACTTCTTCCACTAATGGACAAAATATTGAAGTGAAGAGAAATCAATAACAACTTATTTCTTAGCATATAACAAAAATGTTATAATAATTAAATGTAAGAAATTTGACTTGTCTAAGTGCTTATTTTGTAAGCCTAAAGAAATAAAGTTATTGAATCTGAATCTGAATCTGTATGCTGAATATTCAAAGCATCATTTACTGGTACTAGATGACTGATATACTTCAAAACAAATAAAAATTTTCTACCCAATAGGTATTTTGCTCCGTTCGACCCAAAAACAAAAAAAAATTTGTGCCCCTCTACCCGCACGTACTTATTCCAAATTTCTATTGTTTAAATTCAGTTAAATGACACAGTGAAACAACGAAGTATGTCACCAGACAAAAAAGGTAGACTTATTATAAAAAAAAATTATTAATAATATCTTTATCTATATAATAGTGTTCATTCATTTTTTAACATCTACGGAAATATCAACTAATCTTACCTGATCGTCTGATTGGCTGGGGAATAGTAATGAACTATGCGAGGCACGCGGCTTGCCTTGAGCCCACAGACGCCCACGGGCTAAGAAGAGCCATAACTCGTATCAAAGGACATGGATGAAGGTGTGAATGCTTTGGATGCGGTAATAATGATGGCAGTTTGTGTATAAAAACTACATAATATTATAAAGAGGTTACATTTGATTGTTTGTTTGGATTAGATCTAACATTATAAAAAGCATAGATTTGATTGTTTGTTTGGATGGTATTTTTCCGGCTCCGAAACTATTGGATCAAATTGAAAAAATATTTCCATATTAGATTCCTACGTTTTCCCTGATGAACATAGGCTAGAATATTTGCAAAAAAGTAAGCGATCTGTTGAAAACTTCTATAATATAAACTAACATTTATGTGTGTTTAAAAACATATAACTTTTTAATTGTTTTTAAATATTCGTGCGAAGCCGGGGCAGTGCGATAGCTTTTTAATGTTTTTTTAAACAAAACTCTTTGGAATGCCAAGTTTTATCTCACCTATGAAATAATAACACAACTGCTGCCTTATCAACACTCATCGTACGAATACAACCCTACCTATCAATAAAACCTGCATTATAACGGTACAAACCACATCCACTCTATTTTACTCTGCTGGTTCGAAACAGGTGGTAGAATAGTGATCTAGTTCAATGGCAAAGCAGGTACCTGCAGTAATAGTGGTCTATCTGTATCTAAGGATATTGTGATCTTATGTTCAATAACTGTGGTTACTGAGTGATATTGTATTGTGATTTAAATTGACCAAGTTGTGAGGAATTCTTTGACCCGTTTTAAATTTTCTTTGTCATCGATCTATGATGTGACGACTACTGTGGCGTGGTAAAGGTAAGTTTGCGAATCAGGAGGTTGCAGGTTCGATTCTTGCCTCGGGATCTAAGTATACAAATGTCTGAACGATCTTTGTTTTGGACATCTGATACAAAATATATGTTGATCGTACAAACATAGACATAGACGCTCAGATAATGTATATTATATGTACATAAAATATAGAATATGTATGACCGTCTCGTGGAAGCAAAATGTGACCCTAGAACTCGTTAGTATCTAGCGCAGCGCATCAGCATCAGCAGCCATACAGCGAGGCAATGCGCGCGTCTTGGAGACGTTTTCGACTAGTATTAATTGATATGGATTAGTTCAGGTAGGTACCTTTAGATTGTTTACAACCGCCTGCAATTAGCTCAATTGTTTCAATTGTAACAGTTCTAATTTGGTTCTGCTATTTCTAACAACTTACAAAAATAAGAATAAAAAATAAACTTAAAATCAATCAATAATTATACTGAAAAGCTTGTCAAGTGACGTGATTCAACGTTATGATGATTATTTTTAGGCAATTCATGTCTCTTAATATTTTCCTTAAAAATACTTATTTGTTCGTGAAAACTAACAGACGCTCTAAAATTTTCAATAAAGTATAAAAGCATCCAAATTAAGAAAAATAAACAACTTGAAGAAAGTTTGGAATGTCACCGAGAAAACCGCAGGCTCGACGTGAAAGTTCAGATAACTTGGGTGCGCCAAAAGTGGATACCCGCAAAGTAAACGATAAATTAGATAAAACCTTTGTTATTGGCGGAGAGATGCGATATACGACATCATTGCGGGATTCCAACGACACGGTCATGACTGTAAACTGGGATGGGATTTCGAAATTTTATAGCTAAGGAAATGAAATTTTTTAGTGACGTCGCTGTAGGATTTTTTTCATCTTCATTTTGTTTGTCCCTGTCGTTTCGTCAATATTTCGTATCGATTCCATTGATAACTCAATCATCAAAAACGGATTAGAAGTTTACGCGCTACTTTGTAACATGCGTAAAAAAGCAGAGATATTTTTAAATCAACATTTCTCATAGTTTTCAATGGATTCTTCACACTAGACGATGTTGTATGTAACGTCAGATCAAACACAAAAACAAGCATTTTTCCATAAATCTGTATCCAAAAATAAGGGAGGAATGGTAGATCTAAGTGAAACAAACCAAAACTGAATAAAGCAAGGGCAATGTCATAGGTTAATGATAGTCAGATACCAAACGGACTTGTTTGAAGGTAGAGTCTAAAAATTACTTCAATAGTTCTATGTATCATCATCATCAGCCTATAATAGTTCACTGCTGGACATAGGCTAGTTCTATAGTATAGTACAGTATAAATAAGATTTACATAAAGGTCGCATAGAAAAATCCTTCGAAATAAGTTGCGACAACATATTTCTTTACATGATAAAAGCCACGTCTGTGCTAATTTTACAATTATCCGGGTTACGAATGTTGAATTATCCCTACAAATGCGTTTCAACTCTTCCTTACTAAAATGATATTCGTATTTTGTATTACTTTATTAATCATAAACTTATTATATTCTAATTTGTATGACACTTTAAACCATTTAAAGTTTGTTTACTCTCGATCGTTGTACAATATGTAGGTAGGTACATAACAATAACATAGTACATATATAACAAAGTCACTTCCCGCTATCTGTCTGTCCCTATGTATGCTTAGATCTGTAAAACTACGCAACGGATTTTGATGCTGTTTTTATAATAGATACATTGATTCAAGACGAATGTTTATATGTATAATATGCATTAGTTTTGTATGTATGAAATTGTATCCGTCCGAAGCTGGGGCGGGTCGCAAGTTGAGCTTTAATTGCTATTGCCATATAAATGCATAATATCACCAGTTTAATATCAACATTTAGTGCATGTTTTACAAGTTACAAGTTTAACAGTTTGAAAAGTTTAATCGCTAATTATTTGTTCATTATTTATCCAAAATCGAATATTCTGAATGGGCTTATTCCCAGAGGTCCATGATCCAAGGTACAGAGGTATCTAGTATCATATAGACTACCGTGGCGCGGTGGACTAAGGTCCGACTGCGACGCAGGAGGTTGCGGGTTCGATTCCCGCTTAGGGACAAATATTTGTACGATCTGCAGATATGTGTCCAGGTTCTGGTCGTTTTCTATGTGTTATAAAAATATCTATCTATTTAATAATATTGTATTACGTATATCACAGTCATCTAGTACCCATAACACAAGCTCTGCTTAGCTTAGGGCTAGATGATGCTGTGTAGATTGTCCAGCATTATTTATTTATTATATTTCACCGGAATTCTCAAAATCGGTTTTATAAAACCATCAAAAATGTTTATATTGACTGAACTAGTCGGAAATTAGGTTGTCTTGTGGTAATATTTATTTATAAGAGACGTGATCGTATAGATTAGACCTAACGGCGCTCTATGGTTTCTCTATTTTCGTGGTCGAGTAGCACACATATTATGAATAATTTATTATGATTTTCACGCTTTTGATTTCGACTATGAAAGTTCTCGGAATAATTTGTATCATGTGGTTTGATTTCTCGAGCTATTAGCTCAAATTACTCACAATGTTTATCATTTAAGCATACTAGGAAACTGATTGATTACATACTTCAATTTACGAAAATTTAGTCACCTATATTGATGATTGCTTGCAACAAGTCTATGTCTAATTCGCGCTTCGTTCTCTGTTCTTAGCGATTAACATATTTTTTTTTCATAGTTACCTAGTTTCATGCATGTATGAAACTAGGTAACTATGAAGTCTTCTACTAGAGGTAGATGGCGTTAGTAAAATGTTTCTGTAATTAGCAATGCTGTTAGGTAAACAAGTTTCAATTGTAAATTCTCGTTCTTATTTGTTTCGGTTATTTGATTGTTTATATTAATTAAATTGTTTAAAGATTCTGAGAAAGACATTATTCATTTTATACAGAAAACACTCGAACCAAATATCTATCGTATAAAAATTTGTTCTAAGACAGGAATAAACCCTTTATTCGCATACGGATTTTCAGCCGCTGTATTCAGCCAAATATTTTGTCAGCATTATTATCTATTGTATGTGTTTTGTTCGTATTTTTGTTTGTTATCATTATTTTTGTGCCAGAAACTAAAGCGCTTTCAACCTGTTGACCCACTGCAAGGTATTTTCGAGAACCTTTGTTATTATCTCAACCAATTACCATAAACCACGAGTCACCTTTCGAAAACCCATTTCCCCACATTTAGATTATCCAATAAGGCTCGACCTTGCTTGATGGTCATTGACTTGACGACCTACTTCCATTTGTATATTTTCACGTTAAAATTTTATGACATGATGCCTTCTTACTTTACATTTAGATTGATTCAGAAGGGATTATTAAGTTGCATGTAGATAAATACAGAAATCCTACTCTCCGACCTCCGTAGTTTCGGCTAAGTTGCCTAAATTAATTTCTTCAACTTCAATAATGATGCAATGTATGGCGATACGATGTCATTATTGTCTATTCTACCCTAGAGAACAATCGCCCTGCTTGGCCTACAGCTATATCATCTCATGACGGCTCAATAACAAAAACAAATGACTGCACGAACATGACAGCAGACGAGCGATTCATCGAACCAATCAGGAATCGATTATTTCCGCGCGACAATGAAGCTGTGTTTTCCGTTCAACATGTTAATTTTTTAATGGCTTTACTTTCTCCGTATAGTTTCCGTAAGAAAGTGAGTGTGACAAGCTGAGTTCTGGACAAGGAAAACATATTTTCTGTAATTATTTTCTGTAGAAGAGAACAATGAGGCAATTTGAATAGTTATGTAGCATTTAGAAGTACCCATAACACGAGCTCGTCTTAACTTGTGGATGATGCTGTGTGGATTGTCCACACAGCATCATCCACAGTGTGTGTTGTTTCATTTGTTTGCATGTACTGCAGATGCCACCGGTATTCTTCTAGTACTTCTACTTTTACAAGCCTCTCCACATTGGCGATGAGAGTTTATGGCTAATTACAGACTAAATCAGTATTGGATAAACTACATAATTTCAGAATCGGGTACTTTTATTGAACAACTAGCAATGCTAGATGGCCGGCAAATGTCTGTATCCTAATTTAACAAGAAGGTAAGGTCCGTAAGGTCATATTGAATTTGACAAAATTAAATAAGTAATAAAATTTTAATTGTGATCACGTGGTCAGGTCAAAGACACATTTATGCTCGTAAGATGCTCGGATGAAATATAATATATTCTAATTGAAGTTATTGACTATTCTTTATTGATGTTTTCATTCACGTCCAGAATTTACCGAGGCAACTTCTGATTTTTTATTTTCTTTTAATATACAGTCGTGTAGAGAAAAAAATACGTTCGTATGAACTTGTGTTATTCAAAGCAATGCATGGTTCACGCTCTTAGTTCTACGAAAGACGGCGAGACAATCAATATTCAACTTTAATTATAGAGAAATTAGAACGAAATCACGATACATGACGGTGGGCGACAACCGTGTAGCAATGCGGCTGTATGCAAAGAGGTTTTTATTTAGTTTCAAATGAAAGTCAATTCTAAAAGTCAAGGCTGAGGCTGTTCCGCTTAGATGTATTCATAATTTGGACTCTAAAATCAGTTGACAGTGTCTGAAATAGAAAATCACATTTTTCAGGCCACTTTAATAAAAATAAAAAGATGTTGTTATATATAATAACAACACAACTATCTCACAGTTATATAGTTTGGAATAAAAATTCTTACTTAATCTTTTACATATGTCTACTAATATTAGTAGATGGTAAATAACTGACTGAATACATAAAATGATATATATTCTTTTCATAGAAAAAAAAAGAATAAATAAATAAAAATAACTTTTATTCTTATTTCCATGATCCCATTGAATTCCATGAACTCATTCCACGGCCTCTAAAAAGCCCAGGCCCGGAACACGGTGGGGCCAAAATATTTCAAGAAATCTAAATGAGGCAAATCAACAAATTATTTTTTTGTAAATTATGATCTTACTGATCATATATAATATTATGTCGTGTGGTGCCGGCGTAGAATTTCACCACCCCAACTCTTCCCGTGGGTGTCGTAAGAGGCGACTAAGGGAAACACAATGGGGCGTGGGCAGCAGCGCCGTCTGCAGAACAACTCCAACTTACTGCGATCCCCAATCCGCATGCCCAGCGTGGGGGTAATAGTCAATAACCCCCAAATGATCAATAACGCCATCTATGGCGCTCATTAGGGGAGGCCTAGAGATCCAGTACTATTATAGGCTGATGATGATCTTACTGAAATGTCTAAATCTTTCTCATCGAAGATAAAAAAGATTCTATTAACTCTTTCCCATAGAAGATAAAAGAGATAAGGATTTTGAAATGCAATAATTCGCAACTTTAAAACACTTGCATAATGAATCGCATGTGTCGTATATTCCGCATCGTAGAAACTGAGCTATAAATAAACGAGCTGCCATTATCGTTTCACGAGAGCATAAACTACATGTGCTTGCGTCGATTATAGATTTTTTCCTGTAGATTTTGCATAATTTAGTAAAAATTAAGTATTTTACATATTTTTCGATGAATTGGTTGTAGAGATACATAGAAATATTTTAATATGTTGATTTGTAGAATTTGAAAGAACTAATCAGAAATCTTGCGATAAACATATGTAAAACAGTCGCTAAGCGAGCTATGGAAAGAGCTATGGTCGAATTTTCTCTGAAGGATGGGATTCGTACCAAATACATCCCTCAAAGAGCCACAGTTATTGGCATAGCTTAAAGAATCAGCAAATTTAAGTGGACACTGCCACTGAATATGGCCAGGCCACTGGCTGACTATATTTCGCGAAGAGAAGAACCGCCGCTGGGGTAAGCGTGTTATTGAGTGGAGACCGCGACTCGATAAACGTAGTGTAGGACGCCTTCCAGCCAGATCGGATGACTAACATGGACTAACATGGGCTGATGATGATTTTATACCAAAATGAGTTCTTATGGGTAACAAGCGTACAAACTTTCGCATTCATGACAACGAAAGTGCAACATCTTCATAACATTTAATCTTTTCGTTGATTATCAACAAAGCTAAGCTTATAATTATTGATTCTTCCGCTTTTCTCAACCGGTTTCAATTAAATTAGTTTCCTACACGTAAGGTCCCACGTCGGCGGAAACGAGCGCTCTCATTGTACAAGAAACGTGAAAGTGTAGAAATTCTGTTTGATTGATGTGAAAAGTGTATCAATGTTTCGATCGATTCTCGATCAGTTTGAAATGGGAAAGTACGCGATCGAAATGCAAGCGAATTACACTAAAGGGTTGAAGGCAAGAATAGTGTTATTGGAATGTAAACTACACTGACTTGAAAATAAGTATCAAACTTTTAAAATTAATGCATTATGTATGTCAGTCATCTAGTATCCATAAGACAAGGTCTGCTTAGTTTGGGACTAGATAATGAATGATGACGAAGAATGTTGGTGACACATTATAACTAATTAAAGTACTAATTTGGTGACCGCAATGGAGTTGTTAATTATATACAGAAAAGTCTTAATGATGCTGTGTTGATTTTTCAGCATTTCAGTACAGGTGAATACAAGTTTTCCCTTCTTCTGGAAGGTACTCAATGGTATTAAATGACTTGCGATATAGAAAGGGTAGTTGAAGGAGTAAATTCTTACACAGACCTAGAAAATCTACTGCCTAGCCTTAGTCATATTAAAAGTTAAGTTTCAAGTTGGAGATTAGTTTACAATGTAATCACTCAACACCAGGTGGCCAGTCAGACAGTTTTGAAAAAAGAAAAACTTTAATTTTCGAAATAGTACAAAACGTTGAATATATTTTTAATTTGGTGCATGGATTTTTTGAGTTCCTAAAAAGTGATGATATAACTTTACCTTCTGACAAATACATACATATCATAATACCTATATTTCTATCTATGACATAGTTATATTTTGATGACAGTCTACAGTTTAATCAATTCATCATCATCATCATCATCACCAGCCTATAATAGTCCACTGCTGGACATAGGCCTCCCCTAATGAGCGCCATAGATAATCAATTGTTTCAATGAAAATACTACATCTAATTTGATTTTTTTTTATCGATTTATAGTTATATCCATGGATTTATGAAAAGTACGGATAGAATCCTGTCAAATCAAACTTGAATCTTAGCAATGGCGGATTGACATTGAGTGTCAGTGTATAGAGAGTTGCCAACAGAAGAAAAAATTACCCATAATTTTTATAAATATTCTTCCTAATAATTGTTCACTTATTAATATGAATATGTAAAATTATAATGAATCATTTTAGGTACTGCTTTAGCCACGGTAATCGTGATTATTAGACCTACTTTTTATAATTTTCAATTTACGCCAGCGCTTTATGGTGCTAACTGCAGTGAATTTTAATGTCCCAGAAGAACGGAACAGAACACTTTACTTTCCCGGGTTTAAATAGTAACTATGCTAATCGAAGAAATTTCAACAAAATCTGTTCAGGCCTCTGAGTGTGTGTGCAGAAGTAACAAAGATAAAAACATCCAAAGTCTCATTCCATGTCTAATTTTAGTTTGAATAAATTATTCTTTGTGCCTATTAACTGGCTGACAACATTTTCTGCCTACGGCTTCGCATACATTGATCCTATGGAAATGCCTAACCAATATAATATAAAAAAAAATATAATTATTTAAATGTACATTTGCAGCCATATCTTATTATGATTGTTACTGGGAAGATCAATGAAATGTTATGTGAAAAATATACATTATTCTCATATTCATTGTTTATTGATACATTCTAAATAAAAAATTATGTATTATATAATATAATTCCCGCATGCTTTGACATGAAAAATCTTCATGCACATTGCATGCTACACTTGATTTATTGGGCTTCAAATTATTTTAATTATGAGATTCTCTGATTATGCGAATTCAATTTAACTTCCAATTTTCGTCACCCGGAAATCTGAAAAAATATTGACTTTTAGTTATGCCCCACGGCTATCGTTAATCTCGTTATAACATCTGCGTAGCATGATCGTCACTTAAAGTATTATCCAAATGGGTTCAGCTATTTTGGAGGTTAGCTCAAATAAAAAACAAACATATTTCGAAATTCGTATTGTATAGATATTACAAACCGAAATTCAATATCCTAATTATATTTCGAATACTTAATACATATTATTTTATAGGTATAACCAGGATGATAAAGAAATGCCTATAAACCTGATTCATAATTTAAAGTCAATAAAATATTAGAATTAAAACATTTTTAATATCCTCCCACACTTACTGGAAAATTTACATGTTTACATGTTGGCAGCACTGGCGAGATTTTGTGCTTGTAGTTTGATTTATATGTTGATAATAATTTTGCGTCAAATCGATAAAATAAGTTTGTGATATAAGAAATTTATCTACGAAATGTGATCCGGTGTTTTTTATTGACAAACCCATTGTGACTTTTGCAACATCTGACCACACAAGACGGCGTTTTCCGTTTATTTTGGTTTGTTTACAATAGAGTTCATCAGTTGGTGTCTATAGCTGTAATGGCGATGGCCAGCATACTATTTGATTGATTGGCATGCTTGCTTGATTGGAGTGCTTCATTTTATTTTGTTCTGATACTCCTTCCGAACTTATTTATAGTTTCATGGTTATATCTAATTGTAATTTTCTTTGTGAATAAATTGATTTTTGATAACTGCTTTTTATTTTAAATAAAATACTTTCGTCGTTTTGTGTATTGGACGTTTATAAGATAACTAGCGGTCCGCCCCGGCTTCGCACGGGTATTATACAAAAATTTCAGAAATTAGCACTGGGGTTTTTGACATTGACTCGACACTCCATAACTGACACTGGCCATAGAGAAAAAGCAAGCATCGTGCGCTATATACCTACTCAACCTCTTTTTATATTATGACGCGCTATAATAGAAAAAGAGGTTGAATATACAGCGCACGGTTCCATTATTAAATTTTTGATGCGGATCCCTAACTTTTTTGAAAATATTATATAGCCTATGTTCATCACGGAAAATTTAGGATTCTAATGATGAAAGAATTTTTCAAATCGGTCCAGTAGTTTCGGAGCCTATTCAATTCAAACAAACAAACAATCAAATCTTTCCTCTTTATAATATTAGTATAGATAATAATTGATGACAATGAAATAAAGCAGTATTGTAAGCCAAAGTTAATTAACCACTTATTCTGTAACGGAATCTCGAACGAACAAAACCCATCGATCAAAGCAAAACTTCACATAAATCTTGGGGAAAAAAACATCGTACTCAGTGTAGTAGAAAATCTAGTTAGTTTCATTGACTCGATTGCAACTCTCCAAGCGATGATTGCAGTTAATAAATTGTTGCATAATGTTGAAGAAGCATTGAATCTGAACTGAGAATTGGAACCATAGATTCATCAAGGTAGAACAAGAGATTCAAAATATCGAGTTGCCATGTTCTTTACATAACTGATAACGATCTAAGAGATGCAGAATTTTTGTTGATAATGTTATTTTGATAAATGGTCATATGAATTGAGAAGCAAGAATGAAATGATAGCTCTCCAATTATGAATGGTACCTCCTATAATTATACCACGAAATACAATAAATGCTCATATTTTTGTATATGATCTTAGTTGAAATTCTGAATTTATTATGCTACCTGTTTCAGGACTGGTTTATCGAGCAACTAGGCCATAGGTAAGCCCTTTTTGCGTGACGAGTGGGGGCTGCTAGATTTAATATGCTATAAGATAATTGAATTATTTTCATCATCATCATCACCAGCCTATAATAGTCCACTGCTGGACATAGGCCTCCCCTAATGAGCGCCAAAGATGGCACTATCATTTGGGGGTAATGCCCACATGAATTATTTTAATATGAGTAAATCAATGAACTGAACAATGAACAATCTATCGCTAATGGTGTGTAAGTAGCTTGCCAGTTTCAATCTACGTTTGTGGGATGTATCCATATAGCGTGAATGGATTTATTTGACTGTGACCGTTTTTGTAGAATGTTTTACAAATCGGTGTTGCTTTTTAAAGAGGTTTTTCATTGTTTTCAGAGCAAGATTACGCATCTCCTTTACGAGCGGTTCGGAAGCCGATTAGTTTATAATTCTTGAATTAAATCGTATTGGACAACTCCCATAGTTTGTCACACCGAGTCGTTGCATTTTGTTCCTACACGACTTTGATGTTAGATATTTACAAAGGTTTATCAATTATCAATGAATGAATGTTTTTTCCGCTTTATTGAGCAACAACACCTGTTTTCCAGCTATTTAGCGAACAATGACAATCTTGGAAAACGCCATTGTTGCCATTAAGACTTCTGTGTATTCTGTGACCTCAGACCGCAACAACACACGTCCGTTCATAATTCTGAATGTAATTACAAGTTGCGATTGTTCACCTGTTCCTAGTCCCCATTCTTCTCAACCCATGAAGGTTCAATTTTCAATAACAAGCCAAGCAGAATGTTAATTTTAATAAAGCGGACAACGGGCATAACACTTTCGAAACTGACCTCTAAAATCACTGTGTGTAAGAATATAAAGACTAGCAGCGTTATTAAGTGTGACAATTACCTTGGTTGTAGACTGCATTTGGAGGAAGGTCGCAATGCCGGCACGCACGCGGTTTTTTACACCACGAATAGTGCCCTTCGAACTACGAATAGTCGAAGACACCTCCTCATTTTTGAAATCCTTGATTCCCGCGAAAAACTCTAGTTCAGCAACCTCACTTTCACTCTTTACACTTTTCACTGTTTCGTCAAATTGTTTCTCGTTTAGGTGGAAATCATAAAACTTGTCCGTGTCAAAGTAGTGACTACTGTAACACAATTCCTGCTTCATTTTATCTTGTTTCCGTTCCTCGTACGTACTCTCACTTATGATTGAAGTTTTCGACGTTGTTGAGGTCAATGAAGGTAATGAACAAGTATCTGAATCCGAGCTCCTTTGCTCACAATTTAGTTGTGACACTAAACGGAAAGAAGTCAGCTGCGCGCTTTCTTTTGATATATTAGTTTCGTCATTAATATTCTGACTCGACTCCTCATGCTGCTCGCTGGAATCGCTTTCGGTTTCGACGGTGGTGAGTTTCGCTGTACGGTCTCTAATGTCTTGGAGCAAGCCTTGCGGTAGAAAGCCGTCGTTACTCGGTTTGATGGCAAAAGATGGCATCTCAGGCGCGACAGGTGGCTCGCTTTTTTCTTTTTTACATTCGCTGTGACTTTCATACGCGTGCACGCTGTTCAAATCGCTACTGTTGAGAGAATCGCACGATATATTCGAGTCGTTATCTTCAAAATCTACTTCGCTCTGGCTGCTCTGGTTTCTCGAGCTTATCATAGTGACCGAGATTGCTTTTTTAGCGTTTGATTTGGAAGTCTTCTTTTTGGGCAGCGGCGGCGGCGTCCCATCAAGGTCACTGCAAGTACCTGAGTCGAGAGTGTCGCTCGGCGAGCATTGTCCACTCGACATAACCATATTCGTCATTGAGCTCATGTACGAATTGCAGTAAATATACGGTGCTTTATCTGATTTCAATATGTCCTCATTTTCGATAATTTTTGGGCGGTCGTCGACATTCAGTGTTACAAGACTATTCTTCTTATATAGGTCGTTTATTTTGAAGCTGTCGAAATCGACATCACTCTTGAGATGGACGCTGGATATTTTCGGTTTCGGCTTATCGGTTTCCGTGTTGATTCTGATTGTGACAACATGTGGACCGTTGAGAGCGTCTGTGCCAGGTGTGCTCGCGGGTCGTTCTGGCTGCGTCGCCGCTATGAATACCGTTGAAGAGCTCTTGGTATTAAGGACGTGCGAGTGCATCGAACTTAGAGAATCCATGTTTCGTCCATCTTCGAAACCGTTACTTTTCGCATCATCGGCTGTGATTGTCGTGAATGTTGTGGCGCCTCGTTTTTTCGGTGGTAGTGGAGGGATGTATTCGATGCTCGGTCGAGAGGTAACGTCTTCCATGGTGGCTGGCTTGGTGGTTAATGTGTTAGCATAATTATCGGTATCCTGTTTAGAATGCTGGTCGCCGCCTGGTGGATGTATATGGCATAATGGTTCCGGTGTGCCCTCACTGGGTCAATGATCACCGCTCTCTATTTACCGTGTACCTGTAAAGAAAGAGGGGTTCTTTAAGTGAATTGCATTTTCTTTCAATAAATCAACAATTATTTCTTACAATGATCATTATTGTGCGACACAGCGGTAGTGATGCATATTTGTAATACGAGTGTGAGTAAATGCAGTTTTTGTAAAAACAAAACTCTGACCGATTGACCTATATTATTATAATTTTACAGGTAAAAGTCACGCACAAAAAAGTACATTGTAACAATTTCTTAACTTTACTTCATACCGCTTGCATAAAATAAAATATTTCATAGCTATGTGTGAATGTTAAGTAATTCACACATTTTGCTCGGTATTTTGTTCGTTATGTAAAATTTTTTGTTAAATATTTAAGTGGTATTTTATTGTTTCTAACCTACTTCACTCAGGCAGACCTATGTAGAGTTTATGTAAATTTTGATTGATAATTATAAGGTTGTCTTATCTGCAACCTAGGCAATACGTTCAGGTGCTTTTTTAATTAAAAGATTTGTACGCTTTTTACGTACTTATCATACACAAAACAAATTGCAAAGTTTTGAACCTACTTACACAACCTATATTATCTTTATCAACAAAGTTATACACTATCTTTACAATTGAAACAGTGAGCTAACTGAAGACTGCTGCAAACAATGTACAGGTTGGTCAACTGATCTATTATACCAGTCGGAAGCGTCCCCAAGACGCTGGCTGCATTGCCTTGCAGATATATCATAATATAGCATACCAATAATGCAATAATGCAATGAACAAATCGCTAACTTTCTACACGAGTACGTGCATTGCATATCGTAAGTAATCGATAATTTTTAAAATACCAAACACCTCTTGCGCTCTGAATCAGTTGATGAAGCAGAAAATTATACGCGAAATTGCATTAAATGACTGTTTTTAAGATTATTATCCGTGGAAGTGGCAGCTAATTTATTTTGCAACTGCAAATGACACAATTTCTGTTGATTCGACGGTAATTTTTATGGTAGAATCATTATGCAATGATGCTTCCGGAATGCCTCATTCTGTAGCCGACCGTGCAATGTAAATAATTGTTATGACTAAATAGATTAAACGTAGCCAAAGAAAAAGAGTTTTATTCAAATGCTTAAAAATATTACCTACATAATATATAACGTATATTTCTTAGAATTAAGAAATCACACTAATACTATAAATACATACATGTACATAAGTTTGGATGTTAAGATGGATGTTTGTTAGGTGTTATGAAAATATGTATCTATAAGCCGGTAGCAATTTTTGATACTATATTTAAATTATCTGTGATATAGGGTACTTTTTACCCCTCAAATAAAAAAAGTAATAAATTTCCTATGGGATTGAAATAACATCATAACGTTTCTGTAGAAACAACGTGTGCGAAACCGCGAGCACAAATTAGCAATGGACATATTATATATTTTACTGACAGAAAGTTAACATGTTTTTTGATTAATAGAGCTTAACCTTTAGAGAACCCTTGTGTCTTATCTATGTAGATACAAGGGTTCACTAAAAATAATAATAACGATAAAACTTCAGATGGAAACATAACAGCCATGGTAGGCATATTCTAAAGACTTCGTAGATGTCTAAAATCATGCTTTGGTGCGGATTATTGTGAGTCAATAAGGAAAATATAAGACAGTAAATAAAATGTAAATCTTTCAATATACTTGCTGATTTGGTATCACTATTTCTTCTTGCGTGATCAAGGTTGCTTTTATTGCTGCAACGTATTTTTTTTTGCCTTTCAAAACAATATTGTAGTCATTTCAAAATAATATTGTAGTCAATCAATTGACATCATACAATTTGTTACGGATGTTGTTTCATATGGAACACGCAATTTTGGACAACGGAAAGAAACCATTTATAAATAAAACCTTGGAACGTCCTCTTGTCTCATTTTAGTTCGGTTGTTTTATTCGGTTCCTCGGTAAGTCCATGATAGAAATAAAAACATACATCGCATTGATTATAAAAATACGACAATGTCATTTAACATTTCAAAGATTTCAATATTAAATAGGCTTACAAAATAAGCACATACGAGTAGACAAGTCAAGTTTCATAAAATAAATTATTATAAAATAAGGTCTTATTGATCCCCGCACCTAAATTTGTTGTCCACGTGAAGATGTGAAAAAAAAACTACAAGTACATTTATATTATTAATATTACTTATGTGTCTAATAGGGTAAAACCTTTATTAACAAAGAAAATTACTGTTAATTTACCAAATTCGAACTCATATTTACAATTGAGTTAACTGCAAACTGTTGCAAACAAAGTCCAGGTTGCTCGACTAATCCATATCAATACCAATCGGAAGTGTACCCAAGGTGCTAGCTACATTGCCCCGCTGTATGGCAATGCTGATGCGCTGCGATGCCTTCTATAAACCATAAAGCATACCAAATATAGCTAGATATATCTATCTACCTAGATCTTATTTTAAACTGTATTATTGTATGTCTGCTAAAGATAAGCTGTTGAAACTGTACACCTTATACCTAAGATCTTTTCTGTACAACAGTTCACACTAAAAATATTTCTGATTCTGATTCTGCGCCAGAAAACTCCAGCTCCAGCTCTCCAGCATAGCTAATACAATAACTGTGTATCTAGTACAATATATTTGTTTTTTAATCTAAACCTAAGTTTGAATGATTGTTACTTGTTCACGACAACTACTAAAGGGATTCGGCTGGTATTTTACATTAACGTAATTCTAGACCAGGATAAATATTATGTAGGCTAGCTACTTTATCCCGGAAAACTGCTAAGCTGAAGGCTGAGGGAAAAAGCAAATGAATGCAAATTTTGATACAACTTCCTAAATGTCGTGACCATCCATCATATAACAACGTTTAACTAAATGAATGTATAATTAATTTATACATATGAATTATACGGCGGTATGTGGACTTGTAAGGAAAGGCATGCATTCTTGACTCACTTTTGCTTGAATAATTTCGTATGTGACGATTATAATCGGACATATACCAGTGCGATAAAGATCCATCATTTAAATTTAATAAATTGAATAATTTCTTTAAAATTTGACGGCGGGCGTAAAAAGTACACTGACCTATGAAGATATCTTACGCTTATAATGGATTCTACTTTCTTAGTATAGAAAATATTGATATCATAATGAATAATCGTTTCATTTCAAAATTGCTCAAAGAACTGTCATAATAGAGAATATTATCTTGGGCACACTAGGTTAATAATATTATATAAACTAAGAAAGTGATTATAGTAAGAAAAACTCTTTTTTGCAATCGTTTTAGGTACCTTAAATGTGTTGGGGAAATCTTCATGCTATACACCTACCTATTCTTAGAAACCTTGATCTAGACAGTCTCGATCTACGTTGTTTATATTGGTTTCCGGTTTTTTCAACTGTCTCTTTTGTCGTTGAATCCTAAGATTTTCTAAGTTTATTTCACATCATCACATCGCATCACCCGGCTATAGTCTACAGCTGGAAATAGGCTTCCCCTAATGAGCGCCATAGATGGCATTATTCATCCCCACGCTGTGCATGCGGGTTGTGGATCGCAGTTCGGTGGAGTTGTTCTATAGAGGGTGCTGCTGCCCCAGATTGTGTTTCCCTTGGTCGCCTCTTACAACATCTACAGGAAGAGTGGGGGTGGTGAAATTCTATGCCGGCACCCCACGGCCTAAGTTTATTTAATTCACATGTTATCCAAAGTCCACTGTGCCACTCTGCCCCACTACCCACCAATATGGATCTCAAAAAAAATCACACGTTAAAAACATGCTTTATCATGTAATAGCTCAGAATGAACAAACTATCTCAATAAACGTTGCAATAACGTGTCAAACCGTGAATAAATTTTTAATATCCTTGACTTTCGACTTTGTTCGAGAAATTGGCTGAGCGATAAGCGAAGCGTTTTATCAAATAGAGCTTCAGCGATATGTTTTATAAAACTAGTCAAGTTAATGGGTTTATACGATCTAGGAAGAAACAGAAAGATAATAACTTTATAATACTTTAAACAGTCTGCAGTTATCTGAATTCTTTCAACTGTACATATTAGTTCTTATTGTAATTTTCTGTGTTTTACCCATAATTTTTTTATATCATACTTAAAAAGAAAAGATTACGAACAGACATCCTTAGAGGAAATGTAAAAGAAAGCCTTATAAGCGATCTCTTCCAGGTAAAGATGTAAACTTTCTTCAAAATAACTCTTACAAAAGAAAGAAAAACCTAGGCACTTACTAAACCAATGATTTTTTTCTCACAAAAATTCTGTCGATTGCATATTATGTCCAGCCGAATCTATATGCATCTATTAACATTTTATTTATCATACATCTAAAACTACCAGAATACCCGGAAAAACTGCAAATCGAACAGACATTTGTACCGTGGTAGGAATCGAACTCGCAGCCATTGCATTGCAGGCGGACATAGAGAGAAATAAGATCATTGTCATTGTTCAACAAATCCGCTCCGCTTATGCTCCAACCACATCCTTATAAAGGCATTACGTAGAAACGTGGACAGGTGCTATCTAGTGAAAGTATCAAGACATTTGTCAACAAAATAATGATCTGTTACGCAAGCCAAGTATTTGATTGTTGATTGACAATAATTTGATATCATTAGCTGGGAGTATTGTTTGCTTTCTGTTTGTTTGTTGTGTTGTAATTTTTTCTATTCGATTGATTCGTATAGGTCGTGTTTAGTAAATTGTTTACAGTTTGCGAGTCAATGCCATTGTTGGTCGTAATTTTTGCTCCTAGTACCCTATTTATTTTACTTTTTCAGGGCCCAAAAAGTACACATAACCCGCTGCGAAAACGCTGGGCGGTAAACGCTTAAATGTGTACCTATATCTAAGTGGTGACTCCTAAACTGAAATTTAAGTCAAAAAATGCTACGTAAGTACGGCTTATTCCCAGAGGTCCATGATTCTATTGTTTCGTATTTCCCAAGAGGTCACATACTTTTCACCCAATCTAGCTCTAAACTGAGCAGAGCTTGTGTTACGTATAATCTAAATAGATAGATATTTTTATTCTACATAGAAAACAGAAAACCATTACAAATATTTGCAGATCGTACAAACACTTGTCGCGAGGCGAGAACCGAATCTGCAACCTCCTGCGTCGCAGGACCTTTGTCAAACTGCTAAATGTCACTATACAATTTAGTCTGTCCTATAACCATTTTAAACGGCCTTCTCTGTAAAGACTTAGCAGGGAGTGAATGAACGGGATAAACTTTTCTTCCGTTTTTTTAATTCTTTCATTGTATTTGTTATGCGATTTCCAGCGTTCAAACATCTGCCTTAATTTTTGCATCAAATTTTGTGACAGGTTGTGTAATATTATCAATTGTGTTTATTAAATCAATTAATAAAAGGAAGTTAAACTTTCTCTTTAATGATGGCAGCATCATTTCAATTTTATGTGCTCATTTAGTATTAGTTTTCGCAATGAGTTGCATAATAGCTACTAATGAGATCGATTATTTTTAGTAATTTTATAGGAACTAAAGGAAAGGGGGAAAGCATTTGCCAGTGTTGCCAGCCAGTTTGTACAGTGGAATAATACTGGCTGAACAATCCACACAACATCATCTAGCCCTAAGTCAAGTAGTGCTTGTATTATGGGTACTAGATGACTGATATGTATGCTATTTTGTACAATATATTTTATAGTAAGGTTTTCTAGTATAGGTAGAAAACGATCGGAACACCCTGAAAAAATATCTACAGACGGTATATACATTTATAGGTAGTGGAACCCGCATCCTCCTGCGTCACAGGCGGACCTTCGCCCACCGTTCCACAGAGGTTTCAAAATACACATAATAGCTACCGGTACTTTTCTATCTCTTTGCGTGATTCCTTTCAGTTCGTTAAAAGAACTGCTTCTATTAAGTTTATAAGGTTCTGCTTGCATTTGGATTTAAGAGAGTATAAACCGGAGTTCTCAAAGTGAAGGTAAAGTTAAGGTTCTCAAAATTTGCTGAGGTAAGTGATCCAGATTTTTTTAGAATGTCTATCTGCATCCGGATTTTTTTTTAAATAACTTATATACCTCTGTTTCACCACGATCTCACCTGAAGGAAAGTGAAGATGTGGCCGACGGTAGATCACGGAGGTCTAGAAGACACCTACTCGTATTCACTCTAGTTTTTAAGAGACCCAGGCTGTAGAGTAGGAAAAACAGAAGCAGGCAACGAGTTCCATTCCTTTGCAGTGCGAATGATGAAGGTATATATTAGGTCTTAATATTAGGTGTCATTTTATTTGGATTATGTGAACTGCACAGTTTGCGTAAGTTTAAAAAACTTAATGAACCACGGTCCATATTGCTAATCCTACGCCCCGGATATTGATGAATATTTAGATTAAAATATGTACGCACAGAAGTTGAATATGATACCGAATATATGCTTGCATAAGCTAGGTATATATATCAAACATAATTGAATGAAGTTATCTAAGAAGTCATTTGTCGTTGGCCAGTTAATAACATTGCCATCGGTAAAAAATTACGTCAAGCAGAAGTCGTGACTATTAGATTAGAACATGATCACAGATTAAGTAACAATGTTATAAAAAGTTTTGGTAACTTACGCAAAATAATTGAGTTCTACGGAAAAAAATTAAGATCGTTGATGCAAAGTTTGTCGTTAGTAAGTTTTTTATCATTGGTCTAATTATCTTTCCGTAGTTTTTATCAATGAATAAAAATTCGGTTAAAGTTTTTCCATATTTTATTAAATTGGCAACAGCATTGCCATTGCGAGGCAATGCAGCTAACATCTTCGGTACACTTCCAACTGGTATTGATATGGATCAATTGAGCTACCTGTAGTTTGTTTGCAACAGTCTGCAGTTAGCTCAATTGTAAATACTAGCTCTAATTAAGTTAGATAATTTGAATTGTTGAGTTGATCATAGTTTTTAATTTATATGTCTGGTCCATCAAACTTATGCCTAGATAGTTTCATAGATTTATAATCTTATCCTCTCCCATTAAGATTTGCTGGAAGTATACATAATATTGTTTATACCTTTTATTTTTGTCTCTAATTTTACTTATTTTGGTTTTTAATTTTACTTAACACATTATAAATTTAAGGTTGACATAGGTACATGAATAATACTTATTATAATGATTATAAGAATTCCCTGCAACTAATTATTGTTAAAAATATTTCGCAGTGCCCTACAGGGTGCATATGCATATACTATTATTGACATAAGCTTAGTATTAAGACCCAAGCTGTATACATGTACATGTGAGCAATTAAATAAATAAATATACTTTATCGTGCAATAAAGAATTAAGAATCTTATTAAGAGATAATCTATTCATACGATTAATGTAACGATTCTGGCCTTTAGAAGACATTCAGACAACAAAAGTCACTCTGTCAAGGCCGAGGATCGCACGCCGGTGTCAGGGTATGCACTCGAACACCCCGAATGTCCTTAGGTAAATTAAAACAAAATAAAATGATTAAATAAATAATAGCGATATGGCGACTTCTATTTAGGGAAACGAAAGTAAAAACATTAATATAAACAAGATCAAAATGGCGACGCTCATTCGTGAGGTGAAGGCAAGAAACACGTACAATTATATATTAATTTCCCTATTATACATATATATAATAGGGTAACCATAATCATTATATACTGTTTTGATAAATATTATCAGTAGTTGATCAAATAAATTTCCCTACGATAAAAAAATATTAACTGTTAACCATTCTTTTTTAACAACTTCCGTATTGATATGGATCAGTTGAGCTACCTGTAGTTTGTTCGCAACAATCTGCAGTTAACTCAATTGTTACAATTCACAATCTCAGTATTAAGTGTCTTTTCAAAGATCTTTGAAAAAGTAATTAATCGAAGACTCTCTAATTTTCTTACCAGTAAAAACATCATAGCCTCAAATCAATACGGTTTCAGAAGCAATATATCCACTGAAGACGCAGTATCTAACCTCACTACCACGATAACAAAAAACGTTAACGAAGGTCTTAAAACTGTGGGTGTCTTTTTAGATCTTTCGAAAGCCTTCGATACCGTCTCTATCCCGCTCCTTTTAAACAAACTGGAAAACATTGGGATAAGGGGCAGTGTCAAGGATCTATTCGAGAGCTATCTCTCTGACCGCCGGCAAGTGGTGCGAATAAGTGATACCCTGAGTGAAGAGGAAATGCTTACAATCGGTGTTCCCCAAGGAAGTGTACTGGGACCGCAACTATTCCTTATCTATATTAATGAACTTTGCCAACTCTCACTTCCCAACTGCTCAATCTTCACCTATGCTGATGACACCGCGCTGGTCATTAATGGTCGTACTTGGAAGGAGGCACACACGTCCACGGAGCAAGCCTTAAGGACGGTGGTAACATGGCTTTCTTCCAACCTTTTAACCCTTAATATTAATAAAACAAAGTGTCTTACATTCTCCTCTTCCTCTAGATCCCAGCCATCTTCCTCTACCTTTACAATTCAAGCCCATACGTGCATTTCCTCATCCATCAATGCTGCCTCATCCTGCACTTGCCAGGCTCTTGAACTCACACAGAAAATAAAGTACCTTGGCGTCTACCTTGACAGCACGCTCTCTTGGGTTCCTCACATTCAGTGCACTGTCTCAAGAGTGCGAAAATTGATTTTTGTTTTTAAACTACTAAGAGGTGTTGCGAACATAGACTGTCTAAGAACCGTCTATTTCTCCTTAGCACAATCTATCATCTCTTACTGCAACACTACTTGGGGCGGAGCCATAAAAACTCAAATGCTCCGAGTTGAGAGAGCCCAGAGGGCGGTGCTCAAAGTCATGTTGTCTAAGCCTCGGCGATTTCCTACTGCCTTGTTATACGCACAATGTGAGGTGCTAACAGTTAGACAGCTATACATTCTTGCGACTCTACAACGGAAACAGTCAGAACTAACATACGATCCACATCTTGTTAAAAAAAAACGTCGCTCTGACATAGTCTGTAAAATAGAAACTCACCACACAGCCGTAACTAAACGTCAATATTTCTATTCTAGCCCTTCACTCTATAATAGAGTCAACAAAATTCTAAATATCTACCCTCTACCTCGATACAAAATGAAACTGAAGTGCCTACAATGGCTCTTGACTCTTTCGTATGAAGATACCGAAAATCTCCTAAAACCTTCAAGCTAGTTAGGTAGCCACTCACTGGAAACTCGACCAACCGGGGACCTCCTGTTGCCCAGTCTCTTAAGAGATCGGTGTCCTCAAGAGGTCGAACACATGTAGCTCGCACATACCCACTCACAACTAACAATGTCATTCTTAGCATATCCCGTTGCCCGGACTCTTAAGAGACCGGAGTCCTCGGGAGCATTCAACCTAACACACACACACACACACACATACACATACACACACACACACACACACATATACACACACGCACTCACTCACACGCGCACACAATCAAGCATATCACATAATTATGTTTGGTTTAAACTCTACCTAGTACCTACTTAAAGAAAAATATATAGTTTTAATTGTTTTAAGTATAGTCTAATCTTAGTCTTAATCTTTATCATACATTTAGTTTTTCAATAATATCACATCTTGCACGTAACATTATGTATTATGTAATCTTACTATATTTAGGTACCTATTTATAAGTATTGTAAGCACACTTATTAATTCTCTACTATAGCTCTACTGTTAACTCATGTCAGGAGGCGGGCGAAGAGACTACGCCGCAGTTTTTAACTTTTGTCGTCTCTTCGTTCAAGTTGTAACATATCAAACCTGTGTACTTGAGCAAATAAATGATTTGATTTGAAAAAAAAAAAAAAAAAAAAAAAAAAAAAAAAAATTGTATACTAGTTATTATTTAGTTAGATCATTGTAATTTTATTTGTTAATAAATATTAAATGACAAACATTAATAAGAATACATAAATAACAGCGATATGGCGACTGCTATTTTGGGAAACGAAAATGAAGTGCCTGCAAAATGGCGACGTCTATTTTAGGTTACAAAAATAAAAACGGTAATATAAACAAGATCAAAATGGCGATGCTTATTTGCGAGGTGAAGGCAATAAACACGTAATAGAGTATCATTATACTGTTTTCATAAATATTATCAGTTGTCGATCAGATAAAGTTCCCTACGATAAAAAAAAAATATATATTAACTGTTAACCATTCTTTTTCAACAATGAAAATTACAAATCAATGACAGAACCAAATTGGAGCTAGTATTAAAACTAGTATTGTTGCAATCTACAGGTAACTCAGCTGATTCATATCAATCAATGCGGATGCGATCCCCAACCCGCATGCCCAGCGTGGGGATTATGGGCAATAACCCCCAAATAATGATGCCATCTAGGCGCTCATTAGGGGAGGCCTATGTCCAGCAGTGGACTATTATAGGCTGGTGATGATGTTGTTGAATGCGGATGCGTCCCCAAAACGCTGGCGCATAGCAATGCTGATGCGCTGTGTCAGATACTCACCAGTTTAACCTAAAATCATCTTCAATTTATATTTAAAGATGACAACCAAGATATCTCGTGTATCTCGTAAGTGGTCGGCAGGTAGATAATGCCTCGGCATAAAGCCCACCCTTTGTAAAGTTTTAGTGCAATAAAGTTGTTAAATAAATAAAAAATAAAATAGTAAGTGCTTACTTGTTACTACCCCAGACTTCGCCTGCTATCTGAATTTTGACCTTTGAAAATGTTCATGAATGCGAATCGTAAAATTTTATGCGACGTGAACAAGTAGCAAACAGTACGATAAATATTTGCACATCGACTTTTGAAAATATATGTTCTAAACATCTTACAAATTAATCCGACTCAACTTCTTTATTAATAACAAACGAGTCTTTAGCTTTCCAACCGTGATCTAAATACCCATAAACAAGCTAGAGCGGATGGACATAGCCTTATTTAGCACCTTGGTTTTCAACTAGACCAACCGATAGAAGCAGTAATGTATGCGCAGTGTAGCCTACATTAAGCTTAGCTTCGCACTTGACAAAATGCAGAAATACTTGAAGTATCAACCTGTGACGTAAAGCTTTCGGCTTAGATTCCCAGCGCGGTATCAAATATCTAAATGAGGCGAACATGGGAAAAAATATCTATAGTCAAATTTTGAGGCAGACTAGGAATATAATATGGGGCGAATGTGGAATTTTACATGTAAGAAAAAACTCTGCGAGGCGAACGTGGAACAATCCTATATGATTTGCAAGAAGCCGTTGACCTTGCCCTGAACTTACCCCGGGTCGGTCTGCCATGTCACATCGAATTAGAGTATCAAAAACTGTTGGGGTACATACTTGTGCACAATATTATATTCTCTATTATATTCTGCCGTGTGGTGCCGGCATAGAATTTCACCACCCCAACTCTTCCCGTGGGTGTCGTAAGAGGCGACTAAGGGAAACACAGCGGGGGGCGGGCAGCAGCGCCTTCTGCAGAACAACTACACCGAACTGCGATCCCCAACCCGCATGCCCAGCGTGGGGATTATGGGCAATAACCCCCAAATAATGATGCCATCTATGTCCAGCAGTGGACTATTATAGGCTGGTGATGATGATGATGATGATATTGTGATGAATAATACATAATATATTCGCAATATAGTTCCCGTTGATTCGGTAGGTAAGGGGAGGAGGTTATCATCATTCATCATCATCACCATCGGCCTAAAATGCATCGAGAGACGCCAATAGTAACTATTCAAGCTTATTATAGCTCATAGCTATATCACTTTCGCAGCGGTGGTCACCGTGACTTGTTCATTAGTCCACTTTTAGCATAACACCGAGAAATGGCGATAGTTTTATTTTTTTTATCTCTTTGTATACTAACATTTTTGTATGCAAGGTTGAAGTTGCAAGGCAGGTACCTAAATTCTTTGTGAATATTTTTTTAGTTATGGTTTAAATTTGTTTCTGATATCTGTGGTTTAAATAAATTTCAAGAAGTATTTACAATTGAAAAATATGAGCTAACTGTTGCAAACAATCTATAGGTAGCTCAACTGATAACCATATCAATACCAGTCGGAAACGTGACCAAGACGCTCCGCTGGCTGCATTGCCTCGCTTTATGGCACTTCGCTGCACCAGATACTCACCAGCTCTCTGGTCACTTCGACCAGACACTCATATGTATTTTTTTTCAACACATTCACAGGTAACTTTATTAGAATCAAAAGGTGATATTGAAAAGAATTCCCACAAAAAGTTGCGTCAATAACACATTTAATTCCACACATAATAAAAGAAATAAAAACGAATCCTGCGCATCTGCTCAAATTCTTTAGAACCCGATGTTTTTCTGTTTCCTGTACCAACCTACTCAACCCAACCAGGCCCTGACTCCAGATAAACGGACCCGCGATTATTGAAATAGTTCTTATCTCAAAGTCGGGGCCCCATACCTACCTGTTTCATTTGTGTCTTGTTTGTGTGCGTGCATAGACCGGAAACACTGGCTACCTGCGCTTGCGTCGCGCATAACCGTGGAATTAGTGACTGCTTACTGCAAGGCAAGGCATTGTCCTGTTTGGTTAGAAAAACATTGTCGATGATAATATTTTAAGATTTGTTGTTAAATATTCTCTGTATAGAACTGATTTTTTTATTGGGGTTACATTGACATCTATCATTAAATTACTTCTAACGATAAAAATTATTCGTTCTTTTTTTAATTACACATAGGTATATAAGATGTAAAAATTGTTTTCCAATCAAAGTATATCTGAATTGGGTCTGGAAGGACCTTGGCCTTAAATTCTAGCTATAGTTCTTTTATTTTATGAATGTGTAATTAATTTATGAATGTGAACGCTGTCTGACACTTTAAAGTTCCTACTTGAATGATTTTTTCGTACCTACTGAGATACAAATCATTAGAAACTGCTAAATTTATTCAAGAAACAACGCGAAAGGAATCGTCGGCAGAAGCAAGTGCGATATTAATTATCGATTGGTTTTTGAGAAATCAAGGCAAAAGTACAGACCAGACTAAACCAATTAAAATCAACACAAAATCGATTGTAACCGATTAACCGTAACCTAATGTTTCAAGGTACTAAATCGCATGTCCAAAATCGATACAAGAATCGGTACAATAATCGATATCTCGGTACTGCGTACGGCTACGATACTTTCACTTCGTTATTTATCTCGGAAATCGATTATACAACTCGCTCATGCGCAAATGGTGCTAATTAATTGATCTTTAACGGGTGTGTTGTTAGATCAGACGAACATACCGACACAGTGGGACAAGTTCCACCTGCGAACAGAACGTTGCGGATTCTATTCATGCCTCGGGGTAAAAGCATTCCATTCCAGACCCATGGCACATAGGTATATGTGCCATGGGTCTGGAATGTATTTTCAGGATTTTTTCTAGGTGTATAACTGGCATCTGTTATTTACGCTCAGGCTGGGCCTTATATTGTGGAAAAGTCTAGTTTTAATTACCTAGTTGCTGGTTTATACTTCGGTCAACGAATTAGCATCGCCATTTAACGTGTTATGCTGCCAGCATTCCGGACACTCTGCCTTTTGTTGATGGCTTAGATTTTTAGGAAATAGCCAATTATGTATAATGTGTGGAAACATTTGTAAGTTTTTGTAGAGATTACACTGAGTGCGAGGGATAGCACATTATTATAACAAAAATCTTAGATATAACAGTATTGACGCTATATGCCGTCCTTTGAATGTAACACACGATTTGTGGAGGTCACCCACAATTCTGCGAAACATCTCAATCAAAATGTTCTTAATGATGCATAATTGCATGTTTCATAGCTATGCATTTATCTGGCAATCGAAACTCCTTCATTTTATACAAAAATCAGTTGATGTGAACAAATCAAGATATTGACTTTAGAATATTAGAAGGTTGGATCAAATCGAAAAAATACCATGACAAGGTTATGGACAGAAAAATACAAGGAAGCTTTTTGGGATTTTAAAATCTGAAATTAAGAGAGTCAGAGAAAAGTGTCATCAATTTATAAGCAAAATTCTAGGATTTCTATACATCCGACAGAGAACCAAAGTCATCGAAATAGCTCAAAGAATTAGCAAATCAATTGGCAGTGACCATATCTCACGAAGAACCGACAACCGCTGGGGTAAACCTGTGTTTGAGTATAGATCACCTCTCGGCAAACGTAGTGTAAACCCTCCAGCAAGGTGGGAAGAAGACCTGCGAAAGACTGCACGCAGATGTTGGATACGATCAGCTTAAGGCAGAGCGCTAAGGCGCTCATTAGCGCATGGCTTATAAGGCCTATATCCAGCAGTGCACTAACATGAGCTGAGGATGAACGATCATCAATTTGAATATACCAACGCTTCCTTCTTTCTTTCAATATTTTGAAAAGTAGACACCATAGAATTCACTAATTCCTACAACTTATGAAACCGAATCTTACGCCACGATTTCATAACTTTCCAAAAGCGTCTTTCCTCAATTACCCATTCAAAGCAACTTTTAAAATTATACGATAGGCAATAAAGATGAAAGCTGACTGTTATACCATATTGGAAGAAAACTATCCACTTCATCAGGTCACAGGTGATCGTAAACAGCTGGGAAACTGATGGCGTATCTGACAAATCATTTCAAATTAATGATTGTAGATAAAATTGTGATAGCATGATTAACTTGCAGGTTATTAAATGTTGTTGATGACCTCTAAGTACTTTTTAAAGGGTTTCAAAGACGTATTAGCTTGTAGGTAATAATAATATTACCTCTTAAAAGTAGGAGAGGGTTTTTAAGAGGGTTTAAAAAAACTGTTTTAACTGAGAACATTCTTTTAAGATTTCTCATTACTTCTCCTCTTTTTTGAGTTTTGCAATAGACAGAATCGGAGTAAGACGAAGGGTGGATGAACTGTTAATAATAAAATCTGCAGCTTTTGCTTCTGCAGCAGGAAGAGTTTATTTTTACTTTTGACCTATTTCACATTTATATTAATTTTAGTGTTTTGAAATTTTATTTGTGTTACGCAAAATACGCAATGATAAAATAATCAGCGTTAAAGTAAACCAGGTGTTTCAACCTGGCTGTGTTCCGAAAGGCCCCCAGAATTGACCATCCGGTCATTCACCCGTCAACAAACATCTGAAACCGAAGATTTCTATGACTAAACGGAAATGCCTTAGTCAGAATATTACGTTGCAGTAGTTGCAGATGACTAACTAAACTACATAACCATTCTTCGAAAATGATCGGTCAGACGCTTGGAAAAGGGGCCAGTTTTTGAGCCGGCGAGATAACCCTAGCCCGCAGGAATGTTGAATATTTTGATTGTATTTGTTAAAGAACAATTAAAAGATAAACAAAATAAAATAAATTAATATGGCGACAATAACTGCATCAATTTATTCAGGTATTCAAAAAAATTATATGTTTTCACCAAAATTATATGTTTCAACCTGCTTAGCCTGCTTATAAGTAAAATTTTGAAACATAAAATTGGTTCTTTTTGCACACAAATATAAGAAACTCTTTTTTGACAAGCATAGCATTCATAATTTAAGGTTTTTTGTGACTAATGATGCTAATGACAAGCATTATTTTCATTCTAAACTAAAATAGCAAATTAAAAAATATAAGACGACCGGACATACAAAATATAATCGAATCCAAGTCGCACATTAGATTTCATATCGTTGAAAGATCTGTGAATCAGGTTCTATAATGATTCAAGTTTGTTAGAAGTGAAGTAATTGATATAATGCTATTCCAGTTTTGTGGCCAAAATGCTTCGTATAACAAGCTGCTTTCGAAATTTTGTAACAGCGAATTCCTTTAATATATAAGAGACTGTATAGAGGAAACGAACAATGAAATACAACAACTTTACGCTTCCTTACTTTCCTTAAAAAGATTGAAATGTACGAAAAAATCGAAGTGTTCACTATATTTCCTACTACATATTACTTTTGTAATCTGTAGTTTGTGAAATGTCACAACCACAACTCTTTGATATCTGGTAAGCATCAGCATTGCCATACTAATATAATAGTTAAGCAATGCAGCCAGCAATGCTGTGCCTTCGACCGCTTCCGATTGGTATTGATATGGGTCAGCCAGGCTACTTGTTTTCAATAATCTGTAGTTAGTTCAACTGTTTAAATACTAAAAACAACTTATAATCAGTACCTACTTACCACATATAAGTTTCTTTGATAATAAAATTCACCAAATAATTGTAAGCAATATATTTATGAAACTTCCTGCTAGTAAGTCCTACTTCCGTAACAATAAAAACTGACAAAACATTTCTTAGTAAACAAGGCACGCTGGTAAAATGACAACCACTTTCACTAAAGAATGAATAATACCAGTGGCCATTTAAAAAGGTCCGACCAAGCGTAACGAAAAGACAACGATGGATAAAATAAATATGTAGTAGGTAGGGATGGACTGTAGCGATGAATATATTTCAATATTCGAAAGACAGTGCTCCTGATGAATTAGTCATAGGTCTTAAATCTACATAAAGCACAATATGAAATTCACAGGATGACACTGGCAAAGATACTGGAATCAGTTAGTACAAGCGGTATAAAATTATATGAATACATAATGTCCTATGTCCATACTTTATTCTTCGCTTCTAAACACTCGGTTAAACCCTTATTATCAAAGAAAATTACATATAATTAACCAATTTAGAACTAGTAGTTTTAAATTAGTATATACATATATAAGAACAAGAGGAACAATTGAGCATACTGCAGATTATAGCAAACCATCTAGAGATAGCTCAACTGATTCCTATCAATATCAGTTGGAGTCGTCAGTAAGACGGTGACGCTGCTTTGTCTCTTATCTTATTTGATATGAACAACTCTGAGCCATAGGTATAATACGTCACCCATACAGAGTCTATCGTTTCGATTACAAACGAGAGATGTTGTAAAATATAAAACTTCAAATACCACGTGAAGCCACAGGCATTATCTAGTGATACAGCTCAAGTGATTAGTTCCGTCGGTCATCGTGGAATCATTGAAATGATAGCCACGTGCATGCTAGTTGGTTGACCGTTACTTGTGCATACTGATTTAATCAATGGTTAGGTTGCTTTCCTAGTTCATTTACAAGGCTAGATAAATTCTTTCTTTACATTTCTTTTATTTCATTGATCAATTCATTTGTTATTTGTTTGTAAATGTCTCTTTTCTAAACTGAGCCAACTTTCTGATCGGAACTGATTGAATCATTCCTTCGACAAAGACAAAGCCATTTTTGTTATGCGTATAAAGTACTAAAGCAATTGTTAATAGCAGCTAATTTTCAAAATACCACATTTGACACATTCAAAGATTATTGTTTGTATCGAGTACATTGTGTGTCAATGAACTGAGCTTTTTATTGGGCTGTAAAATCATAGCTTGTTTTGAAACATTCACCAAACTTGATTATTGAACAGGATCTTATAGAGTCAATGGTTCTTGGCACAGGGGCGCTAGTGTTAAGAAAGTCTAGGAGAAACGATTTTGATCAACAGCTTTAACCTAATGCTAAGGCTAGTATTTGGAAGTCACATAAAAAAAGTTTTAGAGAACGTGATGGTTTATCTCTTACTGGTCAAAGATTTCAAAGTCATACAAACAAATTGCAACAATATATTCAAAAACTATAATCGAGTTCAGGTGGTCACCGTGTCTTTGATGTTTGATGGCGTTTTTTTCCTCATTGGTTTAGCAGCACCTTTAGGTGATGCTTAGCACTAGACGGTAAAGCCGATGACAAGCGTTTTTTTTGTCTGTCTGTTTGGACCGAGTACCACGAACAATGTTAGATGTGAGATATTGAGTGCTAACTGTAGAATGACCGAGTTATTCTAACATCGAGTTCAAATTATGTATTTCTTTAGGAAGTTTATTTTAAGCTGCTTGCTGTTAAGGTATTTATCAATTGACTTGTTGATTAGGTTATCAGGGTTTTCTGGTGTCTGTGATGACACGCAGAGGGATTGGTCGTTAGAGGGGTGTCATGTCATCGCGAGTTTATAATATCCTACAAAAATAGCTGATCGCTATTGCAACTTTTAAACTGTAAAATTATGTTACTTGAACTTCAACTGAAATTTAAAATAAAGATAATTTTAATGTCCTTGTTGAACAAACTCAAAACAGAGTAAATCAGCAGGATTACAGTAAGGCCTATAATAAAGTTTTTAATATGTCAACAAATCGTGAAAGACAAATCAACAATAAAAGGGGAAAATAATACAAAAGGTACGTCATAAATATCAGATAAATAGTTGTTGATGAAGTAATGCTTATTATCCTACTTTGCGTACATACAAGTAATATTTTTTTATTGCCATATCGAAGAAGTTAAGTCAAGTCAAGTGATTTTTAATACCAGTACCCGTGTGGTACCGTTTCATAGGTCTGTAAACATTAATGCATAACAACAGGATTAACAAGATTATTGCCTATTATGCTAACAGTACTTTGCCCGAGATTCATACCAGTTATGGTATTTTATTTTGCATTTAGAAAGGGTTCTCTTTGACTGATAACAGTAATAAATAACTATATTACTGTTACGGACTTGTAAAGAGCAATTTGAGGCCATTCGTTCAAATCAGATGGCTACAGAAGTACTGAGAGCAAAATACAAATTACTAAAAAAAAAATTACAATTAAACAAACAAACTAGAATAAGTATTTACAATTGAAACAATTGAAATATCTGCAGATTGTAGCAAACAAACTACAGGTAGCTCAACTGATCCATATCAATACCAGTCGGAAGCGTCCCCATACCCTCGCTGTATGGCAATGCTGATCCGTATGTAAAGTATTAGGATTGTTACATTTACCTTATCACCCATAGCTATTTTTGGGTTGAAAGATATGTGGATTGTCCAGAATTATGGTTTTAATAGAAGTACTTTATGTAGTTATAGTTACGTCTAACCGTAAATCCTTGAACACAAGGTCCAGTCATGGGAAGCTAAAAAAGTATTCCAAAGGCACCTTAAAGAAACTCAAGCCCACCGTTTCATGTGAAACCAATCATCATAACCTGCATCCATTGTAAGTAGGTAGTAACAGGTTCAGGTGAATGACCGGGCACCCTTCAGGACTTTCTTAGTCCTTGGTTTGGGCATTGGGATGAAAAAATAACGAGACCCAACGGACCGGTCGACCAAGCAAGTTTAGTGAGTGGATCGGCGGTCAGTGTAGTCGAATGATGTCATTGTTTTTGTAAATTTTTGGAAAGTGGAGAATCTAAGGTCGGGTGCGGTTTCGATCCCCGTTTCGAGACAAATGATTGTACGATTTGCATATTGTTCTCCCGGGTGTTCTGGTCGTAAACTATCCTTGGTAAAAAATATATAATGTAATATATATTACATTATATATTTTTTATTTTATGTTGTGTAGTATATAAGTCTTCTAGTAACCACAACACATGCTCTGCTTCATCTGATTGGTCGGAGGACACACTATAATAAACGTAATTAAAACTTTCAAAAAGGCAAAAAAAAAAAACAATAAATAGTATTGTATTTTATGTACTCAAATAAACCCACGACATTTCAATTCAAATCAGCCTTTGAGCAACTTCAAAGGGCTTTTAGTCTTCGAACAAAGTCATTAAGACTGCGATAGAGATGAGGAATAAAGATGAAAAAAACAGACTTCATTTATAGAGAGTAGATACAACCATACCCATTATATTATAGTATTATTCTATTATTATTATACATACATTACATGTATAATGCTGGACGATCCGCACAACATCTAGCCCTAAGAATAACAGAACTGATGGATAATAGATAATTAATATATTCAACATTACATATATATATAACATAAAATTACATATAGAATATCCCAAGAACATGGAAACACTTGCAGATCGTAGAAAAAATTGTCCCACAGCAGGAATCACTCTCCTATGTCACAGGCGGACCTATGCTCACTGCACTATTGACGTTCATTGTGAATATGAAAAGAATGATTCTAATTTATAACAATAATGGGTAGTTAAATAAGTGTCGAGACTCAAACGCGATTTAGATCAAAACCTATGTAGAAGCGCGTTCTCACAGCATACATTCCATTATTTCAAAGCATTGCTCTAGCCTTTATATTCTCAGGGTTCATACCTACTCCCATAAAGTTTCCCTTTGTGTATTTTATTACGGGCTTTGTGTGGTGGTATAGGCGGCAAGTCAAAGACACAATCAAAGAGCGCAAGGTGTCTCGCAATTTTCTTTTCATACTTTTTGCAACTCTGTCGCCATGAAAGGTTTAAGTTATTAGGTATCTATATCTTACAATGAATATATACAAAAACCTTTCTTTGTCTCATTATAAACTGTTCCAATACGTCTGCTCCTCGAGGAGGGGGATTTTCTTTATGGTAGAATAGACAATACTTAATGACGTCGCAGGGTGTATTATCATTGCGTACATAAATTAAGTCGAAGGATATAATTTCAAATAATTTACAGATTTGATGACAAAGTGAACTTCTCGATCACAACACCAGCCTATAAATCCACTGTTGGACATAGGCCTCACCTAATGAGCGCCATAGATGGTATTATATATCATTTGAGGGTTATTGCCCACTATCCCCAACTGGGAATGCGGGTTGGGGATCGCAGTTCAGTGGAGTTGGTCTGCAGAGGGCGCTGCTGGCCGCCCCCGGTGTGTCTCCCTTAGTCGCCTTTTACGACACCCACGGGAAGAGTTGGGGTGGTGAGATTCTATGCCGTCAACACTCATCAATTTCTCGATAATACCTACCCGTTAAAATAGTACTAATAATTACACCCTAGAGAACAATTTCCTTGCTAGGAATGGACTGCAGGCATTTCTTCAAGTTAAATTATGTATTTGAATAAGTTATGATGGCTATAATAAAAATAATTTAATGATGAACCTAACCATAAGTTATTTAAAACGTCAAAATATTTCTATAAAAATTTCTAACACGTAACAGTAATAGGAGTGGCCACCGTCCTTACTCAATGCGTGTCGCAACAATGGAGGTGCGGTCGAAAGCCGAAAACTGTACAACAATCGTCTCCAGTCAGGTGGAACCAGAGAAATGTGGATAAATACTGTTTATGTGACTGGTTGGTCATGGTTTACAGTCAACTATTACGCAGAGTAAAGTTTAGTTGACTGATCGGTACCGATGGAAATAAGGAGCAGTAAAGCTAAGAAGCAAAACGTGTATGAAAGTAAAATACTATAAGAAGCCAGGTAGTGTCAGATAGTATGCAAATATCTGGTTGATTTATTTTTTATAGCAAGTGTAAACATAGCTTGTTTTATTATCTTGAAACTACATAAATTGATATTTTTATTCGTGTGAAAATAATAAGAACACCCTGAACCGAAAAAAAAATATCTGAACATCATACAAACATTTGTTCCGGGCGGGAATCTAAATCGCAACCGGTTGACTAACGCTTCTTAGCTGAATTAGATCCTTTAAAAGTACAAAATAATATGTCAAAGTTCATAGATCTTTTGTGTATACACAAGAGACAAGCAAGCTAGCAAAATTATTTTGTCTTCAAAAACAAGTTTCAAACATAGTTAGAGCAACTTGCAATTATCCAGCAGAAGAAATATCCATTAGAAATCGATGGCGTTACCACACCATGACCGAAACGTCGTAAAAATCCAGTCAAACTCAATCATAACGAGAGCGGCAACTTTTACATCATCGAAACTGGTTCCGCAATTGGCAAAGACGATAATTTTGGTTAATGGTTTAAATGTAATATTTTCCTTTAATTCTGCATCTCGGCCATAATATACACTAGCGATCTGCCTCGGCTTCGCACTAGTGCAATGCTATTAGTAATGTGATCTATGCATGTTATACATATAAACCTTCCTCTTAAATCAATCTATCTATAAAAATAACCCGAACATTTATAAATTTATACTAATATTATAAAGAGGAACGATTTGATTGTTTGTTTGTTTAGTTGTCATATATGATTTGGTTATATACCCTCGCGAAGCCAAGGCAGACCGCTAGAAATGCATAAAATAGAACAATAATAATAATAACAAACTGCCGGCTGATATAAAAGATGAAAAACTTGACAACATTTTTAAGTCAAGATTAAAATTATTACTTATACGAAAATGTTACTACACTGTGATTGAATTCCTTAATGACAAAACCTGTACAGGTGTAAAGTAGGTTTGATTATTATTATGTTAGATTAAGACAATTATCTACTAAGAACATAGACTCTATTATATCTAGCATAAAATGTTTGACAAAGGTGGGCATATCATGCTTCATATGACATTTAAAATATTTTTTTTTTGACATACGCTATTTAAATTTCTGGACATTCATTGAATTACTTCTATTACTATATTTAATTGAATACTTAATAATACCTATAAATATATTTTTTTTGACATATAAAATATGATAAGCTTACAAATTGTGTGTAATATACCGATCTTAACTTGAACATTTAAGTATTAATATGTAATATGAAATTGTAAAACTAAGAACTCAGAATTTATGCCACGCCCTTACAGGGCTCATGTAATTTCCACCTATAAAATGTAACATCTTGTAAAGGACATGAATGCAATAAATAAATAAATAAACAATAAAACATAAAAAAAAGAATCAATTAACAAAATAACAAATATCAGGATTTATCAAAAGTGGACAGATAATGTTTCTAAGATAAAGTAGATAAGTGTGGTTTACTTTTTATAAATTTATAATTGCGACATCTTCCTATGATTTTATTAAAAGCGAACGAAAGGTTCAACTTACTTCTTTCGTTCATTTGTCCTCGGCCTCCTGGTCCCTGCCCACGATTGGTTGCAAAGCAATAACTCTCCGACGCCATTGAGGCATAAATACGTCTGGTGGTGAGATGGCTCGATAATTGGACTGTAGGTTGTATATTTATTTCACATTGGACTCTGCTGTTTAGGTATTTGAATTGAAAACTGGCTGAAAACTTTAATTAAAGAGAAATGCCTTCTTTCTATAACTAGCAATTAATTAACAGGAGATTTTCGATGCAATTTGATATATCTTGCAAGAATAGTCTTCTATCTATATTCATTGGACCCGTACCAAGCCGGAGTGTGTCGCTAGTTTAATATAAATTAACTAAGAGTCTGTTGTTCCACCACCACCACCATCACCAGCCTATAATAGTCCACTGCTGGACATAGGCCTCCCCTAATGAGCGCCAGTTTACCTAATAGTAAAATCGGTAGATCTCTGAGTAAACGAAGATGCAAGCAGAAACAGCAAAAATCCATTACCTAAAAGCAAGTAATGCAAAATATTTTATTTTGTAGTTTTATTACGATCATAACTGGCTGGCGCAGGTGATAAAGATAAAAATCAGACAGTAAGCATTACGCCATTTACATAAAAGTAACAGATAGAAAGTGTTAAGAGTTTTCTAGTGTGACTTTTAAAATGGCATGTGATTTTATAATCTAGTGTACAAAAACAGTCCAAAACAAAAATTAAGACCAAACAAAATTCATTTCAATTTAATATAATTATTCATAGAAAGTTGACCGTGAAAGAACCAGACAGTCCAGTTTTACGAATTGTTTTCTTAAATTCTCTAAATTCTAATCTTATACCTAATGTTTTCTCTAAATAACAAAAATAATAAATATGAATATGTATAAGCATCAAGCTGTGACGATAACAACTGAACGGATGAGTCTGAAATTGGAAATAAGTTAATGTTACCAAACTTAAAAAGCCTATTTTCATTCAGAAAAAAACCCGAACCACGGGCGAATATATAAATTTCCGATATTGAATTGCCATATCCACATAATAAAGAACCGAACGTCCTTCGTAGCTACAGCCATTAAACAAGGTTGAGTGAACCTCCTCATTTTATTTGTTTTTTAACAAGAAAGCCTTTTACAGAGGCAGGAGCCTGAGAAAAAGATTGCTCGATAAACTTTAAAATCAATCACTGGTGGAACTTTACTTTTTATGAAATGGCTAAAAATATGTATATGATTTGGAAATTATAGGGTGTATCTTGACAAGTACTTTTATAATTTTGTAGCTATCGATTTGTCTATCGATTATTATTAATGCAATTAATCGAAGATCGCAAATCTATAAATGAATCCCTATTTCATTCGGTCATCACGCGTGAACGGCTAGACTAATTGTGCTAATTCTCTTTGTTGTTTGATATTCTGGTCAAAAGTCATAAAAAATAATAAAAAAAAACGTAAATCACACAATCAGATTGACCGCAGGTAACGCCACGGGGCGCAGCTAGTAGCTAACAGACCTAATAAGTTTCGAATTTATACGACTTGACGTCTATGTACTTAAGTCTGTCACGCAACAATTGTTATAAAGAATTATATGGATGGATAATAATTCTTTATAACAATTGTTATGCTGTATAAGTTAAGAACCTAATAAATTAAACAATAACTCAAAAGGAACACGCATATCTCCATTTCTATTCAGCCTCGTCCTGTTTTGCTTTCCCTTTTGCCAAGTGGATACCTCACGTCCATCTTGAATAATTCATTGCTTCTGAGATGTTGGCACCATTGGCATTCGTTATCACCAGCTCGAAGCGATGTTCAATTATAGAGACTATTTCGTAGATTATATTGCATGCTTTTATATTATAATTCACTAGCGGTCCGTCCCGGCTTCGCACGGGTATTAAACAAAAAATTCAGAAATTATACATACTAAAACGATGGGTTTCACAGTTTTCATACGGATCCCTTACTTTTTTTAACATCATTGGGGTTTTTGACATTGACTCGACATTCCAAAACTGACACTGGCCGTAGAGAAAAAGCAAGCACGTGCGCTATACAACCTCTTTTTCTATTCTGACGCGCCATAATAGAAAAAGAGGTTGAATATACAGCGCACGGTTCAATTATTGAATTTTTCATGCGGATCCCTAACTTTTTTGACAATATTATATAGCCTATGATCATCACGAAAATTTTGGATTCTAATGGTGAAAGAATTTTTCAAATTGGTCCAGTAGTTTCGGAGCCTATTCAATTCAAACAAACAAACAATCAAATCTTTCCTCTTTATAATATTAGTATAGATATAGATTTATGTTGCAACTCAGTCTCTCGATTCTATAATATTATTATAGAATCGAGAGACTGAGAGAACACCGTGTTCTTATTTTTGGAAAAGGAGTTGTATGTATGCGTTTGTAGTTTAGTGTAATGGATTCACGGTATGTATGAGTTTTATCCGCTAATATTATCCATATAATAATTTGATTAATAAATAATAATTAAATAATGCTGGACAATTTACACAGCTCTGCTTAGCTTAGGGCTAGATAATTCTAGCCCCAAGCTAAGCAGAGCTTGTGTTATGGGTACTAGATAAATGATATACATAATAACATACGAGTACATATGTAGATAGATATTTTTTTTATTATACATAGAAAACGACCAGAACACCCTGAACAAATATTTGCAGATCGTACAAATATTTGTCCCGAGGCGGGAATCGAACCCGCAACCTCCTGCGTCGTAGGCGGACCTTCACCCACCGCGCCACAGAGGTAGTTGATTATGTTTAAATTAGGTAACATTAAAATAAACATTTTAAAGCAATAGCAATAGCAGCAATTTATATTTTAGTACATCCCTGTTTGTACATTATTCTTTATCTCCATCTACAAGATGATCACCTGAGCTCATGTGATCATCAACATTGAATAATAAAACGTGACCTTAAACACGTGACCTCCATAATACATTCCATTCGAAACACCTGTACCTGGCATCTTTCTGTGGTTTTTTTATTTATACTTTTTTTAAAAGCGCAAAAAACCTTTATTAACAAATAAAATTACAATCATCATCATCATCATCATCACCAGCCTATAATAGTCCACAGCTGGACATAGGCCTCCTCTAATGAGGAAAACTAAATTACAATGATGTAACTAAATGAAAACTAGTATTTACAATTGAAACAATAGAGCTAACTGCAGACTATTGCGAACAAACTACAGGTAGCTCAAATATTTAGTTACTCATTTAAGTATACTTAGTTTTTAATTTTGTTTATGACAGTGTTTATGATAGCTCTTTTAATAAAATGTTTACTTACTAAGCAAATTGCAATTAAATATAAAAACCAATACGATAATATAAACAATAATAAGAACTATAATTTACAATTGAAACAGTTGAGGTAACTGCAGACTTTAGCAAACAATCTAAAGGCAGTTCAACTGTTCTTTAGCTATCAGTGAGTTTATGATTTCTGAGCGTTCTTTCAATTAACACAGCAACAAAGTCGGGGAAGAATAATAATAATTATGAAAAGAACGAATTAATTAAAAATAACGAAGAAAGAAGAAATATAATTATGTATTATATTTATTTTTTTCTTTTATGTAACTTTAAGTATGCGGGTATTTATTTTGAGAAATGAAGAAATGAATAGAATAGTGAATAGAAAAGTGCAAGTATGTACTTTTCTATTCATTTGTGAAAATACGGGACCGACATAGTCATTATAATAACTAAAAATTCCAAAAATAATTAGGAAGAAGAAAAAATATATGGATCTTATTAAATTAAATATGTTACGTAAATCTGGGGTACAAAGTTTATCTAAATGTGTTGATGAACTCAGTTTATTGTTTGTGTGCATGCGCAGATCCGCCATCGTTTTATTTGATATGAATCCAGAATGCTAATCAAGTTGGCCATTTTGCTAAATTTATTTTTTATAATGTCTCTCAAGTATCTAGCTAGTATATGATCAATGTCTACTGTTTTTTGCAACACCTTTATAATTTATTTTATTTATTTAAATTAAGAACGAAAAAATATGTTTTGATCAAAAAGTTACGAAGGTACTACTTATTTCCTTGTTGCTGTCGTTTTAACTTATCTTCCGTAGTTGTTTTTATTGTATTTTGAGCGCCGAACTCATTCGACTACTATACTTTTCCAAAAGAGCACTCATTTTACTAAAATAACAAGTTTCACCGCAGTTTTATATCCATAAATATGATATTGCTCGTCAACATGTTACTTATAATCCTAACATTAGCCCACATTTCCATGAAGTATTCCACTTTCATCGCTAACTGGCGGTTTCTTAGCAACTATCTCGATTACTCAGCAAAAAGCAGGATTTCTAAGCTATTGCTTGTGCTATTGCTGTTGGTTCCATGAGCAGAGCTTAAATAAAGCTTGATCTTTGTCTATTATGACGGTGTCAATTTATTCCAAAACTAAAGCACTGGGCCTAAAATAAGAATGACACTTTTAACTGTTAAATAGAAGTAAGAGGTTTAAACCTCTAAAAACGTTTTTTTATAGCAAATTTTATATATATTATAAATTTTATAGCATTATGTATGTTTATCAAAGATGCTATAGGTTTCTAATGGTGAAAGAATTTTATAATCGGTCTACTAGTTTCGGAGCCTTATCCAAACAAACAACCAAATCTTTCCTTTATAATATTAGTATAGATATCTTAAGGAATGATATACAGGCTCACCATAGAAGATGGTCAAGGATAAACCGTTTAGCTGTCCGAGATTAGATGATGGCTAATAGTCATAATTATAATGAAGCCTCTTTGTTAGTTCAGACCCTTGGCAGGCCTTTAATTAAGGTACAAGGTAACACGATTATAAAGGCCATGATTTTTTTGGCCTACACAGAATTAAACTCAAAAAAAGGAAATACAGTCGATATCACATGTACCTTTGTGATAAGCTAGCTTCTATCTATTTCGCAGGCATTTTCCTGAAAAATATTTGTTGGGTGGAAGAAATTGATTTCACCGATAAAGCCACACACTGGACTTAAGTAGTAGTAACTGTTTGTTATGCTGTTTTATATCATCATCATCACCAGCCTATAATAGTCCACTGCTGGACATAGGCCTCCCCTAATGATCGCCAAAGACGGCGCACTATCATTTGGGGGTTAATGCCCATAAATTGTAAAAATAAATATATAGATATAAATTATTAATGCTGAACAATCCACAAGCATCATTTAGCCCCTGCTTAGCTTGGTCCTAAATGATGTGTGTATTGTCTAGCATTATTTATTTATTCCCCTGGTCTGAATGTTACACAAACAATGGGAGGAGGATTCTTCGCCTTACTACTACTCGCCTTACTGCTGCTTGCCGACCATGTATTATATGCCATAAATTTTTTATGAAAATTATACGAGTTAAAAGTTAATTTCGATTTCTGATACTTGAGTTTGAGATATTTAGTTTTCTTCAATTTATATATATTCAAATGGCATTACGGAGATATTATCCAGCTATATAAATGATCCAGCTTTGTGTTGTGATTTTAGACCCTATAGGTATTACTTAAAGCTCTTTTTTCAATGAAGCTTTAGTGGACGCCAACCATCGAGTACGTATCCAGTAAAGTTGAAATGTCAGATATGATTGTTAAGAAAATATTCAGCCAAAAAGTACACAGAATAATAAAAAGTGTCAACTGTTGTCATTGGCCGAAGCAATGTCATTTGATAAAAAGGGATGGGGTAAAACTGATTCTTATATCGATGTTTTGGCGAGTTTCATATTTACGATTAATGATTTTTAATACAATAATGCTCATTTGTTTATGTTTTAAAATTTAATAATGCTACTTTGTTTCATTTAATTAATATTTCACTAATAATAATAATGAGTACAATAGTATTATATACGGTGTTATTATAAAATGCCTTTTTTTGAAAATTTCGAGAAACGACGGTGTCTTACTTCGTCGGAATCCAGTTTTATCGATTTGTAGGCTTTGCCAAATATCTTTCGATATAATGTTGTGTAGGAAATCTTCGAAAAAATTTAATCCGATGTAATAACAGTTCCTCAAAGTACAATAAAATTCTTACGGGACCGACCCTTCTACACACAACAATCAAAAAAACCTATATACAAAAAATTATTTCAAAAAAGTACCTAATTTATAAGTTTACAAATAGCTAGCAATAAACCTACTCAATCGTTCAAATATCACAAGCTAAAACATTACATCTTAATCGGTATTGTGTGATATCATGCTTGACCTGAAGTATCGATATCGATAGCCTGAACCAGCAAGTTCCTTCTCTAAATAAGTAAGTGCTAAACCACAGACGGGTTACAGAGATGTGCGGTTTTTGTATGGCGCCTCTACTGGATATGTACTCGATGCACAAACACCATTTACCACTTAGTTCATGTTTTTGTTCTTTCTGTCAAGTGGCAATGAAGTTGTCAACTGTCTTGGTGAATGTTCGGAAGTAAACTTCTGAATTGTTATTGTTAACGAGTTTAGAACTCTGTACTCTTATGATACGGATCAAATTGAGTTACAAGCTTAAAAACCTTTCAATTCATTGCTGTCAGTTTAAATTGGTTTATTAACGACTAGCTGTCGCCCCGGCTTCGCATGGGTATTGAACAAACATTTCAGAAATTATACATTTTTCACACACCGATAAACCTTGGGTTACATAATAAAAAAAATCATGGGTTCCTAACTTTAACCTTAACACATAGATGTTTATTAAGAACATATAGATTTTCTTTGAGAATATAGGATTGTAATGGTGAACATTTTTTCTAATCGGGTTCAGTCGTTTCGGAGGCTATTCAATCCAAACAAACAATCGAATCTCTTTATAATATTAGTATAGAATCCAATTAAAAACAGGTTCTATTATTATTATTATGTTGTGTGGTGCCGGCATAGAATTGCACCACCCCAACTCTTCCCGTGGGTGTCGTAAGAGGCGACTAAGGGAAACACACCGAGAGGGCGGGCAGCAGCGCCCTCTGTAGAACAATTCCACCGAACTGCGATCCCCAACCTGCATGCCCAGCGTGGGGATTATGGGCAATAACCCCCAAATAATGAATAATGCCACATATGGCGCTCATTAGGGGAGGCCTATGTCCAGCAGTGGACTATATAGGCTGATGTTGTTGTTGTTGTATGTTGTGTAGGATCAGTAAAGACATGAGAGCACAAGCCAAAAATTATTGGCTTAAATTATTCTAGGTAGGTACTTTCCTAATAGTATGTACATATGCATTTAGTAGCTAATGCTATACAATATGATATAGCTAGGTTAATGCTGTACCTAGGTACCAATATATGTTTGTACACTTTCACAGTTAGATGCTAAATGACTGACGTCTCCGTCTTGAAAACTACAGGGTGTTTTTTATAACCAGTCATAAACACCACACTAAATATTTCCACCTGTCAGAAAATAGAATAGAAGGTTTTATCTATACAGGATGCTTTCAATTTACCTGGGTACAAACAAGTTCCAAGCAATATGTCAAGGCTTCGATTGATTGACTTTAAAAAAAATAAACCATTCCGCGTATTGCGTGTCATTTGCTTTGCTAATAAGAACACTGCAACTATTTCCTAACAAATGTAACGTAATATAATAAAAAACACACTATTTCTTAGGTCATTACGATCAAGATGTGATTTCTAAGAAGAGATACTAGACTTTTATGATAGAAAACCTGCAATCTCGCCATGAAAACGTATTTTATCGCTTAGAGATAAAGTCTTAAGTAACTTTCTATATAAATATGAATCTTTCTTTATATATTTAAAATTCTGGCATAGGTATTATTAAAACAGATGATAAAAGTTAAACAAGTTCACGAGCAATAGACTGACATCCTATTAAAATTTATTCATGATTTTATCTAAAGAATAAAATACATAATATATTTAAAACCTACGCGTAGGTGTCGTCATTTTAATCAAGACTGGTTTTGACACTCGTTCTCGAATAAAGTTCAACTACCCACAAAATTTAAAACAGTCGTATGGCAGTGACCCCAAACAGGTAGGTAATTACATAATTTTTTGTCGTCAAGTTTCAACACCTGTGTGAAATAAATTTCACATAACACAATAAATGCTACAATTAAAAGATATCTCTAAATCTTACCTGAAACGTGAGAAATATATCCGACCTAACAACAGTCAATGTCAAAACACAACACAAAAATGTAACACACTGTATGCAAAAAAAGTGATCGCGAAAAAGAAATCAAACAGATCGAACGCGATTGGCCGGTTCGTACTGGACCAACGGAATCGAATTTGAACGGACCAATGGCAGGTCGGGAATCCACGCATGCGTCTGACTGCGACAAGTGCTTGACGCGAACTGAGGTAATTTCTCAAATGAGCGGCAATCGAGACTTCTCCATTCACGTTGACTTGCATCGTTAGAACATAAAGTGATTTCTACGCTTAGTCGCAAGGATCAAGGTTCATTTTACTTTGAGCTGTGTCTGGCGATTAGGTTGTTTATAGTTTCGATCTCATAACCACCTCGGTCGCCTTCACATGCGCATGGGCACATTTTTTGCAGGCTTGGGTTGAATAGCAATTTGTTTGATCAAATTGAGGGTCGGGGTGTCGCAAAGAGGGTCCCATACATTTTTTTTTTTTTTTTTTTTAAATTAGTAATATTGTAATAGTTACAAAAGAGATAGCCGAAATTTTCAGGAAAAACTAAAAAAAATATTTATTTTAGACTTAGAAAAATTTTCATCGATTTTGTATGGGGCTGAGACTTAGAAAAATTTTGATCGATGCCTAACTGTCCCCGACGACGAGTGTAAAGAATCGCGTTCGCGATAGCTCCGGCGCTGCGGGAAGTGCAGCCTCTCCGCCATTGCGTAACAAGGGACAGGCACCACTGCTCACCTCCGCAGCTTCGGCTTTTTGGTCGCCTTCGGCGACCAGCCTCAGCCGCTGCGGCTCGCGCGGTGCCTGTCCCTTATTACGGCTGGCGGAGGCTGCACTCCCTTCGCGCCTCCGGCTTATTATATACACTCTAGGGGCGCCACGCACAAGACCACGTGGAGTCGGGGTACTCTGTGTCGGATCCGCCACTCAAATTGAACCTAATCAACTCTTATCGGAATGCTCTGTATCGGTATCTGTATCTGTATCGGACACAGTTTGAACTCTAGCGCCGAGGTCATAGAACTTTGGGGTCAATCAGCTGAACCAAAGTTGCACCCCTAGTGACCCTCTTTACGATGGCATAAGAAAAAATATATGTTATATATACATAAAAATATATATATAAAAAAAAACATGGCGCTCATTAGGGGAGGCCTATGTTCAGCAGTGGACTATTATAGGCTGGTGATGATGATGATGATGATGATGATGATACATAAAAAAATACATGTTGAAAATTTTCTAAGTCTTTTTCGCCTTGAAACTGAACGACACACTTTGACCTCTAGCGCCGAGGTCATAGAACTTTGGGGTCAATCAGCTGAACCAAAGTTGCACCCCTAGTGACCCTCTTTACGATGGCATAAGAAAAAATATATGTTATATATATATAAAAAAATATATCAAAATTTTTCTAAGTCCCAGCCCCATACAAAATCGATGAAAATTTTTCTAAGTGTGGGACCCTTTTTGCGACACCCTAACCAAATTGAGTTTTAAAATCAGAAAATAAAATGTAAAGGTATTGTAAAGGTATTGCAATAACATTTTTCAAATGATTTAATTTGATATCAGATAAAATTAATTTACATGATATTAATATTTTATGGATTTTTGAGGATATTTTAGAGTATTAACATTAATTCATTAGATCTGGTGTGGATGTAGTAGCAATGCTATAAGAAAAGATCCTTTATAAATATTTATTTAGGTAGGTGTGATAATTTGAATGAGCGTCGAGCGCGTTTATGTCTTTTATATGTCGCGCATCATACAAAGAATTTGTCCAAGGCAATCTAAATCATACAAAATGTTAATTTGTATTCTGTTATTGAGGTTAATAGGGGCTTTTATCCAAATTTGGTTTTTGAAGGTTTAGAACATGCTTATTATCTTATATTTTTTTAGATGCCGTTGGTCTAGTACGAAACGGCCAATCACGTTCTATCTGTTAAAATCGGTTTGATTTCTTTTCGGGATCACTTTTATTGCATACAGTACATTTATAAGGCTTAATATTAATTTAGTAAATATAGCAAAACTTATGTACTACATAAGTTTTGCTATGTTTACTAAATTAATCTTAAGCCTTATATTGTGTCGTCTAATTCATGCAATATAGGCATCTATATTCAAAGATGTCAGTCGGAACCTAAATAAAGTTCTTCAAAAAGCCAATGGTATAATTAAATAAACACTGCCTTCTAATGCCTGTAAATTATAATTTCTAAAAGAGTAGCATTTAAATGCTATATGTTGCTATGCGATGTATACTGCGGTAAATATACATTGATATATATTGGCCAACACATTTGTTTACCTAAACGTAAACTTTTGAATCCGCAATGGTCCTCAAAATTTCAATGGTATTTCGATGGTATTTAGATAAAGTCTGAACCGTTCCACGAACAAAAAACAATATAACCTATTTAGCATCCAGATGGAATAAAAACCTTTAATGAGTTTGGTTTAGTTTTTGTGTGCGAAATATACTTCATACGACCGGTTCCTATAACCTACTAACGGATTATTTTGTTTATAGGCTGTTGAACAACAACATTATTTTTTACCTTTGTAAAAATTTATAAATAAATAATATTGGACAATCCACAGCACCTAGCCCCAAGCTAAGCAGAGCTTCTGTTTTTAACACGCACCTTATATATTAAAATCTTACTGACTTACTAATAGCTTGGTCGAACATAACCAAACGTACCTAGTACCTAGTTGCCTTGTGGTGCCGGCCTAGAATTTGAACTTAGAACTCTTCTCTCTGGTCTCGTAATAGACGACGAAGTAGGGGAGCAGGCAGCAACACCTGTAGTACAAATCATCCAAAGCAGGCAGTAACGCCTCCTGTAGAACAAATCATCCACCAAACTGCGATCCAAACCCCCATGCCTTGTATGCTTCAGGGTGGCTTCAGGTGATCCGTGAGAGGCGAGATTTTTTTGTATAAATTGGAATCAAAACATCGTAGGTACCTAGCGAGCTGTTTGATTTATAAAGTACTTAAGATAATAAAGCACAGGCAATGTTTCGTACTTGCAGTGAACTTGCAGAGTATATGCCTTTGATTGATTTCTTCGTACCTCTAATTTATAGGAATCAAAATATTGCCGTTAGCTTTTTTTTTTATAATTTTGGCATTACCCTCCTAATGATAAGAGTGAATATGGTGCGTATGCTGATGCCTACGTTTAACCTGTGGTTTAACTTTGTTTTTATAAACGCTTCGGATGAAATTGTTGCTAATATTCTTTGACAGCCTAACAATGTAGCCACCAATCACGGATGTTTTTACACTAATCGCACAAGACGCGCTTCACACTCGCTTGGTACATAAAAATGCTTTAATGATCAGTTTTCGATTTCTCCCGAGTTTCCGCGTCACAGATGAATAGGCTAGTAAAGTAGCACCAGGAAGTTTTCAGTGTATTGGGCCGTAGAGACGGTGATTGGGAGTCGTTGATAGACACGGTGGATGGTGGCTCAGAAATGCTAATAGTGGCATAACAGCTGTGGACTGATATGATGATGATAGATTAAACTTTAGGTCAAGCGAACATCAGCAGACCTCATATATCTTTGTCAATCGCATAAACATAAAAATTCTTTATTCGACATAATTACACAGAGTTTCCGTGTTTATTTGAATCCGTAGGGTCCTAAACTAGCCTAGGCTGTATTTTAGGACCCAGGGCTTCTAAAGTTGATAGATTTTCAGTGGTTATTAAAGTAGCATGGCCATCGATAAGGCAATTTAGCCAATATCTAGGGCACAATGCCGATGTAGTCGTTTATTATTTTGTAACTATCTAGTAGTTGATGCAGAAACTTGTAATTTACACAAACATGAAAGCCAAAAAAGATAAGAGTATTGTGTGTTGACAATCAAGACTTTTATCTTTATTGGCTAATAAAGGCGATATATCCCTAAAAGTAAAAGCCTGAGGTATCCTAAAATATTCAAGTCACGCCTATGTGAGCAATGTCTGCTCTATACTCCGCGAACGTTGCACTTTATATCCTAGACTCTTCTAGTCTATTGTACGTTTCTCGGAAGTAAATAGAAAGGTATCATCTACTAATCGTTTTTTATCGATTTTTCACGCATTTAAGTTGTTAATGGAATTTTCTACAAATTACTCATTTGATATGGAAGAATTTTTCTTACTTTTCAAATCAGATGCTGTGTTATTGATGCAATTACCGCTTCATATAATAACAGAATGGAATTTATCTTTAATTGGCATTTGGCGTTGTACTGTATCACAATAATGCTTGATCTATAAATATCATAATAAGCGATAGTTAATAAAGAAACAAACCTTGTCTATTTATATGGGGGTCTTTTTTTTTAAACTTACGGGATCTGAAGACATAATTTTTAGTACTATTTTAACGGGTCTTTATCGCGTTTTTTTTTCTCGACGTTCAAAAGTTTTAATCTCTGTCGTGATCACGAGATGTCTCGATAGAAACGATAAGAAGAAAAAAAACAAAAAAACGCAATAAATACCCCTTAAAATAGTAATAATCATTATATACAGGGGTCGTTCCAAGCATAATCAGAATTGTATTCTATTTGGATCGCATTATTTACTTTACCATCTATTTATATTTCTTTGAATACTGACGACCACTGTGGCGCGGTGGGCGAAGGTCCGCCTGCGACGCAGGAGGTTGCGGGTTCGATTCCCGCCTCGGGACAAATATTTGTACTATCTGCAGATATTAGCTCAGAGGTTCTGGTCGTTTTCTATGTATAATAAAAAATATCTATCTATGTAATAATATTGTATTTATGTATATCAGTCATCTAGTAACCATAACACAAGCTCTGCTTAGCTTGGGGCTGTATGATGCTGTGTGGATTGTCCAGAATTATTTATTTATTTATTTATGAATACAAATTTAGATACCCTTCAATCAAAAACCGCATGCCCTAGCCTGAAAGATGACACCTAAATTAACTCAAAAGTAATCCAACTATCCGTGTTAAGCTTACGAGTGAACAGTAATAGTATAACTGTTCCCCATGTTTGCTGGCAACCGGTCTGTAATCTTACTTCAACTTGTTGACAAGGCCGCTCGGAACTTGGCCGACTGTTGGGTCTGTTGACTTTTAATCTTACGATTACCTTACGGTGATTGGTTCTTGGATATCAAATGAGGAATCATTTATTTGTATTTCATTTTTGAAAACTACAGTAATATTTATTTTGGTTATTATAGTGCGTAAGCTCTCGCACTCGGGGTAAAATCTAGGAAATTGAATAATAACCCAAAAAATTTCGATTTCGGTGGGACTCGAACTCGCAGCTCCCTTCGAGTCTCGGCGAAAATTATTGGGACATTATTTAATTTCCTAGATTTTACCCCGAATTTATTTCTACGAGTTGTAAACGATTACAATTCCTAGAAATCAATTTGACGACCTCTGTGGCGCGGTGGCCGAAGGTCCGCCTGCGACGCAGGAGGTTGCGGGTCAAATATCGGCTTCGGGACAAATATTTGAACGATCTGCAATTATTTGTTCAGGGTGGTTCTGGTCGTTTTCTATGTATAGTAAAAAATATATATATTATGTACTCGTATATTATTATGTATATCAGTCATCTAGTACCCATAACACAAGCTCTGCTTAGCTTGGGGCTAGATAATGCTGTGTGAATTGTCCAGCATTATTTATTTAAATAAAAAATTCTTATTTGTGTCACAAAATTTACGATAACATTATTTTGCTTATTATCTAAATATTATACATATTATAAGTAACACAAAAAATTTACTAGCTCAGCTTTATGTTTATATCTATTTGCAATCTAAGTCGGCTCCAGAAGGCAGCGTGACCAGAACGCTGGCAGCAAAATGATCCTCTATGCGCCTGTGAAATACGATAAATCGGATATTGTTTGGTACAGTTAGCTTCAATACCATTATAACTATACTGACGACCTCTGTGACGCGATGGACGCCTGCGACGTAGTTGGTTTTCTTTTCCTGCCTCGGGACAAAAGTTTGTAGCTTCTTCAGATATTTGTTCCGGGTATTCCCGCCTAATGGGAAGCGGTTACCGCAGCCTATAGAAGCCTGCTACATCAGGGACATTACACGCGCGTTGCCGAACCTTTAAGTATCTTAGAAGACCTCTTTTGAAAAAACCCATATAGTCATAAAGGAAAACATCGGGAGATCATTCCACATCCTGACAGTTCCCCGGAGGAAGTTCTTCATGAATGTTACAGTCTGCTAACTAAAAAGCTATTTTTCATGTCGTTAAGGAAAACTGTACCCTCAATATGGATGATTGAATATCAATTAGCACTATTTTTGCTTGTGTAGAATCCACCGCCATAAACGATTTTTTAGATTTTCTGAAGTCTCCAATTCTTTGCATGTTATAAACAAAATTATATAAAGCTGTCTTTTGCGCGCGATGTCTTCTGCGTAGAAGTCGACATCGTGTCCCTGTTCTATCGAGGGAACATGGCACCGGGATAAAAAGTATCCTATTTCCTTTCTCCCGGTCTAGACAACGTCTGTGCCAAGTTTCACCAAAATCAGCTCAGTATTAGGTATGAAAGACGGACAGCATACAAACTGAGTTACTTTCGCATTTATAATATTGGTAATGATAGAAAGGATTGAAAAACATTCTCGTAATGGTAACTCGCAATCGATGCCCACAACGAAACATAAAATATTTCGTTCGCACTCCACCACTGGGGTTTTACACCTTTTTGCTGAACAGGTTTAAGCCAATCAGCTTCGTTTCCAGTAGAGCCTCAAAATCGAAGCCAGAACCGGTCGAGAGCTGGTCACTCCGAGGTCGGTCACATTCCGCTATTTTTAGGTATTCGCTAATTCAAGATGAGATGATGTAGGTGAGAACGGTTGCTTGCTAGGTACTTACTCTTTTAGCTCTGTGGTACCTGTAAATTACCTACCTATGAACTCAATAATCACTCAGATTGGGTTTATAATATGAGGGCCAACAACAAAGGCTTTATCAGCATTACACACATTTTGTTACTTAAGGTCCTAAGGTCAAAAGTCCCGGATGTTAAAATATAAGTTTAAATATTTAAGCTAAATGTACCACTCAGCGTACACAATAGGTGACAATTAGGTAACAGGTTAATGTTAACCTGGGTAGTGTCGAATTTGATAGAACATTTCACTGTTGCGTCTGTAGCATAATTAGGAAAAAACTGCGACAAAGAGCAGCCATCATTTTGCGCTATTAGTACAACAGTATTTCTAATGTACTAATATCCCAAAAAAAGTGCTGTGAAGGAACGAAGCGGGGTTAGATTCTTCAAAAAACGCTCCTTCGGTATTTCCAACTGTACTTCGTTTATATGACATAATTGGCTGAGCAATGTCATGTTTTAAAAACTCGTTAACTTACCTCAAACAGTATTAGAAGTACGAAATTGTATAGCTATTTTTGATTTTATTAACAGACAGAATTAGTTTTTGGAATATTTTTATTTCACATACATAAGTATAATATTTATCACAATAAGAAGATAGGTACTTTAAGTACTAATAGAGTAAACAAATATATAAAACAATTTCCTAAAGATATAGGTACGCTCTATGGTTAGCAATTTTAATATGACAAAATTACTGCTACACAATCATTTAATTAACTACACAATACAATACTTCTAAACTTACTTCGTTACTTACCTAAATAAATCGGGCTAATAGTTTTGACTAGATAGATTTATATTTTTTTTATTTATTTTTTTTATTTTAATTAATTAATCGTGCGACTAACATAAACATCAGCAAGTGGTCGCTACTGTTATTGATTTTAGTTTTTTTATGCCACAAATATTTTAGTGTATTAAAAATAGAGTCTTATAAGAGGGATTAGTAGTTAATATTTTAGGCCTCCAGTATTTTTTGAAAAGTATTATGTAGGCCGTTTTACGATATTATTCAATTAAGAGGTTTATTTACCGAGCATTTGAGACTTAGTGTTCATTGAACTATGATCGGATGATCTTGGATGAAACATCTGTAAAAACTTTTGTCTTTTCCACATTATACTTAATTATTTTGTATGGGTATTCCATACAAAGAGATGAGATAAGATGATGGCATATACTGTAAGTAAGAAGGTTCGAGATTTAATGATCAACTCCTTGAAATTTGCTTGGAATAGTTTCATCAAAGTTATATTTCTGAAAGCTTTTTTAAGCTTAGAAATAAACGGTATGGATTCCGATCATTCTTTGGTATAAGGGGAATTCATAAACTTGATCTATGAGATTTGCTTTTGTCTTATTGATAATCGCCATCTTTCTCTTAGGCGGGTTTTTTTAGTTATTACACTTGTCGCGCCACCACGAGACAGGCCAATCACGAATGTGTAATTGGTGCACTCGTGCACCCCTGGAGTATTGTACTTTTTGCATCGTCCAAAAACAGTAAAACCATCGTCACTCTCGTTGACCGATCCGATGGAGTGAATTTACTGTTTTTGGACAATGTAAAAATTACAAGACTGCAGGGGACTGTAATAGAGAAATTACCATAAACCATAGAATCACCTCGGTAAGGTATGGTGGCATATATCATGGTAAGACATACTATGATAGCTGAACTCACTACGCACAAGGCAAAGGATGAAGCAAAAAGTCTATGTTTACCCAGTGTAGGTGATGTTATGTTACCCTCCAGGTAACCTTAGGGCACACAAAAGACATTTCGAAGCTCGCGCTTTATTAAAAACCATCTGTAACCAACGAGCGTTTTAAGGCGCGTTATCGTACGATATCAGGTATTAACTGAGAGCTATGATTTTGATTATTATGTAAACTAATAATACTAGTAATGACCATCACGATTGGTTGATAGTAAGTGATGGGTGGTAGATACCCACTTCTTAGTGTTCAGCATCTAATGATTGATGTTCGCAGTTTTGGGAGCGCAGTTAAATAATACTTTTACGCTTACTGTACTCACAAAAAAATTGGTAAACGGGACGAATATGGACAAATATCATGGTGCGGCACGTATAACTTTTAAATGACGTGGGCCGAAAACTAGGTACGAATATGGCATAAATCATCAAAGCGCGCGCTTCAAAAAGCCTAAGTATACTCGCTCGTTTAGTTGATGGTAATTACGCATGCTATTACTAAGCACGTTTCTAGAACATTCTAATTCTTCTTCCTGGTGAGGAACCAGGTCTGCATAGGCTCAGCCTTGCCCTTCATGGAGACATGGCCGCGATAGGTCAGCTCGAACTGGTCGTCGTGGTTGTCTTCGCGCATCAGCCAGCTGGAAAAGGTATTTTATTGTATTTTATTATTGTATTTCTTTTCAAAATCGTATACTATTCTTATTTACAAGACACTATAAACGAGACAAAAATTTAAGTGAAGAGAAATCAATGACATCTTTTTTTCTTTTTATAATAATCAACTGTATGAAATTTGACTTGTCTAAGTGCTTATTTTGTAAGCCTAAAAAAAATAAAGTTATTGAAATCTGTTATCAAGAGAGGCTTTGTCTAGTGCATCCTTTACTTACATACATACAAAATGACGATATAAGAAAAAATTCAAAAATCAAAATAGAAAATAATGGTATAAAGAAATAAAGTTAATCACTAAGTTTTACTTCTTTACACTCACAAAATAAGCTCGTAGTTAAGTTTTTTTTTTGTAACGGGATCAAACTCATGTTTTTTTAAGTTATCATCTCCAATAGTTAAACTGTGTACTACTATTATTATAAGTAGGAAAGATTTGATTGTTTGTTTGAAGTGAATAGGCTCTGAAACTACTGGACCAATTTGAAAAATTATTTTACCCCATTAGAATCCTACATTTACCCTGATAGGCTTTAGAATATTTAAAAAAGTTATTGATCCGCACGAAAAATATATTTTATATTAAATACCAGTGCGAAGCCGGGCGGACCGCTGGTGTGTATTATTTATAAATATCTATGTATATCTAGAATAAAAACAAGGTGTCTACAACAAATACTGTATTATCAATCAGCCGATCAATATCACCCCGTCATAACTTAGGATACGAAGGAAGTAAATGGCTTCCCAACATGACCAGCGGTAAGTAGATTAACACTTGTAGGTCGTCTAAGAGGGTGACCACCTGATTTCTAACTCATGTGCAGTTCGTATTGAACACTGGTCGTTCAGTGTCAAAAACTAGGTGGTATAAGAAAATTCAAAATTCGAATAGCACGTAATAGCCAGTAAAACAAACTGCAAACTTTTTGTTCAAAATTCAAATTGTGTTGTAAAAAGTTTAGTGACAGTTATCAAAACTTAACGTTTGACATTTAATAAAATTCCGCAAAAATGTTGTGATAAACTTTGGTATTTTTTTTGTTTTCTGGATTCTCAATAATTTAGATAATAAAATGGAAAATTACATGGATTATTATTTTGAAGAAATTTTCAATAATATGAACCGCGATTCGTTGAACCAAAGGAACAAACGAAAGGAGCTTGTTGAATATTTCTGCACTGTTATCGCTGGTTGCGCTAAAGGTAAAGTTGATTAAAAAAATATCTCTTACCCAGCACTAATTAACCAGCCCCTCTATTCTAGCACGGGGTTTTGTTGTTTATGACAGAAAAGAGAAAAACTTTGTCATTTAATTTTGTCTCCGAATTCGTGATTTTAAATTTTAAATTTTATTTTTAATTTATTCCGCAATGTTTGACGCAATAATATCATTATTATCTAAACTATCCTAGAGAACTATCACTGTATGAGGGCTTAGTGGACAGTGGGACAATTTAGTTTTCTCAGTCTGTTTCTTTTAAGTTACGGAAAAAAGTAGGAATAATGCGTGCCTAAAGCTCGGTTACGTTTGAAATTCAGGGAGCCTACTCCAAAAGTCTGTGTCAACTTTCAGGTCAAAACCTTTCTGATAATACAACGTGCAAGAACTTCGTGGTCTCTGCCCTTCGGTACCACAACAACTGCAAGACCAACAATGGCGAAGTCTGTCTCATGGGGAAGTACCATAACCTGCTGTACATAGCCATGAAACTGGCGTTCGATTGGAGTTTACAAGACAACGGGGTTGTGGCAGCACTTTTAGATGAGTTGTACGCGTGTGAGGGGACTTTCGAGCGCATATTTTTGGGTAAGTGTTTTGTAAATCAATTATTGGCTTAGATGCAAAGCATAATTATTTTAAAAACGTTCAGGGATAAAAAGTAGCATCATTATAAGCAACTTAATACGGTCTTAGAACTCTATGTATTTTGGCTAGACTCGTCCAGTAGTTTTGGCGTGAAGTTGGAATAATTACATCTTAAAATCCTTTTTAAACTTTAACTTATAAACTTTCGCATTCTTAAGGCATTTGAATTGTAACATACACCAAGACATTGTATAATAATATCTGCAAATAAATGATTGTTCGATTGATTCATTGATTTATATAATAATTAGTGTGATAAGTTGCGGATACAGGGTGCTACCCCATTTATGAGGATGATAGCGCCCTGTATTTGCGTTCTAAGTCCAGTAGTAAGCCAATTTTACTTGATGATCATGTCGGAGAGTGCTTAAACCCAACCTCTTTACTCAATACTTTCATCTTTTTAGCCGCTGTCATAATAGTCCAACAAATGTCAGATTTAATAACAATTGTAATTCGGTTTGACAGCAAAATTTATTGTTATTTATAAAAATGTTTCAAAGAAACGTTGCAAATTGTAATCTAACTGTACTTCCTGGGCGAAAATTAGAAATTACCCCTATAAAAGACATTCAACAAACCACTGCACAAAAGAAAGGAACAAAGCGCTTATTGAAACTATGACTCTTCATACTCCACTTTTCTGTCTCTGGACCACATTGCCTCACTGGGTTTCATAAGACTTAACCTTTTCAGGAGCTATATTCGGCACATCAGCCCCGTATTTCCTCGCCGGATGGAAATCTGACTTTACGGACAAAGAAGAGAACGTACACGCCCTAGTCTTCTTCCTAGACCATGCAACAAATGCTAACCTGGAATACAAAGATGGGACCAACTCCTATAGATTCATAGACGTGCCTCTAGAAAGCTGCGGAAAAGCCTCTCCAGTAAGAGTTGTCATCCAAACTGGATCGTCTGAAATGCTGATGATTCTTCTACGTTTCGGTGCAAGGATCACCTCTGATGCCGCATCAACCAACCCAGCGGAGTCTATCTTAGATAGACTGAACGAATACAACAGAAAGTATCCCTACGAACTCGTCAGCTGTTTGAAACTGATCCTTCGCGCGGTTCCTCAGATCACATTTTCTATTGACAAAGGTATGTACAAGCATTTGAAACTGCCCGTGGATTATAATTATCAGAGGAAGGTTGCTTTGGAGAAGTACGGAGAGATATTGGAAGATCATCTGTTACCGAGCACAAGATGTGGGCTCAAACCGGTGGAGTTGAAACATCTGTGTCGATGCATGGTAAGGCAAATGCTTTGGGAGAATTTTGAGCTGCCGTTGGGTATCCAAAAGCTACCAGTGCCAGTCTACTTGAAGAGGTATTTGGATTTGTGTGAAGATTAAGTAGAAGAATAGGTGAATATGTATGATTGTTTTATTTTGTGGAAAAATTCTAGTTATTTTTAAAATACCTATGATATATTTTGTTAAGTAAGTATTTTGTTAGTAAAATTATGGTATGTAGTATTCGAAGTTTTATTTTTATTCATCAATATGAAAACAACACGGGGGTGGGGGGGTAAATTAATAGATAGTTTATCATTCATAAAATAGTTGTTAAGCCAGTCTTAAAGATACAACGTAATTTTGACGTACGCTAGAAATCCAAATAAATGGTGGAACCCTGACAGCGACTATTGAATTTTGATATTTTCCCTATTTAGGCACTCTCTTTCTCTTTATGTCACAGGTAATTTCGGTATGTTGTTTGAAATATAATTTGTAGGAAATTATATACGTATGTAGGAAGGCTTGGGTCTCTTTTTTCCACTCTTTGCCCACCGTACACCTCGTGAGACCACCTGGGTGTGCAGCGGGAAGTTTTTTTTTACTACAGTTCGCCGTTGTTCACCTGGGTGTACCGTGGGAAATATAAATTTTCCACCGTCCACTTTATTATGGAAACTGCCGAAATTCAATCCCAAAAAATATCATTGTGATTTCGAGATTGCAGAAATAAAAGCCTTTAAAAAAGAATTTCCGTCTTTGGTATTGAAGGGATGCTATTATCATTGGTGTAAGGCGGTCTGGAAAAAATCTAAAAAATTGAAAATAAAATCAAAACGTGAAAAAAGAATAGTTGGGCTGACTGCATCATTGCCTTTGCTGCCTGCTGAATACATTCAAGAAGGTTTAGATTACGCAAAAAGTGAGAGCAGAGGAAAAGATAAATTTAAATCATTTTTTCGGTATGTAGATCGATTTTGGATGACTGAAAAATTTAACGATATTTTGTGCGTTTTTGGTGAACGCCACAGAACAAACAATATAGCTGAAGCATTCCATTCAAAGCTGCAAAAAGATGTAAATAAAAGAAATACGTCTATTATGAGACTTTTATCAAAAATAAAAGAAATAGAATCCAAAGTGCAATTTCAAACTAAGGAAAGGAGCAAAATGTGTATTGAAAATGATGAAGATATAATGTATTATCAACTACAACTTATTAATAGTGAAATATCGGTGGGATACGCTCTAGAAAAGCTGCGTTAATTGTTGTCATGTTTTGTTTATGTTACTGAATTAAGTCTTTAAGTTTTTTTCATCCCCCCATCTCGGAAAGAGTATTTTTGCTCTTCGATATCTGAGAGCAAAAGCCGTTTTTATTCTATATAGAGATAAAGTAAATTGAATTTAGAATATTGCGTGCATTATGTTTATCAATTCAAAACATCATTAAACTTATTTACTTCTACCTCCATGGTACCTTTGTCATGCAACTTTTTTTTAATTTGTTAAAAACTCAGACTCAGAACCTCCTTGGTGTACTTTGTTTTTGCATTTAGTAATTTCCTCGGTGAGGTGGGATGAAAAGTTACGTGTTGCATTCGAGTGCAAAGATTTTTCACCTCGTGCTCTTTTGATTCTCTCGCTAACGCTCAGGATCTTAATTTATGAATAACTCGCTGCGCTCGTGATTCAATTTTAGAATCCTTCGCTTGCTCGATTATCAAAATTGAGCACGCGGTTAAAAAGCAACTTTGCACTCTTGTATAACAAATAACTATTAACACACTTGTTCGTAAAACAGTCTTTAGGTACTTACTAACTACTTACGAGTTAAAAGCTATGGATACTGTTTATTAGAGTAGAGGTTATTAATATTACAACCAATGATTTAAGGTAAAATGTGATATTTGACTTATCTAGTACCCTCAACCAACAAATAATAATTCTTTATTGCAGGCAAAATACCCATAGCATACCTATATACTAATACAAGATTTATACTTAACAAGATGTATTGTAATTTTACGATGTTGGACGGTTTCAAAGTTTAAACCCAGGTTTTTTCAAATTGTTAGGTTCTGCTAAACATGATTTTTATTTATCCAAACAATATAATGTAATGATTTTCTACTACACTGTACTTGTCTTCAAACCTTATCTGTCCGTCAATGTCGCAAATACAACAAAAATCCATAAATATTATAGTCGCCAGCATTGCAGTCCAAGGTGGTCCGTCACCAATATAAATTTAAAGATGATTAGCGGTATGATTCAGAGGTGAACAGTAGTAAAAAAAAACTTCCCGCTGCACACCCAGGTGGTCTCACGAGGTGTACGGTGGGCAAAGAGGGCTTTTTTCGGGCGTTTTGCGTCTATATTCTCGAGGAAATATTTTATTGTTTGTTTGAAATGAAAAGGTTCCGAATCTACTGGACCGATTTGAAAAAAATCTGTAAACTATAATAATTTTTGATACTTTTGATAAACACCCGTGCGGAGCCGAGCCGAATAATAATAACTAATAACCGTACTAATTAACTAAAAATATAGTAAGGGCAATTTATTTATTTATTTTTATTTATTTAGCCCGTTAAACTGGGTGAGACATATTATCATGACTTAAAATGGCTTGATCCGTTTGGTTATAAGATATCTCTCAACTCCTTGCCTTTTGGCAAAGGCCTACTCCAGTAGGCCAAGCACGGGGATTGTTCTCTAGGGTAGAATAGACAATAATGACATCGCATCGCCATACATTGCGTACATTATTGAAGTTGAAGAAATTAATTTCAAATAATTTACGCATTCGATGACAAAGTGACGTCATTTTTGTCTATTCTACCATAGACAAGAAAGCCTGTGCTTGCCCTGCAGTAGTTTCCATTGCTTTCTGTCTTGAGCAACTCCATTTGGGTCCAGCAGTAAGTTAGGGCAACAATCACCTGTAAGTATCCTCACTAACGTTGATGGTCCCAGGCACGCCCGTGGTCTCGCAGCGGCTGGTCATGTTGACGGTGTTGCCGAAGAGACAGTATCGCGGCATGCGGTGGCCGATCACCCCTGTCACCACTTCTCCGGAGTGGATGCCGATGGTGATACCCTGGAATGAAGAAATAAGAATGTCAAGCAATATGGCGACCTCTGTGGCGTGGTGGGCCTGCGACGCATGAGGGTTTGATTTCCGCCTCGGGACAAATATTTGTACGATCTGCAGATGTTCAGGGTGTTCTGGTCGTTTTCTATGAATTATAAAAATATATCAAACTATTTAATCTATTATATTATGTATATAAGTCATCTATCATCTGCTTTATATGGGGCTAGAGGATGCTGTTTGGATTGTCCAACATTATTTATTTATTTCTATCAGGTGAGATCGTGGTGAAACGGAGGTCTTATTCTTATTAATAATATTATAAGTTGAGTTTCCAAACTGCACCATACTAACCTGACCGCACTACTTTAACGGATAGGTATGGAACAGTTTGAATGCAGTCATTGTGCAGTTTAAACTTGCACCTGAACTGCAATTTGCGGTTGGGTTGCAGTTGAAATGCGGTCCATCTGATTTGAGCCTTATACGCAAGTCGCGGGCGCCTATAGATTATAAAACTGTAGACCTAAGAACCTTGTCTTTTTTATTTTATTTTTTGTGTTATCCCTAGCTGGTAGTCCCAATAAATAAATATTAATACTTACCACAGGCTCACCATCTACCGTCACAGTCTGCGATAGATCCATCATGTCTAGAGCAAGCAGCGAGATGTGCTTGGCATGTCCCACTTCATATTCTGGCAAACCAGATACCGCCATGTATTTGTCACCCACGGTTTCCACCTGAAATTGTGAAATAAAGAATAAATACTTAGTGTGGAATCTACACAGCGTTATTTAGACCAAAAGTAAGCAGAACTTGTTTTCTGGGTACAAGTGACTGATATACTTAAAACAATACATGCATGGGTAATGTTTTTATATCAGCTTACACAGAAAACAACCAGAACACTGAACAAAAATTTGTAGACATTACACTTGTCTCGAGGCGGGAATTGATACCCACAGAAATCGTTGTGCAATAAAAGAGTTTTGAACACTATTAGCAAACAGTTTAATTATACAGAATTAAAAGACGAACGCTCGTCTCGAGGCTAGTTCACACTGGAGTCCTACCGCCTGACTTAGAGTTTTACGAAACAGAAGCTTTGTTCATTTCACGACCAGCTCTTCTGGCAGTGGAATTACTGTATGAACCACCCTTTGAGTTATTAGCCAAAGTAAAGACATTACAACATCAACATCAACATCACCAGCCTATAATAGTCCACTGCTGGACATAGGCCTCCCCTAATGAGCGCCATAGATGGCATCATTATTTGGGGGTTATTGCCCATAATCCCCACGCTGGGCATGCGGGTTGGGGATCGCAGATCGGTGTAGTTGTTCTGCAGAAGGCGCTGCTGCCCGCCCCCGCTGTGTTTCCCTTAGTCGCCTCTTACGACACCCACGGGAAGAGTTGGGGTGGTGAAATTCTTTGCCGGCACCACACGGCACGAAAGACATTAGTTGAATATGAATCGAAATCAAAAAAGTTCTTTCAACCAAATTTTAATTACTAAATTTTATAGAGATTTAATAAGTTTTGCTGCAAGAGAAGTCTTTTTAGGGTTAAGGTTACCTTTGCCCTTGCCATTATTTTCTTTTTTTATATGCCATGCAATACAGAATTGGAGTGCAACACAGGGGTTATGCTAGGCCCTATACTCTTTCTCATCAACTCACCTTGTAAACATTAGCATTCCGTTTCGGATCAGTCAGGACATCGAACGCGGTGTACAAATCGTTCAGCATGCGCACAATCTTCATGGCTCCCTTATGGTCGTTGTTTCTGGCGCAGTAGTTAGCGAAGCCGACGATGCCACTGAAGAGAAGAGTCACGGTGTCGTAGCGACGCGCCGGGACGGGGCGGCGGTGACGGAGCTCGGTTGCTACACTGATTGGCAGCACTGAGTAGAGGAGTCTGGGGAGATTGAATAGTCTATAGTCAAGTTGTGAAGAAAATTAAATAAATAATGCTAGATAATTTACACAGCATCATTAAGCCTCAAGCTAAGCAATTTTTGTGTTTAGTTTTAAAATAATTTTTATTACGAGAGATGAGGTAACCTACCAAAAGACCATAAGAACGCATTTGATTTATTTTCAGTACATAATGTGATAGCATAAGACCGTGGTGGATGGCACAAACTTCCTAAGGCGTATACCCAACAGTGATTATAATCCGGCTCGGATGATGACGATGATGTCGATGATGACATATTATTGTATCTGTAAATTGTGGAAATGCATCTCGTGTGACAGTTTGTCTAATTTTTTAAATAGATTGTCGAATGTCTTACTGTTTGGAATCCCCTGTTTAAAGATTTACCGAATCCTAAAGTTCTATACTCTAACGATTCATATGCATGGTTTCGTATTTTACAATGTATTTGACGCATCCCTAACACCCTAACAAAAAGGAATTCAAACAACTCAATCTAACTTTGAATATTATTCAAATCAAAACTTTGAATATTGAATTAAATTTGTTTGAATTACCTGAAGTTCTACTTTGTTTCTTTTATTTGCACAATCAACTTTTAAAAATTGCTTGTAAACATCTTTCTCAATCATGAATGAAAATGATGTTGAGATCATTTTCATCGATACATTGATCAGGGTATGATCGATATACAAACAAATATAATAACCTGTCAGTTTTCTGCTTCTCAGAGTCCAGCTCCCTGAAAGTCTGCTGAAGCTTGTCAGTGAGGACTTCCAGGTTCTGTGTCAGCTTATAGTCGGCCTCGAACTGCTCCGACATGAGGACCAGGTCACGTGTAGCATCATGGAGAGGGATATCGGAGATGCAGAGGCCACGGCTGGAAATGTTATGAAAAGGTTCATAGCCGTAGTACTCCGTAGTTGTTCTCGTTTCTACTATCTATTTTATATACATACTAGTGGACCCCCGGCTTCGCACGGGTATTTAACAAAAATTTAATTTCTCATACGGAACCCTAACTTTTTTGAAAATATTCTATAGCCTATGTTCATCACGAAAAATTTACGATTCTAGTGGTGAAAGAATTTTTCAAATTGGTCCAGTAGTTTCGAAGCCTATTCAATTCAAACAAACAATCAAATCTTTCCTCTGTATAATATTAGTATGGATAAACATTATATTTGTTGGAAAATACTACTAATATTATAAATGCCAAAGTTTGTAAGTATGGATGGATGATTGTTACTCTTTCATGAAAAAACTACTAAACGGATTTTGATGAACTTGGTACACAGATAGTTTATGACCGAATAGCATAATGGGCCTTTATGCCTTAAATCCCAAGGCATTGGGAGTTATGCGAGTAAACCGCGGACCCCCAGCTAGTAATATTATATTTTCCACCGATATTTCACTAGTATGCCCTTTGTTGAAACAAAAATCTTGAAATGACCAGAGTTTAATCAAATCATCCTTAAATGTTTCAAGTTCAACAAACAGAAAAAAGCATGCTGGGTTGTCCAAAGTATTTTTTTGCAAATCAACTAGGTAGTTTTAATACCAAAGCGGTCGTTATTTTAAGTGGTCGTTGACATACCGAGTGAGATCATCTAAATTGGTGACACTGGGGTAGCACTGGAAGACCACCACATCTGTCTCCGGAATGTACAGCATTTGTCCCTGGAAATTGAAAAATAGGCACTTTAAACTGCTGAACACTAGCAAGACGATATTATAGGGAAAGACAAAGCGACACCTCATGTTGGCTGAGGATGGGCAATAGTAACATCAAGCGAGGAAGAACCCATTTGCGAGGAGGTTCGACTACATAGAAATCAATGCGATTAGATTTCACTTTGAAAGGTGAAGACCTGTGCACTCCGAATTATAAGAAAGAATGAATGAACATTTTATTGTATGTACATAATGAAGCACCTACAAAAAATAAAACGTACAATCGGCGGCCGTGTTGATTAAAGCAATTACTTTCAGATCAGTAGGCAAGCTAATTATGTTCCTTCATCATCATCAGCCTATGTTAGTCCACTGTTGGACATAGGCCTCCCCTAATGAGCGCCATAGCGCCCTGTCTTCGGCTTGTCGCATCCAGCATCTGCCAGCAGTCTTTCGCAGATCGTCATCCCACCTGGCCGGAGGGCGTCCTACACTACGTTTACCGAGTCGCGGTCTCCACTCAAGAACACGTTTACCCCAGCGGTTATCGGTTCTTCGCGAAATATGGCCGGCCCACTGCCACTTCAGTTTGCTAATTCTCTGAGCTATGTCGATGACCTTAGTTCTCTGTCGGATGAATTCGTTACGAATCCTATCCTTCAGAGAAACTCCGAGCATAGCTCTTTCCATAGCGCGCTGAGCGACTTTGAACTGGTGGACCAACCCTATCGTGAGTGTCCACGTCTCAGCTCCGTAGGTCATGACTGGTAGGACGCACTGATTAAAAACTTTCGTTTTCAAACATTGCGGTATGGATGACGAGAAGACTCGTCGTAGTTTTCCGAATGCTGCCCAGCCTAGCTGGATCCTCCTCTTGGCTTCCTTCTCGAAATTGTTTTTACCCAACTGCAAAATCTGCCCGAGGTAAGTGTACTCAGAAACAATTTCGAGAAGGTGGCCATGTACGATCACCGGTCTTGGATCAATGTGGGCATTGATCATGACTTTGGTTTTATCCAAATTCATGCCAAGACCGATACATCGGGAGGCTGAAGCTAGACTGTCCAGCATCCGGTTCAGCTCCTCTAGCGACTCCGCCATTAAGACTATGTCATCAGCGAATCGCAGGTGTGAGATGTAGTCGCCGTTTATGTTGATGCCCTTGTCTTTCCAGTCCAGCGTCTTAAACATATCTTCCAACGCGCTCGTGAACAGTTTCGGGGATATGACATCCCCCTGCCTCACTCCTCTGCGCAGTTGGATTGGTTTAGTCTGCTGGTCCTGTACTCGGACACTCATCGTAGCGGCTTCGTAGAGACATCTCAGCACCTCGATATAACGATAGTCTACTTGGCATCGCTGTAAGGATTGTAGAACAGCCCAGGTTTCAACGGAGTCAAAAGCCTTCTCATAGTCCACAAAAGCCAGACACAGGGGCTGATTATACTCTTCGGACTTCTGTATAATCTGCCTCACTGTGTGAATGTGGTCTATGGTACCATATCCTCCGCGAAACCCAGCCTGCTCCGGTGGCTGAAACTCGTCGAGTCTCCTGGCGAGACGGTTCGATATAACTCGTGAGAAAAGCTTATAGACGTGACTTAGGAGCGAGATGGGTCTATAATTTTTAAGAAGGGTTTTATCTCCCTTCTTAAAAAAGAGCACCACCAAACTCCCACTCCACGCCTTTGGAGTTCTCCCACTGTGAAGGACGGCGTTGAAGAGGCTCTGTAACTCCTGTATAACAGGGTATCCTCCAGCTTTCAAAAGCTCTGATGTTATTCCGTCCTCACCGGGGGCTTTTCCATTTTTAAGCTGCCTCAGAGCTAACACGATCTCGTCTTGACTGATGTCTGGCAGTTCGTCGGTATAGTGGCGTATCAAGGTGGCTCTAGAATCGTGGTCGTCTCGTTGGGAACGGGGAGCATGTGCAGCGTATAAACGGCCATAAAAGTCCTCTATCTCGGCCGATATCTCCGGCTTCGACAATACGGTCCTTCCGTCGTGCGTTGAAAGCTTCGTCAGGTGGCTCCTTCCAAGCTGCTGAGTGAATACTTTGGACCCTCGGTTTCGCTCTATCGCCTCTTCAATGAGGCGTGTATTAGAGCTCCGAAGGTCGCATCGTACCATCTTCGCAATTCGCTTGTTCAGGTCTGACCTCTCTGACGAAGTCGCTTGGGTGGTTTCCCGTCTTTTTGTCATCAGCCCAAGAGTCTCATCCGAGAGTTTGGACTTCTTACCAGTACGCTGCTTTTTGCAAAACTTGATGCCCTCGTCCCTCAGCGTTTCTACCAGATTGTGTAGGGTCTCGTCAGCGTCATCAGTGGGTTCCAAGGCAGCGAATCTATCCCCGAGAAGCTGCTGAAACTTCTCGGTGCCCGCCATGATTTGGATTGGGTTCGGTCGGAGCGTGGACTTCATCAGACGGTTTCTTTCAAGCTTCAAATTTATATTCAGAGAGCCTCGAAGGAGTCGGTGATCAGATCCGGTATTGAACCTGTTGATCACTGAGACATCTCTGAATATATGCTTGCTATCCGTCATGATGAAGTCGATCTCATTTTTTGTCACAGAATCGGGACTCCGCCATGTCCACTTCCTTTGGGGCTGTTTCTTAAAGAAAGAGTTCATTAAGAACAGCCCCTCTTTCTCAAGGAAGTTGACGAGCATTTGTCCCCTGTGATTTCGAACACCAAAACCATGCGGGCCTATTCGGGATTCGTTGCCAGTCTGGGTTCCCACCTTGCCGTTAAAGTCCCCCATAACAACGTTGAAGTGAGCCTTGGTGGTGTGATGTAAGGCTTTGGATATGTCTTCGTACATATCCTCCACTTCATCATCCGAGTGTGTCGAGGTCGGTGCGTAGACCTGAATGACCTTCAAGCTGTAGCGCTTAGACAGCCGAAGGATCAGGTACGCTACCCTGGTCGACACACTGGAGATTTCTTCGACGTTGTTAGAGAGGGCCTTATTGACGAGGAAACCTACGCCACCCTGGGATGTTTTATCACCCTCGCGAAAGTAGAGAAGATGGCCCGAGTCTAAGGTTACAGTGTCCTCCCCCTCTCTACGGACTTCACATAACCCTAGAACATGCCATTTAATGTTCTCTAGCTCCACTTCCAACTGCGCTAGATGGTGATCAAGCCTCAGAGTGCGTCCGTTAAACGTTGCCAGGGTCAGTGTGTGTGGGGTGTGGTAGCCTAATGTAGCCCGGAGATTCCTAGCACCCCCTGCCCCGCCGTTACCGTGGCCGCTACCATGGCCAGGAATAGCGAGGCGGCCGGGAACTGGGGGCCATTTTGTGGCGGTTCTTATCATGGGGGTAATTGCCCATAATCCCCACGCTGGGCATGCGGGTTGGGGATCGCAGTTTAGTGGAGTAGTTCTGCAGAGGGCGCTGCTGCCCGCCCCCCGGTGTGTTTCCCTTAGTCGCCTCTTACGACACCCACGGGATGAGTTGGGGTGGTGAAATTCTATATTATGCCGTCACCACACGGCATTATGTTCCTTATCCACAAATAAAAAAAGTTTATTTAGAGTTGGTAGTAGGTACACAGATTACTTGAACGACAGAAAAATAGGATATAGTGTAAACGCAATTGCATCTGCAAAGATGTCCCAAGATTCCCTTGCCATTGCATACAACGACATTTCGTTGTGTCTATAAGTAAGTCAATTTAACTATAGTAAAAACCTTATAGTTGATTTTATTAAGCAGTTAATGGTAATAACGAAATGTCTGCTAAGTAATTTTAAGAAATTGCCAATACCTTCAAACGCAGAGGAGCAATATCCTCATGAGGATCGGTGACCGTCATCTCTTCAGGCTTGGTCTTCAGCACATAGACGGTGTTGATGTGAGCCAGCACGTTAGCGAAAGTCATCTCTAAATGAGGACGCACCTGTAGAAACGTATAGAGGTAGCATTAAGCTCAGAACTAGGTTTAGAGAAACTACGCATGCTGAACTCATTTTAGCATAACAAAGGAGTTTTCATCAGCGTCGAACCTTCATCAAGAAATATAATTTTGTTTATTCAGGCTTGCAAGAGGTTTAGCAATGCGGAACCTCCTTAGTTGGTAAAATGAGTTTCTTATAATTCAACCTCTTTCATTCAATATTATATCGCTAGTCGTGTTAGAGCCTAGGCCTATACCCCTATACCTGTTGTTTTTGCCAAAAAACTGATGAAACATTATGTAGCCATATTTGAAATATAATTATACCTCTAGAATGTAATTAAATTTCTGATTATTTCTGTTTTTCGTAATTTATGGTTTGTATTTTTCGTTGGTGTTTAAATAAATAAATATGTAATAAGTTTATTTAACGATTACACAACATCAAAAAAGAATGTGACTTACCGTATCCAAAACGTCAGTGATCTTGCAGCCTGGCTTGGTGACCCTGGGAAGGAGGCGGGAGACAGTGCGTCCAGCTTGGATGATGTTCAGCTCCCGGTTGAACATCAGGTGGAAAGGAAACACACGGCAGAATGTTGCCGGGCTTACTTTCGGTTCTGGAAATAGCAAAAATACATTGAGAAAAAGAGTTCGCTAACCAACAAATTAACTGGATGTCGCGCCTAAAAGTAAACGAGCGCTAGATAGTTCAACGAATCGTTCTCGTTTTATAATCAGTTCAGTTTAAAGATCATTATTTGTCATTTACAGCAAACTTATTAGTTACATCAGATATTATTTTATTATTCTTCTTTGATAGTTTATTCGAGTAATGTTACATCTTCGGATTATATCTTGCGATTTCGTTCTGTACACACCAAAACTTCTAGCAGATTTTATGTCTTTTTAATCACTTTAAGATACATTTTTAAATAACTTTTATACTTCTATTTGACTTCAAAACTCTTACCAAGGGACAAAGTTTCGATCTCAGCAATCTCCGGCGCAGAGACTTTGCCAGTGGTCGAAGTCTCCGTGATGAGGAACTGGACGTGGTCGCACTCCTGCTTCGTCTTCAAGATTTCCACCTTCACCTCTGTGTTGTGAAGTTTGCTGGCAACTGTCTGGAATAGGAATGAAAAATATCTTCTGACTTCGACTTATGTGATATATCATTAAATGTTATGTGATAAGCTCTTTAATCTTCGCTCTTTAATCTGTAACTTTCTTTGTTAAAACAAAGAAAGTTACAGATTAAATAACCATATTAAAACGTGTACCTAACCCTGGGGAGCTGGTCATTAGCTGGCGCAGCACATTTCTAATACACATTTTCTAATACACAATACATTATAATACAGCGCGAGGCAATTTAGCCAGCGTCCTTGGGGCACTTCTGACTGGTGATTGATAGGGATCAGTTGAGCTACCTGTAGTTTGTTCACAACAATTCGCAGGTAGTGTTTTAATTTGTTTGTTTAATTATAATTTTCTTAGTTGACTTAGCCCATTAATAAAAATAACTATTATGTATGAGAATGGGAAATAAAACTCGCAACTCGCAATTCGGAGTTTGTTTATAGGTACTTATAAACCGGAGGTTTTTTTGATCTTAATGTGGTATCTTTTGTAATTTAATTTTCTTGTACACCAATCAAGGAATACACATCTAATACGCTTCTGGGGGCCTCTGGGGTCACTAAATTGTTACAAAAACATAACATCAGTATTTAAGGTTCTTTTTTGGATGAAAAGAATGCAACCAATCAGCTCATGAACTTGTACAGCAGTAGCCTGGCCTGAACATAGACCCACCTTCACGATTCCAATAACGATATGCTCCAGCCCTGACCTGTCAGATGTGTAGTGGAGGAACATCACTACTCATCCGAAAGGTCATACGGCTGGAACCGTATTCCAGCCGCTGCGGAATGAAGGGACCTCACACTAGTTAGATACAAAACTCCGTGGAACTGATACCTTGACAATCCCAATAACGATATGCCCTAGCCCAGCCCTGTTGGAGTAGTTGGAGGTACATTATTCCGTCTTCAAGCCGCAGCGAAACGAAAGAGATCTCCCGCTAGTTAGATACAATACTCATTAGAGCTCATACCTTGACAATCCCAATAACGATATGCTCCAGCCCTGGCCTGTCGGAGTAGTAGTGGAGGATGAGAGCTCCGTCCTCAGGACGCTCGGTACAACGGAACGAAGGGGACCGCATGCCAGGGTACAGGGTACCGAGGTGATCATGTAACCCATCTAGGTTCTGGAAAATAGATATAAAGCTTTTCATCCCACGGGACAACCACGCCCTGCGGAAATAGTAGTAATACCGCGTCGATATGAACGGGCCTTAGATATTCTACAAGGTACTACGAGACTTGCAACCACGTAATGCAGAAATATGCACGCATAATAGAGATATAGGAAAGAAACTCTGATAACTTTAGAGGTTTCTAATGTGACGTAAATAAACACATTTTTATAATAGGTTAGCTACTCTGAGGAGTTTTTCAAAAAGATAACCTTTCATGGCTTTTTGCCAAAGTATAATTACAAGTAAAGATTTTCAAGTAGATCGGTTCGGGAAAACCTACCTGCAGAAAATCCCGGGGCGTAGCGCCCAACACCTGCAATATCTTGTCATAACCAGAGTCCTGGCAGAATTCGAAGAACGTCTTCCCAAACAGCTCTAGAATAGCATCAGCAGGAATTTCTGTAAATAGGGTAGAAATATGATAAAAGTTATTTATTCGATTAAAATAAAAAAATAAATGAATTTGAATATTAGAGATACTTACGTAAAACTTCAACTGCTGCAGTAATGAGATTGTACGTAATCTCATCTTCATATGTCTGCCGCACCAGGAAACTGCCTTCCATGGTCACCTCCGCCTTTTTCCTGAAAACATCATTTAATTATAAATCATTATACATAACGCTCATTCATTAACCATTTCGTGACACAATATATATAATATCACTACTTTGAACCAGCATGACAAGACGTATTCGTGGGTGAACACTCATCCAATTTTTGCCACATAATGTTCATTTTCCTTTGTTTTAAAATCGTAATCAAAACTATGCTTGGGAAGTATGCGTGATACTCAAGAATTCATCTAAATCGACCAGCTCGAAGGCAGTGAATGTGATATCCTTAAAATTTTAAGGAGGCTACTTCGACGGCTATTAGTTAAATAAGTACGTAAAAGACGAGAATGCACACAAATCGATAAACCTGTGTCCAACGCTAAAATTTTACAAAAATATTCAGAAGCCGTAGTATGGGCTGTGCGCATAAGCTTACGATATACGTTTTCGAGAATCATTGACTTTTAATAAAAAGAAGGCATATATTCACAGTAGACAAAAACGAGATGTACTCTATAAAATGCGAAAAATACATCTCATTTTCTATTCGAATCGTGTGCGAATGCGTGAAAGCACTGAGGTTACCTATGAATATACGTGTCAACTCACACAAAGATTAATTTTTGGCTACACAATTTAGAGAATTGTTAAGTGAAACTATTCCTTTACTTCAATTCAGCGTTTTTTATCTGTACATTAGAGATGTTTCGAGTAGACTTGGTACGCTCGCAAAGGAACAATTCGGTATGAGTACCATACCATCTACAAATCACTCAAAATCATTTGAAAACTATCATCGATTGATTATGAAACTTTTAGATGTACGTTTTATACAACGTAAAGTAGTCCCTTTTGATTTGATCAAGATAGTGCTCTGCAAGCGCCCAATGTATAATATAAATGATGAACTCGAAAACGAAGGAAGTGCTTAAAATATTGCGTTTAGCTTGTACTAAGCCCTCAGAAAGTTTGAATTGATTTTGTTGAGGGGAAGCGGATTATTAATAACTAGCGGCCCGCCCCGGCTTCGCACGGGTATTAAACAAAAATTTCAGAAATTATACACACTTAAACGATGGGTTTCACAGTTTTCATACGGATCTTTACTTTTTTTAACAGCAATGGGGTTTTTGACATTGACTCGACATTCAAAACTGACACTGGCCGTAGAGAAAAAGCAAGCACCGTGCGCTATACAACCTCTTTTTTCTATTCTGACGCGCCATAATAGAAAAAGAGGTTGAATATACAGCCCACGGTTCAATTATTTAATTTTTCATGCGGATCCCTAACTTTTTTCAAAATATTATATAGCCTATGTTCATCACGGAAAATTAAGGATTCTAATGGTGAAATAATTTTTTAACTCGGTCCAGTAGTTTCCGAGCCTATTCAATTCAAACAAACAAACAAACAAACAAACAAACCAATATACAAACAAACAAACAATCAAATCTTTCCTCTTTATAATATTAGTATAGATTCCCTCCCGACGAGACGGATGAATATCCTATACAAACGTAGTACCTATCAAAATGTTTTGTGATTTAAGAATATTTTTACTATAATTTGCTTTATGGTATTAAAGCTTCCACCACAAACTTTTTTAAAAATGTTTTACTTGCAACTTACATTACCAATACTAGAAAACATTTTGTTTTTTTTATGTAAAAGTAATTAGATTTATTATCATTCAATAAGTGTATTTTGGAAAAAGTTAAAGACTAGATCAATGCTATTTTAGTACTATTTTCATATATACGTTTCATTTGTACATAATATACGTGTATTGGAAATTCATCCGGCGCGCCGGAACCTTATTGTTTGAAGGCGATATCCAAGAAACAAATTAGACTCACTTGATGGTCTCCCATGTTTCGGCATCGAAAGTTTTCATCACCAGCAACTCAAGGGCATAGTTTACGAAGCCGTACTGAAAAGAAAATAAGAATGACAGTTAATATATTTTTTACATTACATTTGGTACACCCTTTCTTAAATAAGGTGGCACATCTGTGTTGCACAATTCAAGAAGAATCAAAGAATCAAATTTTAACGTAGCACTTGGCACACCCTGCCTTTCTTAAATTTACATAATTATTTCCATCCAACGGTTGCTTGGAAGAGATATTTTCAAAGCGATAAGGTCGCCCTTGTTATGTGTCATGTAATATCCTCTGTTATATTCTTCTTCTGGTGAACGATAAAACATTTTTTATTGTATTACTAAAACAGTACCATATAATAAATTAATTATTTATTGTATAATGTATTGTATTGACGATATAATACAAAAAGGCTATAATACTACTGTTGAATAAATAAAAAAATAAATTGTGAGCTTCTATTCAGTTTAATTTAAATGTCTTAATGATAGAACAATAATTACTTACGTACATCATGAAAGTATCTATTAAAGGTTTTTACGGCGTGCAAAGTCGCGGGCAAGAACTACGAGCACGGAGTGCGCCTGGCCTGCTAAAACTAAGTCTCACCATTTTAGATGCAGCTATTTTCACCTGAAACAAAAACACATCGGTCTTTAAAACCAAGTTATCACCGTTAGACAGGTGAATAAAACAACGTAGGTATAAAAGTCACAAAAAGAAACCATCTCATTTTCTCACAAAGCCTCTTGCGAATAAGCTCAGTGTAACAGATTTTATCTACAACTCATTCCATTTTCTTCGCTATCAGACAATCACATCTGAGGAGAAAAATATGGGTTTTATGGGTATTTTTATGTTTTAATTTTCCGTAAAGCCTGTAATTAGATTGTTAATGCATTTTTCGGGATGTAGATGAGTGTGGTGGCATAAAATACGGTTTTATGAGTCCAAAACAATGGATCTTTAGGGATATTCATCTATTTATATTAGGTTTATTCATATATTTATATTTAGGGACTATAAACAATCTTGGAGATTTTAACTCTTGACTCTTGATTAGAGTTTTGATCCTATTCATACAAAATAAATGATTGTTATTTCAGATGAGGGCAGTCATATTTTACGCCTTTTGTATGTAGGTATTATGTTTATTTTGTATGTTTGATAATTTCTTCGTTAATGTGGATAAGTTTGGATCATCCTTTTACAGCTGTAAAGAGGATAATTTTAGGTGGTTCAATATTTTTTTTTATTTTTGAGGGGTATTTATACCGTAAAACTTAAAAACAGTAGGTTTTAAATTAAGTACTTTAAAGTCGGTATATAGTTATTTCAATTCAATAAAGTATTTTTTATTCTGGTTAAATACAATTTTTGTTTTAAAATTAGAAGCACAAGCGACAAAAGATTTCATTGAGAATGCTCTCGCAAAATATTGAGTTTCGGTCGTAACTTGACACCCCCATTTCGTTCAACTCACTACGATACACAAGTTCTGCAATCCGCCGCTAGAGGCAGCACTGTCACGGAAAATAATTTTCCGGAGGTTCTCCTTGAGCCAAGATTAGCTCCGCTACGCCCCGCTAGATGTCGCGGTTTGACGCATAACAAAATGTTTTATTCTAAACCTTTAATTATTTTACACATTTCAAATCTTTTTATGAATAATTGATTAACAAACAGTAGTAATATAAAATACACTATAAGCTAAACGCAAGGTAAGTAACCTGTAAACGCAATTTACCGGTATGTTGAATAGAAAATTTCTATTCAACATACCTGTTAATTGCGTTTAATTATTTAATAATTAATACAATCAACTAATTCGGTTTGTCAAAGCCTACAAATAAAGTAATAAATAAATCTAAAGTAATTAAAAATGTCGTTTGTAAATGGATACCAACACAGCAATTGTTTACAAATCACTCTTTCAATTAAATATCAGTAGGTAGTTACTAAAATACAAGTCTATAAACTTTTCGAAGAAAAACTTACCGATTTCCCAGAAACAACTTCAAACAGTTCACAAAACCTTCGGCGGCGAAGCCTTATAGTTCTATACGTGTTTAATTATTGTTATTTAGGGCAACAGGGAGCTCCGACATGACCGATCAAGTCCGTCGTCTGACTCTCACTAAGGCTCGCTACGATTGGTAGAACGAGAGAAAAATATCTTTTGCTATTGGTGAAATAGAGAACTAACACAAACTCCATTCATTTGAAGGGAAATTCCTCTGTCCACCGCGTTTACGACTGCAAAATGTAAGTTGGTTTTGCGTATGCGAATACAAGAACTGAGTGTTTTGGTTTACAGTTCTATAAATTAGGAAATCAAATTTTGCATAATATTTATTTAAAAGTAGAGATAATACATTTTCAATTATCTATACAAAGAAAATTGGATTCAAAATGAAAAATATGCAGCGCCATTTTGCGGAATTTTTACAAACTAACGCTTGTGCTATTAGATACTAGATGGCAGGACATGCATTCACAAGTTACATGCTATTGTTGTATTTCCCAGCTTCCGAGATAGACATAATCAAGATTAGGTGGCTTCATTTACATTTTTATGCATAATCAACCTAATCTCTATGACTACAACGAATATTTTCGCTCACTTGCAAGAATATACAAATAAGGTACCAACAACCATGCCGATTTGAGTAAAACACAAACAAAACACAGGGTTACCTTTATTGTGACAATTAGGTAAGTAGGTATTCGTTTTATTGAACTAATATACTCGCAGGTGCGTTCTAATTATACAAATGGATTAGTGAGGGCCCGGCCGCTATTTGTGAGTTAATTGATACGACCAGTTTACTAATACGTTTCTATACTCAATTTTAGGAATTATTTACATGGGCGGGTTGTTGGCGGTGATCTAACCACACGTATATCTTTGTTTGTCCCTTTATTATCTCCATTGATCTCTCTTGTCTATTTTCTAGTCCTAGGAAATATTTATTTTTAAATTCAAGCTGCTATGCAATAAAATGATTTTAGCTTGTACCTCTACGGGAGACAGCTAACACCTAACAGCTTTCTTTCAAGTATCTAAGTTCTATTCTGAGCATCTAAGTTCTATTCTAAGTATCTAAGTTCTATTCTAAGTATCTAAGTTCAATCGTAGAGAGGGTATTTCTTTACAATTTAAGCAATGTGAGCGTCTAAAACCCATTTAGTGACTGACTCGCCAAAGCTACTGAACTGTTCGAGTTGGATTTTGCACTCAGATAAGAACCTGGAAAAATATTGTACATATATCACAAAAATAATACTAGTTTTATTTCTAAAACGCCTGCGATCCGCGGGCAGAAACTAGTCATAAATAATAAAATAAATAAAAATGATAAATAATTCTGGAGCTTGCACATAGTATTATCTACCTGGCGGGCCTTCGCCCACCGCGCCACAGACAGAGGTCGTATTAAAAAGTTAGATAATCGCGATTAATATACCCTTTAGATAGTACTTAATTTTAATAAGTATTTACCATTGAAACAATGAAGCAAGCAGGCTGTAAATTTATTACGAATTTTATTATGCATAGAAATAATCTGAACAACCGTTATACAAAGTTTATAGAAAACATCTCATAAAAAACCTAAATCTAGCCTGTAAAGTATGACAAACTGAATTAGGTACATTCAGTCCGTGAAGCCAGGCGGAAACCAATTTAGGTGCACAGCAAACCTAATTTACGTGGTAAATTTTATGAGATTGCTGGGGGAGGCATGAAATGGAACTGCTCACGAATACTTTCTAGACTTCTGCAGCAATAGCTATTTGACCTGGAATTTCTATTTGAATTTGGATAAAACGTAGACATTGAATTTTAGATAGTTACTCAAAAAACTGACCGTTCCATTTACAGTAAAAAGTTAAAATGGCTTAGAGCCACAGATACCGTTTCATAAAAAGTTAAAAACTATTTTGGAACGTAAATGTTACACAGTAAGTGACTTTATGTCAGACAAAACTGTCATCATCATCACCAGCCTATAATAGTCCACTGCTGGACATAGGCCTCCCCTAATGAGCGCCATAGATGGCATCATTATTTGGGGTTATTGCCCATAATCCCCACGCTGGGCATGCGGGTTGGGGATCGCAGTTCGCTGTAGTTGTTCTGCAGAAGGCGCTGCTGCCCGCCTCCCGCTGCTGCCCGCCTCCGACAAAACTGTGATTGATAGTAATAAGGTCCCAAGTCCATACCAAGTTGAGTAGATACGATCACCGAAGTTAAAAACAATGCGAAAGCAAAAAGCCAACATGCCGCGTCACGATGGCTTTTGCATTTCATAGATATAAATAAATAATATTTTTCAGTCCCTATTGTTAAATCGTTATTGGAATGTACTAATACTTGGCCGGTATTGTAAGGCAACAATTACTATTGTGTAAGAATATAATGTAAGAGTTTTTTAAATGGTACGTTCGTGTTGAAATTGCGCACCTGACACGATTTTTTGTATCACATATATATACAAGTCAAATACCAGAAACGACTCGTGCAAGACTTTCAGTCCCTGGCCCAAATGAAAGGCGAAAATCAGTTCTACGTTTTCGTTTACGTTTTCTACGTTTTCGTTTTGAAAGTCTAGCACGAGTCGTTTCCGAGATATGACAGTTTTAATTTTGACAGCTGTCATCGAAAACGTAGGACCAATTCTCGCCTTTCATACTAATTATATAATCATATTCTACCGTGGTGCGTAGCACTTAATGCACCCAGGTGAATTGAGTCTACCGGATGGGTGTACTTTGTTCACCCAGGAGCATTAAGTCTACCCTGCGTGCGTAGCACTTAATTCACCCAGGTGATCAACTTCAGGTGAATTAAGTCTACCCGGCCGAGATTTTTGTATGTCAGTTCTGTGTTTTTTTGCTTTCGTTGACGTCTAAAATCCTGTCTGAACGGCTTTCAAAGAATCGTAGCTACAGCTACGAGAATTTTCAACATCAGTCTAGGGATGCAATTCTAGGTCTGTATTTTCCGAAACTGAAACTAAATCTGCACTGTTTCAAGTTCATATTTTTTTTCCATTTACACCAGCCTTTAACCAGTATAAAATTTAAATCTAAACTACAGAACTTTGATATTTATAATACAAAACCTTTTAAGCAAGGCAAATAGGTCATATAGGATTATGGGCAATAACCCCCACATAATTATGCCATCTATGACGCTCATTAGGGGAGGCCTATGTCCAGAAGTGGACTATTATAGGCTGGTGATGATGATGATGATGAATAGGTCTATACCTACCTCTTTGCATATTCTAACGAGGAAATCTCGGACGGGACTTTCGAGTCTCACACCCCAGTCTCGGACTACTCAATTTTACCTCGTGGTCGCTTTGCATCTCTGGCCTATTTGAGGCCACCATGCCGTCGATAGTCAATCTTCCGTTTTCCCATCAAGCCTAGTTTGTGCCCTCATCATCATCATCAGTCCATATTAGTCCAGCTGGACATAGGCCTCCCCTAATGAGCGCCATAGCGATTCATCATTTGGGGGTTATTGCCCATAATCCACACGCTGGGCATGCGGGTTGCGGATCGCAGTTCGGTGGACTTGTTCTGCAGAGGACGCTGCTGCCTGCCCCCCGGTGTGTCTTAGTCGCCTCTTACGTCACACACGGGAAGAGTTTGAGGTGGTGAAATTCGATGCCGGCATTACACGGCGTTTGTGCCCTGGTGTTTATTATTTCTCTGTAGCCAGCCAATCTAACACCCTAGGCTACTAGCAATAAAACCGTGTTTTGCATGCTAAATAGCTCATAAATGCCTTTTGTGCGCTGAGAAATGGACCTGAAATTGCACCCATTAATGCTGTTTGTAAGCAAATTTATGCATAGAATTTGAAAAATAAATTGAAAGTTTTAATAGGTCATTATGACCTATGAGGTCTTACTAGAAATTGCGTTGTAAAATGAAATAATTTACTCAATGCATTTGTATATAAGGGGCTGCTTGAAATAGCCTATATTTAAAGCAGCCCCTAGATTTTAAAGTAGCATCAATTCTATCAATCCTGAATATGCCTACCCCAAACAGCATGGTTTATTAAAAATAAATATTGTATTGCAAATAACTATGAACATTTCTTAACTTAGGTGTTAGTATTTTTAATATGCTTACAGAGGTTAAATTACTTTCGAACAAATTGAAATAAAACAAATTAAGTTAAATTAAATAAAATATATTTTAATACCCTACCCATGCAAAGGAAGGGTGAAAGTTTATCGCTGTTAGTCTTATGACCCTAGTCCTCCTATTTATTATTACTTATCATAAATGGTGCAATAAACTCATATTCTATTCTAAATTAAAATTAGGTACATAAAAAAATCAAACTACATAAAATGTAATCGAATAAATGTTTGTAACATAATCACGAGGCAAGCAGATCGGTAACGCACCGTATATGTTTAAAAACACACGGAATGAAACCTGCTTTTTCTCTTGTACCCTTAATCGGCTCCTATAAGCTGAAAATTCAACGGAGTCAAGGCAATTCTAACGTCCAGACCGTCAAGACATCATTTATCTATAAATACATTCACAAATGTACAAAGGTTAGGCAGTAATCAACCGCCGCGCGCCGACTTCAGAACAGCAAAGTATTATACAAAATACAGGTTCTTTCCCGCAAAACTTTTTTTTTAACAGCTTATTTGTTCAGTGCCACCTGTGCGGAGTAATTAGAGCTTCTACAGTACACGAAAGCTAGCATGGCACGTCGCGTGTCTAAAGTTTCCATGCCTGCTATTTCGTGGGTATTTCACCGGTTAACCAATCGCTTTTAAAGAACTATGGTATCGTCGCTTAATTTTCACGTAGAATCGGGTGAGCTACGATCTCGACGCGCACTATCTCGACAAGAACACATCAAGTGAACGTAATCCCGTCGCATGAAAAATTAACAAATGGTCATGGGTCTCTAGGAATAACGTTATTTTATTACTTCTGATGCAACAACTAAATTTTAAATGACAGCTTTTTTCATATCCACACTCTTTTTGTCGCACTTAAGCTTGACAATTTGGTGGTGCCGGCATAGAATTTCACCACCCCAACTCTTCCCGTGGGTGTCGTAAGAGGCGACTAAGGGAAACACAGCGGGGGGCGGGCAGCAGCGCCTTCTGCAGAACAACTACGCCGAACTGCGATCCCCAACCCGCATGCCCAGCATGGGGATTATGGGCAATAACCCCCAAATAATGATGACATCTATGGCGTTCATTAGGGGAGGCCTATGTCCAGCAGTGGACTATTATAGGCTGGTGATGAAGCTTGACAATTAAGACGCTGTGTCTGAATTATTAAGCTTACTTATAAGTCGCGCGCGCGCATCGCTAGTCGCTGTACGCACGCACGGAGCATAATTTATATCGCTGTTAATTACCTACCTTGCCTATCTACCTTGTGAGTTTTACGGTCTATCTTGTTATTGTTCAACAAGATGAATACCTGCGCAAATTGCGGAGAACACTTCAATGATGGTGTACAGTGTACAATGTGCAAGAAATTTTTGGATTTCGGCTGCGCAAATGTGACGGAAAATGGCTATCGACGATTGAGTGCGAAGTCCAAAGCCAGTTGGAAATGTTCAGCTTGTATTTCCGGATCACCTGCTCCCTCCGCCTCGTCGGCGGCTAGGACTCCGGAGCCCGTCTCACTGGATATGGTGATGAGTAAACTAAACTCTATGGAGGGTAAACTCAACTCCATGGAGTCAGCTCTTGCAAACATACCAAAGCTAACGAGTGACGTCGAAGGAATAAAATCAAACATCAGTAAGCTTCAAGAATCCAATCGAAATGTAATAAAAACGGTTCAGGAATGCACCTCCAAAGTTGATGCTACGGAATCGAGAGTGACGTGTCTTGAGGCATCTATGAGTGACCTGGCTGAGGTCAGGTCACAATTACACACGTGCCAGCGAAATGACCTGTACCAAGATCAACATACTCGCCTCAATAACATCGAAATAAAGGGAGTGCCTCTAAAGAAATCCGAAGATTTGTTCGATGTTGTGGACAGGATTGGCGCGCGTATAACCTACAAAGTAGCGAAATCCCAAATAAACTACGTGAGCCGTATCCCTACTTTCAACAGCAAGGAGAAATCCATCGTAGTAAGTTTCCTGAATAGATACGTGAAAGAAGATTTCATAGCCTCTGCTCGTTCACTGAAATCACTTTCGGCGGCAGACATCGGTTTCGTGAATAACAACCAAAGAATCTATGTAAATGATCATCTCTCGCCCGAATATAAGAAGCTTCTCACGCAAGTAAAACAGTTGGCCAAAGAAAAAGATTACCAATTTACTTGGGTTAAGTTCTCTAAAATACACGTAAGAAAAGATGATTCATCACCCGTGATCACCATCAAATCCGAGGCCGATTTAAACAAACTAGTGTAAATTGTTACGTAGCTTGCGTATTTCTGCCTAACTTTACTTTATTTAATTACAATAAGTGCCTTAGCTTAGTTGTGTTCCAACTTTTTTGCTACGTTTTGTTAATAACAAACCGTAACTTTACTGTTATACTTGTTACACTCACACTCACATTCTTTAATTCCTTGTTAATTTATTTGTACTTTTTAAACCGCTCAACTAAATATCATTCACTCCATTTCACATTCATAAATAAACACATAATGTACTCATCTTGCAATCGAAGTAGCTACTACGCAACCTACTATTCTCAGTGTTTTCATTGTCTTGTTCAATACAAAAATATAAAAACATATTCAATGCTCGAATGCTCCTACCCAGCTGGCTGCATAGTCAAGGTCAGGCCTTATCTATTGCACTATCTATGCATATTTGAAGCATTAATGAGTTTCAATAATTATCACCTAATACCTATTCATTTGTTTTCGCATGAATTATCTTACCGACCAGTAGTACTAATCTATATTATTCACTTCTCATGCTGGTTTACTTCTATAATAATATTGCTTATCAATAAAAATGTATAATAAAAACCTTAACTGCTATTACCAGAACGTACGTGGCCTGCGCACGAAAACCTCCGTATTTCGGAGAAATTTGTGTTTAAGTAATTTTGATGTTTTAGGCCTTACTGAGACATGGTTGCTAGATGGAATTGCGGACGCAGAACTGTTTGACGAAAGGTACACGGTGTGGAGGAGAGATCGTAGGTATGATTTAACCAATCAATCACTGGGCGGTGGAGTTCTGTTAGCGGTTCGTAAGGACTATCGCACAACTTTTAGGCCTGAATGGTGCTCGTCTGCTGAGGATCTTTGGTTATCAATTAAGTCCCAACCTACTAATAATATTACCACCCAAGTATTTAGCTCTGTTCATATAGGTATTATTTACTTATGTAAACAGAATAATGGCTTGAGTTTTGCTCAACAGTTAACTAATTATCTTAATAGCTTACGCGATATTATGGCGGCCTATCCGCAAGATAAATTTGTTATAATGGGTGATTTTAATTTAGGTGCTATTCAATGGAGTCATGGCAGTGGCCAGAGTTACTTGCAGCCGACCACTATGCTCGGGCTGGGTAGGCTGGAAACTGAACTCTTGGACGAACTTGATGTCATTGATCTTCGTCAGTATAATCATATTCGCAATAAGCATGGCAGAATCTTAGATTTAATTTTGTCAAACCTTACCATCTCAGTGAAGGACTGCAATGCACCTCTTGTACCGTTAGATGCTCACCACAATGCGCTGGAGTGTGTAATAGATATTTGTATTAAAGAGCACCTTAAAGCAGCGCCTAGATTGAAGTATTGTTATAATAAAGCCAACTATATTGCCATCAATAATGAATTGTCGCTGGTAGATTGGAATAGCCTATTAAATAATAAATCGTTAGACTCAGCAGTAGAGTGTTTTTACGCCCAACTTAACTCTCTGCGAGATAAGTACGTACCTACTAAAACTGTGCGCCAAAATGTATTTCCCCCTTGGTATTCTCCTGCACTTAAAAAAGTCCTTAAGGAAAAATACAAATTTTATAAAAAGTACAAGCGTTACGGTATGCGTGCAGACGCTCTGTCTATAGATTGTCTAAAACATAGAGCTAAAAGGCTGGAAGAAAGCTGCTATAATAATTACATAGCTAATGTAGAACAGTCAATAAAAGATAACCCAAAGTACTTCTGGTCATTCTTAAAATCACTTTCCGCAACAACATCTTTGCCTAATACAATGACTTACGATAACGAAAATTCTAGCTCAGGGACTGATATTTGTAACTTATTTTCTAAGTATTTTCATTCAACTTTTTTGACTCCTGATGATTCTGTGAGTGTTTCTCAACCCAATGAATCTAGTAACATTGACTGTAACTTATCAAGCATTGAACTGTGTGTTTCAATAATTGAAAATAAGCTTTTGAGGCTTGACAAATCTAAATCAGTAGGCCCAGATTCTGTTCCTCCCCTGGTGCTTGTCAATTGCGCAAGCAACCTAGCTCCTCCTTTATTGTCTTTATTTAGTAGATCTCTATCAGAAGGTACTGTTCCATCTTTATGGAAATCAGCATTCATTACACCTGTGCACAAGAAAGGGCCTAAGGATATGATTACCAACTATCGGCCAATTTCCAAGCTTTGCATAATAGCTAAGGTTTTAGAGCAAATTGTTCATGAACAAGTTTATAGTTCCATTAAGAATTCTCTTCCCCAATCGCAGCATGGATTTCTCAAGGGACGGTCTACTGTCTCAAATCTAATTCTTTTTAATGAAGCTCTCACGGAAACTATGGATAACGGTCATCAGACGGATGTGGTCTATACTGACTATAGTAAAGCTTTTGACCGTATAGACCACAGCCGTCTCATTTTCAAACTCTCAACAGTTGGAATCAGGGGCGACCTGCTGAGATGGTTCACCTCGTATATTCGGAACAGAAGCCAAGTTGTTGTCCTGGGGAACTATACATCAAGGTGGATGAGCGTCCCAAGTGGTGTTCCACAAGGTTCGCTGCTAGGTCCTCTGCTGTTTCTTATTTTCGTCTCCGATATCGACTCGTGTTTCATGAACTCATCAGTACTTACCTTTGCAGATGACATGAAAATCTTAAGACCTATAACTTGCTATAATGATGCAGTACTCCTTCAAGAGGACCTTAAGCGGTTAGATGCCTACTGCTTGCGAAATAAGTTAGACCTAAATGCGACTAAGTGCAACGTTATAACGTTTACTAGGAAGTCGATAGTAATACGTTTTGATTATTCACTAAAGGGTCACATATTAAAAAGAACGAATGAGATTAGGGACTTGGGTGTAATACATGATTCCAAGCTTTTATTTGATTCACATGTCTCTGCATCAGTAAAAAAAGCTTCCAGAGCACTCGGATTCGTAATGCGGTCATCTAAGGACTTTAAAAACATTAAAACTTTTAAAATTTTGTATAGCACATATGTTAGATGCCACCTTGAATACGCCTCTCAGGTGTGGAACCCGGCATATTCCATCTATGTTGATAGACTCGAGCATATTCAACGCAAGTTTCTGCGCTTTCTTTATTTTAAAATGAAAATACCCCGTGAGGACTATCATAAGATGTGTGCCAGGCAACACCTCCTGCCGCTAAACATGAGGCGGGACTATGCAGATTTTATTTATCTGTCGCGGATCCTCAAATCTTCAGTTGATTGCCCTGAACTACTGTCAAAAATTAATTTTTCTGCACCATCGCGTATGACAAGAAGTAGTGACTTGTTCTACCTACCTTGTGTAAGCACAAATTATCGTCAGCAGTCTTTTATTTATCGGGTTTGTAAGAAACTCAATTTGTTATGCAAAGATAACGACTTTGACCTCTTTCATTGCTCTATTTCAACCCTAAGAGCAAATCTGAGCAACTTATTTTTTAATAGTACATAATTCTATACTTTGTTTCTTATCATCTAAAATTACTTGGCTTTACTGCATAAGTTTGTAGTCTAATTCGTGTTACTCACCCTTAGTGTTCGCCAGACTGGGTATGTATGTATATAACGTGCGCTAACGTTATATAATTGCGAGCGTACCTTATGAGTATATATTTACAACAAATAAATAATTGATCGTTGTTAATTTGTCTCTATGTTTGCTGTGTGTTTTTGTTTTTTGTTTGCAATTTTATCTTTATTTATTGTTTCCATTTATGATTGTGAATGATGATGATTCATTGTATGTAACTATTATTTTCTGAAATAACTTTTTGTCTAAATGTGAGTGTGGGTGATTCCTTCCATAGTTTGATCTAGTGTTGTTTTTTAGTTAATCTTTTAAAATTAGTTTCATAAAGTAAGGTACATTATTTCCTCCAAGTAACTGTATTATGTTTCTATCAGTGGATTCCTATCAATAGCCCATAAATTATCTACTGTATTATCAATATCTGTATAGTGTGCTGATGGTTTCCCTAAAAATAAATAAATAAATAAATAAAATAAATAAGTTCCAAGCTCGGATAGAGCCAGTGAATTGCCGTGCACTGTACCCCTAATTCTTCTCTGTTTTATTGTTTAGTTAATGTTTCTTTGCATTTGCCGTTACAAAACAAGTATTTCTTTGTTTTATAACAAAAATTGAGCGAATTTGACCTATAAAAAATATGGTTTTATATTGAAAGCCTCTCCACACTCCCACGCGAATCTCGTGCGAAGTCATTCGCATGTTCGTCGCGGCATCGCGTCGCGTTCGCGTCTCGTTCGTAGCTTATCGGTTTTTGTTCCGCGACAAAGTTTCTAAACCACGCGTGTGGCTCGCCCGCAATTATGGCAGATTCGCGATATGGGCCACTACAAACGTCGAGTGTGCAGAGGCTAAAGAACGGGCTGTCCATCCGGTTGGCAAGTTATGGCAAGGCCTTTACCTCTTCAAATTAAACAAATAAATTCAGATTGTTTAAATTTTCTTACTTTGATCGCTGAGCCGCGTGCCCAGCGATATAGCTGGGCAGCTAGGGATTTAGTGGATTTTGGGATTACACCCTAAAAGCCAATCATTAGGGGAGACCAGTAGGCTGCTAAAGGCCTGTTTTTTTTCATGTTGTACTAAAGTAAAACTAATAAATATCATTGTGCCCCCACTGAAAATTAGCCGTTTTACTTAATGAGTGATGCTTTGGACACTTCTTTTGGTATTTTCGTACATAGATTTTATTATCAACCATCCCAAAGCATTTAAAATCAAAACACAAACTCAAAGGACTTGGAAAGAGTTTTGCTTACATTAACGAGACTAAGATTTAGTTTCCTATCTTACATCTAGTGCCTAGGAATGGAGTTGGCACAGGACAGGAGTACTAGGACTCCTGTCGTGTATATTACACGTTAAATATACAAAAAAAACATTAAGATGTAAAAGAAACGTCAAAGGCGCCTTAACCCTAAAAAGAGTTTTTCAGACAATGTACAAAATCCTACTGGCTACTTTTTTTATTTTGGGGCTAGATGGTTATGTAAGAAATGCGCGAATTTAAGACTACAAAGATACTGGGTGTAATAAAAAATAGAACGCTGCATTTCCTTTGTGCATAAATTACACAACGTGCTTTTGTGCTAAAAAAAACTTTATGCTTTGACTGTAAATAAACTTATAACTAGAAAAAGCTAGTTTGGATCTTACTGAGTAATAAAAAAGGCCTTGTTTTGTGTGATTTCTAAGGCCTTTTGCTTTGTAAGGGCAATTTTATGGACTACGGAGAAAAAATATACTTTGGACTATGGACTTTATAAATTAAAATAACCATTATGTGATTAACACTGAAGTGAACGTTTGTATCAAAAGACATTCTTTTTTTACAAATTAACTTTAAAAGTCCAGAATTCCCCAATTTTTCCTTTTTTTTCCTTTTGAGAAAAAATTTTTCAAGGAGGAACTGGACACTTCATTATAATAAGTCCGATACCTACTAAAAGCGATAAATAACCGATGACATAATAATAACCGACAAAGAATGATTTTGTTTGTCTTTTGCTACAACATTGTTATAGAAACATCGGTATGTTTGCCAGTAAAAGCTAACTCGCAGTAACTTTAGTTACTTTGTGATCATGGCGCATGCAAATGTGCCGAAATATTGGAAAACTCAAAACTCAAATCATCGGTCATTTATCTCTTTAGGTATCTGGAATTTTTATAACGAAGTGTCCAGTTTACCCTTTGAACAAATTGTTCCCAAAAGAAAAAATAAGAAAACATGGTGATGGGTAATTGTGGACTTTTAAAGGTGGTTTTGTCGAGGGAGAAAACTGGAATAAGCCTTCTTTGTACATCAAAAACTATACAACTTATTTATGTATTTAATTCGGATTGCCATCAGCTTAACTAATTACAATATAATTAGAAATAAACACTAACATAAAGCTAATAATAGGCGTTCGCAATGGTTATTTTCTATACTTATAATATTATAAAGAGGAAATATTTGATTGTTTGAATTGAATAGGCTCCGAAACTACTGGACCGATTTGAAAAATCCTTTCACCATTAGAATCCTAAACTTTCCGTGATCAACATAGGCTATAAAATATTTTCAAAAAAATAGGGTTCCACATGAAAATTGTTTTTTTTTAAATACCCGTGCGTAGCCGGGGCGGACCGCTAGTTTTATATAACCTAGCTTTCTACTGGGCACCTGCAAAGTTTGCAAAGTCAATATAAAGCAGGATATCGCGTGACTCGAACCGATATAGGTTACTGTTTACCATTTCCAACAAGATTGCCGATTTACTTGTATTTATGTGAAAATATTATCGTTTATACCTTAGAAAGTTATTTTTGTATACAACAACAATACCAGCCTATAATAGTCCACTGCTGGACAAAGGCCTCCTCTAGGGCGCCATAGATGGCATTATTTATCATTTGGCTCATTTCATTCAACATAGGAATATTTTCAAAAAAATAGGGTTCCGCTTTTAAAAATATTTTTTTTGTAAATATCAGTGCGAAACCGGGGCGGACCGCTAGAACTTGATTTTTGGACTTGCGTTGCAATGCCCTTTCCCGCTCTTATGAATGCAAAATCATATGTCATCTTTTCGCACAGAGGAGGTTTAAGCATGCATTTTTCTTTACCACAATTTTTTTTACATTAATGATATACAATAACAGATAGAGTTAACTTATACATTTTATAAGTTGTTATTAAAAATATATTAATGAAAAATAGATCAAAGCGACACAGGTGTGAAAACTGAAACTGGGAGCTCCAACCAGAGCACTGAGCAGTTAATCCGATAATTTTAAATATAACCAATAGCTACCAAGGAAATAATTTAAATAAATCAGTTAAAATAACTACCCGCTGTATAATTAAATTTTCCGTAAACTGCTGAATAAATCGTTTAAAATCATTCGTATCAGGTTGCGCATAAATTCAGCTTGCATTTCTCCCGATAAATGTAGGTATAATCCATAGTAAAGAGAAATTGCGGATGGATTTCGATCTGAATTGGATGGAACCATTTCGGAACGAAACAAAAGCGGCATACATTCACTTTGAAAAGGTTCTTGCAATTTTACAACGCGCTGATTTATATATAAGTATAGATTTGTCGTAAACATTTTATTCGCCTTAAAAACGCACGGATTGTTTGTGGTTACGTAAAATACTTACTTTGACAAAGTTCTATCCCATTCTGATCGCGCCAGACTATCGATACGTATTTAATCTCATTTGAGTGGAACGCAATGGAGTGCCAATGAAACGGCCCTCGAATCAGTGACATCGTTCAGGCAAGGCATAGCTGGCGTTGAAGGGAATGGTGGTTTTCAATTGATGACGTAAGCAGTCCTTTGATTGGTGGATTCGACCTTAGTTGGTCGTGGCCTTTTTCTAGCATTGCAAATTAGATATTTGTTTGTATTGAATCGTACATATCAATATAATGATCAAATATTGATGAACTTGGAAGACTTTTAGCAGTAGTAACAGATTATTCTGGAAGTAAAAAAGAAAGAAAGCTAATCTATTTATTGCTTAAAATCAATAAAAATAAAAATTAAGCACATTTTTTATAAATATATAACTAATTCTCACAAAGTAAAGTACGTGTAAATTGAATTTATGGGTTTTAAGGGTAGGTACTACTGGGTAACTGAGTAGCAAGTATTTACTTGCTAGACTTTTCATATACCACCACACTGGGTTTTGGATTGTACCTATATGAATCTTGCTTAAATTTTCGCTTATTGAACAATCTAGATCATTGTTAAGTTGTATTGCCTTTTTGGTATAGTAAAGCACAATAGGGAAAATAGTGAAGCAGCGTGCTTTATATTTTAAACAAGCTAGAAGCGCGTTCCCGTGACGTTGTAGTAAACTCGAAAATAGTAGTTTCCGACACAAAAACTCCAAGATAAACCCTCGCTCTCTATTCTATTCATATTTAAATCTTACGCCGCTGAATATAAAGCTCAACACAATGTCGAAGGCAGCCTACAATGTAAAATAGAGTAGGTATGAGTGCTTCCCCCGCTAAATCAAAGATTTTTCTACCCGATAGGTATTTTGCTCTGTTTGTCCCAAAACATTTGATTTGAGCTACCCTTTCTACCCAAACGTACTTATTCCTTATGGTTTAAATTCATTTAAATGATACAGTGACACACCATAGCAGTAGGGTTAGGAGACAAGTAAATGTAGATACTTATTATAAATACTTTTATTGATAAAATCAGTCTTGTGCACTTAGTAAAGTCAGTGAAATATTGTCTACTAGCCTAACATTAACGCGCGCGATCAAAATGGGCTTGGAACCATTTTGAACGGAAACAAATGCGGTTGTATTTTAATTTGAGAAGATTAAAATTTCATCTCGTATATTTACCGCCGATAGTATCAAAAATCTAACGTGCTCGTAATTAAAAGTGTACTTTAAGGTTCTGTCGGATAGTCATCGCACGTAGTATTTACAAATATTTTTTTTATTCGGAGAAGTAATTTGTTAACGAATTTTAAAAAGAATTAAAAATTTTTTTTTTCCTTTTCAATTCTGCTTCTTGGCAATCTGTTTATATAAACAATAATCCAATCTGCTCTCCGATATGATCCGCTTTATGTGTCGTTAATAGAGTTGACTCCAATGAGTCACCTCCATGCTTTTGTCTGTGATCTTTCAACTAGGTTTGGGATACTGTGTCTCTTCAGTCTAGAGAATTCAAGGGTTCCGGTTCCTTGAAGTTGAGAGGCGAGTTCGTTTTTATGGTTGTCTAGCCGGAGCTGATATTTTCTGCTGAAGGCTTCAATTTCCTGTTTCACTGTGTTTAGTTTGATGTCTGTATATATGAAGTTGTTGCTAACATGAGGAGGTATTTTTAGCATATTTCTTATTGTTTTGTTTTGAAACCTTTGTTAACGAATAAACTGTTTTTTCTCCACTAGTGGAAGAAGTGAAAAAGAAGCCAGTACACTCATTATTCTAATACAATGTTTGTTTATCTAAATTTAAGTTTTATGTGATTTGGATACAATTTCAATACTTATTTAAATAGGTACTTTCAATCAATACTAGAATAACGCTATGCTATTCTTAGTTCCCATAAAATAGTAACGATTTAAGTTCGAAAGTGATTCTAGGCATATTTTATAGCCTCGTAAAATATCTTCTTCCTACAAGAGCAATGAAAAAGTGCGCGACGTTGTATAAATCGTAAAAGATAGTGCTCCCAAAAAGCGCTTCATCTTTGTATACCTAATTCGTAGTGAGACTATATCGCGTTATGACTAAACATCATTTTCATTAAGCATTGAGACTAATTAGCCGTTAGTCAAATAAGCGTTAAGACTAATTTGCCGTTAGTCTAGATAGCTTTAGACCGAGTTCTTAATAAGTCTAAATCGCGTTTGGCCTAAAATTAATTTTTCTTATATTTTTTTTTTAAATTTTCTTATGAAGTTCATCGTACGAATAACAGCCTAGAGGGTTGGCACAGGCGTTTAAACGCTCGAATGAGGCAATCTAACATTAACGCATTTCCTGTTCAAATTGAGCATGATCTATTTGAAGGCAATTCAAGAAAAAAAGGAGATATTGTTTTTAATACAAGATATAAAAAAGAACTAAAAAAGTTGCGAGAAGATATTGCAGCACATTATTTTTTGAGAATATTTGCAAAATTAAAAAAATGTTTTGTTTTAAGTTTTGAAGTTAAGTTTGGTTTGTGAAGTTGTGTTTTAAGTTTATAAGTACCTAATTTTATTATTTCATCTAATATTCACATAAGTTATATTCATCCAAGTTAAAAGGTTTAAGTTTTTAAGAGGCCAGCGGAGGGCGACTTGCCCATACAAATGTAATTTTATTTATTCAAGATTCAAATAGAAGAATATTTTAAAATTATGCTCGATGTTGATTTATTTTTGAATTACCTACCTACGTTTGTATGGGAAAGTCATCGTACGCGGACCTCTTCAGTAAGAATAGGGTCTACCTCTCAAAAGGTCTACCTCTCAAAATGTCTACATCGCAAAAGGCCTATCTCTCAAAAGGTCTTAATCGCGTTTTGACTAGGCGTAACGCGATGTAGTCTCACTACGAATTAGGTATACAAAGATAAAGCGCATTACATTACATACATAATATAAGGAAAGATTTGATTGTTTATTTTTTTGAATTGAATACGCTTTGAAACTACTGGAACGATTTTAAAAATTCTTTCACCATTAGGATCCTAAATTTTCTAAAAATTTAGGAATCCGCATGCAAAATGCAATTTTTGCTTATACCCGTGCGAAGCCGGGGCGGACTGCTAGTAGCATATATATTTAGGAGTTTCGACACTTATAATGTAAAGAGTTTCTACGCTATTGATAGGTCTTCATTTATTAAATTATAACACTGAATAAATATTTAGTACAAACGATTATTATATAATTTTTAGTCTTTACCTGCGGATAAAGGGACTGGTGACAATTTTATAAATAAGTTTCCTTAAGTACTTTTAAATAATATATAAGTGTAAATGTTTGTTATCCCTAAGAAAGAAATATAAAATAAAATTCTTCCAAAAACCAATCTACAAAGGGTAGTTTGGGGATCAACAATTAACATCTCCCAAAACGCCCCAAACATAATCCTTTTCAGATTGTTTATCTTCCGTAATATGTTTAATCTACAATTAAATATGTTTAATTGTAGATTATTAACAATTAACATCTCCCAAAACGCCCCAAACATAATCCTTTTCAGATTGTTTATCTTCCGTAATATGTTTAATTGTAGATTATTAACAATTAACATCTCCCAAAACGCCCCAAACATAATCCTTTTCAGATTGTTTATCTTCCGTAATAATGTTTAATTGTAGATTATTAACAATTAACATCTCCCAAAACGCCCCAAACATAATCCTTTTCAGATTGTTTATCTTCCGTAATATGTTTAATTGTAGATTAAACATATACAATAAGTCTGATGGCTATCATTATTAACAGAAAACACTGGTAACTGGTGATTAAACTACTTACGGTAAAAATGGTATGAATCCACGTTGTCGGTGGTATGTCCCGGGGAGAACTAACCTGGCTTAGGTATACGCAAATAAGTTGTATTCGTTTTCACAGTGGGTAGGGTTAGTACCTACCTAGTTAGGTAGTCCTAACCAAAATAGTTTTTTTGTAGCTCTGTGTTAATAATGTGTAAGTAGCCTAATTAGTTTAATTGTAGATTAAACATATTACGGAAGATAAACAATCTGAAAAGGATTATGTTTGGGGCGTTTTGGGAGATGTTAATTGTTAATAATCTACAATTAAACATATTACGGAAGATAAACAATCTGAAAAGGATTATGTTTGGGGCGTTTTGGGAGATGTTAATTGTTGATCCCCAAACTACCCTTTGTAGATTGGTTTTTGGAAGAATTTTATTTTATATTTCTTTCTTAGGGATAACAAACATTCACACTTATATGTATATTATTTAAAAGTACTTAAGGAAACTTATTTATAAAATTGTCAGCAGTCCCTTTATCCGCAGGTTACTATAAAAAGGGGTGAAGTTAGTGAACATTTGGCAATTGAAAATATTATTCCTACATTATACATTTATATATTTCTTGATATTTTCACAAAACAACATTTCAGTTAGTAATTTAATCGAAAGTAGTATCAGATGACATGATAAGTTTGATGGCTTTCATAAACAATGCAAAGAAGGACGAGGAAAGTCATTGGTGTTTTATGGTACGGACACTCACATAATTGCATGGGATGGCTGGCGGGAGAGACCACGCTCAAAACCAACGCTTTGTCATGGTTTCCGAGACATGTGGTGTAACAATTTAGAAAGTATGCGGCTTTCTGAATCCATTGCAATGTTTAAAATATATTTTAAACGTTCTTATATTCATTAAGTCCAAACTTTACATAGTTATAGAGTAGGATATGGGCCATTCAAAATATGCGCATAATACCATCCTACTGAAAACAACAGGGTCTTCCTAAAAACAAAAAAAACAGGGTCGATCCGAAATCATTAACTTTACGTTACGTTCGTTTAGGTACAGTCTGCACAAATACCACAGGGGAGGCCTATGTCCAGCAGTGGACTAACATAGGCTGATGATGATGTTGATGAATTGATTTCCAAAAAGCCTATGATTTCTTTATAAGTTCATCATGAGGTTCAATCGCGGTCGGACCCGTTATTGTGATCTTTCTGGAAATAAAAAATGCCATTTCTCTCTAATCCACATTCCATTAGCAGCCTGGTTTATACATTTATACTCGGAAAGCTTTTAGATCCGTTGGTTCTGGGTATTTTCTATGTATAATTATAAAACCTCTACCAATGTAGTAAATATAGCTACCTATTTAAATAATAGAATCAAATCAGACTAACCGTATTTACAATCGAAACAATAATGCTTAGTGCAGACTGTTGCAAACAATCTACAGTTACCTCAACTGATCCATATTCAACTGATCAATACCAGTTGGAAGCGTCTCTAAACGTTGGCTGCATTGCCTCGCTGTATGCTGTCAATATACTGTATTATTTATTTATTTAGATACTAGCGGTCCTCCCCGGCTTCGCACGGGTATTAAACAAAAACTTCAGAAATTATAGGTACACACTAACCCTTTATGTTTCAAAGTTATCATAAGGATTCCTAACTATTTTAGCAGCATTGAGGTTTTTGACATTGACTCGACACTCCATATTGACACATAACTGACTCTGGCCGTAAAGAACAAGTAAGCAGCGAAACCATAATAAAAAAAGAAGTTGAATGTATAGCATACGATTTAATTATTGAATTTTTCATGCGGATCCCTAACTTTTTGAAAATATTTTATAGCCTATGTTCATCGCGGATGTTTTAGGATTCTAACAGTGAAAGAATTTTTCAAATTGGTCTAGTAGTTTCGGAGCCTATTCAAATAAAAAACCAACAAACAATCAAATCTTTCCTCTTTATAATATTAGTATAGATAATTATAGAGCGGTTTATAATCACAGAGATATTTTAGGCATTTAAAAATTTAGTTACAGATTGTAAAATAATTGATTAATTATTAAGTACTAGCGGCCCGCCCCGGCTTCGCACGGGTATTAAACAAAAATTTCAGAAATTATACACACGAACACGATGGGTTTCACAGTTTTTATACGGATCTTTACTTTTTTTAACAGCATTGGGGTTTTTGACATTGACTCAACATTCCAAAACTGACACTGGCCGTAGAGAAAAAGCAAGCACCGTGCGCTATACAACCTCTTTTTCTATTCTGACGCGCCATAATAGAAAAAGAGGTTGAATATACAGCCCACGGTTCAATTATTGAATTTTTCATGCGGATCCCTAACTTTTTTGAAAATATTATATAGCCTATGTTCATCACGGAAAATTAAGGATTCTAATGGTGAAAGAATTTTCTAACTCGGTCCAGTAGTTTCGGAGCCTATTCAATTCAAACAAACAAACAAACAAAGAAACAAACATACAAACAATCAAATCTTTCCTCTTTATAATATTAGTATAGATATAGATATCAGTCATCTAGTATGTGTTATTTATTATTTTTTAATTACATGACTGATATATGATGAGATGTTATGTGTAACACAAGATCTGCTTAGCTGAGGGTAGATAGTAAAAACATAGGAATACTATAAAAAAATCAAGCTTGCTCAGTAAAGAGATAGAGAATTATTAAAAATTACTATAATACAGCTAAATAAAATAAATAAATAAATAATGCTGGACAATCCAAACAGAATCATCTAGCCCCAAGCTAAGCAGAGCTTGTGTTATGGGTACTAGATGACTGATATACATAATACAATATTATTAAATAGATATTTTTTACTATGCATAGAAAACGACCAAAACCCCTAAACAAATATCTGCAGATCGTACAAATATTTGTCCCGAGGCGGGAATCGAACCCGCAACCTCCTGCGTCGCAAGCGGACCTTCGCCCACCGCGCCACAGTGGTCGTCGACAGCTGACTATTTTTAAACTTACGCGATCTGAACACATAATTACTAGTACTATTTTAACGGGTTTTTATCGCGTTTTTTTTCTCGACGTTTCAACAGGTTTGCACTGTCGTGTTCACGAGATCGACGTTTCAACAGGTTTGTACTCTGTCATGGTACGAAAAAAAAAACGTAATAAATACAGGTTAAAATAGTACTAATAATTATACAGCTGACTGTACAAAGAAAATACAATCCCAAGGATAGTAGCATAATACATTATTGTTTATTGACCCCAGGTCGTATTACGTTAGGCGGTAAGACGAATATTTCCCAGGAGGTCCCTACCAATATAAACAGAATGTAAATAATACTACAGAAGAGAAACAAAGCGAATTAGATTTTTTTTTGTATTTTGACATGGAACGCTGTTGGATTTTGATTCTGCATTTTTTTTGACAATTCACACAGCGTTATCTAGCCCCAAGCTAATTAGAGCTTGGGTTATGGGTACTAGATAACTGATGTATAATAATATTCGAGTACATACAAAATATTTTTTACTATACTTAGAAATCGAGCACCCTGAAATACTGGCAAATCGTACAAATATTTATCCCGTGATGGGAATCGAACCTATTCATATATTTATTTACAAATAAATAACATTACTTCACAGTATAAAACAATTACAACTAGTATTAACACTTATGTATATCTATTTCCTAAAAATCTAATCGGAACAAAAATCGAATCGGATTTTAAAAATATGTAGAATTGCTGCCTGTAAGAATACCTTCTATCAGTTCCACCATGAGAAATAAAACATTTTGGTCTATGAGTTTTCCCGTGCTGCCGTGGCGATAGTGGCGTAGTAAGAACTCAAACTGAAACCGTGAAAGCCCTAAGAAATGTCTGAGAAAACCTACAAAGAACCGCGGTAAGTTTATTCTGTGTAATCTATTGTGATCACCGATTCGCCTGTCAAGTATGGCGGTCACTGCAAAACTAAAACCAATGCTTGCGGGCATGGCCACCAGTGGACGTAATATTCTGAGATGGTGTGCGTGCAGTTCTCCACCCGTCTTCCGATCACTATTTTCAAGTCTTCACGCCCAGCACTGTCCAAAAGCTCTACACTACATAAATTTATATTTAAATATTAAATATTAATATTATTCCAATATTTTGGAGTTTTCCGACCCTTTTCCGATTGCAGCTTTTTTTGATCTACTGTTTATAATAATATTCTTTCTGTGCCGAAGGCCACGGGTAATGGCTCGTTCCAATTGTAATAAATATGCTAATCCTAAGATTTTGAATTGTGTTGGGAACTTGGTTCGTTGGGTTGGGTTTGTATCTAGTTGGGACCAATGTTAGGACTGAGTTGTAAATATATGTTTGTTTGTGAACTGTTTACTTTGATCTTGATTTGATAATTGAGGCCGCAGTCTATAAATAAATAATGAACTATCCACACGGCACCATATTTATTTATTTACCTATTAAGTTTAGTAACTAACACGATTTAAAAAACCAATTACACTAGTTACTTAGTTAACATCTAGCCCCAAGCTAAGCAGCACAATGTGTTATGGGTATATCTATACTAATATTATAAAGGGGAAAGATTTGATTGTTTTTTTTAACTGGATAAGCTCCGAAACTACTGGAATTTCAGGGATCAGCATGAAAAATTGAATTTTTGTTCAATACCCGTGCGAGGCCGGAGCGGACCGCTAGTACTAAATAAATAACATAATAACATAATATATTGAGATTACACTTACTTATCCTCATACACAGTTAATTTATTATTATATATTTAAAAACCACGTGTGAAAAATGTACCGCTGTTTATCAAATCAGTGATATTTAAAAAAAAGCAGTAAAAACCTTGTGTTAAGTATGCATTTTGCAAAAGACTACGGTTTTAATTATATACTCTGTCTCTTTCTCTCGTCTTCGAGCAAACAATAGAAATGGGCCAGGAACTGGAACTGGTTCCGACGCGTCCGCGCAACCGCCCTACTACCTGCGCGTGCACCGTGCAGGCAGTCCTTCGTCGTCTGTCGTTGTGATCTGTGCTTTGAGTTTCTTACTATTTTAACCTATTTATCTGACTACCTTTTGCTTGTTTTTTGGACTGTTTTTTTGCTTTACGATTGAAATGATGTAGTTGTTGATTTTGATGAAGCTGAATAAAGAGCTATTGAGTAATGGAACTGATTTTTTTACTTACCACACTTCCCTTGCAATATCTACATTATATCATATATTAGATAAGAACCACAGAGCTTTCAAATAAGATAAAATAATATTTTTTTTAAAGATTTCCTTAACTTTTGAGCGTTTTTTTAAATATATAGTTTTTGAGAGATTCCCATACCCCACAGTGATGAGACCATGTCACTGGAAAAGTATAAACGTATATTATTCCATACAATAGATGGCGTTTGTGTCCGCCGTGGGTATAGTTTCCATACTTCGGTGCCCAAGGCGTGAAAACATCCATCCATACTTTCTAATTGATAAATTATAAGTGTAATGCTATGTTCACATGCGCGCGTTCAACTCGACATTCAACGTGCACGTTCACGTTCACGCGCGTGTGAACAGTACGCCCGAGCCCGTAAACGCGCCCGTGAATGTGAATGCCGCGAACCGTGCGAGTGTCGGTTTTTTGGCAAAGTTCAAAGGATGAATGTGCGGGCGCCCGGTGACTGTTCACACGCGCGCGGGCGGCGCGCGGCGCGCGGCGCGGGCAGTCAGTCCAGCGTTGCAAAACCTACCGATTTTTCGGTAGATTTACCGATATTGACACTCGTTTACCGAAATATCGATTTGGGACGAATGTCTACCGATTTTTTGATTAATTTGAAGTTTACAATTAAATATGATTTGTGGTAATGGTAACACGGCTCTTTTTTTACAATATGCACTTTTGAACGAATTGTGTGACTGACAATGGGGATTCCCCGGCTGGTCTGTGTTACTCTGTAATAAAAATAGTATATAAAAAGATATAGATTCTATTTGCAAAAGCTTTTTTTTAAAGAAATTAATGAGTTTCAAGATGATCCTGTAATTTTCTGGGCGGATGTGGCACATAATAAAAGGTGGTGACGGGACACCTTTGTTCGGAATGGTAACTTCGTTTGTATATCACATTTTTTCTCTACCCCATCATCAAACATGGAAATAATTTTTTGGCAGTAAATTTAATAAAAACCGCAACCGCTTCTTTCTTAACTGGCTTCTTTCTGGCAAAGGGTTTCCACTGTAGGCAGGTAGTCATAAACAGTGATCGGAATTGGGTGAGCTAAAATACCTAAAGTTCAAAGAACAGAGGCAAAAATCAAAATGGAGACTTCCTTACTAAAATAATTTTATTGGACCCAATTGGGACGAAATTGAATAATTGTCGCAGTTAGTAAGTATATTTAATATTAACGTTTATAAAATATTACGAACTAATTCAAATCATTTTTAACCATCCAACCCAACCAACCATCTTTTTAACCAACTGCAATAAGTTTCATATTTTATAACTTACATTTCTAATTGTTATTAACTCAGGTAAAAAACTGAATCTTTGTCATACTATAAATATGTACCTATAACTTCAGTTGATGTTGAAAAGTCCTTCTCTACCTATAAATGGATCTTAAGTACAAAAAGAAATCGTTTAAAGATTGAAAATATGGAAAAACTCATGATAATTTATTTTAATACTTCAGACGAAAATACATCTGATGATGACACAGAAAATTCCATTCCCGATGGCGATGAAACATTTAGTTATTCAGATTAGCTATTCAGTCTGACTAATTTCTACATCAACTGAAATAATATTCTTCTGTCTCTTAACATTTGGTTACTTTCATAATTTTTACGTTGATTCCAATGATTGTACAACATGAATAAATGGTGTGAAAACTATAAATTTTATTTTTTAACCTTTACCTACTTTGTTAGTCACACTAATATTATAAATGTGAAAGTTTGGATTGATGTTTGTTACTTCTGGGACAAAAAAATAAACGGATGAAAAATTGGGACGAAAAAATATTTAGTCCTAAGGCGTCTCCATTAGGTCTCTGTTATTTTTCGAAGTTTAGGTATTTTAGCTCACCCAATTCCGATCACTGGTCATAAAGTAACCCGATAAAATGAGACGGCACGTATGTACCTTACTAGTGTTTTAATTTTGACACTTAGGATGTTGTATTGTTCTAGGATGTGTAATTAAAGTATTGTTTCTAGTTACAACACTTATCTTACGACGACGGCCCATTCATTTGTAGACTTTGAACTTATTTCCACAATTATTGCTTCAATTTTCAGTTAATTAGTTTAAAGTTATATTGGCTGAATTGTAAAAATGAGAGATAGTAAACAAAAAAAACAGATCATTAACTACTAAGCAAACATAAGTATAGGAAATAATGATGAATCGCTTCTCTTGCCAATAATCCATGGCACATGGCACGTTTTGTTGTGTGTTATGTGAATTTATGTTATTTTTTTAAATGTTTTCTTCCTTTACGCTGTAATCCGTCGTTTTTAGTAATTTGCAGGATTTTATAGAGGCAAATTAGCGTTATTTATAAAAAAAATATAAAAACTTGAATATACGGCCCGTTTTTTAAATTTTGACCTAAATACGGCAATTTTTTGGTTAAGATACGGCCACCCTAAATTTTACTTGGAACAACACTGCCGCGCAGCCCGCCAGGCAGCCTGCCAGGCAGCCCGCCGGGCTGCACGGCGCGCATGTGAACAGCTTGAATTGTCGCCGGCCCGGGACGGGCTGCATGCCGCGCAGCCCGCCAGGCAGCCCGCCAGGCAGCCCGCCGGGCTGCACGGCGCGCATGTGAACGTACAATAATATTAATATTTCCTTAAAGCATTAAGTACATTGTTAAGTGACGTCATACATTAAAACAGTAATCATTTATGTGTGAGATTATAGCTTTGTTTATATAATCCCGTTCCATATCTACAAACAATTTTTTTCCTATACAAACGAAAGTCCCTTTTTTGGGGTTTTTCCAATAATTAACATCGGTGATGTTACTAATATTTTACTGAGATTTATATTGCAGTAGCTTATTCATCTACTAAAATTGCGTACCATACATTTTCACTTCCAATTATTTAGCATAGGTACTAATTTAAAAAACACCATAAACTGGACCTTTTTACACTTGACTGGAACTCGATGATGGAACCCCAGAATCTCTGCTTTAAATTATACCAATTTGAACTGAAAGCGGAATAAATACTCACAATCGCATTACACACTTTTCGATCACGCTAAGGGCTAGACTCCACAAAAGATACAAAAAAAAACAAATTATTTGTTAGCAAGAAAAGTTTACATATATGCATACATTAACATAGAAAATTACTTAGGAGCTACCTATGATAGGTAGATATGTCAATGAGATTAGCTACGGTAAAAGTATTTCTATGTGTCTTCACTATGTTCTTAAGCAAAAAATAGTACTTATGATGAAGCCTTTCCATCGTTATGATAAAGCTACAGGGTAATTATTTTTCTCGTGTAGCGAGTTCGATTCCTGGTTTAAACATGTAACTATTTAAAAATCTATGAATGCAGTTTAAATTGTTTTAAAATTAAAATAATGTCTTCTTTCAGTAAAATTTCCAATCTATTGTAGATTAGGTACTTTCCCTCCATGTGGCATAGCTGTGGGACTCCCTGTAAATGTATTCTGTTTATCTTGTCACGAAATACCTATATTTTATGCTATTCAAATGTAATATTAACAGAGCTACGACGTAGCATAAAGATGTGTTTTAAACAACGAGTATTCACACACCTCATCACCAAGCCGAGATGTATAATTTTGAATGCAAAGAATGTCACATTTTTGCTCATTTTGCACTTTAAAAATAAACTTTCTTTTAGTTGAATTTTATTATGTAATTTATGCTTCATTTGTATTTTTTTTATATTATTATTTAGTGATATTATAAAAATTAGCGTCTGTAATGTTGTTTTTTTAGTGGAAAGTGTTTATTATCGTACAAAGTTCAGCTTTACATCGTTGAGGTAAAGCTCAACTTTGAACGAAGTTAAAAAAAATTAAACGTTGTTAAGTTCTTCGAATTCTTTTAAATACTTCTCTAGTTTTACTACTACTTTGTTCCTTTTACTATTTACGGTATGCAACATGCCATGAAAATTTCACTAACTTTGCTACTTTTCTTATTTTGTGTATTGAGACATTAATTCCATAACACTATTTACTACTAGACTGGTAACACTGTGTATTTTTCTCAACAAACAACTGACGCTCGCCACACATAGCTGAGCCGTTCCAACCAGTATAATATAGCCAAAGCCAGTACGCATCTCCGGTCCCAGATTTGGTAGTGACACCTCTAGCTAAACAAAGTCCCGCTTACCACGCACACAAATCCAGAAGCTACGGTTGACAACCCATCTAAAAAAATGTCTCCCTTTTTTTCGGACGTCTCCTCTTCAACATCTCCGCTTTGGTGGACTATGGGCCTTAGGACGGATCTAAGCAAATATAAGCCAGCCATTTCCAGTAGCCTGTTGGTTCTCAGAAAAGGGTTCCAGGGTTTCTAATAGCTTCTTACCGAAATAAAGTCTGGGCCACCTGCTGATCTGTTGGTGGTAAATGGTGGTGTAGGTACAAGTTTTATTATTTTCGGCGTCAATGTTAACTGTAGAGGTACCTTAATTGCTGTCAAAAAAAAATTGTTTTTTTTTTTTAATTTTTTTCACAGGTTCGTTGTCTGCGCCCGTTGGTCTAGCTTTTAGAAAGCATGATAAGCATGAGATGTATAGCTTACAATAACTTCAAAGTTTTCTTCGTTTTGTAAATAAGGCCGATGTGCTCCTACCGGATACTATAAGGAAAAAAAATTGGATAATTATATGCTTTTTTTTTTGATAATATGCAAGCAAAAGCTAAATATACACAAAGATTCCGCCGCCGGTTTTGATTGGTACTATTTTTTTTTGCTAGCAAGGAACTATATTCTCTCCTTCACCTTTAACCTTTACCGTGGAAAAATATCAATTTGTCTCTTCCCTTAAGCGAATATCGCATCCTTAGATAAGGTACTGAACGAAAATATTTGTTCGGCAAACAATATAAATCACTTCGCTTAGACATATTTATGAATCACCCTTTACCTGTAAGCGCCATCTTGTTTAACGCATAATTTAACGATTTGTGAACACCTTACCCGACAGCCGACGTAGGGTTATGAGGTTAGCGTCAACATGTTAGGAGCCATTTTTTTCCCCACACGTACTGCTGAAACATCAAGCCTGATTGTAAATACAGGTTTAAATCAATATAATCCTACAACAACATGTCCGATCTAATTATTTATTACATGTAATCCAATTTATACCCTAATTAGGAATTTCAAAACTTAATTCCTTTACGGCCTATTTTTAATTGTCCAGAAAACAACCCCATTAGTTAAATATTTTAAGGCGCAACAATGGGATAAACTGTTGGACACAGATTCTTAATAATAACAAAATCGTAGTAAGACTTTATTGCTTTCGAATGATTGACTAAATTTACCTTGGGTTAGGTTAGTAACAAAATCTGATATGTTGGTACCCACTTCAACATTTAGGTTGACATTAGCCTGGAGCGACTAGACGAGAAAGCAAACACACCTCTAAAACGAACTTTAATATTTGCACACATAGAGCTTCCCTTAGAGTGAATAAAACGCCACCGATGTGTCAGCTATCGTTTTTACCACCATGTGAAATGAACTGTGTGTGCATACAACCAAAGTTTATTTTAGCAAACCACGTCAAAATTCAAACTAGGCTACCCACAAAAATGTTACGACCGAACCATACGTGGTCTAGATTTGCTTGGCGATCAGAATTTTTACTATCTTGTTTGTTTCAGCAACAACTATTTGCAGCCCGCGGGTCTGCACGCTTTTTCCCGAAATAAAAAGTAGCCTGTGTTAATCCAGGTCTAATACGTTTATGCCGAATCCCAATCCGATTAAGAGAGCAAAAATGGTCTGGAATAAATTCAAACAACTTGTCAGACTGATTCTTTGAAAAAAGGCCTTTATAATATCAGATTGTATAGACGATAGTGAGGATTGGGACGAGTTTGGCTCAAACTTACAGAAACTACATCACTGATTTCAGCATCTCTTTTCCACTCTAGGACAAGCAGGCGCACGGCGCAATACCAACTTAGTGGACTACCTCCACTAGCACTAAGCTATTTTCCTCCACCTTCATCATTCGCACCGCAAAGGGGTCACTGCCTGCTTCTCTATTCCCGACTAATTATAACCTGGGTCTTCAAAAGTAGAGTGAATCTTCTAGACCTTCGTGATACACCGTCGGCTAAATATTCAGTTTCCATCTGGTGAGAACGTGGACTGGAAAATAACAGGAACTAAATATTTTTTGTTATTAAAAAATTAAAGAAAACAAAAAATAAAATTTATCACTATATATCCTGGTTTTACTCATATAATTTGTTTTCTGACGTCTCGAGCCTATAATGGTTTTTAGGAAATAAATCATTTTGATTTCGTTTGTAGTTTTGTCGTAAAAACATCAATCTTACATTTATTATGTAAGATAAATGATAGATTGGTTACCTACTTTTGTATCAATTTTCTAGTGTGGTCCACACGACACGTAATGTGATATTTTGTTTGAGTTTTTAAAATTGTTCTTTAAAAGAAACATCTAACTTTTATGAATATTCTTAGAACACTGTACTTTTGACTGACTGTTTTTTTTTTTCAAGTTGCTTTGAGACTAATAATAGTCCCATAAATTAGTACAAAGTATTTTTAGCTATTTTGATTCTCTAACCTGATAACATTTTGAATCTACCAACGATCCAGAACAATTTACAATTCAAAGGCTAAAAAATCATAAGGTCATCTAAAACTGAAAAAATCTTGAACATTAGAAGTGAAACCCTGTTTCTAATCAACTTGCGGCCTGCGTTGCTCTCATATGCAACGCAGCGTCTTATGAAAACCGCTCTAATAGAATTTCCTTACAAATTATTTCACACAGGCGCTAAATTGCATTTTATGAAACCGCGACTTCAACCGTTCTATGCCACCTTATGAGGCCTTTTGGAGCACAAATTGCTAGAGAAATGAAAAGCTTTAAGGCTTCTCTTGAGCATAAAATAACCGCAATGCAATGCACTATTATCGATCATACATTGTTTTACCCAAAAACATAAGAACATAAAAAAGTTAACAAGCAAAATCTTGAGCTAAAGTAGAACTTAGTCTGTCGTCAAGAAATAACAACTCAATACATAATTAAATTGGATGATGATATTCATTGCTATTTAAAGCCAATAAAAAAAATATCACCATGTAGTTAAATGGGGTTTCTTGCAATGGAAAGCCAATCAAATAGCAAATAATATTACGATCCAGTTTAATTGGCTTTCGTTCAAAGGAATTCAAATTAAATACTAATTTATATCACCATCAAGTTTAAATAGCTTTCTTTTAAAGGAATTCGAATTCCAAAGTAATTAATATCACCATCAAGTTTAATTGGCTTTTTATTTATTTATTTATAGCTTTCCTTCAAAGAAAAGCCAATCAAATAGCAAATAATATCACCATTCAGTTTAATTGGCTTTCTTTCAAAGAAATTCCAAGTACATAGCAATTAATATCACCATCAAGTTTAATTGGCTTTCCTTAAAAGAAAAGCTAATCAAATAGCAATTAATATCACCATTCAGTTTAATTGGCTTTCTTTCAAAGTAATTCCAAGTAGATAGCAATTAATGTCACCATCAAGTTTAATTGGCTTTCTTTCAAAGGAAAGTCAATCAATTAGCAATTTATATCACCATCAAGTTTAAATGGCTTTCCTTATAAAGGAAAACCAATCAAATATAAATTAATATCACCATCAAGTTTAATTGGCTTTCTTTCCTAAAGGAATTCCAATTAAATATCAATTAATATCAACATCCAGTTTACCTAGGTTTTGAATACTTATTTAACTTTTCATAAATCCTTTGCATTCTGATTCAGGAAGTCTACTTTGACGTCGACCATCAATTTGCTTCGGGCGCGTCACCAACTGACATTTCATTCGGATTTCATGTGCGAAAAAAATAAATAAAAAAGTGCTGCCTCAGAAATAAATATCGGAAATGTTTAAAAAGTTATGTCATCAAAGAACGGATAGCCGTCCTTTATTTTGTGCGATTCGACGTCATCCGTCCATTTTGTTCGTTTTTCAATAAGTATATATAAATTCTTTATTGACAAAGAAAATAACAATCAAACAATTAAATTTGCAGCCAGCATCTTGGGTACACTTCCAACTGGTATTGATATGGATCAGTTGAGCTACCTGTAGTTTGTTCGCAACAGTCTGCAGTTAGCTCTTTTGTAAATCCTAGTGGTTTTTTTTATTTAGTTAGATCATTGTAATTTATTTGTTAATAAAGGCTTGGCCCTTTACTAAAATAACAATTAAATAAGAACTAGAACTAGTTTTTGCAATAGAAACAATTGAGCAAAATAATTGTCCACAGCTGCGTTTTTAAAAACCCGGTGAACCTCGATACCCCACGGACCTAGGGTCTCGACTCCAAGGCCGGTCTCTGTTGAGACCTGCATATTTGCATTATGAATATAAATAACTTCAGATAAGAACGATAAGTATTTTGTGGTACGCACTTTTACATCATCAGGGAGCTTATTCCGAAAACATAGAAAAGTTACGACCGCGGCGTACCCTTTCTATTTCTCGCGCGTTTAGAATTACAAAGCTCGAATTATTCAATTATCATTTATATGTATTGCGAGAGTAAAATGACTTTTTTTCATTTACCCGTTACAAAGCTTTCATAATTTAATTTGCATGAGACATTGGAACTCCGATGTTTTAGTCTTACTGTCTCTGCTTTATTTAGCGAGGGGAGGGAAATATGAAATGGATTTTCTTTGCACATTTTAACGAAAAGTTACATGTCTAGAAAGTTTCAAATTTTTTTATATAAATAAACGTTTGCGTCTCTTCGCTTGTGCGTGGTTTTACTCGATAAATGTCATTTTCAAAGGTGCATACTATCTCTTTGCCAATTTTTATTACGATCTGTTGTGCTGTTTAGTTGTATTAAATTGGTCCATGCTATGCATTATAATTATGTTCCTAATTTAACAAGTAAGCTAATAATTATTTTCGTACCTACCCAATAATTAACCTTATAGGTGCAAACTTCTTAATTTGTATAAAAATTAAACAAATACAAAATTTTACAATCAGAAAATCTTTACTAACTGAAAAATATATAATTAAAAAAATAATTGTTTTTTTTTTATACAAAATTAGTACTACGTGCTAACTATTTACAATTGAAACAATAGAGCTAATTGCAAACAGTCTACAGAGTGCTCAACTGATCCATATCAATACCAGTTGGAAGCATCCCCAAGACGCTGGCATCGCCTCGCTTTATGGCAATGAAAAGTACATTTAGGTAGTCTCATCCTAAAACTTCTGCGGGCCGTTTTGGCAAAATTTCATTATTCGAGATAAAATGTTGTTATTAAAAGTAAGTTTACGAGGAATCCCTTTTTAGCCTGCCCTCTTGTAAAAGTATATGCGTGGTCCTATTATGAAGGTTATGAGATTCGTTAAAATAAAGTAAAAATTAGTAACGTTAAAAAAAATATGTAATTAATCAATACAATCCTTTTTATTTTTAACTTATTTCATCAGTTAATTAATGACTTGTTTAAAATATAAATCTCTTATTTTACATTATTTACGTAGGCTAATATTTTTGTTCGGACTTATCCGTTCATGAACGATATACATTCGTAGGTATATCGTCCTTATAAAAATTACACAAAAAATAAATTTTTGTTTCAGAAAAGCTTTATAAAATTAAAATAACAAAGTCAGAACTATTTACAATTGAAACAATAAAAAAACGAGACAAAACAGTAAATTTTTATTACATTTCGCGAATGTTTACCCATTCGTCCCGTCCCATTCATTCGTTCATTAGTTTTATCATTCGTGCGCCTTACAGATTTAATCGTATTTTCATTTATGTAAGAAATTTAGTATAGAAGTTTCATGCCAATATCCAAAGTAAAATTGTATCTAAAATAATACTATTGTTAAAAAAAAAGAATCTCTAGAAAATATAATGTTTGAAAATACACCCCCAAGCTTCAAGCGGATAACACAAAAAAAAACTTTTCAAATTCATAAACAAACTTCTCCTTTAAAAACAAGCTGTTATACACTTCTTTGATACGCTTTGCGTACTTTAATTTATGTTTATTATCTACATTTATGCCAACACTTAGGAGTCTTATAGGTACAGTGAGGGCAGCAAATTTATTTTTTAAAATTACGCCTAAGATGTGTGAGAAGGTGCAAACAAATAATTTCTGAACTTTATATCGAATTTCAACAGACAAGGCCACTTATGTTCAACGCCTTTAAAGAGCCATTGACTTAAAAAAGACATATTGATAGTAGACACCAACGAGGTGTAACCTAAAAATGCGATAAATGCGTCTCATTTTCCTACTCGCATCGTGTGAACATGAAAGCATACATGAAAGCACTGATATTACCTGCAATATTTTTATGATTATGATGGCAATTTACACAGATTCATTTTTCGCTCCAAAATATAGAAAATAGTTGGGTGACGCCATCCCTATCCTGTTATAGCAGCGTATGACGTCTCAAGAACAACTCACACCATATAAACAGATTAGTAATATGAAGAAAAACCAACTTCCACAATTTCCAAAATCACACCCGTACTTTTACCACATATTTTTGTTTTGAAGTAACAAATAAGAAGAGTACACAAACCAATTCTAAATCTAATTACAAGCCGTTTATACAGAACACGCGACGTGTGGTCGGACTCCATTTGCTAATGACGGTGCGTCGCGCGCTCAGTTAACCCGGTTTTGAGAGCTTCAGATTTTTTTGCGAACGAGACTTTTAGTCGCTTACGACGTACTACAAGCAGCAGTTACAGCACCCCTAGATTACTAGTAGAAACTGTGGACTGAACCCAACCTAGAATAACGAATGTGAAAGTTCTTTATTAGCTTGTTAATCAAGATAATTATTTTTAGCTTTACTGCTTAGTCGTATAAAATTTGTGCGCCTAATGGCAGATCACAGTGTGCATAGTGTGCATAATTTTATGTGCGAACATCCTTGTAATACCTGTGTATATAGCACAAATAAATATATGAACTTGAGAACAAAAACTGGTTGTTGATGATGTAGAAACTTAATTCTGCGTCATTTTACAAGCAGTGTACGTTCTAACTTCATTTGATATAGTTGACCAAACGCGCGCTTAGAGCTTTAGAATAGAACTTTTGGCGAACGCGACATTTGGTCGTTTGCACTTTGTTCAAAGGTGAATAATTAATTTATTCTTATAAAAAATACTAAGAGGACACAACACTATAATACTACAATACACATATACAAGTCAAACACCATACAACAAATTAAAAATAAATTATTGATTTTCCTTTCGTTTCAATGTCTTCAATATCCGTATAAATTAATTTTTTCTTAGTTTTTTCATACATTTTGTAGCCTAGTGACGATAAAGTCTTTCGCAAACATTGCTAACATTTTTAGCTAGAAAATTATAGTCTTAGCGAATTAATAAAAGCGACCAAAAGTCGCGCAATGAACTAACTAGGCTTTCCTCTATGCCCTATTTAATTAATTTAGATACTAACATTAAATGCAGATTCTAAAGCTAAACCGTAAATTGGAAACAGGATTAAATGAAAATGGCTAGAAGCTTCATTTAAATCTTAGTTAATTATGCGCATTGAGCGTAATATTTATTTTTATTAAAATGTTTTAGAGCTTGAGGTACCTACTGAAAGTAAAATATTTATATTAAGGATCTACGAAAAAAAATTGATTATGCAAATTGAGACTTAAAAAATTAAGTAGTATTCCAGGGTTTGGTTAAAAGCTTTGCCAAACTTGAAAATACCTCACAAGGTTGGTCGTCAAACTAGTATTTCGGTCTATTGAAGTAAATAGACGACCTCTGTGGCGCGGTGGGCGAAGGTCCGCCTGCGACGCAGGATTCCCGCCTCGGGACAAATATTTGTACGATCTGCAATTATTTGTTCAGGGTGTTATAGTCGTTTTCTATATATAATAAAAAATATTTTTATATGTACTCGTATATTTATAATATTAACTGATATACATATTATGTATATCAGTTATCTAGTACCACAGAGCAACACGGGCCCCCGGCGGCGGACCGTCTAGTACCCATAACACAAGCTCTGCTTAGCATGGGGCTAGATGTTGTGTGAATTGTCCAGCATTATTTATTTATTTAATATTTATCTAGAACTAGCTCATGCCCGCGACTTCGTCCACGTAGAAGTCATTATATGGTTTGAACAATTATTTGATTGGTTTTTAAATTATTTATTTATTTATAACATTTAGATAATATAAGAAAATTGGATTTGGTTATATACGCGGGAACATGACAAAGGGATAAAAAGTATCGTATGTCTTTTCTCCCGGTCTAGACAACGTCTGCCAAATTTTATATAAAACGGTTCAGTAAGTTAGGCGTGAAAGACAGATTAAGAAACAGACAGACAGAGTTACTTTCAGTTTTATAATATTACTAGCGGTCCGCCGCGGCTTCGCACGGGTATTAAACAAAAATTTCAGAAATTATACACACTAAAACGATAGGTTTCAAAGTTTTCATACGGATCCCTTACTTTTTTTAACAGCATTGGGGTTTTTGACATTGACTTGACACTCCATAACTGACACTGGCCGTAGAGAAAAAGCAAGCACCTATTCAACCTCCTTTTCTATTCTGACGCGCCATAATAGAAAAAGAGGTTGAATATACAGCTCACGTTTCAATTATTGAATTTTTCATGCGGATCTCTAACTGTTTGAAAATATTATATAGCCTATGTTCATCACGGAAAATTTAGGATTCTAATGGTGAAAGAATTTTTCGAATCGGTCCAGTAGTTTCGGAGCCTATTCAATTCAAACAAACAAACAAACAAACATACAAACAAACAAACAATCAAATGTTTCCTCTTTATAATATTAGTATAGATATAGATATAGAAGTAAGGCTAAGGGTTTTTACTAAGAGGAAATATTTGATTGTTGGTTTGGAATGAATAGGCTCCGAAATTACTAAACAGATTGGAAAGATACTTTCACCATTAGAATCCTTTATTATTCCTGATGCTCTTATAATAGAACATTTTCAAAAAAGTAGGGAATTCATAATGAAATCTTCATTAAAGTAACCCACAATGTATATAAAAATGTTAACATTTTGTAATACCGCTGTACCGTAATACCGATGTATAAACAATATATAATATGTGATCATAAGCATATATTATGTACTTCTATGTGTCGTTGGTTTTTGTGTCATTATTGATGGCACACAATGCAATAGAGTCCTTAATAACTAATACCTAAATAATTCGTAAGTTTCACGAATTATTTCGTTCCTCTTAGCTATTCTTAATTAGTAGTGTAGTTTTTAAACACAATCTATATTTTTACGCTTCCGTTCGAAAAACGTTCGCTCTGTCTCGCTCTTTTCAACGATACGAACTCAAACGAACAAAATCCTATACCTAACTACATTTTTTTAATAATGGCGCCTCCTAATCTTTTACCCAAATAACACTATACATGAGCTTTCAGTTTAAAATTAACTTTTACCGTCACAAAGAACCACGCATTATGAGGCATCCTTGAATATGCATATTTATTCAAACCTGATATAAATTATTCAACGAAACGCGAATAATGTTTGAGGTTTCATGAAGAAGGTACCTTTGTATTTTTAGACCCCCTCTTTAAATATACACCTAAGATTGTCTCTTTTATAAATTTTAAATATTTTCTCGAGGTAAAAAGTTGTATGTCGCCTGAAAGAGATAATTCATAGCGATAAGGCCGCCCTGTATACTTCCTTTACTTCAAGCATTTCAGTTTGTAATGTTCTTCATCTTGTATTTTCTATATTAGTATTTTCTGTTTTTCGTTCCTATTGTATCACTGATTACCTCAGTAGTCGACAATAAAGCCACTCGCTGCGCTCAGGACGCTATTTTGGACTTCTTCACTACCTCGGTATTTGATAACAGCACGTTCAATAAAGTACCTACAACTCTGTTCCATAAGGCTCCAGTGACGGATGAATTTCCCATCCAAATGTGACAAAATGATTTGTTATTTGATAAGATTTTCACCATGGTTTGCTATTATTTGTATTAGAAAAGTATTTAAAGTATTATGTAGGATCCTGCCACAAGCTTATATAATAAAACATTTTTATTTTTATGAAAAATTTTTGATTTGGTATTATTTCATCGCAGAAAAGTATTTTGAAAAACAATTGTGGCAGGAACCTAGATAAATACTATTTTAATACAAATAATAGCAGTTCATGAAAATATGCTAATATTACAAATCATTATGCTACTACATTTTTATGAGAAATTCATCCGTCGCCGGAACTATAAAGAACAGAGTAAGGTAGTTTCTTGTTGTGTTATTAGTTACGTTAATTTATGAATAACTAACTGCATAATTAATAACTAACATCCCCATTCAGGACTTAAGGCTAGGGCTTAGGGTTCAATCATCACACACCTATGGAGTAAAATGCTGATCCTTGATGGATCAGCATGACTATCTACATCTGTCCCCATCTCGAAATAGAAAATAAAATATACCCACACCAAAATGAACAAATAACATTAAAATTCAATTTTCGTAACATCTCGTAATGCTGCAAAATAAACAATTTAATCTGGCCGAACTCAGTCCCTCGCACTGGCAAATGGTAAAATGAATACCAAATTACTAATGGAAATGTTAATGTGAAATGGAAAATATTTTGACGAAAACTTGAACCTTGTTTGATTTTGACACCTTTTTATTCAAAATTTTACAAAAAGGCAGTACCTATACAGATACACAGATGTCCCGAATATATACTTAGGTACTAGGATCGGGAACGGTGCTTCACAAATCTGCAAAGACTTGGTCTCATTTGCCGTGTGGTGCCGGCATAGAATTTCACCACCCCAACTCTTCCCGTGGGTGTCGTAAGAGGCGACTAAGGGAAACACACCGGGGGGCGGGCAGCAGCACCCTCTGCAGAACATCTCTACCGAACTGCGATCCCCAACCCGCATGCCCAGCGTAGGGATTATGGGCAAAAACCCCCAAATGATGAACAATGCCATCTATGGCGCTCATCAGGGGAGGCCTATGTCCAGCAGTAGACTATTATAGGCTGTTGTTGTTGTTGGTCTCATTGTTGGATAGGCCAGAGATAAAACTTTTCAGCCCGAAAGCGATGAAAGAAAACAAAGCGTATATTGAATTATATCGGATAGAATAGCTTTCAAAAGCACAAAGGCTCCACAAAGACGAAAATAATCTTTGCACGCCAGCCATAAACACATAAACCAGGGATGATAAAGTCTAACAATACGTGTTATGAGAGACCTATTTTCAGCTTGATTTGTTTTGTATGATCCGTAGGCACAGTACATTTTTTAAGCTCCACTCTCTGCGGAAATTGCCTAATAGCGATAGTTAGTTTGGCCATGTTATTTTTGACTGGGTGTACTTGGAAATATTATAATTATCTATTGAATCGTCGCGACGCGGTGTCTTCCTTTACGGTCATGGTAATTCCGCCTTCTTTGCAATTTATGTTGACCGCTTGGGAAGGTTTCAGAAAACAGCTACTTATTACTAGGTAGCTCAAGTGTTCTTTTCATTGTAAAATGTTTAGTTCTAGTCCAAATTTGTTTATTTGGGTCCGGTCTGGTATGACAGAATTTTTGGATTTCAGACCTTATAAGAAAAGTACGTTTTAAGAATTGTTCATTTCTGGAATATAATATACTTTTCAACATTCAGTCATACCGGCAGCTGTCCTGCCAGACCGGACCCGTTTATTTTTTTGCTAAATTCAAACATAAATCAAACAATTACCTACAGGTACAAGAAAAATTGCAAAAAATATCGGATGCTTGGAAGGAAAATCCTGCGTTGCGCTGATCTACCGTGCGATAGGAGCAGGACCGGAAATTGTGCGTGAAACCAGAAGCAGCGGATCCGCAAGTGTGATTTAGGTAGACACTGAAACGAGAGAAAGAGAGTATTTTGACAGTATAAATGTAAAGTCGGCAAATAACTCGCGATATTTCCCTTGGAAGCTCCTTCTCTATTTTGCATAGTTTCCCTAATACTAGGAGGGACACGACACGCGGAACTCATCAAAGTAGCAGCAAGGTCACCCTGTCTGCTCCGGCATCCATTATCACAGGCATCGCTCCTGAAATGTTAATGTCGGGTGTGGAATGAATCTGGTGTCACCAGCGTAGATTCCTTCTTCTCATTCTCAAAATTTGGTGAACACTTACCATTTTATATCCCAAATACACTTTTATTTGTTTGATTTGGAATAATTTACATAATTTAGAGAGAAAAATAAGATTACTTAGCAACTGTTTTAAGTTAGTTGGCCAAAATTAATAAGTGTCTAAATAAGTCAAGTATCTTTGTAAAGTATTGATTTTTGCTGCTTTTCACAAAATAACAGAGCATTGCAAACATACAAGCTTAGAGTAGAGGGATTATAAAGCGGCATTATAGCCATGATTGATCTCTTCCAGGCAACATTGGGATGGCCTATACATTAAGGAACACTATAGATCGCAAAGATTAATTAATAAAAAAATAAATAATGCCGGACAATCCACACAGCATCATCTAGCCCCAAGCTAAGCAGAGCTTGTGTTATGGGTACTAGATGACTGATATACGTAATACAATATTATTGAGAAAAAAGCTCAATTTTTAAATCCGTTTTCGTTGTCCTCCAAAAATTAAGCTTTATGAATCAACGATGAGTACTCTGCCATAAGTCCCTCCCCTTGGTGAAATAAAATGAGCGAATGTAAATTGTCTTTTTGGTGCCGACGATAAAAGTCCTACGTGTTCTGAACGACAATTCTTGAGATTTTTATAGGTGTATAACAGATATTATAAGAGTTTATATAAATTTTTATCTCGTGTGAGTTAAAAATTAAAATGGTTTGCGTCACTGTATTTAAACGTGAATTTAAGGCACTTTTAGTAAGTAGTATGCCTACAGCACTTAAAGTGCGAAAGTTAGTTAAAATTTAAATTCAGAGCAGAATTTGTGATTAACTAATTTATGGACAAGACTTTGCACCTCTCCTAAGTTAGAAAGTATGAGTATATTTTGTTTTTGTACTCTTGGTGTATTCTATTGTATTGTAAAAAATATGGTTTAGTTTAACAGACTACAATATTTGAAACTACCCAGAACAGGGCTAGATGAGTTGTCCAGCATTAATAATCTTTATTTTTAACAGAACACTCCCCTCAAACAGAAGGAGCTATCTGCGATATTTATAAACTTATTTACTATTCTGATTAAAGCTGTTAGATGTATTAATTTAAAACTTTAATTTTTTTTTTTAATTAAAATAATTTTTTAAATTAATTTTTAGATCTAATTTGCCAGGGAAATAAAAAGAGAGATCTGACATTTCTAAGTCGCTTCCCGCCGACTATTCCTATACATATATGCTAAGAATTTTAAAACTACGCAACGGATTCATTTCTCTAATATTGGATCCAAGAAATCCTTCCTGTTCGCATTTCCGTAGGATTTTTGGGATAAAAAGTGGCATATTCTAGGTCGTAAACTATCTGTGAGATTTCATCAAAATCCGTTTAGTAGTTTTTTCGTGAAAGAGTAAAAAACGTCCATCCATACTTATAAATTTTAGTGTTTATAGGTACTATTAGTAGGTTATACTGATATATTGGCATATTCAATCGTTTAAAACCAAGTTTAATAATATTTCTTCAATAAATATCAGTTGGATAAGCAATTTAAATAGTGAACGAAAACAGTAAATGACATTACATATTTAAACATATTTGTTAAATAAATGAACACCTGTATTTTTGTGGTAAATGCGAATATTAATTAATTTGTTTTCATTATGTGTGTATCTTGTAAGTGTTTTTTGTTTCTTTAAGGGGAACTTGTTAAAAGCCACCCATGTTATCTCTACACATTTCTCATAATGTATTTCATTCCTGAAATAAATAAATAAAAAATACCAGACATCTAAAATCAAGTAGAGAGACACATTCGTATTCTTCGGATAAATTCAGATGCTGCACCGCCATCTTGCCTGTGTGAGATAAAGCCTTGTTTTCGTAAAAGGTAGATTCTGAATGGGTTCGTTGTTCTAGACAGGCAATGAATTATTTATAGCATGTAGTAAGAGTATCTTATAGGTGCTTTTATTTTATTTATTACACTGACTTTGTTTTATTAAGAAGGGGCGTACTGTATAAGATATCAATTCAAGCGCAATCTACTTTATAGGTGGGTTATTCTCAACGTTTTACGTGAGAAGCGCCTATTCCCAACGCTTCGCGCATGACTATTTCAAAAGTCTTAAGAAAAGTGTCACGTGAGTCATTAGAATCTAAGGAGGTTTTAGTTCATGATAAGGTGAAAATATTGAATACTAATTGAAATTTTTCATTTGGTACAAAGAAAATAACAATTAAGTAACCAAATTAGAACTAGTATTTACAAATGAAACAATCGAGGTAATCGCAGACTGTTACAAACAAACTACAGGTAGGTCAACTGATCCATATGTATGTACAGGGTATCCCGAAACTCAACATCAAGCCAAAAACGGAGGACGACCCAGAAATACTACAAAATAATGGGTCTATCTTCAATGGTTTCAGAGTTATAGGCCTTTTACTGAAAATCATAAATTATCTGGCTGGCGTCGAACTTTTCTATGCTGTGACTACAGGTGTCAATTGACTTTGAGTTTCGGGACATTCTGTATTATATCAAGGAAGCGTTCCCAAGACGCTGGATGCATTGTCTCGCTGTATGGCAATGCTGATGCACTGCGACAGATACTAATCAGCTTCGGGTTACACGCCGTTTTCCCCAGACTCTCAGATATTTTTTAGAAAATATGAAGAGCCTCGGTACCCCAAGGACCTTCATTCAGTTCTAAATTTAAAAATGTAACGAATCTACTGAAAATACATTCCTTTAATACTATCTGTTGCAGGAATGATTTTTGTAACACGTTTCTGTTAAATAAAATTCTAGTAGAATCTTAAATATCACTTTACAGCGTTGAACTTATGAAGATAAACGAACGAAGCTTAAAATTTTGTGAACGTAATAAAGAACGTAATTCCACGGCAAAGGTAAAATCAATTTAGATTTTATCATCAATCTAGATCAAATCGCTGATAAATAAAAAATCAGTAAGTATGTCTTTTCATTGGATTTAATAACTAAGAATATGTTTTAAAACATAAGAAAACATACACAACATACTTCTTTTTTCGACACAATTACTGAGTTTCAGTATTTTATTGAATCCGTAGGGTCCTAAACCAGCTTAGGCTGTATTTTAGGACCCAGGGCTTCTCTATTTAAATTTAATAGTATGTGCCTCTAAGTGAAAGTTAAAGTTAAATAAAAAACTAAAATACAAAACAAAGAAAAACGCTGCCTACATGATAAAAACAATATGCACTCGTTATATAGAAACTATGTTAAGATGTCTATATCTATACTAATATTATAAAGAGGAAAGATTTGATTGTTTGTATGTTTGTTTGTTTGAATTGAATAGGCTCCGAAACTACTGGACCGATTTTAAAAAATCTTTCACCATTAGAATCCTAAATTTTCCCTGATGAACATAGGCTATATAATATTTTCACTAAAATTAGGGATCCGCATGAAAAATTCAATAATTAAACCGTGTGCTATGTATTCAACCTCTTTCTATTATGGCGGGTAGCCATAATACAAAAAGAGGTTGAATATATAGCGCACGCTGCTTGCTTTTTCTCTACGGCCAGTGTCAGTTATGGAGTGTCGAGTTAATGTCAAAAACCCCAATGCTGTTAAAAAAAGTAAGAGATCCGTATGAATACTGTGAAACCCATCGTGTTAGTGTTTATAATTTCTGAAATTTTTGATTAATACCCGTTCGAAGCCGGGGCGGACCGCTAGTTTATATATATGACATTGTAAATTATAATTATTAAACAAAATATAACTATAATATTGTACGGTAAGAAAACGATCTTATGCCTTCTTCCAGGCAACCAAATCTTCAATGAGAAGATTATAGAAAGGCGGTGCAGGTCCAAAAATAAATCTAATACAAAGTAAAATAATCACTAAACATAATCTAAATACTACTCTAAATACTAATAATATCAAGTCTTCTTTTATCCTGGATATTGTTTGAAGTCGCAGGCAGAAACAAGTGTAAAATAAAAACCATTCGGTAATCGCAAAGACGAATGTTTTTCATTAGCTACCTGTTCGTCTGTGCCTAGGCAATGGATAAACGCCTGTGTTAGACTTTAATACAGAAAATATGGCCTAGAAATTAGGGATGTACTAAAATTGTTGTCGATTTCATGATAAAACATATTAAGATTGCATTAGGCGTGACTCTGGGGGCGGAGGGCTATGAAATGAGAAATTCAATAGCTACATTTCTGGACAGTGGTGTCATACTCCAATGCAAAATATTATCGTAGCGTAGGTATTGCAATAGATTCTAGTAGTACATAAACTTATTGTTTTCAATTTATTCATTTGATTAAAACAGCCAAACAATCATCATCATCATCAGCCTACCTATAATATCCAATAGTCCACGGCTGGATCTCTAGGCCTTCCCTAATGGCATTATCCATCAGGGTTATTGCCCATAATCCCCACGCTGAGCTTGCGGGTTGGGGATCGCAGTTCAGTGGAGTTGTTACACAGAGGGCGCTGCTGCCCGCCCCCGATGTGTCTCCTCTTACGACACCCACGGGAAGAATTGCGGTGGTGAAATTCTTATGCCGGCACCACTCGGCAAAAGCTATATAAAATTATAGATTAATCCAAAATTTCAAAGTTTCACAAATCTTGTCGACATCTTTATAAAACATATTTTCCCCTCACTACCTACTTCGCTTTCATAAAAAAGCTTTTGAGGCGATAGTCGAAGCTGAGAGATTAATCGGCGCTCGGAGTTATTCAGCCTTTTTCCAGTAATTATGACGGGTTGGTGATTAATGGCTCTTTAGATAAGAGGGTCATTTAAAAGGACTAATTATTCAGTAATGACTCGGGTTACTACATTGTTAACACAGCAAAAAAACAGCCTTTGCCAGTCCGCTACAGAACATAGGTAAGCGTCATTGCACAAATCTTTACACATTGTAAAGATACTATTATCGACGTATTTGTTGATCATCACAGCAAATCCAAAATTTTTTTTTGCAGCCATTTCCACACCTTTTTGGACTGGTCAATATAAAATGTGGGGGCTGACAAGTGAGGCGAATGTGAAACAAATATAAAAAAGTAAAAATTTGAACCTGTGCAGTGTAGCGCAGGTGTTTTATTCAAATAATGTTATTCAGATAAAATAAAAAAAAATCACGAAAACTATAAGAAAGTAATTATAGACTATTGTAAAAATATCACAACTGTTTCTACGGTTTTTATCAAATTATGCATATTCAAAGTTATGTCCCTGTATTTCAACTAAATTAAAACTAAATATTTTACATACAAAGAAAGTTCTTTATAAGATAAACCATAATTATTATAGTAGCAAATAACTAAAAACTCGAACTGAAACCAATTTAGCCTATCGAAGGACAAAAAAAAAACATTCAACCTTAACAACAAGTTCAAAAAATAGTTCTTGAAAGAGGTTTCATACCTCCAACTCACATGCGTGACCTCTTTGGTTCTTATCGACTTGGCTTGACGACTTCTTTGTATGATTTGTGAGTTTCTTTACATTCCTTTTTCAAAAGTGTCAAATCTATGTCATGGTCATTAAATCTTTTTTGACGTTTTTACAATAAAGTTTCGAGAAGCATTCGCTAATTGCTGCACCTTTTATTTATATATTTTTGATACAATTATGAAGTTTACGTGCGAATTTTGCTCCTTTAGTATCAAAACTACAGAAATATAATCAGATTTCTATGATCAAAACTAACACTAAGTACTGTAAGCTCAAAGCTGAAAACGTAAGCAGTCACATCTGCTCCATCCATATGTCTTGAAGGTGGGTATAAGTTAGGCAGCTCTTGCCTCATATTAGTTCCACGTTGCTTAGTAGACGACAGGTAGTGCAGACACGCGGTTTTGATAACGTCGAATTAGATTGTTTTTTAAAAATTAGTAAGTACGTAAATTTATTTATTTACAAAATTTTGGATACATTACGCTACTACAGCTAAGTTTACAAAACGTGAGACGCAGATATAGAACATTGCAAATTTGTTTGTCTAATTACGAGGTTGAGTAGTAATGAATATCCAAATAAAGCTATTTTCTTCCTTATTTCCTAGCAGGTGAAAATCTGGCGCAGGCTAGCAATGCTGACCGGCTGCGCCAGATTCTCACCAGCTCTCGGATCAAGTGTCGCTTGAACTTTCTCTGGTTAAATTTTGTTCAGGAAATATATCTCGTTGCAATACACTTCACTGGGTTCACTGGGGTACATTTCCGATTGGTATTGATAAGAACAAGAGGCGCGACGAAAACAACCTGCCTGATCATTACTCTCCCGCCCGTCTGCAAAGCACCAAGGTAAGCGCCCCAGTTAATGACTGAGGCAATCCCTCCAATTACCGCCAGCTCGTTACCCGCCGTAATGTGCTAATGAAACTGGCAGTTTCAGAGATACGTCTTGCCAACTATTTGAGGCCTTGTGCTGGTATTCCAGGCTAAGTTGATTCTTCAGATGCATATAAAATGCTAAATCTTCAACACAAAAAAATATCCAGTGACTGTAGATGCAGCGCCGTGCGATCGCAAGAAATTGGTGGGCGTAAGAATTGACCTCTTCAGCTTAACTGATGTCATAAAAGTTGAAAAGAAAACCAACAGTGACAGAAACTTATTTTTATCGCCGGGTATACTAACGAAGGAGGGTTATGAGGTTGGCCCTATGTATGTATGTATATAGGCGATTATTTTGCTACACCTGAAAACCAGCGTACCATCAGGCCTAGCTACCAATGCTGAGGTGGGGACCCTTTTTTATCCTACTTTAGCTATTATTTGATATTTCTTACTTCCGTTTTTGTGTTAATCTTATTCAGTTTTTATATAGCTACTGTGTTATTTTTTAGTTTTTTATATGGGTAAAAATAAATGTATTTTCTTTCTTTTTTTCTATTATTTTGTTCCCGCGTAGACTAAAACTGCGCCTCCGACTTCTTTGTATCAAAAGAAGAATAAGAACAATCGGTTGATTATTTTTTTAATTTTTTAAGACTACAATCACCAAGTGTGGTGATTAACGCAAACCTTATTTTGAGAAGGGAAGTCGAGTAGTAGTGCAATACTTATGGAATAAAAAGTACCTTGACAAAATCAGTTTGCGCTGCGCAACGCACTTGCTTGCACGCGTATTACGCACTATTTACACATTATTATTTTACACCATTGTTTACAAAAACTAAATCGCGATGAATTGTGATAACTGTGGAGACCGTTTTAATGACGGAATTCAATGCGCCGTTTGTAAAAAGCACTTGGATTTCGGTTGTGCAAATATAACCGAGGCGGGTTACCGCCGTTTGGGAGCAGCGAAACAGGCACAATGGAAATGCCAGTCGTGCCGATCTCCATCGCCCGCGCCTGCTTCGCTAGACAAAATAATGGAGAAGCTAAACTCAATGGAGATGAAGATGACTGCTCTTCCACAACTCTCTGAAGACATCAAAGGAATCAAGCTCAACCTGGACAAGCTGCAAGATAGTTGCCAGAATGCTGTAAGAATGACTGAAGAGATCGGTAAGCGCGTCGACGACATCGAACTTCGTACAGCCTGCCTTGAAGGCTCACTGTGTGACATGATTGAGGTTAAGTCGCAAATATTTACGTGCCAACGCAACGATCTTCAACGCGACCAAATGTCGCGTCAAAACAATGTCGAGATAAAAGGCGTTCCATATAAAAAGACTGAAAACTTATTCGACATTATTGAAATGATTGGCTCGTGCATAAATTATAAAGTCGCGAAACCACAAATCAATTATGTGAGTCGCATTCCATCCTTCAACGGTAAAGAAAAATCTATAATAGTGAGCTTCCTAAATCGGTACGTAAAGGAAGATTTTATTGCATCAGCCCGCCTGAAGAAATCCCTCTCAGCTGCGGATATCGGCCTGAACGGTGGAAGGATTTATGTGAATGACCATCTATCTCCGGACTACAAGAAACTCCTCACAGAGACCAAACAGCTGGCGAAGGACAAAGGTTACCTATACACTTGGGTAAAATACTCCAAAATACATGTCCGAAAAAATGACACATCACCTGTTATTACTATTAGGTCACCAGTGGATTTAAACAAATTGGTTTAATATGTCACTTACATAATTCGAGAGTTAATTTTTTTTCATATGTTTATTTTCTATACTACTTTTTTCTACACATGCAACCTATTATCTTATCTTAGAGTTACATACTGCTACCGTAAAATAATCACTTGTTTTTGTCACTTTTATTATATCCGCAAATGTCGCACACAGTTTTCACAGTATAATGTTTATTTTTTAACGAAAATGCTTTTAGTATTCGTATTTACAATAAATCTACATAAAATAATATTACAACAGAAGATAACTGTTTCGTTCACCTATACTCAAAACTTAGAACTAATTCCTAGTGTTTTTGTTTATACTGCCGCTTGGAATGTCAAGGTCACGCTCGATTCAATATTCCATATTCATTATCAATACAGTACCTACAATCTGCCCTTAATGCACTCGGTAACACAAACAGCTGTTACTGAGTCTAAATACATAGCGAGTATGATATTGTTTTACCACTACAATGTATTCTGAAAAACTCGAATGTTACTACCAAAACGTAAGGGGATTACGAACGAAAACATCAATACTACGTCGCAACCTACAATTACATAACTATGATGTTATTGCCCTATCTGAGACATGGTTATTAGATAGTATTTTAGACACAGAACTGTTTGACAATAGGTACCTCGTATGGCGCAGAGACCGTAGGTATGACGTCACAAACCAAACCCTTGGCGGCGGCGTGTTACTGGCGATTAAAACCGGGTACCAGGTATTGTCTCGTCCGGAGTGGAGTTCTACCGCAGAGGATCTATGGCTTACTATTCGGTCTAACGGTATAGGCAAGACAATAGGGTGCATCCATGTTTGTGTCTTATATTTATGTAACCAGAACCAAGGACTTAATTTCTCACAACAGCTTACAAATTTTTTAAATAATCTCCGTGATATTGTTACAGCTAATCCAGCCGATAAGTTTATTGTAATGGGTGACTTTAATCTTGGATCGATTCAATGGCAGCTAATAGATGATTTGGGTTACCTTATGCCAATTAATTTGTTAGGGAGAATGGAGATGGAATTAACCGATGAGATGGATGTTATCGATTTTCATCAATATAATTGCGTTCCTAATCAACATGGTAGATTTTTAGATTTAGTTTTAGCCAATCTTGATGTAAGTGTCTCTGATTGTAATAGCCCACTGGTACCTCATGATGCTCATCATAATGCACTTGACGTGACCATAAATATTTGTTTAGAGCAGCTGTTAAAACCAGCACCTAGGACCAAATACTGTTATGATAAGACAGACTTCAATGCATTTAATCTTTGTCTATCAGAAATAGATTGGGAAAGTAATTTAACTAATAATTCACTCGAGCAGGCTACTGAATACTTTTATACATTATTGAAGTCTTTGCGTGAAAAGTTTGTTCCATCCCGAGTAATTAGGCTTCAACAATTTCCACCATGGTATTCTGCAGCATTAAAGAAAGTATTAAAAGAAAAATATAAATTCTATAGTAAATTCAAACGCTACGGCATGTTGGCAGATAAAATTACTATTGATTACTTGAAGACTAGAGCAAAGGTCCTGGAAAAGGAATGTTATACTTCATTTATCTCTTCCGTGGAAGATTCTATTAAAAATAATCCTAAGTATTTTTGGTCGTACATCAAGTCTTTATCAAAGTCCACATCTATTCCATGCTCCATTACATATAATAATAGGAATACAACATCAGGTCCTGAGATATGTGATTTTTTTGCAGATTATTTTCATTCCACGTATTTACAGTCAGGTCAACAATCATCCGTAGCTTCATCGTCTTCTGTAGTTAGTCCAACCTCAACGCACGCAGTTGGCATGGATTGCGATCTATCGAGAATAGAATTGTCTACCTCTCTTATCAAAAATAAACTATTAAAATTAGATAAAAATAAATCAGCGGGACCAGATACTATACCCCCTATTCTCCTAATTAAATGCGCGGATGAACTATCTGTTCCCATATTAATACTATTTAATAGGTCACTAAACGAAGGATATTTTCCTAAAATCTGGAAGTCTGCATTTATCTCACCAGTTCATAAGAAGGGTGCAAAGGATAACGTCGCCAATTATCGTCCCATCTCCAAACTCTGCATTTTAGCTAAAGTGTTCGAGCGTATAGTCTATGAGCAGGTAATCGGACCAGTTAGGAACATTCTTCCATCCAGTCAGCATGGGTTTCTTTCTGGTAGGTCTACAGTCTCAAATCTGATTCTGCTGAACGAAATACTCACTGAAACCATGGATGGTGGTAGATATCAAACTGATGTAGTGTATACGGACTACGCTAAGGCCTTTGACCGAATAGATCACTGTATTCTACTATCTAAGCTATCTGCTGTAGGAATTAGAGGTGATTTGCTAAGATGGTTCACCTCCTACATCAATAATAGATCACAATTAGTAGTCCTGGGTAATTTTGCTTCCAAGTGGATGGGTGTTCCAAGCGGTGTTCCCCAGGGTTCCTTACTGGGACCACTCCTGTTTTTGATTTTTGTGTCGGATATTGATACTTGTTTTCACCACTCGTTTGTTTTGGCCTTCGCTGATGATATGAAGATTTTTCGTCCAATATCCAGTCACAGAGATGCTATGCTTCTCCAGGAGGGTCTCGATCGTCTTGATGAATATTGCCTAATAAATAAACTAGATCTAAATGTTAAGAAATGTAATGTTTCAACTTTCACAAGAAAATCGAATTTAGTAAAATTTAATTATAAGCTAAAAGATCACACTTTAGAAAACGTTAGTAAAATAAGAGATCTTGGGGTCATTCATGATTCAAAGCTATTATTTGACGCTCATATTTCTTCTATTGTCAGTAAAGCATCTAAGTCACTCGGTTTTATCATGCGATCTTCAAAAGATTTCAAAAACATCAAGACGATCAAGATTCTCTATAGTACCTATGTGCGTTGCCACTTGGAGTATGCCTCCCAAATCTGGAACCCCAACTACTCTATTTATATAGATAGAATCGAAAGTATACAACGCAAATTTCTACGATACATAAACTTTAAACTACGATTAGATGAGCCCGACTACCTTCTTAAATGTGCCAAACAGCATCTACTTCCACTGTATCTAAGGCGTGATTTTGCAGATATAGTGTATCTGGCTCAAATTGTAACCTCGCGTATAGATTGTCCCCAGTTACTGAGCAGAATCCAATTCTATATACCAAACAGGTCTTTCCGACAAACTAATCTTTTCTACTTACCTCGTGTATCGACAAATTATCGCCAGAATTCCTTTTTGTACCGAGCCAGAAAAAAATTTAACCTTCTAAATACCGAGCTTGACCTTGATCTCTTCAATAGCAGCATCCCTAGTCTAAAAACCAAGCTTAATAAATCTTTCTTTGATAAATATCAGTTGGATAAGCAATATAAATAGTGAACGAATACAGTACATGACATTTCTTTAATAAATAAAAAAAAATATATATATATATATATACTAAATTAATACCTTTATAAAAGAATATTTTTGCGGTAAATGCGAATATTAAATTAATCTGTTATCATTATTTGTGTATCTTGTAAGTGTATTTTGTTTCTATAAGTGGGAACTTGTTAATAGCCACCTGTTATCTGTACACATTTCGAATAAGTATTTCTGTGCTGAAAGATCCCCTAAAATAAATAAATAAAATAAAATAAATAACAGCACAATAACAGTCTACACGTTGATAGAGGAATCTTGTCAACGCTACCTGTGTTTTAAAGTTTTGTTAATTCTCATTTTATGTGTATTTTTTTTTTTACGCTGTATATGTATTAAATTCTACGTGAGCGACGTGCAAAGTAATTAATGTTGTTCTCTTTTTTATCAAAATACAAAAACTGAGCTCTGTCTTCTACGGTTTATTGCTTCCTTTTTATAAAAACTTTTAATAACTTTGAGATTGTCATCTACCTTAGCATTTTCAGTATATTATTAGTCTTGAGTCCTATTTCCTCTTTATATAGTGGAAAACAAGCACGTTATCTATTTTAGTTCTCTTTGTTGTAAGTAAATCGTTAATACTCAGTCGTAAATGCTACACCAAACGCAATTCTTTGTTTGATAGGCCTGTTTTGAAGAAGGCTATCAGTCTAACTTTTTGCGATTATTTGTTACAGTAAAAGTGTCTGCCAAACTTTGTAGCCCTTTCGAGAAGGCTTATTTTGTTTCCCAGTCATTCTTTCGCACGTCTCGATCACGTAACATATTTAGTACAAAATTCATAAATTGTGTGAAAACTTGCCCGCCTTTCCCCCTTATAAGTTGCGAGGTTAAGTAGCCAATTTGTATCAAATGTGTAGTCGCCAGTCAAAAGTAAGAGAAAATTAACAATCACACTAGAAAAATAAAATCTTGTAATGGACTGTATTGTATTACAATTATTGTTTCACTACGCCAAAGAAACGTGAAGGAGAATCCTACCAGTAGGAGCTAGCTTTACCTACTTAACTTACGAATCAGTATTTACGTTTGGAATAATTGAGCTAACTGCAGCCTGTAGCAAACAATCTAGAGATAGCTGGCAGGGATCTGATCTATGTTAATACCAGTGTATAGCTGTAAGCTTGGAGCAACATAATGAATTGGATTTGAGAAATGCCGTGGAATGGTGTTTGAGACTTTGGAAGTCTACGAATTACCGTCTAAAACCAGGTTACATGTGAAAAATATATGTAAAGTTTATTTTTTTACAGCATAGTTGCATAGAAATCTAAATTCAGATACACTTTAATTATACCTACACTATACACGTGAATAAAAAATCACATGTAGGTAATCATTACAATAGATGATAAGGTCCTTAATTTTAGTCTTTCCCGATGCACTGTCATATCTATGATGCAATAACATGATTGTGTCAACTATTTAGGGCTCCTAGACACTATAAAGACTTAGAGAACCTTCTGTAATTGAGATCAAGTTCAAATTCCCTCGTTAGCCGCTAACAAGCGCTTTGAATAGAGTGTGAATGCAGTTCTAATCAGACTGAACCATTCAATTTGAATGAAGTTTCGTGGAGACTGTCGCGTTGCGTTGAGAGTTTTGTACATAACGTCCATATACTTGTAGAATCCAGTCAGATCATAAACCATAACCATCCTTGGAGGATGGTTTTGGTGTTACGCCTTACTGTAACAATGGTGCAGTCATAGAATCATCACGTAGAAATATATTATGAAAGAAACTCTAGAGTTTCAAGACTATCTAGATAGTGCTTGCGGTTATTGCACGAAGTGATTCATAGAATGGTTGAAACTACAAAAGATGACATTGGTAAATATGGAATAATATCCATGAATTAGCAGAAAATCAGAGACATATTGCCTTAACAAAGCAGTCAATTCAAGATAGATAAAAATCTCCGAACTCTATACAACTATATTAACTATAACTTTAACTATAATTTAAATCTCTTAAAAACTTGATATGTAGATAAAAAATCTACCTCAAAATGTCGAAATAACAAAGCATTTAAGTATATATTTTTATTGAATTTTCAGAATCGGCACCTTGAAAACGCCTGTTACTATAATGCCGATCGCTGTAGCAATTACAGTTAATCTGGTAGGAAGCACATGGTAATTCAGTTACAGCTGTGTTTACCTCACAAGCAAAGCCGGCGAACATTAGTAAGTAATACCTTACGCGGCTACAAACCTGGCAAGGTGCCAGAGTTAGACTGGATGTTACAGACAACAAAAACATGTTGTTGTAAATGTAAATTGAACAGTTTTTGAACATATCTGTTCTTGCATGTATATTTTTTTTTACTTGCGATGTTACTGTTTTCAGTTTTCACGCATGTCATAGTGGGGAATACTTTGTTTTTGTTTTTTTTGGATATTAATGGTTCGCTGAACTACCAAAGTAATTAATCACATTGTAGATATACGAATAATAATAACCTACAATTATTAGTGAGTAAGCATTTAATATCTAATTAGGTTATTTTATGTTTTGATAAAATAACCAATAAGTAGTACAGTCTAGTAGTACTAGTCTACCACGGCAGCACTAGGCACACATAATTATGCAAATTCTTATATGATTCTCTTTAAAATGTTATTTGTTTTAATAAAGTCACTAGGTGTGTTCATATATAGCTATATATGTATATATATATTTATATATACCTACTATATTAAATATGCCATGATTTATATCGATCAACATCAAGCTTCGTTGTGTTTCATGTCTATAAGATCATAATAATCTTACATTATAATCTTTATTGTGAGATAAAAACAGTTTTCTCATTGTAGAGATAGATAGTAAGTTTTATCAGAAACGGTATAATATTGTTTCTATTTACCTATACTTAAAAATTATCATCTAAACGAAAAACCATTCAGTGAGTTAATTTTACATTTTTGTGTTATTGTTTTCAAATACAAAACCGGTTTAATATTCCATCATATACACATAGATTGTATACATATAGATATAATACTTATACAGTAATAAAAAATGTACACTGCGTTTTTAAACTTTTAAAAGCATTTACACAACTCCAACTTCTATCGTACTTGTTACTTCGGGGTCGAGTGCATGAGTGTGTTTTGCAACACACGACACGATTATTCAATTTTATTAAGATCTGAATTTATATAAATGATTATCTAATATATTTTGAAGTATGTTTTATTACAATACTAGCGGTCCGCCCCGGCTTCGCATTTCAATTTCAAAAAATATAAATTCTTACATAGACTCACATACCCGTTGGGTCACATTATTGAAATTTTCATACATCCGTTACGGTGATATAATTTTTCAAATGGTTCCAGTTGTTTGTGAGCCTAGTAAATTTAAACAATTAAATTACAACAAGTATTAAACAATTAAACAGTTAAGCTAAGTGGAGACTGCAGAAATCAATCTTAAGGTTTCAACAGCTCAGCTGATTGAAATCTTCAATACCAATAAAAATAGCCGTCATGCAATTCTTCTTACATGTTAAATGAGTACCTACTTTTTTTTTACTATGGGATGAAGAAGTGACACAGATCGTGTCGGCTAGTTGAAAGGGGCCCTATTCAGTTTGTTCCAACTTTGGTATTGAGTCATTAAAGCCCTCACTCTTTAACTGTCGTTTACTTGGTGTTTATTTTGAATCAAACATTTTGAAATGTAAAGTAAGAACTTACAAAAACGTAACGCTTTGAAAAAATTGTAGGATAATGTAATAAAATAAAGTTCATAAATGTGAAAAACATTTTTATGTTTAGTGCAGGCAGATATTCACCATATTTGCCATCAGCATTGTCTTTTAGCGGGGCAATGCAGCTTAAGCTACTCGTACCTCTAGATATTTTGCAACAGTCTGCAGCTAGCTTAACTATTTCATATGCAATAAGTATCTATTTTTTTGCAACTATAAGTTGTAAATATTTTTAATAAAGAAGTTAATAATTATTAGATTCTGCTAATCATTTGAGGGTAGTTGACAAAGCCAAGCTCGACGTAACGTTTTGCTCGCACCTGTGAAAGTGCTAGTCATTAAACGTGTTAAATTTCTAGATAGATGTTCTATCAATACTGTGAACTTCTGCTATAATGCGCATGAGTGTTGTGTGTGACTCCCAAAATAGACAACCATCCTGTAACCAGAAGATATGGTGTAAGAATATGAATAACAATCATTTATTTGCATAAAACATAAGAATTTACATGGTATGAGCAAGATATTATGTTAACATTAGATTATTTAATATGACATTTATGCTTAGATTCACGTTTTGCCACTACTGGCGTGCAAATACTCGTAGGATAAGATACACTACAGGTTTGTCACTAATGTAATATGTCTTTTATTATTATAGGTATTATAAAATGATGTAGTCATGTTAAAGTAAAAAAGATATAAAAGACACTTAATTAATAAATTCTAATAGGTTGACAATATCAAAATTTGTCAAGAAAATCATTAACACTATAATAACATTTCTCTATGAGTACATTCTTAAGTCTATTTATGGAATTATCAGAGTTGCTACTATTTAAACATTTTACTGCATGATTATATAGCTGTGTGAACCTGGCAACCGACTTTAAGATATTCATGATTTTTGGATCCCATTCGATTGTACCGGGTTTGTACCCGATTGTACCGACAAAATTTTCGTTTGTACCCTAAGGGGGTAAAAGATATGGGGAGGGGGTGGATTTTCGATGCTCGATTTTGATCTACATAAGTTAAATGAGTCGATTTATCTCAAAACCAATAATTTTATGGTACTTAGGCACATAATTAGGTAGGGCTTGAAATTGTCTACATTATAAAGGCATAAAATAAAAGTTTCAGGCTGAAAAAAAACAAACAAAACAACGTAAACGTGAAATTAAAATCAAAACTTCACATTTGGACGTTCAACATGAAAAATGAAAAAGTTTCTTGAGTAAAATCAAGTTGAGGTTCTTCAATGTGAATGATAATGATAGATATTGAATCAATTAACATGATTTCAGTCACATCTTGGAGGTACAAACGGGTACAAACGTCAATCTCTAACTTGAATGGACAAATATGTTCGAAGTACGCAATTTTTGAATACTGTCATTTTTTCTTCAGGAAGATAAGCTGAAGTTCTAAGATATGAATGATATGGATGGATATTGAATTAGCTAATACGATTTCAGTCAAACCTTGGAGATACAAACGGGTACAAACGTCAAAATACAACTTGAATCTGCAAAATTCTTTAAAATATTCACTTTTCGGAAAATGTTCAAGTTTTTTCAGGAAAATTATGCCCAGGTTCTGAAATATGAGTGATTATGATAGATAATAAATCAATAAACATGATTTCAGTCATATCTTGGAGGAAAAAACGGGTAAAAACGTCAAAATCCAACTTGAATCATAGAAATTCTTTAGAATAGTCGATTTTTGGAAAATGCAAAAGTTTTTTCAGAAAAATCATGCCCAAGTTCTGAAATATGAGTGTTTATGATAGATATTGAATCAATTAACATGATTTCAGTCACATCTTGGAGGTACAAACGGGTACAAACGACAAAATGTAACTTGAATCTTCGAAATTCTTTAGAATGTTCGATTTTTGGAAAATGCAAAAGTTTTTTCAGGGAAATCATGCCCAGGTTCTGAAATATGAGCGATTTTGATAGATAATAAATCAATAAACATGATTTCAGTCACATCTTGGAGGTACAAACGGGTACAAACGACAAAATTCAACTTGAATCTTCGAATATCTTTAAAAAAGTCGATTTTCGGAAAATGCAAAAGTTTTTTCAGGGAAATCATGCCCAAGTTCTGAAATATGAGTGTTTATGATAGATATTGAATACATTAACATGATTTCAGTCACATCTTGGAGGTAAAAACGGGTACAAACGTCAATCTCTAACTTGAATAGACAAAAATGTTCGAAGTTCGCAATTTTTGAATACTGTAATTTTTTCTTCAGGAAAATAAGCTGAAGTTCTAAGATATGAATGATATGGATAGAAATTGAATTTGCTAATACTATTTCAGTCAAACCTTGGAGGTACAAACGGGTACAAACGTCAAAATACAACTTGAATCTGCAAAATTCTTTAAAAAATTCACTTTTCGGAAAATTTTCAAGTTTTTTCAGGAAAATTATGCCCAGGTTCTGAAATATGAGTGATTATGATAGATAATAAATCAATTAACATGATTTCAGTCACATCTTGGAGGTACAAATGGGTACAAACGACAAAATGTAACTTGAATCTTCGAAATTCTTTAGAATGTTCGATTTTTGGAAAATGCAAAAGATTTTTCTGAAAAATCATGCCCAAATTCTGAAATATGAGTGTTTATGATAGATATTGAATCAATTAACATGATTTCAGTCACATCTTGGAGGTACAAACGGGTACAAACGTTAAAATGTAACTTGAATCTTCGAAATTCTTTAGAATGTTCGATTTTTGGAAAATGCAAAAGTTTTTTCAGGGAAATCATGCCCAGGTTCTGATATATCGGTGTTAATGATAGATATTGAATCAAGTAACATGATTTCAGTCACATCTTGGAAGTACAAACGGGTACAAACGTCAAAATCCAACTTGAATCTTCGAATATCTTTAAAAAAGTCGATTTTCGGAAAATGCAAAAGTTTTTTCAGGGAAATCATGCCCAAGTTCTGAAATATGAATGTTTATGATAGATATTGAATACATTAACATGATTTCAGTCACAACTTGGAGGTACAAACGGGTACAAACGTCAATCTCTAACTTGAATAGACAAAAATGTTCGAAGTACGCAATTTTTGAATACTGTCATTTTTTCTTCAGGAAAATAAGCTGAAGTTCTAAGATATGAATGATATGGATAGAAATTGAATAAGCTAATACGATTTCAGTCAAACCTTGGAGGTACAAACGGGTACAAACGACAAAATGTAACTTGAATCTTCGAAATTCTTTAGAATGTTCGATTTTTGGAAAATGCAAAAGTTTTTTCAGGGAAATCATGCCCAGGTTCTGAAATATGAGCGATTTTGATAGATAATAAATCAATTAACATGATTTCAGTCACATTTTGGAGGTACAAACGGGTACAAACGACAAAATTCAACTTGAATCTTCGAATATCTTTAAAAAAGTCGATTTTCGGAAAATGCAAAAGTTTTTTCAGGGAAATCATGCCCAAGTTCTGAAATATGAGTGTTGATGATAGATATTGAATCAATTAACATGATTTCAGTCACATCTTAGAGGTACAAACGGGCACAAACGTCAATCTCTAACTTGAATAGACAAAAATGTTCGAAGTACGCAATTTTTGAATACTGTCATTTTTTCTTCAGGAAGATAAGCTGAAGTTCTAAGATATGAATGATATGGATGGATATTGAATTAGCTAATACGATTTCAGTCAAACCTTGGAGATACAAACGGGTACAAACGTCAAAATACAACATGAATCTGCAAAATTCTTTAAAATATTCACTTTTCGGAAAATGTTCAAGTTTTTTCAGGAAAATTATGCCCAGGTTCTGAAATATGAGTGATTATGATAGATAATAAATCAATAAACATGATTTCAGTCATATCTTGGAGGAAAAAACGGGTAAAAACGTCAAAATCCAACTTGAAACTTAGAAATTCTTTAGAATAGTCGATTTTTGGAAAATGCAAAAGTTTTTTCAGGAAAATCATGCCCAGGTCCTGAAATATGAAAGTTTATGATAGATATTCAATCAATTAACATGATTTCAGTCACATCTGGGAGGTACAAACGGGTACAAACGATAAAATTCAACTTGAATATTTGAATATCTTTAAAATGGTCGATTTTCGGAAAATGCAAAAGTTTTTTTTAGGGAAATCATGCCCAAGTTCTGAAATATGAGTGTTTATGATAGAAATTGAATCAATTAACATGATTTTTGTCACATCTTGTAAGTAAAAACGGGTACGAACGACAAAATCTAACTTGAATCTTCGAAATTCTGTAGAATGGTTGATTTTTGAAAATGCAAAAGTTTTATCAGGGAAATCATACCCAAGTTCTGAAATATGAGTGTTTATGATAGATATTGAATCAATTAACATGATTTCAGTCACATCTGGGAGGTACAAACGGGTACAAATGATAAAATTCAACTTGAATATTCGAATATCTTTAAAATGGTCGATTTTCGGAAAATGCAAAAGTTTTTTCAGGGAAATCATGCCCAAGTTCTGAAATATGAGTGTTTATGATAGAAATTGAATCAATTAACATGATTTTTGTCACATCTTGGAGGTACGAACGGGTACAAACGTCAATCTCTATTTTGAATAGACAAAAATGTTCGAAGTACGCAATTTTTGAATACTGCATTTTTTCTTCAGGAAAATAAGCTGAAGTTCAAAGATATGAATGATATGGATGGATCATGTTAATTGATTCAATATCTATCATAAACACCCATATTTCAGAACTTGGGTATGATTTCCCTGATAAAACTTTTGCACTTTCAAAAATCAACCATTCTACAGAATTTCGAAGATTCAAGTTAGATTTTGTCGTTCGTACCCGTTTTTACTTACAAGATGTGACTGAAATCATGTTAATGTATTCAATATCTATTATAATCACTCATACTTTAGAAACTGGCATGATTTTCCTGAAAAAACTTGATTATTTTCCTAAAAGTGAATTTTTTTAAAGAATTTTGCAGATTCAAGTTGTATTTTGACGTTTGTACCCGTTTGTACCTCCAAGGTTTGACTGAAATCGTATTAGCTAATTCAATATTTATCCATATCATTCATATCTTTGAACTTCAGCTTATTTTCCTGAAGAAAAACTGACAGTATTCAAAAATTGCGTACTTCGAACATTTTTGTCTATTAAAAATAGAGATTGACGTTTGTACCCGTTTGGACCTCCAAGATGTGACTGAAATCATGTTAATTGATTCAATATCTATCATAAACACTCATATTTCAGAACTTGGGTATGATTTCCCTGATAAAACTTTTGCATTTTCAAAAATCAACCATTCTACAGAATTTCGAAGATTCAAGTTAGATTTTGTCGTTCGTACCCGTTTTTACTTACAAGATGTGACTGAAATCATGTTAATGTATTCAATGTCTATTATAATCACTCATACTTTAGAAACTTGCATGATTTTCCTGAAAAAACTTGAACATTTTCCGAAAAGTGAATTTTTTAAAGAATTTTGCAGATTCAATTTGTATTTTGACGTTTGTACCCGTTTGTACCTCCAAGATTTGACTGAAATCGTATTAGCTAATTCAATATCCATCCATATCATTCATATCTTTGAACTTCAGCATATTTTCCTGAAGAAAAAATTACAGTATTCAAAAATTGCGTACTTCGAACATTTTTGTCTATTCAAAATAGAGATTGACGTTTGTACCCGTTTGTACCTCCAAGATGTGATAAAAATCATGTTAATTGATTCAATTTCTATCATAAACACTCATATTTCAGAACTTGGGCATGATTTCCCTGAAAAAACTTTTGCATTTTCCGAAAATCGACCAATTTAAAGATATTCGAAGATTCAAGTTGAATTTTATCGTTTGTACCCGTTTGTACTTCCAAGATGTGACTGAAATCATGTTAATTGATTTATAATCTATCATAATCACTCATATTTCAGAACCTGGGCATGATTTCCCTGAAAAAACTTTTGCATTTTCCAAAAATCGACCATTCTAAAGAATTTCGAAGATTCAAGTTACATTTTGTCGTTTGTACCCGTTTGTACCTCCAAGATGTGACTGAAATCATGGTAATTGATTCAAAATCTATCATAAACACCCATATATCAGAACTTGGGCATGATTTCCCTGAAAAAACTTTAGCATTATCTGAAAATCGACAATTTTATAGATATTCGAAGATTCAAGTTGAATTTTGACGTTTGTACCCGTTTGTACCTCCAATATGTGACTAAAATCATGTTAATGTATTCAATATCTATCACAATCACTCATATTTCAGAACCTGGGCGTTATTTTCCTGAAAAAACTTTAGCATTATCTGAAAATCGGCCATTCTAAAGAATTTCGAAGATTCAAGTTGGATTTTGACGTTTGTACCCGTTTGTACCTCCAAGATGTGGCTGAAATCATGTTACTTGATTCAATATCTATCATAATCACTCATATTTCAGAACCTGGGCATAATTTTCCTGAAAAAACTTGAAGATTTTCCGAAAAGTGAATTTTTTTAAAGAATTTTGCAGATTCAAGTTGTATTTTGACGTTTGTACCCGTTTGTACCTCCAAGGTTTGACTGAAATCGTATTAACTAATTCAATATCCATCCATATCATTCATATCTTTGAACTTCAGCATATTTTTCTGAAGAAAAAATGACAGTATTCAAAAATTGCGTACTTCGAACATTTTTGTCTATTCAAGTTAGAGATTGACGTTTGTACCCATTTGTACATCCAAGATGTGACTGAAATCATATTAATTGATTCAATATCTATCATAAACACTCATATTTCAGAACCTGGGCATGATTTCCCTGAAAAAACTTTTGCATTTTCCAAAAATCGACCATTCCAAAGAATTTCGAAGATTCAAGTTACATTTTGTCGTTTGTACCCGTTTGTACCTCCAAGATGTGACTGAAATCATGTTAATTGGTTTAATGTCTATCATAATCATTCATACTTCAGAACCTGGGCATGATTTTTCTGAAAAAACTTGAACATTTTCCGAAAAGTGAATTATTTTAAAGATTTTTGCAGATTCAAGTTGTATTTTGACGTTTGTACCCGTTTGTACCTCCAAGATTTGACTGAAATCATATTATTTAATTCAATATCCACCCCTTTTATTCATTATCTCTGAACTTCAGCTTATTTTCCTGAAGAAAAAATGACAGTATTCAAAAATTGCGTACTTCGTACATTTTTGTCTATTCAAGTTAGAGATTGACGTTTGTACCCGTTTGTACCTCCAAGATGTGACTGAAATCATGTTAATTGATTCAATATCTATCATAAACACTCATATTTTAGAATTTGGGCATGATTTTCCTGAAAAAACTTTTGCATTTTCCAAAAATCGACCTTTCTAAAGAATTTCTAAGATTCAAGTTGGATTTTGAAGTTTGTACCCGTTTGTTCCTTCAAGATATGACTGAAATCATGTTAAATGTATTATTATCTATTATAATCACTCATATTTCAGAACCTAGGCAAAATTTTCCTGAAAAAACTTGAACATTTTCCGAAAAGTGAATTTTTTAAAGAATTTTGCAGATTCAAGTTGTATTTTGACATTTGTACCCGTTTGTACCTCCAAGGTTTGACTGAAATCGTATTAGCTAATTCAATATCCATCCATATCATTCATATCTCTGAACTTCAGCTTATTTTCCTGAAGAAAAAATGACAGTATTCAAAAATTGCGTACTTCGTACATTTTTGTCTATTCAAGTTAGAGATTGACGTTTGTACCCGTTTGTAACTCCAAGATGTGACTGAAATCATGTTAATTGATTCAATATCTATCATAAACACTCATATTTTAGAATTTATGCATGATTTTCCTGAAAAAACTTTTGCATTTTCCAAAAATCGACCTTTCTAAAGAATTTCTAAGATTCAAGTTGGATTTTGACGTTTGTACCCGTTTGTTCCTCCAAGATATGACTGAAATCATGTTAATTGATTTATTATCTATCATAAACACTAATATTTCAGAACTTGGGCATGATTTTCCTGAAAAAACTTTTGCATTTTCCAAAAATCGACCATTCTAAAGAATTTCTAAGATTCATGTTGGGTTTTGACGTTTGTACCCGTTTGTTCCTTCAAGATATGACTGAAATCATGTTAAATGATTTATTATCTATCATAATCACTCATATTTCAGAACCTGGGCAAAATTTTCCTGAAAAAACTTGAACATTTTCCGAAAAGTGAATTTTTTAAAGAATTTTGCAGATTCAAGTTGTATTTTGACGTTTGTACCCGTTTGTACCTCCAAGGTTTGACTGAAATCGTATTAGCTAATTCAATATCCATCCATATCATTCATATCTCTGAACTTCAGCTTATTTTCCTGAAGAAAAAATGACAGTATTCAAAAATTGCGTACTTCGAACATTTTTGTCTATTCAAAATAGAGATTGACGTTTGTACCCGTTTGTACCTCCAAGATGTGACAAAAATCATGTTAATTGATTCAATTTCTATCATAAACACTCACATATTTCAGAACTTGGGCATGGTTTCCCTGAAAAAACTTTTGCATTTTCCGAAAATCGACCATTCTAAAGAATTTCGAAGATTCAAGTTACATTTTATCGTTTGTACCCGTTTGTACCTCCAAGATGTGACTGAAATCATGTTAATTGATTCAATATCTATCATAAACACTCATATTTCAGAATTTGGGCATGATTTTCCTGAAAAAACTTTTGCATTTTCCAAAAATCGACCTTTCTAAAGAATTTCTAAGATTCAAGTTGGATTTTGACGTTTGTACCCGTTTGTTCCTCCAAGATATGACTGAATACATGTTAATTGATTTATTATCTATCATAATCACTCATATTTCAGAACAAGGCATGATTTTCCTGAAAAAACTTTAGCATTTTCCAAAAATTGACCATTTTAAAGATATTCGAAGATTCAAGTTGAATTTTGTCGTTTGTACCCGTTTGTACCTCCAAGATGTGACTGAAATCATGTTAATGTATTCAATATCTATCACAATCACTCATATTTTAGAACCTGGGCGGTATTATCCTGAAAAAACTTTAGCATTATCTGAAAATCGGCCATTCTAAAGAATTTCGAAGATTCAAGTTGGATTTTGACGTTTGTACCCGTTTGTACTTCCAAGATGTGACTGAAATCATGTTGATTGATTCAATATCTATCATAAACACTCATACTTCAGAACTTGGGCATGATTTTCCTGAAAAAACTTTTGCATATTCCAAAAATCGACTATTCTAAAGAATTTCTAAGATTCAAGTTGGATTTTGACGTTTGTACCCGCTTTTTCCTCCAAGATGTGACATAAATCATGTTAATTGATTCAATATCTATCATAAACACTTATATTTCAGAACTTGGGCATGATTTCCCTGAAAAAACTTTTGCATTTTCCGAAAATCGACCATTTTAAAGATATTCGAAGATTCATGTTGAATTTTGACGTTTGTACCCGTTTCTACTTCCAAGATGTGACTGTGTGAAATCATGTTAATTGATTTAATGTTTATCATAATCATTCATATTTTAGAACCTGGGCATGATTTTTCTGAAAAAACTTGAACATTTTCCGAAAAGTGAATTATTTTAAAGATTTTTGCAGATTCAAGTTGTATTTTGACGTTTGTACCCGTTTGTACCTCCAAGATTTGACTGAAATCATATTAACTAATTCAATATCCACCCCTTTTATTCATATCTCTGAACTTCAGCTTATTTTCCTGAAGAAAAAATGACAGTATTCAAAAATTGCGTACTTCGTACATTTTTGACTATTCAAGTTAGAGATTGACGATTGTACCCGTTTGTACCTCCAAGATGTGACTGAAATCATGTTAATTGATTTAATATCTATCATAAACACTCATATTTCAGAACTTGGGCATGATTTTCCTGAAAAACCATTTGCATTTTCCAAAAATCGACCATTCTAAAGAATTTCTAAGATTCAAGTTGGATTTTGACGTTTGTACCCGTTTGTTCCTCCAAGATATGACTGAAATCATGTTAATTGATTTATTATCTATCATAATCACTCATATTTCAGAAACTGGGCATAATTTTCCTGAAAAAGCTTGAAGATTTTCCGAAAAGTGAATTTTTTTAAAGAATTTTGCAGATTCAAGTTGTATTTTGACGTTTGTACCCGTTTTTACCTCCAAGGTTTGACTGAAATCGTATTAGCTAATTCAATATCCATCCATATCATTCATATCTTTGAACTTCAGCATATTTTCCTGAAGAAAAAATGACAGTATTCAAAAATTGCGTACTTCGAACATTTTTGTCTATTCAAGTTAGAGATTGACGTTTGTACCCGTTTGTACCTCCAAGATGTGACTGAAATCATGTTAATTGATTCAATATCTATCATAAACACTCATATTTCAGAACTTGGGCATGATTTCCCTGAAAAAACTTTTGCATTTTCCGAAAATCGACCATTTTAAAGATATTCGAAGATTCAAGTTGAATTTTGATGTTTGTACCCGTTTGTACCTCCAAGATGTGACTGAAATCATGTTAATTGATTCAATATCTATCATTATCATTCACATTGAAGAACCTCAACTTGATTTTACTCAAGAAACTTCTTCATTTTTCATGTCGAACGTCCAAAAGTGAAGTTTTGATTTTAATTTCACGTTGACGTTGTTTTGTTTGTTTTTTTTTCAGCCTGAAACTTTTATTTTATGCCTTTATAATGTAGACAATTTCAAGCCCTACCAAATTATGTGCCTAAGTACCATAAAATTATTGGTTTTGAGATAAATCGACTCATTTAACTTATGTAGATCAAAATCGAGCATCGAAAATCCACCCCCTCCCCATATCTTTTACCCCCTTAGGGTACAAACGAAAATTTTGTCGGTACAATCGGGTACAAACCCGGTACAATCGAATGGGATCCAAAAATCATGAATATCTTAAAGTCGGTTGCCAGGTTCACACAGCTTGATTATATACTTTTTTCCATTCCTTAAACACTACGACGTTTTTTTATATTAATCAGTTACATAGCAAGTCAACTGGCGTGTGCTTAATAGTTCAAAACGATTTTATAATTAACTTGGAAGTTAAAAATATAAGGGAGAATCTAGGTTAGATTAGCATAACTTCAAGGTTGGTTTGTTTGTAATCTTGAAGGTTATTTAATGGTGATTTAATTCTTAGCGCTCTTACTACAGGTTGATCGGCGGTTAACCGCTTTTTTAGTTCAATTTTGTGCAACCGATTGTGCCTGTACGCTCTTAACACTCTTAACTCAAAAAAGAGTGAGGCAAACAGTCAGGTTAAGAAAAAAAATAATGAATGTTTGAATTGAAGAAGCTCCGAAACTACTGGACCGATTTGAAGAATTAGAATCCTTAATTTTCCCTAATGAACATAAATATTGTCTATGGAATATTTTTAAAAATGTTAGGAGCCTGCATGTAAAATAATTTTTTTGTTGAATTCCCGTGCAAAGCCGGGGTGGACCGCTAGTCTAAAACAAAAGAAAAGCCAAAAGGAAAATCGTGGGCACATATGTTTCCCGATTTTTCTTAGTTTTCGTGTTGTGATTTTTTTATGACGTAAGAGTAGATTTTGTAGGCTGGCTTTGTTTGATATGCCCTTAAAAAAAAGTTCAGAATATGAGCAATAACCCCAATGATAAATAATGCCATCTATGGGCCTATATCATAGGCTGATGATGATGATGATGAAATTTTTCGACATAAAATAATACATTAATTTTCAAATTATTTTTGATGATTTCTGTGAATTTAATGAGGTATGTTAGTTGTGTATTAGATTTTTTTATTTAGATTTTTTAGGCGCTTTATGAATTTTGATGACAATTTCTTTAATGTATGTATGGTACCAACGGGTGCGGAAATATTTTTTTTTGTAATTATCGAAAATTATACTCCTCTTGATAACACAACTGAAAAATAATGGCATTGTCTTTTCAAATAACTACCCCAGATCGCCAAAATTCTAAGCAGAAATTGAATCTTAATCTAGCACTTTTACTGATAGTGTAATCAATACAGCAGGAATATTTATTTAAAGAAACAATTCTCATCTCATTATGAAAAGACCTAGATTTAATAAAATCGCTCCAAAGATTTTATCTGTTAAAAAGGTTCTGCTTCTAAGAAAATTCATTTCCATAATGTCTTTCGTATAAAAGAAAGCGAAAAAGTTTTTACAAACTGAAACTATTCATTGAATATGGAAGCAAGCGATTGTGATTATACAGAGGATAAGTTAGCAAAGCACAATTTAATCACAATATACTGTATTAACAATAAATAATTACTACTAGTAAGTATTTATAATTGAAATTATTGAGTAACTGCAGACTGTTGCAAACTAACGACATGTAGTTCAACTAATCCCTATCAATACCAGTCGGAAGCGTCCCCAAGACCCTGCGTTGCCTCGCTGTATGGCAATGCTGATACTGACCAGGGTCATCGTGATGTGTGATAGCGAAGGAATATGTCAAATCCATACATTTTTGTACTTTTCTACCATCGCTTTCGCTAATCAAATGTTACTTTGTCTAGAGCCCCAGCTCTCGTGTCACACGTCGATTCCACCAGACCCTCAGATGATTTTTGAATACCCAGAACACTTGATCTTATAATCCGAGTATGTTTTACAGTTAGGTGGGTAATATAACATACGTCGACACATTTGTACAGACGAAAGATTGTACATTTGTTCCGAGGCGGGAATCGAACCGACAACCTGCCTCGCAGGTGGAACTTCGCCCACTGTGCCACAGTGATCGTCTATCTATACTTATATTATACAGAGGAAAGATTTGACTGTTTGTTTGGATTGAATAAACTCCGAAACTAATGGACCGATTTGAAAAATTCTTTCAACATTAGTATCCTAATTTTTTTCTGAGCTGCGGCTCTATTGTCTAACTCAACTGGTAATCGTAATCGGCTTCTATTTGGCATTTCAAACCTAGCCTGGACTTCGATTGTCACTTTCGAATTGTGTAAATAGCTGAAACCGAAGCCCAGTTGAATACCTTAGACAATACCGACAACATTCTGACTGGGTCTACAACTGGTAATCGGTTTGAAGTACACTGGTAATGGATTTCAAGTTAGACAATAAGGCAGCTGGTCTGATCTGACATAGGCTATAGGATATTTTCAAAAAAGTAGGGATCTGCATGAAAAATTTAATTTTAATTAAATACCCGTGCGCAGCCGGGGCAAACCTTTCATGAACCGGATTATGTTATAAAGCTTTGCATCACAATATACTCGTAAATAAAGTTATGTCAGAGCTACACCTCTGTTTATGATAACGTGCTATCTCGTGCCCTAAGCACAATAACTCTCAAAGCCATTGTGCTGGTTTTAATTCGAACACCTAGACGCACACAATGGCTCTGTGCTTAATGGGATCGTTAACTCTTTTCTAGTTAACAATAGAGCTCAGTTTGGCTCAATTATTTTTAGAGCTAATGCAATTGAGAACGGTGCGGTGGCGGATTCGCTTTTATTTGAGGATAGTGAATAATAACGTCAAAAACCAATTAATAATACTATTCGAACTATTTTCAACTTCTACGCCGACGAAGACAGTAAGAGTCGCGGGAAAATGCTAGTAAGGAATATTTCAGAGAAACTAGCAAACATGTGTGGAACATTATTTGTTCTTCGTTTGCCACAATTTGTATCGCCTTTTGTACTAAATCACGTATCCAAAAGTTAGAATATTTAGGCATTTCTCGTTTGCCACAATTTGTATCGCCTTTTGTACTAAGTCGCTTATCCAAAAGTTAGAATATTTAGGCATTCCTCGTTTGGCACCATTTGTATCGCATTTTGTACTAAATCACGTATTCAAAAGTTAGAATATTTAGGCATTCCTCGTTTGCCACCATTTGTATCGCATTTTGTACTAAATCACGTATCCAAAAGTTAGAATATTTAGGCATTTCTCGTTTGCCACAATTTGTATCGCCTTTTGTACTAAGTCGCTTATCCAAAAGTTAGAATATTTAGGCATTCCTCGTTTGGCACCATTTGTATCGCATTTTGTACTAAATCACGTATTCAAAAGTTAGAATATTTAGGCATTCCTCGTTTGCCACCATTTGTATCGCATTTTGTACTAAATCACGTATCCAAAAGTTAGAATATTTAGGCATTTCTCGTTTGCCACCATTTGTATCGCCTTTTATACTATCCAAAAGTTAGAATATTTAGGCATTCCTCGTTTGCCACCATTTGTATCGCCTTTTATACTTAAGTCACGTATCCAAAAGTTATAATATTTAGGCATTCCTTGTTTCCCTCCATTTGTATCGCCTTTTGTACTCAGTCACGTATCCAAAAGTTATAATATTTAGGCGTCCCCGTGCAGAAACGGAGTTTCAATCACAAAATTGATTCGGTTTATTCTATTGTTGTTTTAACACAGCTTTTGATTGTTTTATAAAAGTTTGTTCCGTGTTTCATCGTTTGTTTGGACAATATTTTATAAAGTTTTTTTTTGTTTTTCGGGAGCAGAAAATTTTGTTTCGGACGTGATGATGTGGAGCTTTTCTTTTTAGTTGTTTTTTAATAGGATTGCTGAAAGTTTAATCTTGAAAGCTGAATATAAGTATCTCTCTCAGAAAGATAGATAAAACAAAAACTTTACCGTAAAAATCCCAAAAACAAATACGAAAAAAAAGCTATCGAACCATTATAAGGTGACCGCTATTATCTATCTCTCAGATTCGGTGTAAATATTTCGACTAGAGTGGAGTTTTTGATAAAATCTAGGAAATAGTAAAAACAAATCTAAAATACGCTTCCTCCCACCAAAACTGCCCCCTTAATCATTTAATTCCCACAATTTCAAACTACTGACGTTCTTAATAACAAGCTAGATCTCTAGCTCAAGATAGGCATTCGAAATTAAGCTCCGAAAGTCTTTAGAAATAAGACTTTTTAATTAATTATTTACAAAAACGATCCTCCACCTCAGTCTCCATTGCATCTGCATTCATGACAAAGGCTTTACAGTTTGTTCTGTACAATTGCAAGGCGCTTTCATTAAATCGGGATTTTCCATCGCACGGAGTAGAAAAATATGGACTGCGCACAACCGTAGCAAGAAAAATGCAGAAAGTTAACTGTATCAGTAGGTATTGAAGATTTTGGTTGAAGGAAGTCAAACTAGATGCAAGTCTAATGCGTTGATTACAAATTATCTCATACCATTGTTGTATCATATTTTAGCAAAAGAGGCTAGTTACCCTCAACAAAGATTATCATCATAGGATTGGAGACAGTGTTAAATAACCCAAACTTTACCGGTGTGGCGCCCTCTGCGCCCACCAAAAGACTGGTAACGCTGTCATGGCCATCTGCGGTCAACAGCATTATAGACCATTCGAAAAAAAATGTGTTAAATAACTTTAAAAAATATTAATTTGCAAGCCACAAAATGGCATGATACCCAAAATAACAAGACGCTAGAAATGTCATACACGCCAAACGTCGCTATCCAAGTGCAGATTCCTCATTTTCCACAACCGTCACGAAGTATCCACAGTTATTACGTACTCGGCAACCATTCCGCACGATTCCACTTTATGGAATGAAACGATTTTAAAAAGAACTGTTTGCTTTCGTTATTACATGCCTATTTTCCTTATCAAACAGAATTTTAAAAGGTTTATGAGAATTTTATTCTGTGAAAATGTGTAGGGATTCTTTATTAGTTGGTGATGTAACGGGCCGCCCACATGCTGGTTGATTTATAGTTAGCATCACTAAACTATATATATATATCAGCCGTGTGGTGCCGGCATAGAATTTCACCACCCCAACTCTTCCCTTGGGTGTCGTAAGAGGCGACTAAGGGAAAAACACCGGGGGGCGGGCAGCAGCGCCCTCTGCAGAACAACTCCACCAAACTGCGATCCCCAACCCGCATGCCCAGCGTGGGGATTATGGGCAAAAACCCCCAAATGATGAACAAGGCCATCTATGGCGCTCATCAGGGGAGGCCTATGTCCAGCAGTGGACTATTATAGGCTGTTGATGTTGATGATGTTGATCACTAAACTGCCATAAAGCTGTTCTATGAATGTAGTCACATAATATGCACAAGCGAAACATAGAAAAATCCAAAATTTAAGAACTTCTGACGCGGTGGGCGAATATCTGCGACGGAGAAGGTCGTATGTTCGATGACCGCCTTGGGACAAATGTTTGTATCAACTGTAGGTATGTAGACTTGCTAACGATTGGGACAAAATTGATTGGGACACAATGTCCCAATTGACACTTTTTGTTTTTAATATTTTAGTTACTGCCGATTCGGACCCTATTAAAAATAGCTGCATTGTACAGTCAGTTAAAAAATCACCTAAACTTCTGAAAGAAGACAAATACCCAACGAATTTACGTCTGAGTGGCTAACATACACAAAAATCAAAACCCACTGTTGATTTCAATGAACACCTCAAATTATTATGACTGAAATTGAGCGAGGACAAATAAATATCAAATTGTGCATAGACCTTCTTGTTAATATATTATGGGTCGCTTCCTTTGATTGATATGGATTACTTGAGCTACCTGTAGATTGTTCGCAATATTTGGCTCAATTGTTTCTTATTTGATAATTTAATCATTCTATGTTAATAAAGGTTGTTTAACACAATAAAGAAATTTACTATTTTTTGTCTTATAAGTAGTTAGGCTACTTTCCTCTTAGGTTACGTAAATACCTACCACTATGATACACACGGCTGAAAGGTTTATTACAAGTAGGTCTTGTATTATAATTAATTAATTAATTTATTATACTTTTTTTGGAGAACAAACAGTTTTACATTGAAACCATTCAGTTTAAACCATTCAGGTTCAAATAATGACGCCTCGTTCTAACTAACTTTGCTCGTATTTAGAGACGAGGGCTCTCCTCTGGCTTCTTATACATTTGTATATCTACCCTCTTGAAAATAATGAACTTCACAACAATCTAACGTTCAGCAGGAACCGGGTAAAGCCGGGTATTAATCGCGTTAGGTTAATATCCGGGTGGCCCGTTAGGATAGGTCGATGGGTATGTTTGTTACTATTAACGGCTATTAGGAGCGGATGTTGTGGACTGCCGTGCCGTGTGGTGCCGGCATAGAATTTCACCACCCCATCTCTTCCCATGGGTGTCGTAAGAGGCGACTAAGGGAAACACACCGGAGGGCGGGCAGCAGCGCCCTATGCAGAACAACTCCACCAAACTGCGATCCCCAACCGCATGCCCAGCGTGGGGATTATGGGCATTAACCCCCAAATTATAGTGCCATCTTTGGCGCTCATTAGGGGAGGCCTATGTCCAGCAGTGGACTATTATAGGCTGGTGATGATGATGTTGTGGACTGGACTCACTTTTAATGGAACAAACAAACGGTCAACTGGAAACTTAGTACCAGTTTTGCAGTTTACTACACTGATTATTTTTAAAACTTCAACATCATCATCATCATCATCAGCCTACGTTAGTCCACTGCTGGACATAGGACTCCCCTAATGAGCGCCATAGCGCCCTGTCTTCAGCTTGTCGCATCCAGCATTTACTTTAAAACTTACGCGATCTGAACACATAATGATTAGTGATATTTTAACGGGTATATCGCGTTTTTTTTCTCGCCGTTTCAACAGGTTTGCAATCAGACAGAGAAACGTCGAGAAAAAAAAACGCGATAAATGGTCGTTAAAATAGTAGGTACTAATCATTATGTTTACTACACTATTCAAGTTTTTGTTTCCTTTTATACGTTGAGCGCTTTGCAGAGTTTATCGGATACTACAAGAAATGAATTTTCATATAAAATAGTTTTGGGCAATCATGCATCATCTAGCTAAGCAGACTTGTGCTATGGGTACTAAATGACTGATAAACATAATACAATATTGGTATTAAATAGACAGATGTTTTTATTATGCATGAAAAACGACCAGAAGAACCCTAAAAATATCTAAAGGTCGTCAAACGTTTGAAATCTTAGGTACCCATCATACAAATATTTGTCCTGATGCGAAAATCAAACTCGCAACCTTCGTCGTAGATGGAACTTCTTCGCCCACAGAGGTCGAATATCATGTAAAACTTAGGTATATTTAGAGCAAGTGCGACACGGCATGCCTCACTAGTTAGTAAATTGACACATAACAGCTAGTAACGTAGTAGTTACCATAGTTAATTCAATATATCGATCACTAGCCAAGCTTTAGTAAAAGCACGGTTCAAGTAACAAGCCGAATCCAGTTATTAGTCTCAGGGCTGTACTCAGGGAGTATTACGGGGTGGGGCTTTCATTTACAATAAAAGGAACTCTGTGTTAAGTAGGTGAATAAAATAAAATAAATAAAATAATTTATTCAAAAATAACTTAAGACAAATGTTTAACAAAAGAATAATAATACTTAAATTCTAATGATTACCTGTGCCTGAACTAGGTAAAACCTGTATCTCAGGCAAAATTGCTGACAACGAATACAATCGGTATAATCACACAAATAAAATGAAACAAAGCGACAGTGCAGATTTTAAAAATAACTTACGCTAACTACGCTAAACTAGGTTACACTAATGAAGTTATCGTATATGATAAGATTTAATACGGATAATGTAAAACATGTAAGTAACATCTATTATATAAATACCTATAACTATATTGTTTACTGTATCGACACTTTTTAGGCGCCTCCATAGTCAATCGAGTTTATGTACCTATTTTCTGCCATTATTTTTGCCGGACAGTCAGTTGAACCTGTAATGTGCTTACAAGGCTTCTTGAAATGTAGGCAAGTAGCACATTTGGGTTCTTCCGTCTTTTTAGAACATTCCTTTATAGAGTGGCCTTGAGCTCCACAGTAGCTGCAGATGTGGGTCGTTTCTCTACAGGACTTGGCAGCGTGTCCATATTGCTGGCACTTATAGCATCTTGTGACCATAGTGAAGTCCCTCACAGGACACGAGGACCAATTTACAAAAACTCTCTCCTTTGTTAATAGGGCTCTGCGAATAGCTGCTGGTACTTCGATCACAAAATTGCAGGTCTCAGCATCCTTCTTGCCAGATTTATGGCTCAATCGTATTGAGGAAATGAATTTTTCCAGGCTAAGATCCAGCATTAGCTCGGCTACATTTTGGTGGTAAAGGCAAGTAAATACTTCTCTTTCCTGCATTGAAGAGGGCACTCCAATAACTACGACTCTGGGTTTGCGTTTGAGAGGCTCGTCTACCAGCAGGCCAGAGTTTGTAAGCTGCATGGACTGTTTGAGCTTCTCAATATCATTTTTCGTTTCGGTGCTGATTATGACCCCTCCGTTCCTTGTCTTACGTAGACCTCTGACTTGCAGCTTCATATCCTCTGGGCAGATAATTTTTTGGACAAGGGATTTGGTTTCTTCGCTTGACTTATTCTTGTCATGTGGGTATATAGCCATAGAGCTGACATTCACGGGCTTGATGTAGGTGCTGCCCCTTTTCACCATTTCGGCAAAGGAATTTCCGGGGGTAGGTTTAGAGGTCTCATCAATGCTTGTTTTAAGATCTTGGAGTCGCTGCGACAGATCTATCTTCTCTTTGAGAGCTTGGGTTTCCAGGTTCATTGCTACTGCTCTAGTTTTTACGGACTGATAGAGTACTGCCATCTGCGATGTCCCATGTGCAATTTTACGGCATAAATTGTGAATTTTGAGTTTATGCTCAGAGTTCAACTTGCCTGTTTCTGCAATAGAGCACACTTCGTTGAGGCCTTGCTCGATGTCTGACAACCAGTTCTGGATCTCTGATGTAGGGACCACTTCTAGGGCTTTTTCTCTCTGGGACGAAGGTGCTGGGCGAGCCTGGGGCTCCGGGGCAGGAGAGGGCGTGACGGGCGTCCGAGGCGGGCTGCGGGCTGTCCTGCCACTCCGGCTGAAGGGACTTACTCCGTCCATTTTATTAATTTTGTTAAACTTTAATATTAGATTTTGTCCATTTTCACTATTTTATTACACTATGTATAAGCGTAGGTATGACACAGTTACTTTTACTGCTAGTAAAGCAGGTCACGAGTCAGCAAAGTGATTATTTAATTTTACTAATTCTGAGCACGTCTGTTCTAACCAACGGCAAATAATAAAAAAAAAAAAAAAAATGAATGTATTTAACAAGGATCCCAAAAACTTTCAGAACTATTTTCATTTTCACTTCCTACTTTAGAAGCCTTTTCCTTGTTTGTGATTTTGTATCGATTACTGTAAAAAACTTCAAGAAAATTCTTAGAATACATGAAAAATTGCAATGCCATTGAAACAGTTGAATTAACTGCATACTGTTGCAAGCTATCGAGAGGCAGCTCAATTGATCCACACCAATACCAATCGGGAGCGAGATGCTGGCTACATTTCCCCGCTGTTGGATTATTTTTTTAATATTTAGAATTAATGCTGGACTAACCACAGAGCATCATGTAGCCCCTAGGCAGAGCTTGTTTTATGGGTAATAGATTCAGATTCAGTTTCAGTAACTTTATTTCTTTAGGCTTACGAAATAAGCACTTAGACAAGTTAAATTTCATACAGATAGATGACTGACAAACTTAATACAATATATTATAGGTGTACATAGCTATTTTTTACTATACAAAAACGACCAAAACATTTGGAACAAATATCTGAAGATTGTACTAACATTTGTACCAAGTTGGGGATCTAACCCGCAACCTGCGTCGCAGGCCGACTTTCTCATACCGCGCCACAGACGTCATCAATTGTCGTTACTAAATGATTGCACTGCACCCCAAGTTACCTCCCTATCTCCACCCCTGCACATGTAAAGCCTAGCTCTCAATAACTTCGTTGTTGGCAACACAGAACCTATTAATCACTTTGGATGCGGTCTCGGCCAATGACTACATACAGCCTCCGAGTTCACTCCAATTTGGCGAGTTTACCTAAATTGGTGGTTTAGTCAACTGGTGTTCTGGTGCATCGTAGTCAAATTTATGATCATCGAAATTAACAAAAGTGATACATATCAATAAAATCGATTAAGGCTTCGGCGAAACGGATGAATTTCCCAAATATATACAAACGTATATATTTCATAATTTTATAATACTAAAATGATTTATAATTTCAAATTTTCACCATGATTATTTACATTGTATTTATTTAGGTTCCAAACACACAATATTTTCATAATACTTGACTGCATTGGAACAAAACCAAATCAGATTTTTTCTCTCGGTACTCTCGTAAGTATTTTGAAAAAAGCTTATGGCAGGAAACTATATGAATACTGTTCTAATACAAATAATAAAAATGATATTGGTATTAAGTATGTATGGAAAATTTATCCGAGTCATAAGTACATTCTGCTTAGAACTCTAGATATATGTAGCTTAGTAACCTGCGTCTTCTTCACACCTACTTAAATTCGGCCAACGGCTCAGCAGTTCGATGATCTGTATTGAACAGCATCCGATCATCAGACTAAAGCATCGGTCTACTGATACTAGGGGTCTCAGTAACTAGATGGGGTCGGCCAGCGTGTGGAACGGTGGCCATGTATATGTGAGGAAGAGGGGACGCCAGTCAAGCCGCGGAAGGTTTATTATGTTCCCGTGGTTCCCGAGGTTTTAGTGGGTAGGAATTACGTCCTTCTTAGGACGTCGAGTCCCACATAATTCTGGTCCCCCCCCCCCAGACCAGTTTATTCGTAAATGAATTTTCTCGCCGTAAAAGAAAAAAAATCTCAGTAACAGTAACTCGTAACATGGCTCCCTTGTTGAAGCTTAAAGTGATTTTAGGTACTGAGGGAAGGTGTGGCGTTCAAGTCCCGCCGAAATCGAAATATTTTGGGATAATATATATTTTTTCTGTTTAAAATAAATCCAGGCCCCTGTTTTGTACATATTTGTTTTATTTCGGACCATAGCTGTACCAAAGTTCATCAAAATCGGTTCAGTAATAGAGGCGTGAAAGATGGACAGACAGACAGAGCTATTTTCACATTTATAATATTAGTAAGGATAGTAAGAAAGGATTAGTAAGAGTTCTTTATAAACCTTATTAAAAATATTTATCGGGTATTTATCGCGTACCTTTTGTTTTTATTTTCCCCTGCGTTGAGTCGCCCCATGACCACGATCGCTGCAACGCAATGGAAACGTAGGGGAAAATAAAAACAAAAGGTAGTACGCGATAAATATTCTTTAATATGTCAACAAATCTTGAAAGTTTAAAAAGTTTTATTCAATCTTATGATAGGCTCGATCATAGTAAATATATCGCAAGAAATCCCGTAACTCTAAATGCACAAAATGTACTAGCCATCCGATTTAAAACACATCTCCATAAAACCTTACTTAATGAAGAAATAAAATTAATTAATCTTATGAATATTTAAACCAGGTATGAGGTCGGCGGCAAGCAGGAGAATTTCATTAGAACGAGGTATGGGTCGAAGGGAAGGTAGTGGGCGCACAGTAATGTCATTTTATGAATTCTGTAGTAATATATTTAACTGGCTTCACTTCTACCCACTTCATTACTTTTATATCAAAAAGATTCAGATTTATTAACTTTATTTCATTAGACTTACAAAATAAGAATAGAGTAGAATATTGCTTTATTGCACCATCAATACAGATAAAAGGTTACAATTTGACAAAAAGTACTTAGACAAGTCAAATTTCTTACGGTAAATAATCATATAAAAAAAAATTGTTCATAATTTCTCTTTACTTTTTGTCCACTAGTGAAAGAGGTGAAAAAGAAACCACTAGAACATTCAAACAACTATTTTGTCCAATAAAGTGTTGGTTTAGCTTATCTCAAAAATCAAAATGCGTTATTTCCTTGAGACTTTACAGTGCTCTTAGCTTCTTCAAAAAATACAAATTACTCGCACTTGACGAATTTTGTTAAGTATATACTTATATTATTGTATCATGAAAATAGCCCAGAGCCTTTTTATTCAGGGTTAAAAGAAGCCTAAAGAAGAAGAAGAAGAAGTTAAAAGTTAGAAGTTAAAAGAAGTTGATATAAGCTATTGCTTATATCAACTCCAACATGTGTGTTTTTTTTACTAGCACCCTGCCCGCGGTTATTCCCACGTAACTCATACCAACGAAGAATTTTCGGGATAAAAAGTGACCCATATGTTATTCTAGGTCATAAACTAACTGTGTACCAAATTTCATCAAAATCCATTTAGTAGTTTTTGCGTGGAAGAGTCACAAAACTCATTTAGAAATACAAATTTTCGCGTTTATTATATTAGTAGGATTTGTTGAGATTATTTATATCTAGATTCTTAGCGATCATTCACATAAAATTTGTAATATCTTTAACATCTCTGAACCCAACTAGCGAAACTTGATAAGTAACAAATTACCATTTCGGGGAAATCAGTAAGAAGTTTGAACCCTCTTTCCTTGCCAACTGATTAAATTGATATCTTTGTGCTACTAACTATAAGTTATCTTGTTTCTTATTACAGGGCGGTATTTTGATCAAAGATTCATTTAATTAGTAAATATCAAATTATATTCTTCGAGTCTGCCAATTACGCAACTTGCAAATTTTGTTTGAAGTTAGCGTTTTATTAGATGTTGAAATTTGACCTAATTTGAAGCATGGACTTATTTCAAAGAAAACTTTCTTCGTGCTGTATTAAAGCATCAGTTATGAGTGAAGACAAACAATTCTATCGTTCAGTGAGCAAAAGCTTTACTCAGTTTGGGACCAGAAAACTATAATGTAAAATTTTTCCTTTACCTTTCCTTAACCTATGAGCGACCTCTTCAAGGCAATCTTAGAATGGATTTGAAATTAGGTACTATATAGACGGTAGCATAGCAGTAGAATATATCTATAATGGAAAAGAAAAATTAAAACAAATACATACTTGCACTTGATACAACGATATAATATATCGTAATATATAAAGTTAAATAATATATAAAGATACTTAAATAATCATAAAAAAAATAGGGTTGTCTAGCTTTATGAAATATCATAATATCCCGAACATTTTCGATTTCAGCGACGTAAGCCCTTAGAGATTATCCCGAGTTCGAGGTACGCACAATAATAACAAAAATCTTATCTAGCTTTTATTAACAACTAGCGACCCACTCCGGCTTCGCACGGGTGCAATACTGATACAAAACCTTCCTCTTGAATCACTCTATCTATTTAAAAAAAACCGCATCAAAAGCCGTTGCGTAGTTTTAAAGATCTAAGCATACATAGGGACAAACAGACAGACAGCGGGAAGCGACTTTGTTTTATACTATGTAGTGTATAGCGGTCCGCCCCGGCTTTGCATGGGCATTCAACAAATTTCAAAAATTATAATTTTTTACACACTCAAGCATTCATACATTGGACCACATTATTTTAGGATTCTTTATCTTCATTAGGGACAATGTAAGATTCTAATGGTGAAATAATGCTTCAAATTGGACCAGTACTTTCGTAGCTTAGTGAATCAAAACAAATAATTTGATTGATGAATTGTTCGTTTGTTACAATCAAATCTTACTTAACAATGTTATAAAGAGAAAACTTATGGACATGACACGTAAACTATTATTTTACTATCTAAATTTCCATCAACGAAAAGACTACAAGGTAATATATACTAAAAAGTAAACTTCAATGGGGCTCACACATAGATAAGCTATCGAAGAGACTTAGTTCTGCAGCGTATGCAGTCAAAAAAATCCGTCATCTTACAGACGTTGATACTTCTAGACTAGTCTATTTCAGCTACTTCCATAGTATTATGTCTTATGGCATACTGCTGTGGGGGAACGCTGCAGATGTTAACACCATATTTGTGCTGCAGAAGAGGGCTATTCGTGCAATCTATAATATGGGTCCCTGAGAATCCTTGCGTGAAAAATTCAAAGAAATAAACATAATGACAGTAACATGTCAATATATTTATGAAAATTTGTTGTACACTCATAAAAATATCAATAAGTTCATTAAAAATAGCGATATACATAATTTAAATACTAGAAATAAGAACAAACTGGCTGTGCCCACTACTAGGCTACGTAAGATTAATGTATCTTTTAAAGGGCAATGTATACGCTTCTACAACAAAATTCCAAGTGAGTTGCAAAAATTATCTATAAATAAATTCAAACGGATTGTCAAAAATATACTTTGTAAAAAAGCTTACTATAAAATATCAGATTATCTAGACGACAAAAAAGTTTGGGACGAGTTATGCTCCAACTCTAAAACTAACAATCTAACAAGGTAAAGGTTTCTTGTTCGCTTCTTTACTTTACCTAAAAAAGATTGAAGTGAACAATTAATCAAAGTGATCACTTTATTTCCCATTTTTATTTCTTATTTAACTTGTATTTTGTGACGTGTCCAAGAGTCCTGTAAGGCCTAAAGGAAATAAAGCACTTTGATTTTGATTTTTGATTTTGACTCTAGTTTGTCTAAAAATGAGCTCACTTTCCTACAAACAAGGAAAAACAAACTAAAGACCCTGTTAATTACAGTAAACATTCCATCTATTTGTTTTTCATGCGACTATTTACCCCTATTTACCTGCTAATGTAGAAAGGGTATTTCTACATTGTAGGTACTTAATTTACCGTTTTGTATAGGATGGTACAACTTTGTTTCCTGTGAAAGCTATAACTGTAACCTACTGAACGTTATAGCTTTTTTTAACTTTAACCTACTGATGGTTATTAATATAAAAATAAAAGTTTTTTAAACTAAACGATCTCTGAACAGATATATCATAGATATATTTATCGCGTTAATTTAGATATCTTTTCTGACGTTTCAACAGGTGTACTTACAGCGCTGAATAAAAATAATATACTACTTTGTTATAAAACTGACAATAGTCATTATCTAAATATTTTTAATTTTTTATCATTATCATTATTGTTATATTGCGGTCTGAAGTTAATATTAAAACGCAATTATGATTAAGTAGACATTAAGATCAACATCAATATCAAAATATTTATTTTTTAATAACTCGGGAGGCTGGTGAGTATCATAACATTGTTGTACGTAGTTTTGTATTCAACATTAGAATAAGTAATAACACATGGGGCCGTGTGGTGCCGGCATAGAATTTCACCACCCCAACTCTTCCCGTGGGTGTCGTAAGAGGCGACTTAGGGAAAACACCGGGGGGCGGGCAGCAGCACCCTCTGCAGAACAACTCCACCGAACTGCGATCCCCAACCCGCATGCCCAGCGTGGGGATTATGGGCAATAACCCCCAAATGATGAGTAATGCATTCTATGGCGCTCATTAGGGAGGCCTATGTCCAGCAGTGGACTATCATAGGCTGTTGATGATGATGATGATAAGTAATAACAATAAATAGGGGTAAGTCCATCTAACCATCCATCACAATAACCTTGTTTTTTTCCCTTCGCAATATTCCCGTGCCCGCGTAACTCCCGATCCCGTGGGATTTCCGGGATAAAAAGTCATAGACTAACTAATACTAGGTTTATGTGTCGAAATTGTATTTTTTTTTTAATTTCCTTAGCTAGGTAAACTATGTAGCTTTCAAATGTGACTACTTTGAATAAAATACACCGTTTACTCAAACAGAAAAGAATAAAAAACCAGATGAAGCAGATTTAATAAAAAAAAAATTAAAGCGGCTATTTTTTTTTGAATAGCCAACATAGATTTTTTTTATCCGATATTTATCGATTAATTAATTTATTTACCGCACATTTCGTTTGATCAAGGTTCGAAAATACACATTGTAATATTAGAAGGATTACTTTATTTCCAGAGTCAACCTGTATAAAATTACTCTTCGCAAATAAAGTATCTTGCAAAGGTATTTTCAAAGATCCGGTGTTTACTGCTAATTAGATTATGTTCATTTCGCGAGACGATCCTGCTTAGGAAGTTTGTTTACTCGCTGTCGAGATGTTTATATCTGCTCGAGTACTTATTTCAATATCTACGAGTACGAATTAAACTTATCCTTGCTTTCAAACAAAATGAACGAACATAAAGTATTTTAATTAATATAATTAAATATTTTATTACAATGAGTGTTTGTAGACGATATACCGGTACGGAGTGAAGTTGGTGCATTTTGCAGTGTTCGGGAAGTTTCGGGAGGGTCGGCCATCCGAAGAATCACGAACACTGCATATTCAATTATGGACACTTCAGGGCGTTAGTAGTGTACCTACCTAGAGTAAATTTTGGATGTGTGCCTGATAATATAGTGTATTCGATTATGAACTGTATAGGATTATTTTTGTGTAGGTTTGGGTCTCCAAGGTAATTTGGGGGTTGCTATAATAACCACGCTTTGAAAGCAGATTGCTGATTACGTTGGTGTAAAATAGGAGGGTATCTCGATTTTTAATATCATCAAGGCACCCCACGGCCATAAGGAAGGAAAGTATATTAAATGTTATAGATAGAAATTATCACTGAAAGAAGACGTCATTTTGAATTTGATGAAAATTTATAAGAGATTTTTGAATAATCTCCTGAACCGGGAATAGAACTTACCAAATTGTTAAAAAACACTTGATATTTTACGATACCGATGGAAAGGCCCAGTTGTAATTATGTTTTCTAAAGTAGGATCAAAAATTTATACTTACTCTCAGAAAAAAATATATTTAGCCTTTTCTTCTACCTTTTTTATCGCTTACAGTTGATTTTGTGATTTCATCATCTTAAAGTAATACTAAGTACAAATTAGTAGGTAGTACAATACTAGTACAAGTTTAAATTGATGCTACATAAGCAGATAGCATTATAACCAAAAAAACGTCGATCCAGTAGAAGCCTACTCAAATTTTATTGAGTACGTCAAAACCATAAAAATGCCGTGAACTTTTTGGCGCTTTATCTTTGTATACCTAATTCGTAGTGAGACTACATCGCGTTACGCCTAGTCAAAACGCGATTAAGACCTTTTGAGAGATAGGCCTTTTGCGATGTAGACATTTTGAGAGGTAGACCTTTTGAGAGGTAGACCCTATTCTTACTGAAGAGGTCCGCGTACGATGACTTTCCCATACAAACGTAGGTAGGTAATTCAAAAATAAATCAACATCGAGCATAATTTTAAAATATTCTTCTATTTGAATCTTGAATAAATAAAATTACATTTGTATGGGCAAGTCGCCCTCCGCTGGCCTCTTAAAAACTTAAACCTTTTAACTTGGATGAATATAACTTATGTGAATATTAGATGAAATAATAAAATTAGGTACTTATAAACTTAAAACACAACTTCACAAACCAAACTTAACTTCAAAACTTAAAACAAAACATTTTTTTAATTTTGCAAATATTCTCAAAAAATAATGTGCTGCAATATCTTCTCGCAACTTTTTTAGTTCTTTTTTATATCTTGTATTAAAAACAATATCTCCTTTTTTTCTTGAATTGCCTTCAAATAGATCATGCTCAATTTGAACAGGAAATGCGTTAATGTTAGATTGCCTCATTCGAGCGTTTAAACGCCTGTGCCAACCCTCTAGGCTGTTATTCGTACGATGAACTTCATAAGAAAATTTAAAAAAAAAATATAAGAAAAATTAATTTTAGGCCAAACGCGATTTAGACTTATTAAGAACTCGGTCTAAAGCTATCTAGACTAACGGCAAATTAGTCTTAACGCTTATTTGACTAACGGCTAATTAGTCTCAATGCTTAATGAAAATGATGTTTAGTCATAACGCGATATAGTCTCACTACGAATTAGGTATACAAAGATGAAGCGTCAAATTAATTATATTGGAACACGACGGAGCGTGCTTGATTGAAAATGATTTATAAATTAATTTAATTTTGTATTCCGATATCATTTATGTGCTCTCAAAATTACATTAGAGCATTCATCAATATTTACGTAACCATTCATCATTATTTAAGTAAAAATATCCTGAGTTGATAAAAATATCCTGAGTTGATAAAAATATCCAGGGTTGGTTATACGTTTATAATGTAACTATAGCAGTTTTTTTTTTATAGATATAAATTTCAGATTTCAACGTTATACACTCTAATAAGCATTACTTCAATAATGTAACTAAACCAAACCTACACCAGCGTTTTTAATGACGTTGGTTGGTTATTGAAGTTTTATACTGCACCGTGCTTTTTGACATTGACTCACACTTGATTTTTGTGACATTGACTTGCCTTCCGCACCTTAGTGTCGAATTGACAATTTTTTTGACACTCCATAACTAACACTGGCAGAGTCGTAGCAAAAAGCAAGCAACGACGACAACGTAATAAAAAATAATGTGAAAAATTGTGCATTGTTTTAATATTGAAGTTTTCATACGGATCTGTTGTGATTTTTATTATTCTATAGCTTATCAATAAAAATGTAGGATTCTAATGGTTTTAGTAATTTTTAAATCGGTCCGTTAGTTTCAGAGTATATTCAATTCAAACAAACAAACAATCAAATCTGTCATGTTTATAACATTATAAAGATTAGTTTACATTAAATTATATAAAAGTTAAGTAAAATTAACTCTTGATAGTATTATAAATCTACAGTTTTTTCTAACTTCTTATGTTCTGATTTTTGCTACGATGTTATTTTTAGTGTTTATACTACCCATAAAATGTTATAGCTTAAATTACTCAAAACTAAACCCTATAGTTGACAAAAATGTTTTCGTAAAATATTTTTAAACTTCAGTGCAAAATAAGGGCGCGTCCCCAACACAAAAGACACGCTCACGTTGACCTCGCTAACAAAACACTGTGAAACAATAGAGGCGACGCATTAGGTGTATCTTCTATTTTCTTGCCACTCAGTGTAATTGTCTGGAGCTTTATATTGTCTAGCTTTTTATAACTTTAGTGGTTGGAAAACCGCTTTATTGGATGTTGGCGCTATTTTAGTACTAGTAAATAATTTGATTCCAAGGTTCTTTTGGACCCTAATCATTAATATATTTGAAGTAAATTTAAAACGTCATTTATTATCAAAGAAAATTACAGGAAGCGCTACTTAACAGAATAAAATGTAATACCTATCGATTGTGCGTTGCGCAACCAACGGTAAGAAATGCTACGCAGCTCAATAAGTTGGTCCTTAGCCAGTTAACATTATATTTTATAAGTATTTTGGAACATTAATAAACGAGACATCGAAACGACAACTTGTTTCCTTCAAACTACCCTGCGCAAGTGAGGTTATTACAAAAAAAATTACAGTTAATATTTGATTAACAGTTATATATGATACATCAACAGCCTAAATAGTCCACTGCTGCACATAGGCCTCCACTGATGAGCGCCATAGATGGCATTGTTCATCATTTGGGGGTTTTTGCCCATAATCCCCACGCTGGGCATACGGGTTGGGGATCGCAGTTCGGTGGAGTTGTTCTGCAGAGGGCGCTGCTGCCCGCCCCCCGGTGTTTTTCCCTAAGTCGCCTCTTACGACACCCACGGGAAGATTTGGGGTGGTGAAATTCTATGCCGGCACCACACGGCCAATATATGATACACCTATAGGTATCTATTTTTAAATATCTAAGCATTCAGTGGATTCCCTACAAGCCTAAGACGTTCAATAGGGGAGGCCTATGTCCAGTAGTGGACTAATATGGGCTGAAGATGATGATAATGAAGATATGTATATAAATATATCTGAACAATCCACACAGCATCATCTAGCCCCAACATAAGCAGACATTGTGGTACTAAAACCAATACTCTTATTACATTTCCTGAATACACATTAAATACTTTATCGCTTTCAACGATAAGGCCGCCGATTGTGCCACATTACATTTTAGTAGTAGTTACTGTTTTTTACACTGTTTTATACGATTCAATAAAGAGATTATATATCTATCTATAACAAACGCAGAAAACCCGAAACAAGTATCTTCAGATACAATCTAAACTTTTATTCCGAGGTGGGAATCGAATCCGCGACCTTCTACATCGTAGGCGGATCTTCCCCTCTGCGCCACAGAGTTTTTAAGTCAAAAAGAGAGCAACCAACAAATTGTCGCGTGTGTCCGTTCTGTACAAAGCTTTATCATCCATATAATTCCACGGAGTGGCGATGTTTTGTGAAAATGTCCAAAAAATTACCAAATATTACACGTTTTTGCGTGAAATTAAAAAATAACGCAGTGACCGTGAAGTTCCGTGCTTTTGGTAGATAAAACTTGGGATTTGCGTGGGTTAATTTAATTTTACGCTCCAATTTATGGTTGAAATGGTTTTGTTTGGCAGCTTTTGTTATTACCTTGTAGTGCCTGTCTGTCTGTCCACGTCGACGACGTCGCGTGTAGAATAAACAAGGTTCTCCGCCTTTAAAAAAATAATTCTAGGCATCCAATCGAAGCAACCCGAGAGTTGGTAAGTATCTGGCGCAGCCGCTGCGCCAGATACTTACCAACTGATGCATTGCCTCGCTGTATGGCAATGCTGATGCGCTGCGCATTAGCATTTCCATACAGCGAGGCAATGCAGCCAGCGTCTTGGGGACACATTTGACTAGTATTGAGATGAATCAAATGAGCGACCAGATTGTCAGCAACAGTGCAGTTAGCCAACTTACTTGTTTAAACTGTAAATAATAGTTCTGATTTTATAGGTACTGTTATTTAATTCTTATTTTCTTGTTAAGTAGAAGTGTGTTTTCTATGGACAATAACTGGTAAAGAACACTAACGGGGAAAGAAGGTTATTTTCAGTAAATGTGAACGGATTCATAGAATTTTAAAATTTTAGAACCGGTCTAGAGGTTTATATGAATTTTTTTGCGCCTTGATACTGCGCCTGATGAAAAATGATTCAAATTAGTTTTAAAAATGTACTTGACAGATAAATAACCAAATTAGAAGAAGTATTTACAATTGAAACAATTGAGCTAACCGCAGACCAAACAAACTCGTCCAAAATCGTAGTAATATTAGTTTTATAACAATCATAACAAATTAATTTTGTGTAAATAGAAAGGATTTGTTTACTTACTGGAATGACGATGATGAGGCGGTGCCTGTATAGAACGTTAAATATTGCTTAATTTTGCAGCAAATCATGCCAAATCAAATGGATGCTACAAATCGTAGCACCTCTACGGTAAGTGCTACAAATCGTAGCACCTCTACGGTAAGTGCTACGGATTGGTAGCACCTCTACGGTAAGTGCTACGGATTTGTAGCACTTCTACGGTCAGCGCTACGGATTGGTAGCGCCTCTACTGTAAATGCTAGTGATTCATAGCAACTCTATGATAAAATGCTTAAGATTCGTAGCATTTTTACGGTGAATGCTATACTTCGTAGCACCTCTACGATTTGCTACTTCAATAAATCAAAACATGCGAACTTAAGTTTGTCGCAAGTTTTGATTTCAAAGATAATAAATACGGATTGGTATTTCAAAAACTGGGTATATGAAGAACGTGCAATAAATATTATAGAAATCACTTGTTTAAGATGGCAAATAAAATAGTTTTAGTCAAATTAAGAAAATTAGATGATTATTATTGCATGCTTGCCGTTGTATTATTATTGCATTTCGTGATTTAGATGGCCTAAAGTATCCTTGATCTTGAAAATAATGTGTTTAAATTTCGAGGATTACCATAGTATTTCCTTTTCTTCAGAAATAAACCATGTTATTACAACCATAAAACAAAACATATAAAACATAAACTCTGCATAAACCGTAGCTAGCCTGAAAGTAGCATTTTGCGAATTAAGCTATCAAATCGAGTATTTAAACATCTATCACCACTTGAAATGGCGTCAGTAAACTTTATGGAGGCTTTTGAGCCATTCAATCGGCAGCAGGCGACCGCGTGACGTCACGTGGCAGCTAGAAGTGCGCGTGCAATGGGGTAGATAACGACTTTGTACTTCTTAGTCGATCATTCTTGGTAGGGCAGCTCTGAAAACGTGAGATTTTACATTGGTTCGGTATTTATTTATTTGGCACACATAACTGAACATTATGTTAAATAATAATATGGCAAAATATAAAAACATTTAATATGAGTCTGCATGATTTGTAAAAAGCAGTTCTGTGTAAGCGAACTGTTTATTTTACATTAAATTAATTTATTTATTAAGATTATTAAAAAATAACATTTAAATTAAACAACAAAACTAAATTAGAACTCGTATTTGCAATTGAAAGCACTTAGCTATCTGCTGACTGTTGCAAACTGCAATTGCAATTGTTTTTTTTAAACCCAAACTTAATCTCCAATCGTACATTTTCTTAGAACATGGTATGGAAGTAAAATTATGCCGTTTTATATCATCATCAGTCCATAACATTCCACTGCCAAATTTGGCGTTGGCAGAACCCACCAAATTTTTATCAAGAACAAAATCTATTTAAAAAAGTATAAATTGGGATAAATATTTATATGATCTGCAAATATTTATTGAGGTTGTTCTGGTCGTTTTCTATGTATTACAAAAATATCTATCTATGTACACGAGAACATAAATAGATATTTTATAATATACGAATATTATATATATATATTATATTATATATATATATTATATTATATTATTATGTAGAGGTATATTAGTTGTCTTGTATCCATAACACAAGCTCTGCTTAGCTTTGGCTAGGCAATGCTGTGTGAATAGTCCAGCATTATTACGAGTATTAGTATTATTAGAATAGAATATAATATTTATTTCCACAAAGTTATAAAACATGCCGTGCCGTGTGGTGACGGCATACTATAGAATTTCACAACCCCAACTCTTCCCGTGGGTGTCGTGGGAGGCGACTGAGGGAAGCACACCGGGGGGTGGGCAGCAGCGCCCTCTGCAGAACAGCCACCGTGCTACGATCCCCAACCCGCATGCCTAGCGTGGGGATTGTGGGCAATAACCCCCAAATGATGAATAATTCCATCTATGGCGCTCATTTGGGGAGGCCTAGAGGTCCAGCAGTGGACTATCATAGGCTGATGATGATGATGATAAAACATTATTAAAATACTTAAAATGCAGCTTTACAAAACCAACAGCCGTCGCACCACAATGAGCGCGCACCTATGGGACCCCAAAGGCACTCCTAGACACATGAATGTGGAATACGTCGGTACTCCAATCTCTATTCAACGAGAAACGATCCTATGGGGAAGACTAGTTATTTGGTGTAGGTAATGCCAATGCTGGCCTTTTATAGACTGACTGGGGTAAAATGCTTTTTGTGTGTCCGAATGTATCTATTTAAGCTATTTATTTACAAACTAGCGGTCCGCCGCGGCTTTGCACGGGTATTTAACAAAAAAATATTTTTTTAACTTTTTTGAAAATATTCTTTAGCCTATGTTCATCAGGGAAAATTTTGGAAATAATTTTTCAAATCGGTACAGTAGTTTTGGAGCCTATTCTATTCAAACAAACAATCAAATCCTTACTCTTTTTAATATTCACGACTTTTTTGATATTAATGACTTTGAGAAAAATGCAAAAAGATAATGATCTTTATTTTCTCTGTAAATTTTCTGCGGAAGGAATGGAATAAGTTTTGAAATAGTACAAGCCACATAGTTATGTAGGTAAAGGGTTACACACGCATTTTTTTGTTTTGCTTCAAGTAAAATAAAACTACAGTCACTTGACATAAAACTACAACCACAGAATAACTATAATAGTATCTTGTTTATTCGCACAGTACCCACAATATCAGTATTCTCTTATATTATTTTCTACTCAATCGGAAAATATCCCGCCATTGGCGGATGTAGCACAAAGTAGGTTAAACAACTCAGCGCTTCCGGTATGAGTAAAGTTATGTTTCGGGTCAACACGTAGGCTATTTTACAACATGAATGGGTTTAATGGTGTCCCTTTTAATTATCAGGGAGGGACAGCTTTCTTAGATAAACATCAAATAAGGGTAAAAGTCGATTAGTTAACTTATTTTAGTTTATCCGTCTCATAGTAATAAAAAGCGCTTTCGTGTTAAATTATTTTGTACGTAAGCAGACACGGCTATGGTTATTCCTTCTATACTAAATCGTATAAAAGCTTAAAGATGGTATTTTAGATTGTTTGCAACAGTTTGCAGCTTAATTTTGTAAATACTTGTACTAAAGTCATTTATAACGGGATATTTACCATGATTAGAGTTTTGAGTTTTCCAATATTTCGGCACAGTTACATAAAGTACTAATCATGGTAAATATCCCATTATAAATGACTTTAGTGTTAATAACCATGATAGTTTTAAAAGTTTTACTTGTACTAAGTTTCTGCTTTGATTGTAATATTATTTGTTTATAAAGATTTAATACTGAATATATTTTACGACAGATAATGCATTGGATGGATACAATAAATACAAAAACTAGCACGGAAAGTAGAGGCTCTGTCTGATTACCCTCATTTTCTTTTAGCAATGTTATTTAATAAATAATTAGATTTAGTAGGTGCTTATACAATGTTTTATAAGTTTGTGGAAATAAATATTTTAATCTAAAACAATATTCTAGTAGGGCAAATTTAACTTGACTTGAAATTTAAAATCTAACTATTTAGATATCTTTATAGTATGAAATGCCGTGTGGTGCCGGCATAGAATTTGCCGTGTGGTGCCGGCATAGAATTTCACCACCCCAACTCTTCCCGTGGGTGTCGTAAGAGGTGACTAAGGGAAACACAACGGTGGGCGGGCAGCAGCGCCTTCTGCAGAACAACTACACCGAACTGCGATCCACAACCCGCATGCCCAGCGTGGGGATTATGGGCAATAACCCCCAAATAATGATGCCATCTATGGCGCTCATTAGGGGAGGCCTATGTCCAGCAGTGGACTATTATAGGCTGGTGATGATGATACTATGAAATAACTACGAATATTGTGTATGCTGATCAGCTTTTGGGTCAGGCGTCGCTTCAACCAGACGACCAGATATTTTTTGTGTACCCGTGCGAAGCCGGGGCGGACCGCTAGTTGTCTATAAAGTAAATAGCTCCTAGCTTGCAATTTCGCATTACACGCCCTAAGCAGGAAGTTCTGAGTAAAGTTGTTTAACCCACATACAGCCTAGCACTGTAATACAGGAAGCTCTTTATAATATATCGAGACATTTTCCGATCGAATACATGAGTTCAATCGAGTAGAAACGATACGAGCTTTGTTTCAAATTGGAAACTGCAATGAACATGTGGGTTCGAGTGTTGGTAATTGGAAATCAGATATTTTATTGGATGTTTTCAGAAAGAATGAAACGAAATTGCTTTATTTTGCAATTTTACAGGAATGGTATGAAATTTAAAGACAACCGTGTCAAATTTGCGAAATTCAGCTAGAATAATTCGGGAATTGTTGAAGTGTCATAGTAGTATCATATGCTATAGTAAAAGTTATAAAAGACGCTCTTGGCACAGCACCTGACCTCTTCCCGATCAGACGATCGGTCAGACGGTCTACTGTCCTATCCGATTACCATAGTGATTAAGACAGTCCACTTGTGTTTGCGCACACACTTGGGCACCATAATTTGTCCTGCGTACATTTCTGGTCTCCGTTCAGATTGGTCAGTGGCCAGCGTGGCCGAAAATTCGGCTTTGTAGCCGAAATTCGGCTAAGTAGCCGAAAAGCTAATTATTGTGAAGCTTAAGTTAGTATGTCTATAAGTTACATCAGTGCTTAGGAGATCGAGGTGCTTGCATCGTCGACAGATGACACCCTGATGCGTCATACGCCGCCGTACCTATGGTGTACCATTTTAGTTATTAGGACTTTATATTTTTTTATGTATGTTAGTCTGTAAGGTATTTGTTGATATGGGCCCTAGAATAAGTTTTTTACCATCTTTAACTTTTCTTATGTTGCCCGAAATAAATGTTTTTTTTTTTTTTTTGCGCCGATGTAATTTTGCATCTGTAATATTTATCTTACGTGCAAAGTCAGACTCAGAGCGTAAAGATCAACAGACATGCCAACACGAAATTCATCCAGTACCCATAACACAAGATTTGCTTAGCTTGGAGCTAAATGATGCTGTGTGGATGGTCCGGCATTATAGATAATTTCTTCATTTGCGAATAAAATGTATACATTTTATAGATATAAAGTCCTTATTGTATCTCTTTATATTACTATGTACTGTCTGTCTTCCAAATAAAGATAAAATAAAAAAAATATGCTACTGGTCCGTGGGGTACCGAGACTTTCCAGGTTTATATCCGGTTTTATAAAAAATATCTGAGCGTCTGGTCAAAGCGACGTGTGACCCGAGAGCTGGTCAGTATATGGCACAGCGCATCAGCATTACCATACACCGAGGTAAAGCAGACAGCGTCTTGGAGCTGCTTCCGACTAGTATCGATATGGATCAATTTAGCTACCTGTAGATTGTTTGCAACAGTATCGTTAGCTCAATTGCAAATACCTGTTCTATATATTTAACTATAATTCTATTTTACTATAAAACTATCGTAGTTTAACGAATTTATTATGAATGTAAGCAGGTTAATTACGAACCTATTTTGTGTTTGATCCCTCGTTAAGGGATGAATTTTTGGTGTTCATCCAACAAAAAATAGGTTTCATTCATAATATTAATTCTCTTTGTTTATTTATTTATTTATTTAACAACTAATACGATTTATTATAACCAATTACATTTGTTGCATATAAGATTAAAAATTATATAAATTCAATGTTTAGGAAAATTTTATAAGTACCTACTTTAATTAGTTTATACAATAACATGTTTGTATTCGTTATAGAATGTTTGATGAAGAAAATAATACACGTTCGAATTACGAAACCACTGCACGGCTTCTCATTACGAAGTCTCTAATTTTAATTTAACTTCAGCACATGACGTTACTTGGCCAGAGCATTTGAAATTTGTGCCATTATTAGTGCCAACATTATAATGATGTCAGGCATTATTACTGTGACCCTCGTCTACGTGGACGTTTGTACGGTTAAGTAATTTTTATAAAGCTTTTGTTTTAAGAATATGTTATAAGTAGCAAAATGAGGAAAACGATATGAGTTTTTTTTTTAATTTATTTAGCTTTTATAAACCAAAAAAGCTTATTAACTAAGTGAAAGAGGAAAACAATACCTAATTTTTTTTATTTATTTAGCTTTTATAAACCAAAAAAGCTTATTAACTAAGTGAAAGAGGAAAACAATACCTAATTTTTTTTATTTATTTAGCTTTTATAAACCAAAAAAGCTTATTAACTAAGTAAAAGAGGAAAACAATACCTAATTTTTTTTATTTATTTAGCTTTTATAAACCAAAAAAGCTTATTAACGAATTGACGAATATCTAAACGATAAATTTTAACTTTAATTTATAATTTTTTTTAAATAATGACGGCGGGCATTCTGTGATGTGTGGAAATAGAGGTCGTCTTCTTTTTCCATACATTTGTGTATAGCCAGGTCTATAGTGAAATGAAGAGAAATTAAATTAATACGACATTTGTATATTATACCTATAAAATGCGATACATGACTCAGTATTGATTATTTAACCAAAATGACGATTAATGTCGAGATATGGCTGACCCAATCCCATTTCAGCTTGCTAGATAAATAGTAAAGATTACGTGTGCTTTTGTTATTGTATTTTTTTTTCTGTGCGGTAGTGGTGACGTCTTTTAAAAATTCTAGTGCAAGCGGGCGATCAAACTCTATTTAAAATATTTAAACACCTTATTGGTTTGAATTGACAAAAAATAATCAGTGGGATAAAATTTCATAGCATTTACTCCTTCAATATAAATTTTTGTCGATTTTGTCTAACTGTGACACATATTTAATTATGTATAAAGTAATTAACGCGCCCTGGCTCTGGGGAAATATACGTAACTTAAATACGAATAGACTTTTTAATTGAAAACTTGATTAGAGTGAGCGACAGCTCGAGTACACAAACAAGTACAAGTACAGTCAGCGTCAATTTGATATGAGCGGCTAGAGTAGACAAAATAATCTGAAAACATAAAAGCAATTTGATGTACGCAATTCCAACCATCAAATTGTTGTAAACATCTAAGGCGTTTAAAAATCTTTCTACTCACTGTTTCATATTTATTTAGCAGTCAGGGTCTTCAAAATTATCTTAGCAACAAAGCTCTCAAAGGTAGTATGCAAACTCTTTTGTGTGAATATTTGAAATGTCATCGATTTATTTGTTGAAGGTACATTTTATGCACAGATAACCTTGAGAGCTTTGTTTGCTAAGATAATTATGAACACCCCGACTCCTAATATAAATATGAAACAATGCGAAGTAAGATATTTTGAACACCTTGGGTGCTTACAACAATACGATGATTCTAAATGCGTACATCAAATTGGTGTTATGTTTTTGAGATCATTTTGATTACTCTAGACGCACATATCAATTTGACGCTGACTGTTACGACAATTAAATAACAAATAAATGAGAAAACTAGTTTTACATGTCCAGTTCATCCCAATATACATATATAAAGCCGACCGTTGTACTTCCTTTACTTTAAGCATGTCTGTTTGTAATGTTTCTTAATTTTTGTGGTATAATAAAGTATTATCTATTCTATTCTATTCTAGTAAGTTAAAGCTGAAATATTCATAATCTAGCCCCTAATTAAGCAGAGCTTGTGTTATGGGTACTAGATAAATGATATAGGTACATACTTAATACTATACACTACAAAGATATATATTTTTTATTATTCTTACATATTTTGATAGTTGATTGTATAAGCATTCGTCCAAATGGCATATTATTATGAACTAACTGAGTCACATTTAAATTCATTGTGCCACCTACATTATACACAAGGTACCACGGAAGGGTGTACCAAACTGAAAGGAGGGAATGTTGGGGTGGAATGGATACCGAGGGGATAGCATCAAAAAAAGTGACCATAATTTGTGCTATTTAATAAATCCCATTTTTTTCGATAAGGTACAAACTGAATTGAATATATAAATTCATTGTTAATACATAGTAATACCTTGGTATAACACAAGCTCTGTGGTGTTTCCCACCACGGGACGAATGTGTTTACGACCTGCAAATATTTTTCCCGGGTGTTCTGATCGTTGTAAAAAATATCTAACTAATATTGTATTAAGTAAATCAGTCATGTAGTACCCATAACACAAGCTATGCTTAGCTTGGGCTAAATGACGCTGTGTTGATAGTCCAACATCATTATAGCATACCATGTCATCAAAACCAAGGCCGGGGACCAGACAGTGAAAAACCCATCCAATTATCTTCAGAATAAAGTTTTAATGAAATTGTAAAGAAATGTGGAGCATGACGAGCGGCAAGCGTGAAATCGACATTGTTCAGTTGGAGACTTCGTTGTTGAAGAAAATATTGAATTGTGTTTGTAAAGAAATATTTTTTATCAGTACAAGGACTTCTGAACTTTTGTAGCTATCGTCTTGATGGAATTATTTAATTTAATATTCTTGTTTATTGAACGATAAGGTATTTTCATATCGTTACGAACCCAAGGAAAAACTAAACATTTGAAATTCGCTGCAATTTTGATCGAGACGTTCACAAATTTGATTAGATACTAGTTTAGGTCGTAATTATATTATACTAGCTGGGTCCCCGCGTTTTCCCGCGTAACTGTGTTCCGATCCCGTGGAATTTTTGGATAAAAATTTATACATATGTTATTTCAGGTCATAAACTATCTGTGTATCAAGTTTCATCAAAATCCGTGTGAAAGAGAATAAACATTCATCAATACAAACTTTCGTAATATTAGTAGGATAAAACTCGATTACCAAAATGAATTACTGACTAATTGACCCTCTCGATTCCGTAAAAAAATCATACCTACCCTCCACTTTCAAGGAGAATAAGTTGATGGTGGAGGGAGAAGTATGATTTTAAATATTAGCGGGTTAACTACGGTAGAGGTATGGCTTTTCTAAAATATAAGCATGATTTACTCGGCCTTTAAAAAAAGATTAAAGAAATTATTTCTCATTATATGTTAAGCTGCTAAGAAATGCTAAGATTTTAAGGCTGTTTAGTTTATATAAATTAAATACAAAATACCCGAAACAAGATCTTAAGGTTGTTTTTAGTGCTCGACCGACGGTGAGCGCGTACCGTACGCGCTGATCGTACGTCCTGATCGTCGGTCGTGACCAAGCGATTAGTGCATAACTGACGGCAAACTTAGTCAAACGTGTGCAGTTGCGACGAAAATTGAATCCATTTGTTAACTCTATAATATGTGCTTACTATTTACACAAACGATTACGGCACAAATAACTGCATACGTTTGGCTAAGTTTGCCGTCAGTTATGCACTAAACGCTTTTTCACGACGTACGATCAGCGCGTACGGTACGCGCTCACCGTCGATCGAGCACTAAATACAGCCTAAGCGTCCCATTATCACGTTGCATGTGGCGCAACCTTAATAGAGTGTAACGGGTTTCGCATCATATCGTTAAAGCCCGTAACCCAGTTAATATTATAGTAACTCCAGTTGACTCCTTATAATAACTGACGTTGAGTTATGAAGGGGTTGGAAACGAGTGGCCGTGACATCTAGCGTGCATTCTATGTAGAATATAAAAATAAAAATATATTAATTTATTAATCACATTACATTTAGATTAACCTACATATGAAGGCAAAACAAACGTATATTAGAAACATAAGTGATGTATAAATGTACTAGAGCTTTCTTTTTCACTTCTTCCACTTGTGGACAAAAAATAGAAGAAGAAAATTAATAACACCTTATCTCATATTTTATAATAATTTATTGTGCTTACGAGTGTTTAGTAGTCCTAAAAAAATAAGTAATTGAAATCTAAAATCCTGTATAAAATAATATTTAATAAAAAAAAACCCGACAGCAAATAAATCTTTATTAGCTATACATTCTTTTAAAATAAGACCTGCACTAATAAACCAATAAGACTCTCAGTTTATCGCTGACCCCTTTATATACTAAATATTATTTTATTTAGGTTGAATGTAAATTTTATAGAAATTGGACAATAAAGTATTTATTCAAAATATAGTAAAAATTTTATAGACTTACATGTAGAGTATGTACTTAATTTATACACATGAAGCAGACAGCAATTAGTTATCTGCAGGCTGTTTCGCATCCATATAAACTTTATTCATTTTTATTTTTTTTTATTTATTCATTCAAAGTTAAATTTTCAAAAATCGGCAATGAAAATATAGTTTAGATTATACTATGCCAATAAATATTTATTTTTTCATTGGCACATAGTACATCAATCAGTTAAAGTCAGACATAACAATATTCAGTCATTTTGGCTTTCAGGCATTTTGGAAAAAGATTTTTTGTATTAGGTGTACATAACAACAAATTTCAAATTAATTTTAAAACATTGTTGTTTTAAAATTCAGTACCAACGTGACGTCACGTAAGCAATTTTCACATTTATCGTACATAGCGTAACGCGAGCAACGTGTTTTCAAAATACATTTAGCTTTGTTATATCATTAAAATTACCTCAATTTATCAGATGCGATATCAATTTAAGCAATTTACGACAATATTAAACGAGCTGTGTCCAAAGAACGGCTGCATATTAATTTATTGCTTGAATTATTCAACAATATTGCTATTGCTAGCGACTACTGGCGTTTCTGTAAGCGCTTTTTGCGTAATAAAAAGAAATGATTCAGGCTTAATTCAGGCTTATTCCTAAGAAACAAATAGATTTTAGTTATTTTAACAAAGATCTTATTAGAATAACAAAAATTGAACTAACTGCAACCTGTGCAAACAAATTACAGGTAGGTAGCTCAGTCGATCCATATCAGAATTAATTAGGGGAACCCCAAGATGCTGGCTGCATTGCCTCACTGCTGGACATAGGCCTCCCCTAATGAGCGTCATAGATGGCATTATCATTATCATTATTGCATTGCCTCGCTGTTTGTTAATTGTTATCAGTAGATACCTTAGTCGATAAGGATACATTATTCCCCGTGGTTTTTATGTTCAGTAGGAGCATCAGGACATGGGTGTCCCGGTGCTCCTACCAGTAGGAGAATTTAGTAGGAGCACGAGGAAGAAGCGGGATAATCAAGGTTTTATGATTTCCTGAAAAATAAAAATACATTTTACATGTTAAATTACACTAAGTTCAGTTGGCTAATTGGTACGAGCCAATTAGATGAGTGAAGTATGTATGTTGAGAGTTCATCCCAACATACTGCTCTAGTGAGTTGGTACAGTCAGACTCAGATTAATAAGTCAATAGTCCAAGTTTTCTATTTCCTTTAGACTCTTGGACACACAATTTTTTTTTTTTTTATTTATTGTAATATGGTTACAATAGCAGTTTACATTCATATTTAATACATTTTAAACTAAAGTTACGGTAGTGGGCCAGTTTGTAGAACTAGTACTAGATGTAAACATAACAAAAAAAATGTTGCAAACATAGGTAAAACAATTTCAATAATTTAATTTTATATTTATGTATAACCATGTATTTTATAATAGAAATTTACATCATTATCATCATCACCAGCCTATAATAGTCCACTGCTGGACATAGGCCTCCCCTAATGAGAAATTTAAAAATTTACATGCTGTCGTTATATAATTAAGTTATTTATTTGATTAATATAAGGAAAACCTGGCTCTGATCCTGATTTTAATAGCCTTGCCTTGGTATCTTCAATATCTACTATGTCTATTTTAATAAAGAATTAGATATAAAAAGTCTTTATTACTGTCATAAAATTAAAATGAAATATTTTACTTCCAACTAATATGAAAATCAATAAACACAAAACGGCTCAGCTTAATGTTGCTATGACCGAAGTGCCAGCAGCGATGGTTTTCAGTGGAGCCAGGGTGCTAAGTAAGTATTACTTAGCACCCTGGCTCCACTAGTATTAATTTTTTTATGCCCTTTTACCGGTTTTTTAATGAAACACAACAAAATGGCGGCAATGTTTTAGGTGATACGACGTTAACAGTCATTTAGTCACAGATAAAATATTTATGATAGAATGAATGCTATTGTATGAACCTAATCATATAAAAAATCACAATATAATAATATAAAAAAATATCTATTCTTACCGTATTTTCAACCACCATTTGAACTTTTTATCACTTTATTTAAATAGCTAGTGTAAAGTAATTACGATGACTGTACTTCGTTTTTTACATTCTGATCTCTAACGTGGTTTTACATCCAATTAATCGAATTAGTTTTGACGCAGGCACACTTTGAAAAATGCCAAGCTTGATTTGTGTTTTAATTTTTATTGCATGAAATATTTCTGATTAAACGTACATTTTTGAATTTTGCTTTGAGTTTCAGTTAAATCGATTTAGGAACCAAGTCAAACCAGAATTAAAACTAAACGAATGTTTAGTAGTTACGGTTTTGTTTGCACACAAATAAACTGAATGGAATGAAAAAAAGTAGTTTGTTTAACCTTTTAAATGTAAATTTAACCTTTTAATGCCTCTGTCGTAATTTATATTTAGATAGTACATTAGATATGAAATTAGAGTTCGGTGGCCAAAAACGGTAACTTCGTATCTTATTCTTATATTTATTATATGATTTATTAAAAGTTCATACTTATCATGTTTATTAATTCCATCAGACAGGGCCCACTGGTGAAGCTCGTGAGTCGTTATATTTTATTCAGGATACGAATTCAAATTTAATTTGGGATTCCTCAAAAAACTCTGGCATCATCGTAGCACATTAGGTAGGGTTGGTAAGGCGCTTAAATAGACATGGAATATGGTTGGACATTCATAACAAGATCACTAATAGTGCAGTGGAGTACCTACCTCTGCACTATGAGTGAAGTTAGTCACCTTGTTATAAATAAATAATGTTGGACAATGTACACAGCATCATCCAACCCTAAGCTAAGCAGAGCTTGTGTTATGGGTACTAGATGACTGTTATACATAATACAATATTATAACATATAAAGATATTTTTAATTAACATATATAAAACGACTAGAACACCCTTAATAAGTAAATATTTGTCCCGAGGCGGGAATGGAACCCGCAACTTCCTGCGTCGCAGGCGGCATCCGCCCACCGCGCCAGAGATGTCGTGTTTATCTTTATCTTATCTATTTGTATATATATTATGGCCACTCATAGTGCGGTGGAGAAACAGGTACTGTGACACTCTGTGTGACCATATACCAAACACAAGCATCATCTACAGAAAATTATTTCGTTTTTTTATGACACAAAAAATCATAAAAATTTAAAATATTATAAAACACCCGATTCGCGTCTATACAAACTCAAAAAAAAAACCCTCTCGCTCTAAGCGACTTTGACAGGCTAAAAACAAAATCTCATTGTAAATTTAAAAGTAGAATGTAAGCCGTGTGAATTTCGGCTTCAACAACACATTTGAAAGCTGCGGTTTCGTAACGGGTAAGCTTTTGAACGAAAATACGAGACAATGCCCGTTTATTTCAAACTAGGGGATAATCCCTTACTAAAATTCTGTTTCATTTCAAGTAGTATAATGGTTTAATGCTAAGTGGCTTATACAAGTTTACAGTCAATGATTGAACTGAACGGGGGGTTTATTTCAATGCCGTTGACCCCATAAATGTCTTAGGTACCTGTTTTTCGAAGGAAACTACTGGACCGATTTGAAAATTCTTTCACCATTAGAATCTATAGAATATTTTCAAAAAGTAAGAGTTCCGCAAAAAAAAAAAATTAAATTTTGTTAAATACCCGTGTAAAGCCGGGGCGGACCGCTAGTCTATACTAATATTATAAAGAGGAAAGATTTGATTGTTTGTATGTTTGTTTGTTTGTTTGTTTGTTTGTTTGTTTGTTTGTTTGTTTGTTTGTTTGAATTGAATAGGCTCCGAAACTACTGGACCGAGTTAAAAAATTCTTTCACCATTAGAATCCTTAATTTTCCGTGATGAACATAGGCTATATAATATTTTCAAAAAAGTTAGGGATCCGCATGAAAAATTCAATAATTGAACCGTGGGCTGTATATTCAACCTCTTTTTCTATTATGGCGCGTCAGAATAGAAAAAGAGGTTGTATAGCGCACGGTGCTTGCTTTTTCTCTACGGCCAGTGTAGTTTTGGAATGTCGAGTCAAAGTCAAAAACCCCAATGCTGTTAAAAAAAGTAAAGATCCGTATGAAAACTGTGAAACCCATCGTTTTAGTGTGTATAATTTCAGAAATTTTTGTTTAATACCCGTGCGAAGCCGGGGCGGGCTGCTAGTGTCTTATATTTTTATAGGCCACCAAGTACCCAATATAAATATAAACATACGAGTGACGATTTCTGTACGATCAGTTGAGGTACAAACCTGTAGATTGTTGCAACAGTCTGCAACTGTTTCAATTGTAAAGTTTTAATTGGTTTCTGTAATTTGATTGTGTTTTTCTTTAGAATTAAGTTTATATCAGATATAATATTAATCATATGACGACCTCTGTGACGCATGGGCGAAGGTCCGCCTGTGATGCTGAAGGTTGCGGGCTCGATTCCCGCCTCGGGACAAATGAAAGTTTTATTCATGTTCATTATTTATATTTCAAAAAAAGTCTACGTAAGAAAAGTCACGAGCAAAACTGAGTAAAATAAACGAGAGAGCCAGTTATAAAATTTCATTTTCCATCGGAAAACTCCGTTCATTTACAACCTTACAAAACATTTTAGCAGCGGGGATGATAAGGACTAATGAGTTTTTAGAAGTCGTTACAATTATTTGAGTCGACACGCAATTTTTTCATTACAAAACTTGGGTTGTTTTTCACGGAATGTTGAGATTTTTCGCAGAAATTGTTTGTTTTTATCAAGGGCTACTATTGTCTTCATAGTAAATAACCGTTATCACAGCCGTAATAAAATAATCACTTCAATAATTAACGCCTTCATAAAAAAAATAAACTACTGTTTTTATAATAAATAAAAAAAACTACCTCTGGAGCGTGATGGGGGGAGGAACGCCTGCGACGGCGGATGCGGGTTCGATTGTTGCCTCGGGACAAATATTTGTACGATCTGCCAATATTTTTTCAGGTTGTTCTGGTCCTTTTCTATGTATAATAAAAATATCTTTAAATATAATAATTTTATTTATTCAATTCTAGAATTAGAATAATGCCGGACAATCCATACAGCATCATCTAGCCCCAAGTTAAGCAGAGCTTGTGTTATGGGTACTAGATGACTGATATACACAAAACAATATTATTACATATTTTTTTAATATACATAGAAAACAACCAGAACACTAGAAACGTTATCTTTACCTGACGTCTGAAAAAAAAAACGGCGTCAATTTAGTTTTTAATTCCTCCATTTTCTCATCATCCTCCTCTTTATGGCGGGATTTCACACTCATCATGACGCAACCACGAGATAGAGTGATACAGAGTGTGAAATTGTGATCAAAAGTGTGAAATTGGTGCGAATGTGCGTGCGTAGGCTCCGTTTTGTGGTTTTCCTATCTTTGCATGAGAAAACTTGACGAGACTCGACAACTCGAAGTGTGCATCCCACCTTAAAACAAGCTTTTTCTAACTTATTTCCTACCATTGAAAATGATTTTAAACATAATAAGATTCTTGTGAGTAGAGAACGTACATAAGTCCTCACACTCCATATAATTTTTAAGAATTTCGGAATTTTAAGAATTTTTTTTGATTTCTTATTTCATTAGGTACATAGAAATCTTTCTCCAAAACTTGATATCAAACAAGCATTAAAAGCCAAGTTTGAGGTAAAATATCTCCCGTAAAAATTCCTGAAACGAAAGGTACTGAAAATATTAATTAATAAGCATAATTAAAAAGTTTTCGCATTAATGAAATTGCATAGTGTCGCTCCCCGTAGAGCACCCCTGGAGCGACAAAAACGTAGTACAAAATTAACAGTATGTGATCTATGGCGCTCGTTAGGGGAGACCTATGTCCCTGGACAGGACTATTATAGGCTGCTGGTGATGATGATGATGATGATGATGATCCATCTATGATGTCATATATTTTTTAAATCCTTATTTTGGCATTGGGCTGAAAAATAGACGTCATTGTGATTTTCCTATTTTGTAAGGGGTTTTTTTTATTTGTTGTCTAGTATATCGCCTTTTCGTCATCGAACAAATCAAATTAAAAAATGAGACGTAAGGATGACGTTTTGATACCATCCTGAAATGGAAAACATAGCTCAGCTAGCTCGTAGGTTGGCGGGAAGATAAAATATATTTATCGCTATAATAAAAAAAAATATAAAATTAGGTTATTTGCTATGTGAAGAAAATAAAACCCAAATAATTCGAGTCTGCAGTTAACTCAATATTTCATTGTGAATACTAGTTCTAATTTGTTTATATTAACCAATAGACACACAAATTGCAATTTGTATTTGTTTGTTTTTAGCATTGTAGTTGCCCCACCGTTTTGACCCATTACTCTGCCACTGAGTATTAATTCCAAACGTCGCGTTGTATGCTACGTACATTAATAATAGCTTGCGATAATACTGTGTAATTCATTTTAGGACAATTTCATCAGTTATGCTACAATTTCATAATTTGCAGATTAGATTGTTATTGTTATTACAGTTAAACTTAGATTATACTGTATTACTATAGGAAAGTAATTAATTGGCTTCGCTCGTCTCATGATTCAGATATATTGACAATTAGAGAAATCTGTTATTAAGGCGCATACAGCACCTAAACTAGCGCCACCACCTACTTTATGTTATTATTCTGTTTAACAAAGGAATTTTCAAAAATCCATCGTCCAGTTTATGATCAGGAAGAGATACAAAGTTGCCCTTGGTGGCCACCAAAATCTATTTTCGTATCTCTTCCTAAACTAAATAGAATAAAACTATTACAGAGGCATTAAAAAAAAGCTTATGATACGTATCATAAACTGGACGATGGAATTTTGAAAATTCCTTTGTTAAACAGAATAATAACATAAAGTAGGTGGTGGCGCTAGTTTAGGTGCTGTATGCGCCTTAAGTAAAACCCTGATATATGACGTACCCCTGATATAGGACGTAGTATATATCAGTTCAACGCTCTCGTCAAAGTGTTACTCACTTGACGAGTTGAGACCACGAGTATGTCGCTACGTTAAGACTTTAATACTTTTTTATTCGATATTCAAAGTTGTCACAATTAACTTTCTCAGTTCTTAAACGGCACCAACGACAAAAATAGTCGAAATAGAAAATGAGTTAGCAAATAGAACTCGCGGAATTTGAATGCAGTACATATAAGTTACTCATTGTTGCGGCTCATTATCTCAAGTTACTCGTATTTTGACAGTTTAAACGCTTTTCCGTTGTAATAAATCACTATTGTGACGTCACCATGTTTGCATTAAAGTTAACCCATTTGGATGCTTCAAAGATAAAGTTTTGGTGCTGTTCCGAAACTTCGTTGAATTTACAAAGTTGCTGTTTTGACTCCGCTACGCTCCATGTCAAACGAAACTTTTGATGACACGACTGTTGAGATACACGTATTTGATTCTATCGATTATTTGCGAACCCAAGTGGTATAAATAATGAACGTTAAATTAGAACCAGGTTTTGGTCAAATGTTCACACACATAAGTTACTAACTATGTATAATTTTTATTGCATTATCATTATCATTACGATTATTATATTTAATAGATGAATTAAATAAACCTTTAATTACTTTAAAATCAATTGGTCATCAATGATATTGAAGTTATGAATATTCAGATTTTCATAATATTGCCTATGCATCTAATTTATAATCTTATATTTTGTTATTTGTGTCCTTATAGACAATAAATGATCTTATTATTTCTCACCGAATGTGTGGTTGTACCACCAATGAGGGGCGAACATAATATACAACATCAAACATCATCAGCCCATTATAGTCCACGGTTGGACATAGGCCTACCCTAATAAGCGGCATATCAGCGACCTGTCTTCAGTTTGACGTATCCAGCATTACAGTCCTTCACAGGTCGTCATTCTACCTGGTTGGAAGGCGTCCTAAACTACATTTGACGACAAAAATTGGAACGGTTACATTTACGTATGTATTATGTATATTTGTATTGGCTTGCAGGTGGTTTGCTATGAATAATCATTTTGTTACCTCCAAGACCCAGCACGAACGTGTTTTCCATAAAATTACCAAGAAAATGAAAACAAAAGACGACCTCGACCAGCAAAAATGCAAAGCGCTCCCGAAGAAAAACTCCTTCCTATGTAATTTAGCAAGTTCTAGCTTCAAACGGAATAGCTGGTTTGATCATAACAAAAATAGTATACCGTCAAAGTTGGAGGAGAGTAGGATCATCTACCTCTATATGAACAAAATCATATAAATTTAAAAGATTTTTTGATTGATTGTAAATAGGTATTATTAATAAGTCTAAATCTTAATAGTAGTGATTCTTTTGGAATAAAACATTTTTGATGGCATTTTGTTCCCTTTTTATTTGATAGCAAAAATTACTAACCACGTTTTGATGAAACACAGCTAGTAAATCACCTAGAATAACATATGGACTACATTTTATCTACAGAACCGAAGGTATCGGGAGTTACGCGGGTGAAAACGCAGGTACCTAGTAAATAATAATTAGAAGTCTAAAGAAACAAAGCTTTTGAATGAACCAGCTGTATCGTCTCCCTGTGGCTCTGGTGAACGTTCACTGTCATCTCTATAAGTATTCAGTAGCTCACCTTCTCTGTGAAATTGCGGCAGAACTGAATACTAAATCGGACATTATTTATTACCCGAGCTGTAATATAAAAATGGTTATATTAGGGGAGGTGACACTTCAATATTCGTTTAAGACAAATGGAAAGAAAAGTCTAGTAAGTCTTATGTCTTATTAATTTGTTAACTTCTGTTAGATTTATGTTAATTACCCTTTATTGTTTTTTATTTTCATTTATGTTCATAGTTCTATAAATTGTTGATTGCTGATTGACAGTGTTTTTAGTCGTAAAAACGTTAATTAAACTTTCTAGGGTAAATCCCATGTAGAGGTCCTCTTCATATAATACTGTTTAATTTTTTTGCCAATAAATAAATAAATAATTGTGAAAGGAAGTTTAACCCTTCTATCAAATACTGTAGCTACTTAATCATTACTAGATAATTTTTCATTTTCCTCTAGAAGTCTCTGAACTTGGCTAATGTTATCTTCGGATGGATCATATTGTGCAATCGAGGATGATACCCGCTATGTGTAGCTCTTGCCTTTAAAATTATCTCTTATAAAGGGCCTCTGTGCTGTTGGCCCCACGCGTGCCTCCTGAAGGACCGAGTCACTTAAACACTATGGCTCAAAATCATAGAAATGATATGCATTATAAAAAAAAAAATTCATGGGCTATATAAATTTATAGGGAAAAGTGTTTTCGTTGATATATTCTCATTATTCAGCTTTCTCTTTTATGTAAAAATGTGAACCATAAGATTTATATTTTTGTTTAATTAACCCTATGAAATCTTCTATAGTTAAGCTCAAAAAGTGGCCAGACCACTCAATTAGCAAATTGGAATGAATCTTACCTTTCATTTTATTAAAACTTAACTCGTAAACGTAGGATTAATAACTCTGCCCAAGTTTCACGTTAAACGGAGAAAAAATGAGGCTTTATAAAAGGTCCAGGTAAGCAGGTGTAATTTAACAACAATCTGTGTAAAAATTTCTTGTTTTTAATATTACTGTCATAAAGCTAATCTTCCAAGTTTTATAACTGTAAAGTTTAATTAAGCCCTTTTTGTTGACACGAAACAGGCCCATCGTAAAGTTGGGGACGGAAAATTTAATTTAATTCGGAATTAAAAGCAAAAATTTGAATTGGGAAAGATGGGTATCAGAGCTGATATAATATAAATAATACTTATTAACAATAAGACAAGTACTTCCCTACGTATGTGTTGTATTACTTAGATAGATAGATAGAGCAAAACACCTCTAGCCACCTTTAAATAAATAATAATAATAATAAATATTCACACAGTATTATCTAGCCCCAAGCTAAGCAGAGCTTGTATTATGAGTACTAGAAAACTAATATACATAATAATATACGGGCACATAGATATTTTTACTATACAAAGAATACGACCAGAGCACCCTGAACAAATATTTGCAGATTGTACAAATATGTGTCCCGAGGCGGGAATCGAGCTATCTAATTAATACCAGAATAATAATATTATAGTACCAGCGGTAAAAGTTTGTTTTGCTACATATCGACACACGATGTTGAAACTTTGATACAAACCGTAGTTTATGAATATAAATAATGTTACTTCCGCTGTTACGTAAACACCAGATACACAGACCACGGACAGCCGGAAATCTTGTTGATCAGGAGCTATCAATCACCGCTACCGCACAGCAAAAAAGTTCATTCAAATAAGTATTTTACCCCCGAATTCTCAGATTAAAACAAGGTCCACGCTTTTTAGAGGTTTCAACTGACTTTTGTCAACATAAGAAGACAGAGTGAGAAATAGTAAACAGACATGAGTAAAGGGATCGCGTTTAAGCTCATATTTGAATGTTTCGTAAATAAATAAATAATGCTGGACAATCCACTTAGCATATCTAGCCCCAAGTTAAGCAGAGCTTGTGTTATGGGTACTGGATGACTGATATACATACCTAATACGAGATATTACATAGATAGTTTTTTTTTTTATAGAATAAATTCATAGAAAACCACCAGAACACCCGGAATAGATATGCAGATCGTACAAACATTTGTCCCGAGGCGGCAGTTGAACCCACAAACTTTAGCCCACCACGCCACAGAAGTCGTTTATACATTTTTGTAACGTAACGAGGTTGGATTAATGTGCGCAGAGCCAAACCATCACAAATATTTACTTTGTTGATCGGAACTTGATCTCCGAATTTTTCCGATTAATGCTTTAAAACCATCTAAGTAAGCGCTTTTATAGGTCGGCGTCACGTCAATCCACTCTAAAACAGATTAAAGCACCCCCCATGAAACTTAATGGTACATGCCGGCATAAACCCATAAAGCGAAATGACGATACCCAGTCACTTCTGGTTACGATGGCTTATGTCGCCGCTAGCCTTAGTTTGTGACTTTACTCGCTTGGTAAAAATATCAAAGTGCTTTATTTACCTATTAGCAATCCGCCCCGGCTTCGCACGGGTATTAAACAAAAATTTAAATTATAACTAACTAACTTTTCATGCGGATCCCTAACTTTTTTGAAAATATTCTGAACTTATGTTAATCATTGAAAATTTAGGATTGTTATGATGATAGAATTTTTTTAATCGGTCCAGTAGTTTTGGAGCCTATTCAATTCAAACAAACAAACAATCAAATGTTTCTTCTTTAAGATATTAGAATAGATATAGATATTATATACCTCAAAGGATTCTTAGGTATATCACAAAATACAAATAACATAAATGAAACTGGGAAATAAAGTGATCAATTTGAATTATGGTTAACTTCAATCATTTTAAGCTACAGTAAAGAAACGAATAAGACCTTTACCTTGTACGTTTTTTTACCTTGTTCTATTTCAAGTTAGAGGAAAACCCATCCCCCATCCCAAATTATATTATTAATAATATAATTATTAATATATAAATATTAATATTATATATAAATATTAATATTATATTTTTTATCTTCTAGATAATCTGAAATTTTATTATGATTTTTTGCAAAGGATATTGACAATTTCTTTGAATTTCCATTGATTGGTACATCGTTTGCCAAAATAAAACAGGGGGTGGATTAGAAATCGTCTTGACTTTCAACTTCCGTGGCATAGACGAGTTCTTTTGCACGCCTTTAGACGTAGAAATCCAAAGAATTCAATGTAATATTCTCCATTAAGATCAATCGTTTCATTTGTAAATTCAAAGTCTAATTTGATTGTCTACTTAATTGATGGATCGGTTGAGATCCGTAGATAGTAATATTATCACATTTCTTACAATCCCACTAGCATTCAAGTCTTCCCGAAATAGCATGAAGAGCAAATGCAGGCCGTTCCTGAAATACTCGAACTTATTGATTTCTCTACGTATTCCGCAAGAAGCCGCAAAGCTGTGGCTCTTCGCGAATTCGTACGTCTTTGAACGTGGTTACGCTACGCTACGGAAATGCATTTGCTGATCATGTAGCTCATAGATATGTACATGTTAAATCTCTAGAATCTAAAGATTTAGATCGAATGTAACCTAGACGTAATCATCGAGTAATCCAGTAACCTAGACGTAATCATCGAGTAATCGAGTAACCTAGATGTAACCATCGAGTAATCGAGTAACTTAGATGTAACCATCGAGTAATCTAATGTAACCTAGATGTAACCTAGTACCTTGGTATCTGATAAGATTATCTTGTAGATCTTTGTAATATTTCGTCACCAATATTTTCACTTACTATCAGGTGAGTTTGTGGTCAAATGAAGTTCTGTTCATGATTTAATTAAAAGACCTTAGATAAAGACTATTTACCTACGTAAAGAAGATTTTATTTTTATCTGTATGCTGGTTATCTTCGAAACGAGTTGAACTTCACCTTTCGATTGCCAAAAGCTTTTAAACTTGGCAATACGGCAATGCCTGGCTAACTGGCAGTCTTGAAATTTTCTTTGATTAATAAGTGTAAAGTAAAATTTTACACCCGACTAAGTAATAAAACAGGCCTATTGCTTGTTTTCATCATTTTCTTTTGATCTTACGTAATCAAGGGCCTTCGTTGCTACTTGTAGGTACCTCATGTAATAAGTAAATAAAGGGTGGGTACTGCTTATCAAAATCAAATGATAAGAACGATTCCGCGAACGCTAGGTTCTAAGTAATACGAGTATGTCAACGGGTTTAATTTTTTATTGAATTTTAATTTCACTTTCTTGGTGATTGCTTCATTGTTAAAGTTCGAATTTGTAGTTTGAGTTGAGAAATTTGAGTAACAGTTTTGGAAATTATATTAAACAAAAGCCTTTCCAATATGTTGGTAAATATTATCTCCCTAATAGGGACCATTTAGTAATTCGAATATATAAAATACCTATCTCGATCTCCACGCACTCTGCATGCGGAGGTCTGGCTGCGACACGCGAGGTAGCAGGATCGATTCTCCGTTCTGGGTGTTAATATGTACGAGTATACATAAAAAAATTCTATATTGTATTAAATAGTTATGTATAGTTTTATAAATAATTATGTTGTACCTAAAAGACAAGCTATGCTTCGGGCTAGATGATGCTGTGTTTATATTCCAATAATGTTGAATAATGAAGATTTTAAAACTCGCCAAATCTTTCATTACAGTCTGGCCTAGGGCAGAAATTGATCTCCGCTATAAATAAGCGAACCTTCTCTTTAAAATTTTATCTATAGAACTTTTTATAGAAAGAAAGAAAGAGAAAGAAAGAAATAGTTTATTAGACAAAACCTACAAAATACAAACATAGAAAGTTATTACAATACTATTGGAAAATAAAACAATACAATAATGCAAACACAGAGAGGTTACTTAAGTACGAACTATGAACTAGATAGGGAAAACAAAATCACAATTATACAGTGGGTACTAAGCCGCTCATCTGTGGACAGGAAGACAAAGGGAATGTACAGTGCGCGTCACATATAAGTACCCCCCCCCCCATATGTCAATGTATGTGGGACACAATAGTTGTTATTGTTGGGTATTTCAGACTTTGAGTACATGGAAGGGCGGTTCGGTCCTGAGCGGCGGCGTGATACATTTTTGCATGTAAAAGTTTGTGACAAGTTACAAGGGAATTAGAAGTAGACGAAAATATTTTGTAGACAAGGGGGGTACTTAATTCTGACGCGCACTGTACGTAGGCAATGTCTAACAGGTCTTGGCTCAGCGTAATGCCCTAACACAAATAGTGGCACTATTGTAAAAGGGCGCTGGTTTTCAGCCAAAACCAACTAGATTTACCTACCTGCTGTTTAGCAGGTATATTTTCTGTTAACTTAGATGTTGTTCAACCTAATGGGTTAACATTAATTTTATTTAACAAACATTACGAGGGCTCTTGTACGGCTTCGGGCGAAACGTGAAAGGTATATTTACCCTTTATTTCAACTTGTAGAGCAAAACAATATATGTTCTCAAATATTTCTGGGAAAACGTGGAGTTTTCGTAAGCAGCCGTATTTAAAGCATGTACCTTTATAATTGCTCAGAAGCTTTACAGAGATAATTTTACATGTTCGCATCAAAAGTTTTATATTCTCGACGACCTCTATGGCGTGGTGGGAGGAGATCCGCCTGCGATGCAGAAGGTTGCAGGTTTGATTCCCTCCTCGCGAGGAATCAAGCAATTAAATTTGAATAGATATTTTTTATTTAACCGGCGGAGCTATTAATAAATCTAATAAAAAGACAATTATGCCTCGATACTACAAGCTATCCTGTCCCCTAAAGTTTTCTGAGGTTAGACTTGCTTATTAAAATACCAGGAGAGCAAAAGTTATAAGGAGGTACAGAGTTGATGGTATTCGCTGGTAAACCTACTTCTTTCATATATGCCACCCTAGTACCTACAGATATGTAACCTTTATTTCTTTAAGTTTACGAAATAAGCACTTGGACAAGGCAATTTGATACGATCGTCGACTAAAGGAATCGACCAGTCCTGCCTCTAATATTAGTTTTGATTCTTTAAGAGAACAGCTTTCTATTTTGTTTAAAACCTGACCAAAGCCAACCATAGTGATTATACTGAAACAACCCTTATAGAGGAAGTCACGTTCATCTCTAGACGTATGTGTAGTGAGGTGTTAAAGTTGATGTAACTAACGCATTCACTGCCTAAAGCTTGTTTGGTACGACTCGCATCGGCGGTCGGCCTCAACCAGTTGGACTCACAGATCGACATACAGAAACTACAAGGAATACTTTATTCGTAATAGAAGGTGCACAATTCGACTTATTCTAATTAACTTAATAAAAAAGCTACACAAGAAGTAGGTAATTAAAAGAAATTAAACCGACTTCAAAATCATTTGCACTGTTTCTTATGTTGAACAATACCTAGTTCAACTAAAAAACAAGTGTTTACTTCGAACTTATAAGAATACGCGTGGAAAAAACTTAACATTTCCTATCTCAAAATCTACTGAACCTATTTTGATAAAACTTGCAGTCTTCCTTTAGATAAACAATTAATAGTTCAACAAAAAATGGTATAAAAAATGTATTTACATCGAAGTTGTAATTCCGGAGGCTTTATATATAAAATAGGCTAAAATATACGAAAACTGGGCAACTCTGCAAATATTACAACTTACGAGTCAAATTGTATAATAAATAATACCCTCAATTATAAAATCTAACCTCCTTGTTTTAAGTCTGTTAATAATGGCGTCCGACGCAGCATAAAGGTCAGCGCAGACAGAGAGGAGCGCAGCAGAGAGGATTTTTATAACGCACTCTAAAATCAACTTTAAAGTTATTAAAATAAAACGCATACTTGCTTGAACCTAACAAAAAATCCTCGCGCGTCCTCGAAGATACGCGGGAAGGCTCGCGCAGCGTCTTGTCTGCGCGCGCGTCGTACGCGTACTTTCAGTGTTGTCACTGTCGTAAAACAAAAGTCCTTTCGATGGTAAGGTCGTGTAGTAACTCTGTGTAGTTTGAAATTCACCAAAAATACACCTTTCTTGCCAACATTCCTCGACCCATAGTCTTCGTCTGACTTATTTATTATTTATCTTATTCTATTTCCTCTTCTTCAGCCAAAAGACCAACGACCACCAACTGGCATGTACGGTAGAATGGTAGCCCGGAATGGTTTACTCGCGCTGGCTCGCGAAGTCGCGCGCAGGCTCGAGCATAAGCGATCCGTTAACAAAATGCCCGAGACCGCGCGAGGAATATTCCTCTCTGTCTGCGCTGACCCTAATATGTTGTGAAACCTAGCCGTCAGGCAAATGAATCAGTATACAGATCATCCGTCGAAACCAACTGATGCGTCATGTAAACGAAATATTCGTAACATTTTAAGCTATATATATATTATAATGTAAACATGTAACGTACAGTGCGCGTCACATATAAGTACTCCCCCTATATCAATCTATGTGGGACACAATAGTTCTAATTTTTGGGAATTTCAGGGTTCGATCCTGAGCGGCAGCGTGATAAATTTTTGCATGTGAAAATTTGTGATAAGTTACAAGGGAGTTAGAAGTAGTCGTAAATATTTTGTAGACAAGGGGGTACTTAATTCTGACGCGCACTGTACATAAGCGTCTTTTTCTATGAAACAGATTGCCATGACAGTTTAGTAAATTTCGAATCAAAGGACCCATTTCCAGTTTAAATAAAATTTAAACTAGATTAGATCACCTTCGCGAATTTGTCCTTACAATTGTCGTCTAATCGACCGCTTAATGGCTGCTTAATTACATTTTGTAACTGAATTAACGGATTCAAGCGATACTCGACCCTATTTGCTCTTGGGTTTAACGGATCACAATAATTGGCTGGATCAGGGAATGGGACAGAATCAGAAGTAATGAAAATTGAACCTTGTAGACAAAGATTGTGTTGAAACTTATCGATTTTCGCTTGACTACAATGTTAGAATCTGTTGCTACCCAGCATATTCATCTTAGACGCTTGTTTTAAAATGGGTTGACAGGCACCATTAGCCATAACTTTAGCAGTTAATCTTATCAAAGGTTAAAAATATAAGGGCAAAGAGCCTTTATTAAGGCGCATACAGCACCTATACTAGCGCCACCACCTACTTGCCCTTGGTGGCCACCTAAACCAAAATCTATTTGCGTATCTCTTCCTAAAATAAATAGAATAAAACTATTACAGAGGCATTAAAAAAAAGCTTATGATAGGTATCACAAACTGGACGATGGATTTTTGAAAATTCCTTTGTTAAACAGAATAATAACATAAAGAAGGTGGTGGCGCTAGTTTAGGTGCTGTATGCGCTTTAACATAGAAAATTACAATTATATATTATTGCGCAGCGCATCAGCATTGCCATACAGCGTGGCAATGCAGCCAGCATCTTGGGTACACTTCCAACTGGTATTGATATGGATCAGTTGAGCTACCTGTAGTTTGTTCGCAACAGTCCGCAGTTAGCTCAATTGTAAATACTAGTTTTTATTTAGTTAGATAATTGAATCCGGGTCACTCAAAGAAAAAAAAAATCTCGGAAAGTAAGAATGCTAGGTTAATGCAACTAAGGGTTACTTTCCAAGATATTTTTTTCTTTGAGTGACCCGGATTCATTGCTCTCGAGTGTATAAGTGATTATCATCAATGCCTTTCATAAGTCATTAACATGATAAGCAGAGCCACCTTATTTCTTCTACCACTCTTTGTTACTTACCTCCATGTTATACTCCTTATGTTTGTAATTTTTTTTATTTCTGTGCCTTCTTATGTCAAAATATATACATAATTCTGGTATTCTGTTTTATCCATAAGGTGTTCGTGGATTAGGTTCGATTCGTGCGTCGTCTTTTGGAGTTAACAACCAAGTAATTGCCAACTCGTGCGTCCTGCTAGGCAGCGTAAAAAGTACCTAAACCTTTTGGTTCGATTCGTGCGTCGAGTATATTTATGTACAACTAATTTTTAAACATAGAGTAGCTAAACATTCAGAAGTCTCATTATAATTATTTGAGGTACCTTTCATAATTCATTCTTTAGATGAGGCTTTGCAATAAAAATAAGAGTTTGTGTAAATAAAATGTATATTTTAAATATATATGGATAAAGAGTAAGTGATGGCGTAAATATCTTAATTTGTAGAAAATATTGATATCAAAATTCTGTACCTGTAGGTACTTTGCATTTAAGTAGATATCAGTTAAAATAATAATAAACACCATATTAAAAAAGTTATTCTTGACAATCACACTATTTTTTTATCTAGTCCCTACTGTTATTCTTTAGATTACAAACATTTACTGAACTTAATTTTTAAATCAGGTTTTAAACTTATTATAAATATCAACGAGTTTATAGTAATCAGTCTTAGTAGTTATTTATCTATAAGCTAAGATTGAAATTATAACTAAAGATTAGTAAAGACCAGCGAGCTGGCGATTTACTAGCGTAGCGTATTATTAGTATCAGTAATATTATTGTATTGTAATGCATCAGTATTGTATTATATTTTGTGTTTATTAATAAATATTTAACCTATTATGTAGGTAAAATATTTATTAAAGATTTAATAAATAAATAACCCACCTGCGTTTCATAAATTCAAAAAATTATTTCCATCCAACGGTTGTCTGAAAGAGATCGCTTCTAAGCGATAAGGCCGCCCATTGTACTTGTTTGATGTAATGTCTTTTGTTATGTTATTATTCTGGTGTACAATAAAGCATTTTTGTATATTTTTTTGTATTTTTGTAAATCAGTATTGCCATACAGCAATCCAGCCAGCTTCCGATTGGTTTAATATGGACCAGTTGAGCTACCTCTAGATTTTTTGCAATATCAATTACAGTTAAAGCACTTGAGATAATTGAAGATCAATTATCTTAACTGCTGCAATTGTAATTTTCACGAAATAATACTATTATGTATCAAATTTCAAAAAATACCTTACTTATATTTAGAGTAGTAAGTAGAATTCCATATCACTTTGACCTATATATACTGACTAAGCCTCTGCAAAAGAAAAAAACCCAAACAATATAATATATAACAAGTAAGTGACCCAACTTTAAAAATAACATTCAGTTAAATCCGTTACTATTCAAGGAATTACTTCAACGGCCATGAATTAGCAGTAATACCACAATACTTCACAGAGCTTCATAGTACACTTCCGAGCAATATTATAGTAGGATGGGCGTAGCTCTGAAATTATTAACGAGACGTCCAGACGATTATTGCGGACAAACGATGCTGGCCGAACCTGAATGATAGGATTGGACCCTAAAATAGCACGATAATTTGTCTTTAGCAGGCTTAATGGGTAAATAGGTACAAATTGTGTTTTATCAAACCAGTCTTTTCCGTCTCGAGGACCTATCCCACTCCTGGACAATAAGAATTAAAGATTTGTCCCTCTGATTAACTTTAATACTGATAACTTAATCTTTGATATTTTTAGAAAAAAAATTCAAGCATCATTAATGTTTATTAGTGTATCTGTTCTACAAACATCGTTCAGCGAATTAAATGATTTTGGTTCTTCAACAACATACTATTAATTTGCTCGTGAGTGTACATTGAAATAGGCGTCGTTTTACGCTATAACCCTGACGTTACATGGCATGCGAAGGAACTGAATCATAAATATGTGTACTAAAAACTTTATTAAAGTGACCTAATTTTATTCTAATTTAAAATGCATTCTTTACTTCAAGGTTATGTTAGAAAGCTTGTACTTAGAAACTTTTATTATTATGAAACTCTAGCGCTATGCAAGTGGCTGAGCATAATCTAAAATAGTCATAATAAAAACAATATTTACGTCTGGTCTAAGCCGCAAAGTAGTATTTAAATACTGACAACAGCAGTAAGAGCACTGCTCTCTTCAATGTACTCATAGGAGATTACAACTGGATATAATTCTAAATATTTTACATAAACAATAAATATTCTAACCTTTATGAAAATATACAACACTAGCGGCCCGTCCCGGCGTCACAAGGGTGGTTATTGTGACTTAACTTTAATTGAACATAATTTTTGTCGTTATTGATGTTCTTTAATATTGTAGAACATACTTTTGTTCTATCTGCGCTGCGGAAACTATTGATGATTTTTTGGTTGGGTTAGTAATGTTTTAGTATGGATTCTTAATCTTTTCTGGCAATAAATATGGCCTGTTACTTAGAGTGAATGTAGTTTTCTAATGGACCTAATGGTGAAAGAACTTTTGAAATCAGCACAGTAGTTTCTGTGTTTATTTATTACAAACCTACACACACACAGAAAAATACAAATCCTTCCTCTTTAGAAAAACTGCCAGAGGCCATAGTCAGAATTGTTCAACTCGGACTAAGCGGTGTCAACGCGCAGTAACATTCGAAATCGGACGTAAAAAGTAATAATATCTATTCAATCATAAAATAAATAACATTCGAACGCTTCGCTCCGATAATACAGTTTTTACCAATTACTTGATTTTTTTTCATACCTACACAACCGAAAACTTCAAAAAAACAATTACAGAATGTAAACACGCTGGTACTTACACTAAAAACAAAAATAAATACTTCAACATTGCAAAAAAGTAAGTATGAGTTCAAAATGACAGACTAACTGAAATCTTTCAAAACTAAAAATATTTTCAAACTTCTTATATTCGCTCTGATGATACCAGTGTCATAAAACCTTTGATTGTGTAATATTTTTGCAAAGTATTCCTTGAATTCCACAAACCAGTATAGATGTAACTTTTATGCAACAACTACATTATATTGGCTAGCTAAACAAATTTACGAAGCATTTTGCAAGTCACTTGAAGAGTTTCAGTAGAAATCCTCGCGTGTTCTCAAAAGACTTGTTAAAGATAATAAAATTCAGGCGACATTCAGTGGTAAAGTAAAATACAAGTTTCTAATGAATTCATTCAAATTCATCGCCTATAAAGACGTTTTACGATTGTTTTCGGGTTTCAATGTTAAAGCTGAACTTGTTTCAACGTAATTTATGCTCGACTTTCAAACTTTCATGATACTCAATATACTTTGTGAGCTTTCGTTTTTTTTTTATTTCAAGCAATGTTATTTTGTTTGTATTCGATACCACCCCCCCCTCCCTTCTCCCTTGATCCCTTCTACTTGTGACAGTCTAGCAAAACATATTTAGTACCCACAAATAATGTTTTATTAGACAGTAACAAATAACAACGCGCCTGACATTATTATTTGTGTCTTATTCGTCAACTCGCTCGAATGATACACGCGAGTTGGCAAGTTCTGATTTTGCCTACTTTTTCTGTCGTCAACTCGCCCGATTCTTTAATCAGAGGTATTACGTACTGTCTTCAAAAAGTGTAAAAAAAAATAATTTAGGTGTGAGCATTATTCATATTTGTTACCTACAAATAATGTTTTGTTAAACAGTTCATATCTACGTTACGTTCATCGCAATGAGATGGCAGATTACAGTACATACTTGGCGGTGTTAAATCATGGTGCCTCGGGAAACACGTTAAGCCGTTGGTTCTGCGCCGGACCTCTCCCCAGTCGTGTCGGTCTGCCGTCCCATGGGATTATGAGAGTGACGGAATCGAGTGTGTCTTGTGTTTATGCAAACACTTGTGCACTCCATACCTGGCTAGTCCCTTTTGAGAATGCCGCTGTGGCCGATTTTGGGACTTCACATCACATATTTTTAGAAACAATAAACTATATAGGTTTATGGAAGAATAAAATGTATAATGTCTTTTTTACGGTGATGAAATTTTTTGTTGATGATATTATGTATTCAAATGAGTAAATAGTAATTACTAGAAATAAAACAAAAACTACAAAAGAAACGTTTTATTCATAGTTTCACTAACAGTGCATTCACAGTTAAAGTTTTACAACCCCAAAACAACATCGATCTCAGAATAAAATCATAAAGCGTGAAATACATTATATATAACGAACATTTTGAGTTAAATAATTATTAAATATGTGTTTTATTAATATTACGAAAGATAATTTAACTATCCCACAAATATACAATTTCGACGGTTTTGAATCTGCGACCTTCCCTCAATACAGGTTGATCTTAAATTTTTGGGATATTAATTATAATTTCATGTGAGTTACTTTTATGTTAAAAGTTTCCGATCAAAAGTCAAAAGTAATTACTTCCATGTTATAAGAACTGTGTTAGAATTACAACGCATATAGACTATGAAAAGAGACTCGAATAAAGTGTATTCACTACAATGTACCTACACAAAAAGTATGAATCACATAAAAATAATTGAACTTATTTATGCAACAAAAAAATATGAATAAAACTCTTTCCCCAAAATATTACTTTAAAGACTAGAAAGTTCAGTGATTCTAACATCTAGGTAGAAGGCCGTGGACTTAGGCAAGTTATGTACTACGCATTATATATAATATTTTATTAAATACAGAATTATTATATAACGCCACCTCAGCAAACATGAAATGACCTACTTCTAAAAGTATCTACAGTTCGTTATTACCAAATGATAAAATATTTAATATTAACTATAAAGTATTTTCAAGTTTTAAGTTCGTATTTGGTCTCCCTGATAAAAATATGTAGTATTTTATTATAAGATTCTATAGTAGAATTATAATAGCATCAATCAAAGAATTTGATCAACTTTTGATATACATAATGACAAAAGTGGATTTTTGATCACTAATAAATTTACTATGTTTAAAATTTTATCTATTTTCTAATAAATATAAGAAAAAATTATAATCGACCCTAAAAAACAATTGAAAAATAAATAAACAAAGTTCTTTTATATCGTTCTATACTTATTATCTTAAAATACCAACAATAGAAAACTGAAAACTTTAATATTTAACTATTGTCTATACTAGTGACTAGATGAAAATGCAAATACTTACTCTAAGCGATATGTGCCCTATAATCAAGCTAAGCAATATGAACCTTATTTCATAAAACTTTAACACTAAATTTACTAAATCACAACATTGCAAAATAGCATTAAGAAAAACTGATGTACATACTATGTAAGTGAAAAGACACAAATGTAATGCAGGGAAAAATAGTTAATACATAGATAAGAATAATCAAGAAAAGAAACAGTCTAAAGTAGTAATTACATTCATTAAAAGTAATTTCTCAAAAATGCTTTTTGCAACACTATATTACTATATTAAAATACAGTTATGAAGTGATGCCGTTACCACATTATCTACTTTAGAACATACGCTTTTTTCAGTTTTTGGTAAATAGTCCTATTTACAAGGCTTAGATCTAAAATGCGATATTAATCTAATGAAGCTGAAGTTGTTGCCTAAAATATAAATTTTAACAAAAACAAATTACTAACAAAGAAAACTTAACATTTAACATTACATACATAAAAACTTAACATTACATAAAAACATAAAAATGTTTGTAATAATAACAAACTACAAAAATAATCAATTTTCATTGAACGAAATAAGCTTCATTTTATAGCATAACCTTTTAAATTTTAAGATCTACAATATTTTAGAGATTTCTGAGAAAATTATATAGTTCATTATATAATAAACATTCAAATTATCAATATCTCTATTTTCTCTCTCAAAGTCAAAAGCTTATAAATTGGATTCTAAACAATTTCGTTAACATTTATATACTTACATAGGTACTAAATGATTTGAAACTACAAGCGAATCTTCGTAAATATAATTTTCTACATTATACGCTTTATTAACTATGTAAGTCGTAGTTATCCCGGTTTTTTATGTACATTTCCTTACATAATATAATGATAGTAAAGCTTTACATAGATCACTATATAGTTATTAGTCACATCTATAAAAATTCGATAGTATTATCTTTATTACATCTATTAGGTTAATGAACTTTGGTTTATCATTATTTGTATTGCCTTATAGAGATTCACGAAAATTTACAATATAATTATTACAAGCTACACACATTTTACATTTATTTACAACTTTAAATAACGATTCAGTAAATAAACAATCACAGCTATTGCAGATATAAATATGAATAAGAATTTATTTTACTGCTTAATTTATTAATTATTTCAAATCAACTGTGCTTTAAATAATCCAAGCCCTTATATATGTATATGTATGAGAAAAATGGGACCCGACTTATAATCACGGCTAAAAAATATTCAAATTATAAATAATAAATTCACGACTAAGTAGGTTCTTCGCTGTCACTGGGTTTTGTAAGACCAATATTATACTCTTTTAACGCATCTTCTATATGTTTTACCTGTTGAAAAAGTTGAAAAAATTTAACATGTGATACAATCAAAAGCAAATACTAACTTTTCAAATATATTTTGTCAGTCAATGAAATGTATATAGTTAGCATGAACTACTAAAGATAGGGATTATGTACTAGAATACTAGAAATTAAAGTCACAAAGTCAAACCGTATAGCAAACTTAACGGATTGAACATGACAATAGCTCAAGCAACTTTGTGGACCCATTCTGTCAAAATTACTCTTCACTAACATCAAAGAACACAATAATGGACCCTCTACAACTAGTGGTAAGGGTGAAATTCAAAATGATGATAAAAGCTTACCTGTGTGGCCCCCGGGTCCGTCCCGGGATGGGAGTACTTGTGGAGAAAATGACATGTTCCAGGGATGTCTTTGGGGAACGAATTTGGAAGACAAGAACGGTCTCGAGGCTCCATCTCAAAGCCGGGGAATTTTATTAGCCACCTGCAAAAAGTTTTTGTTACTTCGGAACGAGTTGAGGCTAGGCGAAATTGGACACGGCTGAGTGATTTGCTTTTTTTCCGGTTAACATCGTATAGGGCTTTCCTTTGAACTTGTGTTTTTTTTTGGAAGGTTGTTTTATTATTATATCTGTGTAATTTTGAAAAGAAAAATCATAGTACAATTTTTTTGTGGCTATGAAAAACGCTTTCTGCTTTTTCTCTCTGTAAATCACATTATGCTGTTTTTGTAATCAACTATATATTATCAATCAAAAATTCATTTACCCTGCATTTCTCTAAAAGTTTGGTCCTTCATTTTCGTTACATCCTGTATAACTTTGTGTTCATAAGAGTACTAAGCTACAATAAAGCTATGCGCTCGGAGAAAATAGCATAAAAGTGTAATAACATTTTAATCGAACTAGTTTCCAACATTATCATTTAAATCTTAATCCCCGTTGACGGGGATCTTCAACGGGGAAGAATGGAATAAGCCATTTATTTTATTTATCAATGGATAATAATTTGCCTTTAATTTAAATCATTGTTAATCATACACTGCACCCTTAACATCAGATATTCATTGAATATCATTTTATACTCAAACACTTTTGTACCTCACAACACATGACTTAATTAACGAAATAAATAGCGACAAAACCTCCATCGTTCAATTTATTAACAAGCAACGTAATTTCACATAGTTGTAATACCTTAGCTTTTCTGCAGCGGCTGCCTATAATTGGCTACTTTTTGTTTGAGTTCGTGATTCATTGTTTTCGCGACGGGTCGCAGGGTGCTGAAAGTTTTCAGGATTTATCTAACTTTTGAGTACGGCTGGGCTTTTGTGGGTGTCTATCAAATTAATCTTTGTTCGGATATTCTTTTGAGCATTTTCCGAGAGGTAAATACCTATCAAAGTTCGTTAATAGTTTTGACATTTTATGAAGGCTCAATCAGTGGCTATTGATTTACTCTTGTTAAAAAGTTTTACTCTAATAATGTCGAACCAGTCTCTTTATTATTAATAGCCCTTCTACCATAAGTAGACTTGTATCTATGTGTGCGTGTGTATGATTTCATATAAAGGCTATATCATTAATCATTTCGCTAGTTCTCGTAGGTACACAAGGCTATGTAGACATTTGAGAATATCTTTCGTTCTCAAAATCAACAGTTTACACAAAATTCTCCTACACTATTTTACTTTAAACCTCTAAAACCACTCGCCTACGTTTACCCTGAATCTTTAAAAATGCATGTCGGGTACGCTGCAAAGAACACCCTTTCAGGGTTCTCACTAATGGATCGCAAGTACCTATCATAACTTATACTAACTTGGAATTTCGAGAAGCGATTTTTCCTCCCGCGTTGGGCTCGAGCCTTGCCGCTCGTGCCCTATATTATGATTATGTACTTTATTAAGTAAAGGTAGATATTTGCATTGATTTTACGCTATCAGTGTGGAGTTTTTGAAACTATTTTTCTTTGGAGTATTATGAATTTATGAAATTCTTTCTGAATTGCCAATTACGTCAAATGCCAGATTTTTTTTTGGAGCGAACGATTAAAGGCTCTTTTCCTGTCGGGCAAATTTTTGGCCACGTGCGGATCTGGTCCGCAGTTTATAATAAATTTCAATAGAAACTAGTATTATTTTTTATTTTGTACGTTTACGTTACGTTTTACCGTCATCAAAAGTATAACTGATTGAGTTACTGGGTTCACCTATAATTTTCATAAAAAAAAAATCATTAAGAATATTCATCGTTCCATAATTAGTTGGCTCATTAGTGATCAAAACCTTCGCCCGTACCATATTTTTCGAATCGACAGTTTCGCATCTATCAAAAATTACGGTGTCTATGAAATCTTTCATTATGTAATTCAGTCGTCATTTACTCACCTATCAACGATTATGTAACTTCATAGTCGTACATACCAAACAGCAAAAAATCTTTAGGTATAAGACTTATAAGGGTTTTTCAAACTTACTCATAAGTGGTAGGACTGACGTTGATCTTCAAAGGTTCAGACCCTGACTCGAACTTGTTGGCGAGAGTGCAGTTGTGGCCGAAGAGACAATACTTCAGCATGGTCTTACCAACCACGCCGGCGAGGACTGTACCGGTGTGGAGGCCTATGCGCATCTAGGAGAAATCAAAAAAAATTGAGGTTGGTGTCATCAAATTGAAAATATAAAAGAATAAATACAATACTAGGTTTTTATAACCGTCTGCAAATAATTATTTCCTCTTATCTTTACTTTCAGTGAGTTAATTATAACTCTTTCTAAGATGCTTATATAGGTAATTAAGAATGTGCTGTCACGATTTGAGAGTACATAGTTGCGCAAGTATCAGACCCTCTCCGGAGTTCTAAAGGCTGAATCTTTATCCGCGGTCCAATTGGGCCTCACGACGCTTCATGGCAGTGACGACATAGAGGACCGAAGAGACCGCTTGATCGCTTGCGGCCTTCATAGGAGTTCTTGAAGGTGAATCTGCGACCGAACGTTTGCGGTCGAATTGGACCTCACGACGTCTCTTTGTTACCTCACGCCCGCGCACACGCCTAGTGTCCCTCATGGATAACGCATCCGTGTCTGATGTACTAACCTTGATGGGATCCCCTTCGTGCGTCAAGTGCTGTGCGCAGGTTTCCACCATGCGCAATGCCATCCATGCGATCTGCGGCGCATGCGTGTCTATCTTACGATGCAGGCCACTCGCCACGCAGTATGCGTCGCCTATTGTCTCCACCTATGGTAATCATGATCTCATCAATGTTGATCAGTACCGATCTTAGAAGCATATTGATATACTGAATGTTTAGTATGAATCAATATTGTATTATGGTTCACTATGAGTGTTATTAAATAAATTTAAAAAATAAAAACTATCGTAGTTTGATGAATTCATTATGAATGTAAGCGGGTTAACTACGAACCTATTATATGTTGTAAGAACACCAACGTTTCATCCCTTAACGAGGGACTTCATCAGGGTGAGTGCGGCTCACGTCTCACGTCGCGCCCGTACCGCCTCTATTCGCTCAATATGAATGGGGGGATGAAACGTTGGTGTTCTTACAACATATAATAGGTTCGTAGTTAACCCGCTTACATTCATAATGAATAAAAAAAATTACTTCAGACAAATGCTTATCATAGAAATAACTTAGATTTCACTATTACCGGCCTGAACTAGGTAAAACCTCTATCTTAAGCAAAATTGCTTACAACGAATACAATAGGTATAGTAGTATTGGGTTAGGTACGAACTTGACTTTGATGAATCGTCAAACTACGAAAGTGTTTGTAGTATAAATATGGTAAATAAAGATACTTTCTTCGACTGTACAAATATGAAGTTCTTTGACCACGTGGTACAGAATGAAAACGCAATGGAGCCTCGTGGTCAAGACTAGAATGGAGGAAAAAAGGTCTCGTGGTCGCTCTCCAACTGGCAGTTCACCATGACTCACTGAATGATGGTGGCGTAACAGCTGATAAACAGCTGATCTTTACCGTCCCAACCACGACCATTTTGCCAGAAGTGAACGACTTAAGGATAAAGTTTATTTATTTGCATAAACTTATGTGTAGTTAGAAGATATAGCAGACTTAGAAGAAGAAGCGCACAAAATCAGAAAATCAAAATCAAAGTTCCTTATTTCCTTTAGAGCTTACAAGACTCTTGGACACGTCACAAAATACAAGTTGCTTAAGTCATAAGTTCATAACAGTGGGAAATAAAGTGATCACTTCGATTCATTGTTCACTTCAATCTTTTTAAAATAAAGTAAAGGAGCGAACAAGAAACCTTTACCTTATTAGATTGTTGGTTTTCGAGTTAGAGCAAAACTCGTCCCAAGACAACTCATCCTCCTCACCTTATACACATCCAGCTCCTCACAGAAGATGTCGAACACGCTGTACAGATCCTCCAGCATATCGATGACCATCATCGGCGTAGCGGTCGCGCAGATGGACGTGAATCCGACTATGTCGCTAAAGAGCATAGTGACGTCATCGTGGCTTTTTGCTTCTATCTTCTCGCCTGGGGGAAATACAAACAATATAATAGGTATTATGGGGGAAGTAGGTAATACGCTCATAGCGATAAGGTATACACATATAAAGGGCGGCCCCTTTATACTTCCTTTACTATAAGTATGTCTGTTGTGTAGTATTTTCTTCGTGTGGTGTAATAAATTTAAATCGAATATCTATCATTCTATCTACAGGGGGAAAGGTGGAATTCCCCCCAAATAGTAACAGAAGGATTTGCTTCTGTTGTTGGGTAAATTTAAGTAAGAAGGATATCTATGTACTGAACTTTATCTATATGGTATTCTTAGTTCAGTTGTCTTTCCACACACAGTTGTTAGTGGGTAGTTGTATGTCAGTTTTGTAACTGAAACAAGCGTTAGTGCGATCTAGGAATTGTTTTCTTTTTGCACTGCGGATATTTGTCTTTTTTGGTTTAACGACATCTAGGGGAGATTATTAAAAGCACTTAGGTAGGTAGATCCTGTTTTTCCGATGTTTTCTGGGTGCTTCTATTGATATTTGTCCTTGTTATTCAGGAAATGCTGATAGAGGTCTCTATAGTATCATTACTAGGTACTCAGTGAGGAAATGCCGAATTAGATAATAGGTATATTAATGTAAATAATAATACCTAATGCTGGACAATTCAAACAACATCATCTAGCCCCAAGCTAAGAAGGGCTTGTGCTTTAGAAACTAGATGACTGATATACTTAATAAACTATACTACATCTATAAACATTTTTTTAAAACAACTAGAACACTATGAACAATTACTTGCAAATTGCACAGACATTTTTACCGAGCCGGGAATCGAACTAGCAGCCTCCTGCGTCGCAGGCTGACCTTCGCCCGTTGACAAAGTCGGTCCAAGCTTTCGCTTTGGTGAAATCTTAATGTTTAAGTAATTTTCATAGAAACTTTATGCGGATAGTTTACTTATTATACATGGCGTGTTGACGCCGAAGTTATAAGAAGCAACGGTAGCGTTGCTTCGGATAACTTAATGAATAATTTAGCTAAAAACTTCTACCAACGTACGTTATAATTTATGTTAAAACACAATCTTAGTTGAACTTAGAAACGATCGTGACCGAACATTAATCTTATACTTTAAGCAGCATAAAAACATAAACGAAATAGTTTGACAACGTTTTTTGTAATGTAATTATGTCATAGAATTGTGGCCGAGCGAAAGTATACAGTTTTCGTTCGGCCACAATTTCATTAGTGAAATGGGATTTTACTAGGAAAAGGAGCGTGGGTCTTGTATTACGCCCACACCTATTGTACTAACTCCAATGAAGGATTAAAGTTAGAAGTCGTGTTGCTACAGAATGCGATTGCAGATGGCAGCATGCTTAATTGATATTTAATTATATCTAGACGATGGGAAAATGATAGCATACTTTCCTGCTGTCATTTTCAATCCCATTCTTTATCAGCACGACTCACACTAAAGGTACACCTGATAAATCTAAACGTGAAGTGGTAAGATTATAATTTGTTCCAAAAATTCGGTACTGCTCTTGAAAAATTCACGTTTTAAAAAAAAATAATACCTTATCAAAATCTGTTCCGTTTTAGAGCCACACACACATTCATGTGTATGATGCCGGTATTTTTGTGTTAATGCAGGCTAACATCGTACGCAAATACGAGTCAAATTTAATAACATCCTTTATTTTGCGTCGCCAGAAAAACCACTTCTCAAGTTTCTTGACAAGCAATAATCTGTTCTTTGTTTGGCTTTTCTTAAAGGAAACTTGACGCCTTATTAGATAAATTATGGTTTATACTCGTATTTTGTTTGTTTGAATTTTTTTTTCTGTTTTTCTGGTGGCATTTTGCATATGGCTAGAATTTTGATAATAGCGCCAACGATTGCGTTTAAAAATTTAAGGTATAGAAATAATTATTATTTATCTACCATAAAATGTATAATACATATAAATTTTTTAAGCGACGTGTTACCCGAGAGCTGGTCAATAAAGGTCGAACATAAAGGTTTTACCCTTTATCATAATATTGACTTCATATGACCAGGTACTTAAAATTGTAAATATTGCGGTGCTGTTTTAGGTTTGAACATTGTTACCCATTGTCCCCGCACTAGAGAAATAGACCTAGCCCATTTCGCGGGAGAACGCGTGTACGGGTCGATTTCTATGTAAACTAAGAGAGGGGAGAGAGAGAGTTGAACACGGAGCATTCATTGCCCGTAACATTTTCACTGCCCGGATCGCTAAGCTACGTAGCTTAATTGAACCACCGCTGATACTGCGGCGCTTAGTAACTAAGAGACTCCGTTGTAATCATCGCAGAGGCTGGGCAGAAAAAGCGTGATAATACTTAAAACTTATGCTCAAATTGCTTTATTCCTTATGAAAACAATAATTTATCTCCCGCTGTTGTACACCAAGATTCATGCTAATCTTCTACCAAAAGCGATTAATATAATTTCATAACATTTTACTAGTCTGAGTGCTATTGTAAGCATAAAGAAAGAAAATTATTAAAATCTAAATTCTGTTCGCTGATGTTGACTAAATAAGGGTGAAATTTGGCTGTCGGGCAGGTCGTTTAGGATTCGAGCAACCGGAGCCGTATTATATTTGTCTTTATTTATATTATTATTGTCTCGTCAATACAGAAGCAAATAGAATAGGCAATAGCGAAAATACTAATTTAAAATATGTAGATGACAGTGTATGAATTGTCCAGGTTTATATTTTTAATCCCGACAGTACTTATCTGATGGGATCCCTGGTTAAAATATAGATGTTAAAATCTAATTGGATAAATCCAGATAACGGTTGAATAAAGGTTCAAGCAGAAGCTAAATGTCGTTTAGAGTCGTACCGACAATAGGGTACGAGATACAAAGCAGTTTTATATAAATATTTACATGTGTCTAAATCACATTAAACCTACAACGACAGGATAACTGATATATAAATTTACAAGTGGATTATTTTTCTTCATCATCAGCCTATAATAGTCCACTGCTGGACCTCTAGGCCTCCCATAATGTGTGCCATAGAGCTTTTTCTCTTAGTGGACAAAAATTTAAGTGAAGAGGAAATCACACTTTTTTTTTAAATTTGTCATTTTTTTTTTTGTATATTTTGTAATCCTAAGGAAACAAAGTCATTGAAATCTTCAATCAAAAATCTGCTATTTTAATTATTGTTTTACTATAAAAAGTAGTTTATCGTATTCATTATGAATGTGGGCTTTATACTTAGGATAGTGTCAGCTACTACCAATATAAGCAAATTTTCCGATGTGCAATATCGTACTACGAGTATACTTGTACGATATTGCTCTCTAGCATATTGAAATGGTTCGTCAGTCAGATATTGCGGCTTGGGGGAGTATTACAAAGTTTATGGTGCTTTAGAATTTAAAAGAAATATCGTAGAAATATGAAACAGCTGCGTGTGAAAGATTTTTGTATAACAAAAATTATCCTTTGATTTTTAATGAATGTGAATTGTATGGCTTTTTATAAATTAAGGCTGTGTTGGTATTACATATAGAATTAATCTAGCTGTCTTTTATTCCCTAAAACCATAAAATCCCAAAGTACCTAAAATATATATAGATATTAACACCGTATATTATATTCAGAAGGGGGCTGTTCTGCTGTTCTCAATAATGGGTCCCATCCAGAGAATCTAAAATAAAAATTATCACATATCTTCACCAATAAACACAACAACAAATTCAAACATAATGATAGTACCGTTATTATATTTATGAAAACTTTATGTACACTCATAGAAATATCAATCTTTTCCCTAAAAATAGCGATTTACATAATTTAAATACTAGAAATAATTCTAATATGTATAAGAATTTAAATACTGTGTCTACTTCTAGGCAACATAAGATTAATGTATCTTGTAAAGGGCAATGTTTACGCTTTTACAACAAAGTGTGTTGGAATAATTATCTAAATATATTAGATTCAAACAAATTGACATAAATATTCTTTCCAAAAAGGCTTACTGTATATTTTTTTCTAATATCAGATTATCGTCTAGGTCAGTGTTTTTCAAACTGTGGGTCGCGACCCTTAGGGGGGTCGCGAAGCCTTACTCAGGGGGTCGCCGGCAAAAGGAAAAAGGCAAGGTCTACACTACCGTAAAAACACAATTTCAATGAGAAGGATGGGCTTGTTTATTTTTTAAAAGTTTGTCAAATCGTGGTGCTATTTTTGAAATGTTAATAATCAAATCGTTTTCTAATTGGAGCCTATTTCTCTTTTTGGTTTTAATGTCCACCATTGAAGAGAACGTCGTTCACAAGTTCACAAAGGTATGAAGTGGCGAATGGCACTAATAATTTTAGAGCTTCCCTTGCCAGCTCTGGGTATTCATGTTTTCTTTTCATCCAAAACACGTCAACACTTTGCGAATAAAATTCCATTTGAAGCATGCCGTCAGCAGCTAAATCTATAAGATTTTCTTTCGTATTTGTGGTGACATCAGCCAGTTATATTGATTTATCCAAGAAAGGGTTTAGAATCCATCTACGCCCTTTGTCAGCTTCAGAGTGTAAGTCTGGAAAGTATGTTAATAGTTTCTCCTTCAAATTATGCAAGCTCTGTATCATGCAAGGAATGTGGACCCTTACCACAAGCGATTGGTCTGTTTCATTATCTTCAACAGTTTTCTGAACACATGGAAAAGACTCAAATATATTGTTTTGCAGTGAGGTTGACCACAAATGAAGTTTTGCATGAAATGCTTTGACTTTATCTTTAGCTGTTAAAATATTTTCTTCGGTACCTTGGAGGTTCTTCAATTTCAATAGCCAGACAGGGTCAGAAAAATGATTAGCATATTTAGACTTAGCATCTTGTAAGCTGCTGACGTCCAAATCAAAGCCGCACGCTGACGTCCAAATCAAAGCCGCACGCAGCCTTACTAACTTACCTCGTACTTACTTTCAAAGCTTTCGAGGCTTCTTGCAGAAAGTAGGTGCTAATAATGAATATCAAAATAGAGAAAATCATAAGTTTGTCTTTAAAATTACTAACTTTTTGTCTCTCTATGCCCAAGGGGGTCGCCAGAATTTTTCTACCCTTAAAGGGGTCGCGTATTCAAAAAGACTGAAAAACACTGGTCTAGGTATATACCTCTTATATCAGATTATCTAGACGATGAAAAGGCTTGAGGCGAGTTTGGCTCCAAGTCTAAAAACTAAACAATCGAGGTAGTAAGAAAAAGTTTTCTGGTTTCCTTTATACTTTACCTTAAAAAAATTAAAGTGACAAAAAAAAATTGATCCCTTTATCTCCCAGTATTACTAATGTAATTTGTATTTTGTGACGTGTCCAAGAGTCCTGTAACGTCTTAAGGAAATAAAGAACTTTGATATTTGTTATCGCCGAACCGAGTTTGCGCCGCCGCCACCTTTACTTTATTACTACATAGACAAAGGAAATTTCAAAATGTTTATTTGGGAGTATGTGATCTATGATATGCTTTTTTAATAACTATGTATTTTTTTTTGTTTTATATTATATCATCATCAGCCCATTATTACGGCTGGACATTATATTTTCTTCGAATGGACTATAATGCTGTTGACCGCAGATGGCCATGACAGCGTTACCGGACTTTTGGCGGGCGCAGATACGGCTGGACATAGGCCTCCCCTAAAATATTTAATATAGTTAATGCAAAATGAGAAAATAGGTTTGGCCAGAAAGAGCAACTACGTCACAAACTACCAAAAATATTTTGAAATTTCCTTTGTTCAACGATATAAGATAAAATAGGCGGGAAACTGATTAGCGGGGTATCTTACGTTGGTGTTCTTCTAACACAATCAAAAATCGTAGAAAATCTCAATTACTCACAGATCTACCGATCTATAGCAGAGTCATTATAAAAGCCAATTCAAATCCTCCCAAGACATTATTCACCAAACATAATGGCCTCCATTTATATTATTCTGATCACAAAGTGATTATAATCTATAGAAACCATCCCATGTGACAGGTGTGCCTTTATTTCCATAAACTCATATAGCGTTTGTACTAAAGTTTATATATATCACGTTAATAGGTCGTAAGATAATTGCGTGAGTAATGACTGGCTCTCATTTATCAATTAAATGTGATGGTTTTCCGTGATATTTCGGTGGGTTTGCGAGCCGTGGTGACATTATGTGGGAGTGGAGGGTGTGAAAGCGATTATATTTCTGCGCATTTGACGACCTCGTGCGACCCAGGTTGCGGGTTCTGTTCCTGCCTCAGGTTGTTGTTCTGCAGTAATTTGTTGTGAGTATCGGTTTTTCGGTTCGTTTTCTATGTAAAATTATAAATATCTATCTATATGTGATTCATATATTAAAACAATAATATATTCATTATTGTTTTAATATATGAATCACATAAGTACTTGTGTTATACAAACTCAGCTTAGTTTTGGTCCATATGATGGATTGCTCAGCACATTTTTTTATCAAATGTTCGCAAAAATAATACATTAGGCTATCAGCAGGTTATTTGTACGCTGAATGCTCAAAAATGTCGTATCGAATGATGTGAATAAGATTTGATAATGTATTAGTTAGTTAACTAACCCAACAACGAACAAATAACAGGATGTTTGAACTTTGAAGTCAGTTTTCCTTTTAATTCTTAATAGATAATTTCTTGAACAGGCTTAATAAAGTCCCCCCCCCAAAATCCTACCTGAGGGGAAAAATACATTCCAGTTTTCCCGCTTGAAGATCCCCATTAAAGGGAAAACTGGAAAAATGCTCTTGAAGATTAAAACCAACCATCAACACTATAAATGGCTAATTGAATTTTATTGTAGGTATCACTTAATCGAAAACCCCTCATTTCCCTAATCACGACTAATCGCAATAACACATCCTAACAGGAAGCATCATTAAATCCGCCTAAGAACATTTAATCAAATGTCCTAAGGCGGATTTAATGATGGTGTCAAAAGCAGGCAATGACTTGACCAACTGCTGCTGAATATTTACCCACTTCTATATTTAGATAGTACTGAATTACCCTATCGGGTATATACAAAGTGCGTGGGCCACACTCGCTCATCAATCAATTAAGGTACGTGACAGTAGGCTGTAGGAGGGTGACAATTGTTTATATAGGGGAAATGGTTTTCAATTAAAACATAGGAAGGGAAGGATTATTTGTTTAAACAACGTTTGGTTTTTAGGGTTTTGTGGGTTGCCCGTAAAACCCATTTGCTTGTGTCCTTTTTCCAATCTTTACTATGTTAGCAACTACTAGAGCTATTAACTTTAAATTCGAAATAGTAATATTTTTTTGTGGGCCTGAACGATTTTCAGTATAGACCTACAAAGTCAAAATGGTAATAAATGAAAGGTATCGTTTTGTACACTCTAAAACTGTTTTCCAAGTTTTGGTAGTTGTCAAACTTTACAAAATATTTTGAAAAAGGTCGATTAATTGGCCATTTCACATTTTTAGCCAAGGGGTTGCGGTTACATGTAAACTTTAGTACCGGTGTGTTTAAACGGATAATCATAAGTTCTACACCAACTTCAACCGTAACGTAGACTATATATATATATCAAAGGGTGGTGTGTACCTCTCAGGTCGCCTTCCTTCTCTTCCGACATCAAGGGGTTGGAAAGTAATAGAATGCTTTGTTGTCGACCGCAACGCTCGGGTAATAATAATTTTCCCTTCTAAGACATTTTCTGTCCAAACAACCATTGCTCGCGTAGTTCCCATTTCGAAAATGACAAGAGCAGCTAACCAGTCCATCTATAGTAACTGTTCAGGAGTTACGTTCAGGTACTATTCTTCGTTCAATTCTATCAAATTTATCATGTAACATTGTACAAGTAGCATTCCTTATACATCATCATCATTAGCCTATAATAGTCCACCTCTGGACATAGGCTTCCCCTAATGAGCGCCATGGATAGCATTATTTATAATTTGGGGGTTATTGCCCATAATTATAATGCCTTATACATCTGTGTGTAAAACTGAAGACATTATACATTTTCATATAATGAAACTTACCACAAAGTAATATAAAGTAAGTCTAAATATAATGAAAAATATATTTCAGCTTTAGCTTTCTCTTCCTTATAGGAGCAGTTATCAACATACACACTCTCCGGTCCGCCGGAGGCCCGTGTTGCTCTGTGTACACACTACATAAATTGATCCTTCGTGGCGTAACTGCGTCACTCAACATCGATCGATCATCGAAAATATGCATTCAAAATAATAATTTATTTTAACAATACAATTGAACCCATACTCCAGACCAGTCTCGATCCGTCCGCAGAGAAACCGTAACTTTTAAAATTTAGGTATGTACATAAATCAGGAATAAATAAACTTGAGTTTAACCCCAGTGCTGTCAATCTTGATATGGCAAAGTTTCTAAGTTTACAGATCCCTAATGTTTTATCAACCCGCCCTATACGATCCCTAAGAAAGGAACGAACTAATCTCAAATGTAGGTGAACTCTGTTTGAAAAGATTTACCTAACTAATATTCAGCTAGAACAAGATCTTAATCCTAACCAAATAGCTACTCTTAAAGTAAAATTTTATCTAGGTGTATAGTCAAATTCTGCCATTTTCCAAAGTTAAAATGAAATCGAAAATGTAAGTAAGTGTAAGTACAGACTATAATTGACGAATCTGATCACGTTTCTCAAATGGAATATAGGAATACAGGACGTCTTTGAAACAATATTTTTCACTACTGGCTACTGCGAAAGGAATATTAAGCGACTCACAAATACCACAGGGTTCAAAAGGCAGTTCTGTGTCGCAAATATCAATCATATTGCCCCAAATAACTTTACCTGCTTTTGACGGTTCCTAATAGAATTTAGAAACTCATACCATGATTCAAAACAAAACTGATTTAGGCACTATTCAGAAGTTTCTTTACTCAAAATCATCCTTAAGTCCTACAGGTGCTCAAGTTATAAGTACGTTGGAGTTCTGAATCCAATTATGCTCATGCATGGGATTTGCTGGAACAAAAGTGTTATGGGCTTACTTGGTAAATCAGGACTGAAGATTGAGGGTAAACGTCATCAGCATCTTTATCGAAGTACCCACATAATATCTTGTTATTTTAATGTCAATCAACTACACTATAAGAGTTCACTCACACAGATATATAATACACCACATACCTTCCCCCATAGTCACTTTATTATATATATATATATATATATATATATATATAATCAATTGTCCAATGTTCTATGTTCCTAGATTTATAACCTACTATTTACAAAATACTTTTTATTTTCACTACTATCCTTGTAACGTGTCACCTGCGCATGTTACTGTCGCGTTACTTGGTATGCCTAGTACATCACGGGTTTCATTGCAAGGGCCAGGGTTAACTTCCGAATCCCGTCTACGAAGCTGGTTGATATGCCTGGTGACTATCGGTCCATCTTCCATCTTCACTAAGAATCGAACTGGACCTTTGATTCTGACAATTTCTCCTTTAATCCACTTTTCACCTCTTGCATAGTTGCGCAGCCACACCTTATCCTGAAGTCTGAAAGTTCTCACCGGTACTTCCCTATTGCTTTCAATTTGTCTCTCAGAAATCGGCTTCGTTGATAACGGGTGTATTATGTCAAACCGTGTTCTAAATCGACGTTTATTAAGCATTTCTGCGGGTGTCTTCCCAGTGACTGAACTTGGTGATGATCTCAACCCGAAGAGAAGGCGTGGTAGTATAACATCCATGTCTGTCCCCGCCAAGCTTTTTAATTTACTTTTAACAGTCTGCACAAACCTCTCAGCTTGTCCATTCGATGACGGACTATAGGGCGGTGTTAATATATGTCGAATCCCATTGCTCTTCATAAATTGCATAAATTCTTGTGACGTGAATGCCGTACCATTATCTGACACAAGAACTTCTGGTAGTCCTTGCTCCGCAAAAATTTCTCTCAATGCTTTAATAGCACACTCACTTGAAGTTGTTCGTACAATTTTTACTGCTGGCCACTTTGAGTAAGGGTCAACCACAATAAGGTACATCTTTCGATCAACAGGACCCGCAAAATCTATGTGTAATCGCTGCCAAGGGTTGGATGGTGTGATCCACGAGTGTGCAGTACTCACTGGCATGTTCCTGTTTACTTGACAGCTATTACAGTTGGCTACTAGGGCTTCTATTTCATGGTCTAGTCCTGGCCACCAAAAGTAGCTCCGCGCGATTGATTTCGAAATGACTATTCCATCATGTGTCTCGTGCAAAGCCTGCAGTATGTGTTCTCGCATCGCCGGTGGTATAATTACTCGAGTACCCCATATTAGACAGTCATTGCTGATGGAAAGCTCTTTTCTTTTCATCCAATACTGCTTCAAGTTAGCATCCTGTATATTCTCTGGCCATCCATGTAAAATCCAAAATTTCACCTTTGATAGAACATCATCCCGTCCGGTTTGTTCTGCAATATCTTTCGCTGTATATTGAACCGCGCTCGGTGTCTCCGACAGCAACAAAATATCTTCAATTTCTTCAGTGTTAGGCTTCCATTCTTCAGCCTCAATTGGCCATCTACTAAGTGCGTCGGCATTTCCAATGCTTGAACCACTTTTATATTTAAGTTCATAGTCATGTGAATTCAGCTTCAAGGCCCATCGCATCATTCTTGGAGACAGAACTTTTGGTATAGCTTTATTATGGCTAAATATACCCAGGAGCGGTTTATGATCTGTGTATATAGTGACATGCCTTCCATAAACATACTGATTAAATTTATCCAAACCAAACATGATCGCAGCCGCTTCTTTATCTATTTGAGCATAGTTACGTTCTGCTTTACTTAATGTTCTGGATCCCATTGCAATAGCTTTTTCTGTTCCATCGTCCATTATATGTGACAGCACTGCCCCTACTCCATATTCTGAGGCATCACAAGTTAATGTTACCCTCTTATTATTGTCAAAGTGTATCAGTGTGTCATCACATGATAGTACAGCTTTGGCCTTCTGGAATGTTTCTTCTTCTTTCCTTCCCCACACCCATATTGCATCTTTATCAAGCAGTCTATGTAGTGGTTCCAGCATTGAAGCTTTGTCTTTCACAAATCTATCATAAAAGTTCAACAAACCCAAGAACGCTTGAAGTTCCTTTACATTTTTTGGACTATTAGCATTCTCTATTAATTTAATTTTATGCTCACTTGGATGAATCCCATTTTTGTCAACCACATAACCCAGAAATTCCAGTTTCTCCGTTGCTATTTCACATTTATTCCGGTTGAGTTTGAGTCCAACATTTTTCAGGCAAATTAAAACTTTTTCTAGTCTATCCTTGTGTTGTTCTTTATTTCCACTTATGAGTATGTCATCTAACAGTACTGTCACTCCTTTAATACCAGCCAATGTGCTTGACATTACCCGTTGAAATATACCTGGGCATGCCTTCAAGCCATAGGGCAATCTTCGCATTTTATACAATCCTTTAATTGTATTAATGGTTAGGAGTTGTCCTGTTTCATCTGAAACTTTAAGTTGCGTGTATGCCTCTTTTAAGTCCAGTTTGGTGAAGATGACTCCACCTGCGACCTCAGACAGGCACTCATTGATGGTTGGTTGCGGATATGTATCAGTTTCGGTAGCAGAGTTTATGGTTAATCGATAGTCTCCACAAAGTCTTATATTCCCGTTTTTCTTCACTACTGGCACCACAGGTGTGGCCCAGTTAGAGTATGCTACTGGCTCCATAACTCCAGCTCTGACCAACCTGTCAATTTCATCACAAACTCTGTCTCTTATAGCAAAAGGTACTGGTCGACTTCTCATAAATATTGGCTGTACATCCTTTTTGCAACTTATCACAACTTCCGGTCCTTTGTACTCTCCAAGTCCTTCAAAAACATCTTCATATTTTTTTAACATTTCTGTCAAAGATTCAGTCATAGTTGGTGCCACACAATTCATACTATGTATACCTTCAACTGTGATCCCAAGCGGCTTGAACCAGTTCCTTCCTAGGAGGTTGCCTCGCCCTTGTCCAATCAGTATTTGCAGGTAACCTTTGAAGTTTTTATATTCAATAAAAACTTTGGTCCTGCCATGCACCTGCACCTTAGCATCAGTCCAGGTATGCAGATTTAGATTGCACTCTTCTAATTCTAGACCATTGGGCCAAATCTGTTCTGCCTGTTTCCGTGACATGATGGTATAAGAGCAGCCGGAATCTACCTCAAACTTAACTGATTTCTTATTCAGTTGAACTTCGGTCCAAATTGCAGGTTCCCGGTTTATTCCACCCACACAATATAAGCCATTCAGACTTTCATGGTCATTCTGATCCTGAATCTCTTTGACTTGCCCAGTTTGTTTATTTTTCTTGCACATTTTTGCTATGTGGCCTATTTTGCTGCACGCGTTGCATTTTTCATAAGCAAACTTACAGTTGTGATACATGTGGTTCCCTCCGCATCTGTAGCAGTATAATTTCTTCTTCTTATCTTCATTTACTGCATTTACCTCCATTGGTTCACCCTCACTGTGTCCAGTACCACTCGCTGAGCTGCAGCTCGGTTCTGCATTCTGCACAGACAGTATTTTGATGTCTTCTGTACACTTTTCTGCTTGCAATGCCATTTGAACAGCCGTTTCGTAGGTAAGGTTAGCCGTTTTCAGTAAACTTTCTTGTATTTTAGTATTGTTCACCCCGCATACAATCCTGTCTCTCAGCGTCCTTTCTAAATCAACGAAATTGCAAAATCTACACATTTTCCTAAGGGCCGCAATGTAATCTTGCATCGATTCATTTTTACCCTGCTTCCGTGTGTGAAACTTGAATGATTCTACAATTTCATTAGGCCGCGGACTAAAGTGTTCATTTAGTTTTCTTTCTATTTCAACTAAAGTAGCATCACTCACAGATTTTGGAAACACTAATGTTTTTACTAAATTATACAAATCACAGCCACAAGATGCGAAAAAGATGGCTTTTTTGCTGACTTCGTCATTCACCCCCTGTGCTACTAAAAAGAATCCGAATCTTTCTTTATAAGATTCCCAGTCTGCATTATTGAGGTCAAATGTTTCGAATCTCTTATCAGACATTGTAGGATGCACAATTCACAACTTTTTCACTGGTTTTTCACTATTTTTCGCGTTTTTTCCGTAGTCGCCAATGTTATGGGCTTACTTGGTAAATCAGGACTGAAGATTGAGGGTAAACGTCATCAGCATCTTTATCGAAGTACCCACATAATATCTTGTTATTTTAATGTCAATCAACTACACTATAAGAGTTCACTCACACAGATATATAATACACCACAAAAAGTTTCAAAACCACAGATAACTCGTTCAAAATCATGTGAAGTCAATGTTTGCCACTCAATCGTTGTACTTGGAGTCGGTTGGATAAATTAGAACTTTTACAGACTCAACTTTAAGGGATCTACGAGCGCTTATTAATCTTGGCATTGCAATATAAATAATTAATTATATTGTGATTTAATTCATGCAAATCCAAAACTCGAACTATGCGGCGAAATTATTAAAAATTCCCTTCGTATAACTTCCGAACCTAGTAGCAGCTGGTCCGGATATAAAATTGCGGGTATGACCATATTTTTAGATATCGGCGGTCTCAGACTATGTAATACGATTGATTTTAGCAACGATAAAAATATCCCGTGCTTTTGATTAGTAAAAATCGATTTCCAAGATTTTTCTCCGAATATGATCATAAGAAATTACTAAACGGTAGGCCTCAGCTTCTAGTTTATTCCACGGGTGAGCAGGTAACCACCACTGCTTCCAATCTGACTAGGCAAGTGGTTCATAACTGAATTGGAAATCGGGTGTTTCTGCTTCATGCGTTGCGGGAAAGATTTTGCAGGACCTGTCTTTATTTGAAATCGTTAAGGTAATAATAATAATATAATCAAGGCAAGCCTTTAAAAAATCTTCTCTGATAATGGAAAATCTTTGTTGGGTCATTTAAAGAAATATTTGTATAATTGACGTTGTATACTGTAAATTTTATTCAGAGATTAAAAAAATGAAGCCAGCACGGATTTTTTTCCTGTTTTAGATATTTTGAGATGTTATGGTTAAGTTAGTAGATTCGTATTAAATTTTTTGCTTAATGATTGCTATTTCGACACTTGAAAATAATACATCATTAATTGAGAAAAGGCAATTCATTGTCAAACAGCAAAAATATAATGAAGGAAAATCTTTAAAACCAAAACATTTCACACGCATTGTGGCTAATATTTCATTTAAGGGATCCTCAATATTTATTTTTTAATATTTCACAGTTCTAAGAACTATGGCTTCCTCTTTCAAGCACCAATATCAGACCTTAAACCATTTCAATATGCTGGAGAGCAATATTGCGCTGCAATTCACACCAGCACTACATTGCTAGTGTTATGCAATTTCAACAATCTGGCGTCAATTAACCACTCCACCCATTTAACAATGCGCTGTATACAGACAAGAAACACTTATGTGTGATATCTTAGGTACATTCCATAACAGCATAACAGACAATCAGTTCTCAGAACCAAATATGGGCGTGAATTTGATCTACATAATTGTAAACTGTTGAGACAGCTCGTGATAAACTCAAGAAGCGGGTTCAGCCCAAAGCTCATCAGTGATCTTTGACCATTACGTCATAGCATTTTGGCATGCCCAAAGTGCGCTCATACTTTCAGCAACACGATTGGGTATAGAAGTCATGAAATGGTAGAAAACTGATATCGATATTTGAAAAATTATATAATTTTGATTTTTGAGGAGAATAAAAAGAAAATATGTCTAGTTACGTAATTACAGATAACCAAAAACAGATCATAATAACTAAAAGAGGTAACCATGAAAATTATAAAAATATCAAATTAAAACTAGAAATTGCATTTGATAACTCCTTAATTTATTTTTAACAGTGTTCTCTGATGAACTTCTATTATTTCGAGCGGCAATTTATTGAAAATTCTTGTATAGTGGCGCATAATATAAAGCATAGGGGATATCTTACTCTTTATTTCTTTTGTTTCTGCTAGTGACACGCTCTCTCCGTATTCGTGACACTAGACGCAAATCGTCAGGTGTTTCGTATTCGTGCAAATATTTGGAAAGAAAAATGAAAAGTACGTGAACGTAAATGCTAGGTACCGTCATTACACCCAGAGACTTAAAATACTCTTTACATGATGCCACACAGAACCAACGCTGTCTAGCTGAAGTCTAAGTTAAAAACGCCTCACCAGGCACACATTCGCCGTAGCCAGAATTGGCTCGGACAGTATCATTGTGGACAGCTGATTTGATTATTATGTAGATTAAATTGCATCGGTTGCAACGACACCTGGATGCGATAATCCTGGTACATATTGGTGGTATTATAGCAGTGGGTAGGTACCTAGATGATCTCCTACAGATCACTCTAAGTAGAAAATAATTAATAAATGAATTGTGAAATGGGTTAAACCATCTGTTACCAAATTTAGGATGACACTGAACATTTCGCCTTGTGTCTATAGTACCATTAATTTGTACCATCAATGGTACAAGTGATACTACAATGTGTCCTTAGTACCATCAATGGTACTACCGATACTAGCACGTGTCGCTAGTGGTTAAGCTTTTATGCCATAGGAAGGTGGAAATTTTTGCAAAGGTTTGTAAGGTAATTCTTGTTAAGCTAATTTTTTTCATGTTCAAAATTTATATACGTTCAAGTCTGTTTTATTGTGCCATACTTTCGAAAAATTTAATTTATATGGCCATGCATATAAAATGGTCAGTATTTGTCTTATAAAAATATAATTATAATGCGCCAAAGAGAGAGACCTACGTCTAACCGCAGATATATTTGCAGTAAAAGTTGTGTAATCGACAGCAACAGTACTTTAACCGACTCAATAATAGTAGGAGGTTCTATGTTCGCCTGTGTTAGTATGATTGTGAATTGCTCCGTCAATTAAGGACCGACTTTAAAAATTCTTCAGAATTGGTCCCATAAAAAATATATTCCCGAGGGACTATTTTTAGTCACACAAAACTGAAAATCAGTGTATAATTGACCGAAGTTTCAAGAGTATAATATAAATTATTTGTTTAAAAACAACTATAACCGACTTTGCATCCCTCAATTACTAAATAAAAATCATATCAATTTCCTTTTAAATGTATATTTTTCCCTCAATGTTCCAACAAAAAATATATTTTACTTTACTTTAACTAATTGAGGGATTCGATGTCGGTTATAGTTTTTCACTAAATATTATTAAACAAAGTCGCTTTCCGTGTCTGTCTGTCTGTCTCTATGTAACTAAGCATACGATTTTGTTGTATTATAATAGATAAAGTGATTAAAAGAGAAAGTTTTATACGTATAACATTTTCGTCTGTTATTGAATTCTGATAGCATTGCAGCCGTAAGAAACAGAAAGAAGAATTTATATTCTTATTCTTAATATTATTTGTTGGTTTTAGGTTTTTGTGTTGTCATCTAGTACGTACCCATCTGTATTGGATACGTAGGTACTCGATGAATGTTGTAGGTACATACATCGAGTGTCTTAAACGTCATTCACAACAATCATGATAGTGTGCTATTTTGTTCACTCACCTAACCAAAGCCGCTTCGCAATATGAGGAGGGAATATTAGATGGAGAAGGCTGACGTTCTTCTCACGTTCCTTATCCACTGCTTTGCTGGCCTCTTCTATTGAGTTCTTCAGTTTGTCCATGCGTCTTCTAAGTCCATCCTGAGAGAAAACAGCTTTGAATGCTTGTTTTTATACCATCTATTCTAAAAGCGGCAAGGGTCCTCGATATGTGTGAATAAAGTGGATCATTCCAGCACACTTATAACAGAGACAAATGACGATGATTTTTGAATTTGCAAATGAATTTTGAGACACTATTTAGACATCTATTTAAAAAAAAATATCGCAACTTGCGTGTTTTTTATTAAAGTCTCTTCAATAGAAAATACCAGAAAACCTGGAGCTAATTATATCAGCAGATCTTACAAAAAATTGTTGCAAGGCGGAGATCAAACCCGCAACCTCCTGCATAGTAGTCGGACCCACCGCGCCACAGAGATCGTCACATACCTGCGCTCTAGCCTGTTCCCCAACCAGGATGACATCCCTGGTCGCATCATGGAGTGGGATGTCAGATATGAAGAGACCCCGACCAGTCAGACCCTCGAGCCCGTCCAAGAATGGGGAGCCCACGAAGAGAAGGGAATCTGACTCAGGGCAGTGCACCATCTGGCCTTTTAGCTCCAGACCCTGAGGGAACAATGTACCTTATTTTAATTTAAACTCTGTATACATCATATAGTGGAGACCGCGACTTGGTAAACGTAGTGTAGGACGCCCTCTGGCCAGGTGGGATGACGATCTGCGAAAGACCGCTGGCAGATGATGGATGCGACAAGCTGAAGACAGGGCGCTATGGCGCTTTTAGGGGAGGCCTATGTCCAGCTGTGGACTGATGTGGGTTGATGATACATCATGAATAGTTTGCACGTAATCGTTCTGATTCCTAATTATGTCACGTTCCTAAATGTTAGGCGACCAGCCCTACAGCTACAAAATAAAATGAACAAAAAGGCCAAAAAGGCCACTGTCAATTTATCATCAACCCGCAAAAAAAAAACTATAAATGCCGACAATAACCTGTCGTGTTGGCTGAAAAACAGCGCTGAACATGTTATTTAAGCTTGTCAGCATTATGCTGAGTCACAGACAAGCATAAACAAGCTAAGCTTACTCCGACTGCGTGAACATGTCCTTAGTAACTTATTAATCTAACAGGGCGCTATGGCGCTCATTAGGGGAGGCCTATGTCCAGCAGTGGACTAGTATAAGCTGATGATGATGATGATGCTGTATTGTAGTGTATTATTAATTGTATAATAGGGTCAGTCTGAGGTTTATTTATACGTCTAACCTGACGTATAAACCAAACACAATTACGCCAAAGTTATCTCCCCTATCCGAAAACATTTATACCTGAACAATTTACATACAAATAAATACATCCAAACCCAAACATGTAAATGGGATTAACCAATCCTCGGGGAAAGGCAAATTAATCCGTGCAAAATAATAACCGGTAAGAATAACCGGTTTATCCCTGATTCTGTCAGTTACTAACTTAAATAAACGAAAACTGTCAGTACTTTTAAACTGGTACCGTTAGCGTGAACTCAAGTCTAGATAGAGCAAAATGGTCGTAGCCTTAGAAGTTGAGGCAAACTTTGCACTAAGTCGCTTTTTAATATCTAGTGAGACAAGTTTTCTTTTCACTTTGTCTTGGGAGTAGATTTATCCGTATAAAGATTTTCATATAACTTGGCGACAGAAGGAGGAAATTGCTCTTGGCGGGTTTCTTTCGTTCTTAATCTTTCTAAGACATTTAAAAGATATATTAAGGTTTTGGATTTTGTGGTTTTAGTTATAACCAGAAGTGGGTATAGTAAGAGATGGACAGATAAAGAAAATGACTTAAAAAGAACTTGTCCTAGATCGTCAAACCCATAAGTACCCCCCCTATCTCAATGTATGTGGGTTCAAATCCTCCCGCCAATCGTTGAAGATTGGGATATCTAAACTACCCATTTTTTATGATTTTTTTCATTTTCTTTAATATTTTGTGGCGTTTCTAAAAAAAATTATGTTTATTTATAAATTTTAATTTTGTTTTATCTTCATTTAGTAATCTAACTCATAATTTCGAGTAGTCTCTTAAATAGTTCCGTGGCTCTGCGGCTGTAACGGACAAAGAACAATGGCAGAATTTGGTCTGGACTTTTTTTTGCGTCCATGGATCTGATGTATATGAATCAAATTTAATAAATTTTCTACAATTTTTCAATTATTCACTCCTTCTCGTAAAGGCCGGAGTTATTATAAGATATTTAAAAGCTTATCAAATGATATTCGAATTAGGTACATTCGAAATGTTACCATTTTATTAGTGGTGCGGGTACAATTATTCAATGCAATGTATCATTTGTCTTTGATTTGTCTTTGATAGTGTCATGTTGTCAGCGGTTGTCTGTCAAGACGCCATAGAATCTAGAACGTAGTGGTTTTATTCTCTTTGACAGAATCCTTCCGAGACTTCGGCGTTTTTCATCTCTGCTGTGTTTTGTGTTTATATTTGTTACGTATGTGTATAACTAAGATCTACGTATATGTGCGTGCCTGCACCAGCCGGTCACCTCCGTACAATAAAGCAGTGTGTAACCAACCAGCGGTCGTTTCACTAGTCTCAGCGAGCTCCCATATTATTATATCCGAATATCTTACAGTGGCGACGATCTACCCTCAAGTGCACAAAAAATGGCGAATTCTGCTCAATTCGGTATTTTACATACGTTTGACCACAATTTGCAAACGTGGAAAACGTATAGAGGCCGAATAACACAGTATTTTCTTGCAAATGACATTACTGCTTCGACGGATTCAACGGGCAGCAAACGGAAAGCGATCCTGCTGAGCGCACTCACAGAAGGAACCTACAAGTTAGCGACGGACTTAGTACTGCCGAAAAGTCTTGAAGACGTGCCCTATGTGGACCTCTTGAATATCCTTGACGCGCATTTCACTCCAAAGCATATCGGATTTGCGGAACGTCATAACTTCTACGCGGCGATTCAACAAACGGGCGAAACGCATTCACAGTGGGCAGCGCGTCTACGAGGACTTACAGAAAAGTGTGGTTTTTCAAATGTTGAAGAAGCACTTCGCGACAGATTTCTTATGGGCATGCTGCCGGGTCAGGAGAAAGAGAAGTTGTATACCAAAGATTTGGTGACCCTCAGCATGGCAGAGGTCGTCAAGATGGCGGAGAATATGAGCTGCGCACGCGCGGCCGCGGCCAGCGCCAGCGTGCCCGCCGCCGCCGCCGCCAGCCAGCTATTCAAGATATCGAAGGACGTAAAAAATGCAACTGTAGGAAAAGTTAAATGTAGTGTATGTGGTTATTCGAATCACAAGTCATCGGAGTGCCGGTTCACCAATTATGTTTGCAAAAAGTGTCACGAAAAGGGCCACTTGCGTAGAATGTGTACAAAGAAAGTGAATTACGTTGAGTTGGAATGCAGTGACAAGGGTGAGGATGATGCCGGTGACGATGGTAAGTTGTATTATATCCGATCTTTCAGGGGAGAACCTATGGTAGAAACTGTTTTGATCAACAAGTTGTCATTAAAATTTGAAATAGATAGTGGCTCGGCAGTGACCGTAATTCCGGAGAGTTTTTACAAAAGTAAATTCAAAGATGTACCATTATCAAGTACTAATAAACAGCTAATGACGTACAATGGAAAAAAGATAACCTGTTTAGGAACGCTTCGTTTACCGGTTTCTTACGCCGACCAAACGCACTATGTAAACATATATGTAGTGATCGACGGAGGGCCACCGCTTCTAGGCAGGGATTTTATATCTTTATTTAATTTACAACTCATGCCGGTAAACTATTTAAATTCTGAATTTTCTCCCGAAATATTGCAGGAGCGTTTTGGAGAGTTATTTTCTGATAAATTAGGGACTTTTAATAAATATAAAGTTAAACTCAAATTAAAAGAAAACGCTAAGCCTGTTTATTGTAAAGCGCGACCAGTTGCGTTTGCCTTACGCGACAAGGTCGATAAAGAAATCAATAGATTGATCGACTTAGGTATTCTTGAGCCAGTTGAGTACTCGACCTACGCGTCCCCTATAGTACCGGTCCTAAAACGGGATGGGTTAGTAAGGTTGTGTGCGGACTACTCCGTTAGCATAAATAAACAACTGCTCGTAGAACAGTACCCGCTTCCTACTACAAACGAGCTATTTTCTAAAATCTATGGGGGTCAACAGTTCACTAAGCTCGACCTATCTATGGCATATAACCAGCTAATGTTAGATGATGAATCGAAAAACCTTACGACCGTGAATACCAGCCGTGGGCTACTAAGGTATAATAGGCTTGTGTTTGGAATAGCGTGCGGACCGTCAATATTCCAGCGGGCTATAGAAGGGGTACTATCAGGCATAGAAGGAGTCTTGTGTCTGTTAGATGATATATTAATAACAGGGACCAATAAGAAAGAACACCTGCAGAGGTTACTTACCGTTTTAGAACGTTTACAGGACGCAGGTCTAACTTTACGTAAGGACAAATGTAGTTTTTTCCAGGACGAAGTTAGATATCTCGGATATATTATAACAAAGGACGGTCTCAAAAAATCTCCGGAAAAGATTAAAGCTATGGTAGAAGCGCCAGTTCCCGCAAACGTGACGCAACTACAATCGTTTCTAGGGCTAGTAAATTACTACAGGAATTTTGTACCTAATGCATCAACTGTCCTTAGTCCGCTTTATGAGCTGTTAAAAAAGGGTTGTAAGTGGGACTGGACGGATAAACATCAACAATCTTTTATAGAAATAAAAAACTTGTTAACGTCAGACCAATTACTCGCTCATTTCGATCCGAACGCTAAAATAATACTGACAGTAGATGCTAGTCCTAGCGGCCTAGGCGCGATTCTTTCACAAGTGGGGGACGAAGGGACAGAAAGGCCAATTTCTTTTGTTTCACGGACATTGAACGCCGCCGAGACTCGTTACTCTCAAATACAGAAAGAAGCGACAGCTATCATTTACGGTGTTCGTCGTTTTCACCAGTATCTATATGGCAGATCTGTACCGTTCATTTTACGAACTGACCACAAACCCTTGTTATCTATATTTGGCCCTCATAAAGGAATACCAGAAATGTCCGCAAATAGACTTCAACGTTACGCATTATTTTTAAGTAGTTATAACTATACAATCGAGTATGTACGTAGCGCTGATAACAGCGCTGATTATCTGTCCCGCGCTAGCCTACAGCGCGCGGCACACGAGTGCGCATGCACGGAGGCGTGTCAGTGTTGCGACTGTGAGGTAGCCTATGACCGGGCTACCTATGTATGCTTTGTGATGGACGGCACTATGCCGTTAACGTTAGACCAGTTACGCGCCGAAACTGATAAGGACGATTTATTAAAATTGGTAAAAGGTTACGTCATTAAGGGATGGCCGCCGAAAATAACCGATATAAGAATAAAAGCATATCATTTATGTAGATCACAATTATCAATTGAAAATGGGTGCATTATGAGAGGGCACAAGATTGTTATACCTAGTTCTTTATATAAAACGGTGTTATCGGAATTACACCAATCTCATTTAGGTATCGTTAAGACTAAGGCCGAGGCTCGCTCGAGATTTTGGTTTCCCGGTATTGACCAGGCTATAGAAACGATGATTAGTTCATGTGATGTATGTATCCAGCTGCGCCCCGCGCCCCCGCGCGCCCCTCCCTCGCGCTGGGAGTACCCGTCTTCTGCATTCTACAGGATACACATTGACTTTTTAGGTCCGATAAGGAATTGCATGTACCTAGTGGTCGTTGACGCCCGCACTAAATGGGTGGAGGTATATAATATGAATTCTACAACGTCATCAGCTGCGGTAATCGGAAAATTATGTGATTTTTTTTCAAGATTTGGAATTCCAAATACTATTGTAAGTGATAACGGTACATCTTTCTGTTCAAGCGCGTTTGAATTTTTTTGTTCAAGTAACGGGATTAGTCATGTGACTTCGCCGGTGTATCACCCGCCTAGCAACGGCCAGGCCGAAAGTTTTGTTAAGATTGTAAAAAAGGGAATAAAATCCTGTTTTTCGTCATGCGCTAATATTGCAAAGGGTAGCACTGATTTAAAATTATTAAGATATCTTATGGACTACAGAAACTCAGTGCATACTACTACAGGGTTGTCTCCTGCTGAGATGGTATATGGTCACAAGTTAAGGACACGTTTAGACATCATTAATCCTAAACCATCGTCATCATCATCACCCTCGTCAACTGTTTCTAACCGTTTACAAAATCAACAGTGTTCGCAAACTAAGCAGAATGTGAAAAATAAAATTAAAGATTTAAAGATAAATGAACTAATATTGTACAAAAAATTTGTAAACAAAACAAATTATACATGGTGTAAAGGTATAATCATAAAGAAGATAGGCAAAGTTTTGTATTTAGTTAAAGATTTAGAGAGCTCAGAAAGCTTTAAAAGGCATGTTAATCAGTTATTTAAATATAAAGGGACTACCATCAATCTGGAAGATACAATGAATGAAAATATACCGACGTTTAGGCCACATCAAACCTCATTTTCGTCTGGTTCATCACCTTCACCTCCAGCGTCGCCTTCGCCGTCGCCGGCGCCGCCCTCACCAGCGTCGCCGTCGTCTCCGACATCGCCACCTCATTCGCCAGCGCCGACACCGACTCGACAATCGCATCTTCCATCCATGTCGACTTACTCACCGGTTGACACCGAAACACAGACTCATGAAGGAAGAGGTCAATCATTGTTACCGGCTTGTTCTACATTAAGGAGGAGAGAGGAATTGTATGAAGCGAATGATTCGCCAAGTGAGACTGATCACCATGAGTTGAGAGCAAATAAGTCTGTAACTGACGAAGAGTTTTATGAAGCAGAAGAAGCTGCTAGCCAGAACTTGACAGAGCCTGAACTAACTGAGGATACAGGTTCAGCTCCTCAAGCAAGATTGATGCGTAACCGTCCCGCTATTTCTTATAAGAAGTTTTTTTAGTACTTACTTAATAGTTAGTAGGTTTTTATTGTACTAGGGGGAGGAATGTTACGTATGTGTATAACTAAGATCTACGTATATGTGCGTGCCTGCACCAGCCGGTCACCTCAGTACAATAAAGCAGTGTGTAACCAACCAGCGGTCGTTTCACTAGTCTCAGCGAGCTCCCATATTATTATATCCGAATATCTTACAATATTTTGGTTTTCTATTTATTTTTACCCGAATTACGGAAGCCACAGGCGACGTATGTAACACCCGAACTGGACTGTTTATGGACTGATTGATACTGCCCTGTGTCTGGCTAGTGCGTGCCCTTATGACTCCGATATTGTTGTTTTGGGTGTTCTGGGCATTTTCTATGTAAAATAAAAAAAATCTATTAATGTAGGTATACCTATTATATATTGTTTTAAGTAGGTACCTATATAAGTTATCTAGTAGGAACTCATAACATAACACAACATTTGCTTAGCTTCGGGCTAGATGATGCTGTGTGGATTGTCCAACATTATTTATTAAAACCCTCAGTTTTTTTGTGTTTACGGGGCAAGTAGGTACATTTTTTTTAATACACGCCCAGCTTTCGTAATCAAGAAGAGAAGTTTAGAATTTGTTTTGCTCATTTTGTTTATCATTTCTCATTTCGAATATATAAGGTGGCGTGGTCTAATTGATAAGACCAAACCCAAGACCAAACCACATTATCCATTTCTTTATGATTTGATTTCAATCTGCGATGTTTTATAGACAAATATTGTTTGACGTCCATTCATAACCAAAAAATTCAAACACTGAAATCTTTTTTTTCCGGCTTTCCCCAAAGAAAATAGTCTCATTTATAGATTCTGGAGCTAACGCCAAATCTTTTAACATTTTTTTCATTACGGGACGCTTCAATTTGATCCCAGACAATTCTTAGTATGGAGACCTGCCATTGTTCTTTACTTCTACATATATACGAGCGACAGGGTTCGAATCTCCTGAACGTAGGTTCTTTTTGTTGTTTTTTTTATCAAACGTTATCTATTCATGTTGCATTATAAGATAATTTGATTAATACTATTCCTTACGAGCTTAATGGCAAGATATTGAAAAAAAAAACAAATTATGATAAAAATATTTTTATTTTATTATACAACAAAAGACAATAAATTTTGACTATAATAAGTGAGAATACATATGTAACGAAATAAAAGTTTAAGTTAAAAGTAATATTTACAAACAGTTAAATCTTAAAGTTAATATATTTAAAAATAATTTGTTTACATCGAAAGAACTGACATGTTAACTAGTAACAATTTCGATCTTTCGTTAGTAAATTAACATTGGTTTTAAAAGGGAATGTGGGGCCAAATGTTCATAATATTATTTAATAAAAACCTACTGACGTTTCTATTTTGTGTGAAAACAAAATGCTCTAATAACGTATCGGATGACCTTCGTTTAAAATAATTTGTTCTAATCTACTTTTCATATGAGTGACCATATTCCAACTAGCATCCCTACCACGCATTATTTCCCAGGTCCTCAGAACTTCTTTTTGTAAGTTAGACTTGGACCTTACATCACTAGAGTCCCAATTGAGAACCATTTGACCCCACATATTTTCTATTGGATTCAAGTCCGGACTTTTAGAAGGCCATTTAATGACAGTTATGTCAGATTGTGGTGATAACCACTCCATTACCATTCTTGAGCGATGCACGGCACAGTTATCGTGGACAAAATAAATTTGTCCCTCCGGATAGGCGACACGGACAGACGGCAACATTATGTCTTGCAATACTTCTAAATATTGCTGTCCAGTCATGCGACCAGAAACTTCCACCAATTCGCCTGGTCCCATTGATGACATCCATCCCCAATAACCTAAAAAAAGAATTATATTACTACAAAAACTAATTTGTGTAGTTTTGATATTATAATATTATAATATAATTAAAATTCCTATAATCTTCTGTTTTAAGCTTTGGTTGCCTGGAAGAAATCGCTTTAAGCGATAAGGCCGCCAATTTCGTTAACTTTTAGTTTTATTTTGTTTTAGTCATAAGTTTCGAGAATAAAGAATTATTATCTTATTATCTATCTTATCTTAAGATAGAAACGCCAAACTATACGAAAATGTAAACATTTTACCAATTAAATAGCTTACCTAAAGTTATTCTACCACTTGCCCTTACAGGCTGAATGTTTTGTGGCATGTATCGCTCATTTGGTTTCCTCCAGAGTATTTTTCGACCGTCTGAGTCAGATCTAAATGTTTTTTCGTCACTGAAAATAACTATATTGTTCTCCCAATCAAAGTTAAGGTATTCATTGGCAAAACGAATTCTTTCCCTCCGGTGATCTTCTGAGAGCTCAATTTTTCTAGCTGGCCGATAATTGTGGATATTCCCCTCATGCAAGTGTCGCCTCACAGTTGACAGAGATATGCCGTATTCCTGAGCAGTGATGCGAGTTGATGCAAAAGGTGCAGCTGCATGATGATTCACAATATCTCGGTGGCGTTGTGAGGTATAAACCGTTGAGATGCGGCCGGGTTGATTAGATTTCACATCACCAGTAGACAGATATCTTTTCACCCATAGCCTTACTGTTCTCACCTAAAAAAAGCATTATATTAAGTAAATGTTTTGTCACTAAGCTGTTCCAACAAAAAATATCTAAATCAGAAATTTACACTTACTGTAATGCCAAGTTGTCGTGCAATTTCTTTCTTGCTGACTCTCTGGTCATAAAGAACAGCAATTTTTGTTCTTAAAAAGTTACTCAAATGATGCATCGTCAAAAACACTAAAAACTCTCGGAGATACGCACAAAGTAAACTAAACGAAATAAGATGTGTGACAATTACTTTGTTCGCTACAAACAATAGCAAATGAAACCCTACCCGCATCCTTAAAATAAATAAAAATAATGGTAAGACACGGGTAGCTGTAGGTCAGATTTGGCATGAATACTAGGATTAAGGCGATCGCTAAATTTGCGCGCATCGGTCAACAGATGAACAGCTCAGTTGGTAATGTCGGGAAATTGAGACGAACAGTATGGTGGGCGGATGATGGTTCGATCCTAAGCGACGCGATAATTTTTGCATGTAAAAATTTGTGGCAAGTTTACGAGGGAATTAGAAGTAGTCTAAATATTTTGTAGACAAGGGGGATACTTAATTCTGACGCGCACTGTACATATATATAGGTCTTTGTGAATATTTTTTTCAAATCGGTCCAATTTTTTGTAGACTATTCATTCCAAAGAAACAATCAAATCTCTCCTCGTTATAATATTAGTAGAGATATAGAATAAATTAGAAATATATTATTATTTCATCACCGACAGCTGTAACATTAAAAATCAGAAGACTCAAATGGAGATGGGCAGGGCATATGTTAAGAGGTAAAGACAAGTGGAGCAAAATCATAACAAGATGGTACCCCAGAGAAGGAAAAAGGAGAAGAGGCCGGCCGCAGAAAGGGTAGGTCGAGGACATAAGGCTAGTCGCAGGAGTGATGTGGAACAGAGTGGCTCAAGAAAGATCTGAATGGAAAAGGTTGGAGGAGGCCTTTGCCGATTGGCAAACAGATCTACAAAAATATAACATCAGTTAGGGCTAATTTTTAAGTTTAATTTAAATTTTCACATTTTGTTTTCTTAATATTAAACTTGTTATATAGATCCGAATAAAAGGCTATTATTATTATATTATTATTTCATAGTATACACAGAAGGAAGCTGTTGCTGCCCGTTTTTTTAGTCCCATCTTACGACATCCAAGGACAACGTTGGAGGTCGATTCTTACGCCGCAGCAGCCTCGGTAAGTACTTGTCGAGGTTTAGAGCTGTGCTTAGAGGCTGAACTCACGTAAATAGTCCTATTTACATGAGTTAAATAGCTGGTAAGTGCCAAGGCTGCAACAGGATGCACTTTGGTACCGCGTCGCTATTAGGTTGACTTTACGTGAGTTTACTCGACAAGCTGTCTGAGATACACTAGCCATACTTGAGTTAACTCGACAACCACATTCGAGAAGCGATCTGAGATACACTAGTCACAAGACACATAAAGTCACTGTGTATCTTAGAGCGATTCACGATACTTAATTTTCAACGTGGACCCAATAACCGATTGTCTAGGAGCGTAGTAAGTTGCATTTGGCCTTCATGATTTTCGATCGCGCTGTACTAAATATGTATTTTACATTCTATTCACAAATATGGACATATGCGTCGGAATACGTAATATCAAAGAAAATGTCTATAAAATCAAATCTTAAAATCAAAATGCTGAAAGTTACTCTAAATAGTATGTCAAAAAAACGAAATGATACAAAAACGCAAAATAAATCGCTTATTCCCATAGTTCCATGACTCCATTGTTTTCAATAAACATAGGTTCATGATTCCCAACAGGTCCACGGAACACAAATTAAGCATCTACACACATCACGTAAAAATAAAACGTATTCAGACAGTTATTACAATGCGGGAAAACTAAGTTTTTTATTAATTTACTAAGTTATTTCTTCCAGGAATAATCTTGGAATTCTAAAGATTATTCACATAACTCCGTAAGTAGCTGAAAGCTCCTTAGCTTGGGTCGCATTTACATAGGAAGCTTATTGCTTGTATAAGTGGCTACCAATAACATAGCGGTAGAATAATCTAAACTATGAACCTAAAATTATGTTACCCGCTCTGTAACGTCATCTTAGAAAAGCATAAATGTTAATACACCGTTCCGTTATTCGATCATGAATGACACATGCTACGGAAAACTTATGGAATAGTGAAACTCAGTACAAACCATAATAAATAATATTCAGTTCTCAAATTATTAAATATTTGCAATGTTGTTGTTACTTGCATTTTTAAAAGCACTTTAGCCGCCCGCTTTGGCTAACGGTCAGGATTCTGAATGATGGCTCATGATATTTTATAAGGTCAGCAACTAATTAAACGTAATAATAGGCCTGAAGTAGGCAGTGTTTGTCTTAAATAAGATTTGAATAAATATTCTATATTTTTCTTTTCCATAGTGCTTGTTAGAGATCTGTTTATAAAAACAATAATCCAATCTGCTCTCTGATATGATCCACTATGCTTTTGGCTATCTTTGAGCTAGGTTTGGGATACTGTGTCTCCTCTAGTCTCTTCTAGAGTGAAGAGAAAATCAAAAGGCACTTATTTTTTTATAATAATTAAATAATTATTATTGTGTATGTAATATTGTTTTTAAATGCCCAAAGAATTAAATTTATTGAAATCCGTAAATCTGAAATCAGTCTAGAGAATTCATGCGTTCCGGTTCCTTAGAATAAAATTATTTAACATGATAGTTTTAACTGTTACATGAATCCTGTTTCCTGCACAAACTTCGGCTATGTTTCCGGGTCACTCCACTCAGCAAACAACGTCTTCACGCTCTTGCATGAGAACTTCTGAATAAAACATCTCATGCGGATATTTCTGTGCCGTTTGTCTGTCTTAGTTGCTAGTTTTGTGATCACTTGTTGTTTCAGGAAATATAATCAGGAATAATTCAGGAATAATTATAATTCAGGACTCAGGAAATTCAGGAATAATATAAATCACTCTAATTGGAAGTAGCATAATTATTAGTACTATTTTAACGGGTATTTATCGCGTTTAATTACCTATTTTTCCCGACGTTTACACACTGTCGTGGTCACGGGTCAGTTATCCAGTGTGTAAACCTGTTGAAACGTCGGGAAAAATAGGTAATTAAACGCGATAAATACCCGTTAAAATAGTACAAATAATTATGTGTTCAGATCGCGTAAGCTTAAAAATATTTATTGGAGGTAGCATGGAATTGAATCGATCAAGAGTCTAGAAATCGATCGCTGAAACATCGAACGGTGCACATTTTGTAATCTGCGCAATATTATATCTGCACATTCTGCGATTTCAAAATTTTGTAAAACCGTACATTTTAACTCATGCACAAGATGCTATCCAACCGAGGATATCTGGTCGCGCCCCGATAAATAAGAAATTAATTAAAGATAAAAATTGTTGATCGTGGCCTTCTTTTGCTAGCTATGAATGCTTGATCAAGCTCATGATCATCAGATCATCATGTTTACCCATGTTGGGTAAACATTGCTTGATCGCTTTTTATTTGGTCGTGCGACGATTGCGTCGCTGTGTCGTTAATAACTTGCCAACAATAACGCTATCTTATCCATAATCTAATATCTTAAATAATACACCAAAAGGTATAAGTAATGTGTAGACTCTCGATTAACACCAAAGTCAGCGAAACAGCCCGGCAGTTGTTGCGATTTAAAAGTTTGAATATTTTAGGAAGCTCTAAATGTTTTCTTATCGTATTTGTGTGTAGAAAAATAAAATACAAATGACTTTTATTAATTTCTTAGAGAACACGAACCGAGGTTTTACGCACTATATCTTCTCCACACTCGCTTGCTCAGCAAAGAAAATAACTAAACCGAAGCTGTACAATAACCGTCTAATTTTTAAAAACTTGGAACAATATAGTTTCTTCCAACTTAAGACTGCGTTCATTAGCAAAGTTCTCAGCTCGGATACTTTTAAACAAGATCCTCTACGGAACGTTTTTAAGCTAATCACCATAATTGGCTTTTATACAAGTTAAACTTATCTTAGAAGATTTAAAATAAATTACTTCCTATAGCAGGCAATCTACTTTATGAATATACGAATGAATTACAGAAATATGTCAATATTTATAAACTTAAATAGGAACTTTTGTTAAAGCGTAAAAACTTAAATAGGTACCTAGGTTTGTTGTGTAGACTGAGTAGGTATACACCAAAGTCGGCGATTCAATATTTTCATTAATGTTAAGATTGATTTATGTTAATAATTTTTTATTTTATTATTTAAAGAATTACACATTACGAAAGACTTGAGCTTTCCTACATGTCGGTAAACCTATCTTTGCGGGTCAACTGTCTCAACAGTATTTAAGACCATTAGTCTAATACGATTAGGGCTCATAATAGAATGAATCCATGACTCGCCGTCATCGTCTTAGTCTCCTCTTTGAGGGTATAAATAATTATTCGCCTTATTATCTTAGTTTTGGTCTTTTGGATACGGAAGTATCACTGCGGGATATATGTAGAAAAATCACTCTTGAAATAATGCGAACGTTTGGAGGGATGGATGGATGTTTGTTCCTTCTTCACGCGGTGACTTCTGATCGAAGCGCGCAGAAATTTTGATGTACTTAATGCACATGCTTTTTATTCCATTACTTGCCGTGGGATAATAGTAACATTTGAATGTCATATATAAACTGAGCTGCGGGATAATCTAGGCAAAAACACTCGTAAAATGAGGTCCGTTTTCCAATTAGCACCGTATTTACATTAAAATTTTTCCAATAAGCAATTATCTAAATGCAGCACTTAAACCCCGTTCAACAAATTTCATTCTACTCTACCAATATTATCTACCTGTCACGAGCAATCTGTTATCAATCAATTTCGGCCGATTGCTTATCATACCTTCGGGTTGGGTGAGCAAATTAAATTGGTCTTGATAAGCGGACAATACGTTTCGGCCTGACCTTTCAAAGTTAGGTGTGAAGGTGCGAAGATGATATGATAGGAGCTTTGGGGCGGTTTGTTTACAAGACTTTGGACTTCGGTTACAGATTAATTTAGTTATCCACATAGTAATGAACAAGTTGTTACGTCATAGGAGATCAGAACCGATTCTCCTGATCAATCGCTTTACCATAAAAATGTTATCGTGACAAAGAATCGTCACGTAGAATCATTATATTAAAGAAATGCTACTAGATATTCCTTGCGTAACACCGCAAGGAATATCTAGTAGCATTTCTTTTTGCACGGATAATTTGATAGAATGGTTTCTAACTTGACACTTCCCTCCGTAGTTTCTTCCTTCTTATAGAAAATTATAAAATATTTTATTCTATAACGTTACCATTGGCATGGGAACCGGTTACTATTTAGCCGGATATTCGGAAATCCAAAGCGGAATTCCAAAATCGGTTTCGGGTATTTCCTTCACAATCTAATTGAAAATACGGATAGCTCACTATTGTCTTGGATCAAATTTGGGTAGGGCCTTCACGTACCGTTTTGCATTTAATAACGACGGTGGATTTTTTTTTCAACCATTATGATTTTCCTTCAATTCATTGCGTTAATATGTACCTATCCACCCAATATTAATGAATCGAAATCTATTTTCCATTTGAACTATTCGCTTGTGTTTAATCTCGGTAATATTTTTTAGATAGATAGTTAAAATTGCTTTTGCGTCATTAAAATTTAAAAGATACATTTATAAGTTCCAGAGAGTACAACTTATTTAAGTGCATAAGCACATTAAGTGCGTGGTATACGCACATTTCTTAGAAGCTGGTTGGTTATCGACGTCAAGTGTACTAGTTCCCCGGTTTCAGTTATTGTTGAACGAGTCTAGATTGATATAAAGAACCATGTTTTCTGTTCTATTTTGAACAGTTGCTTATTCCCAAGATGAATCAAATCTGTAAGAGTAGTTCGCTTTCTAAATGAAGTTAGAACAGAATTTTGAGTTACCATCGCCATCCAACGATTCTGGGCAATGCAATATCGTGACGGCTTAGATATTTAGGGAATAGATTATACAAGTGTAAATACTAACTGTAATTTTTATTTTTATATGCAGATGCTGATTAAGTTCTTATGTAGAACTTATTATATAATATAATATTGTGTTAAGTATGTACCTGCTGTAATTTCTTGATTTCATTGATACGAGTATATAACTGTTGTTGAAGTTTCAATATCCACGCCACTTTCGGATGGCAGAAAATATACTCCAAAAGATGAAACGTGAGAACAAAAATTTAAATTGAAGACATCATAGCCGAAAAAACTATTTTATAAAATTTTCCTGTTTATTGTTGATTGAGAAATAATTTCGTTCGCTACCCATTAAAATGGTGATATGGTTTAATCCTTATTAATCCATATCATATACTTACATAAACTTCTCTAAAATCTTTAAAAATTGCAATAAAATAACCAAATTAGTAGTAGTATTTACAATTCAAATAATAGAGCCAACTGGAGACCATTTTTTTGATTTCTAACTTTTGCTACATAAGTTATTCTTTCTTATTAAAAAAACTCCCAGAGTATAACATGATAGAAGAAGATACAACATATTTTGACGGAGTGTGTTTCCAACGAGGCAGAACAACAAGACCTATCATTTTGGAATAGGTACTAGCATTGTCTCTTCCTCATATTCCCATGAAGCAATAATATTAGTCAATCTTTATTTCGGAGTTGCATAGGTAGTAATCTATAATCCTCCTCATCAATTCTGATGACGGATACTCAGTTTTATAACTAGGATTGTAACCATAGAGTTATCCACATTCCCGCGCGTAATCATGTGGCGAACTTCAAAGTTATTTCTATTTTGTTGAGTTTGCGTGTTTTGCTATGTTTTTATTATATAAAATTATCTTGCAGGAGTGGCGTGTCAGAAAATCATTTATATCAAATAAAGCTTTTAAAATATATGACAGTGACTCAGTACCGAGTCGTTTTTAGTTCTCTATTTGGTTCTGGAACCTAGAAATTTTGTCAAATCCCACCTTAAATTCGTACAGAGGGTAAACCTGTAACCTAGAGCTAAAAATAAACTATCTAGAGCTCTCGTCAGGCTGAAACCTATTCTCTGAATTAAACCACACGGAAAACATCCACACAACGTAACGCGTAACCTAGATCTAAAATCCGTTCTCTAAACTCAGCGTGAGGGCCTTCGCAATCACTCTCAAACCAAATTGAGGCCGTCCAAAATATTTGCACAGCTCAAACGACCTCAAGGCAAATAATTCCTGTGTCCGTCGTAATATTGTTATGTAAACAAGTAAAGTGGTTCACTACAGAGACACTGCTTGAACGTAGTGTTTGGCAGGCTACAAAGGGTGATACATGAGTACTCGTACGCCTACGTATGTGATGTGGTGGGATACGCAAGATGTTATCTGAATAACCCTTATCAACCGGATGGTTAGTTTTGTTTAGTGTAAGAGTAATCTAAGGTCTAAGAATAGAGAACGTTTATTTTGATTCAGGAATCGGTATTTTCTGTGCCTACTTATAATATAGAATAAGTATTACCTACCAATAAAGAATAGAAAGAATTTAGTACCTACTGCAAAGTGTTGCAAAAAATCTAATGGTGGATCAACTGACCATAACATTATCAACACGTTTCAAAACAGCTAAAAATTAGGGAGAGTCTTGAGCCACTTTGAGTGAGAGAATGGAAAACAAATAAAAATTGACGCCAAGGTGTTAAGATCATTGCATTCATAAAACAGAACATGATTCACAAAATACAGGTTGAAGCATCGATGCATAGTACTATCAAGTTACTCGCTAGCTCCCAATTGGAATAATTATCACAACAAGGTTATTAGAAAGAGATCGAGAGTGATAAGACCGCCAATTGATATAAATGTTAGAAGAATTTTATTAGATAATGCATGAGATTTTGAGAGATCAAAATATACATGAGCGATATTGGAGGAGCCAATTCTTACGCAACGGCCACATAATCATCCGTATCGTCCTAATCGTTGAAACTATAGAGAGTTGGTGAAAGCTTACCTCAGCTGGTGAAGATCCAGGTATTTTCAAGCAGAACATGAAAGGCGTGTTGACTCTCTTCAAGATCTCGTGGTAGTCCAGAGTTACTCCCCTCGGCCGGAGCAGTCTGAAGTACGTTCCGAGCGCTGACCCGTTTGAAGCTAGGTGCGTGCCGAACAGTCGCATGAAGCCGCCTCCTGATTGGACGAATAATTAGGGTTATGCTTTTTATTATTTCAACCAATGTTTCTAAAGGCCTAAGCTATTTTAACGAGTTCATGTGAAAAAAATATTTTTTTCACGTACTACAGATCGTACAAACATTTTGTTCCGAGGTGGAAATCGAACCCGCGCCTCCTGCGATGCAGGCAGACCTTCGATCACTCCGCCACAGAGGTTGTTGATAGTTAAAAACGTCATTAGCTTTTTACTTGATAAGGAAACCCGCGAGCAAACACTTTTAACTACAGAGCCACAGAGTAATAACGATAAAGTATGTATATTATACAAATTTATCGTTATTACTCTGTGGCGATGTTGTGGCCCTTCAAAGAAATTGGATTTCAAATCTAATTGCGAACCTTGGATTTAAATTTATATCTGAATGGGCAATGAGTGGGCTGAGTGTTTTGTGATGTTAAAATGTTAAAGTTTTTACATTTGGAAATTTTTAGATTCGGTTTCGGTTTGAAGAGTTTTTTTTCATTAAAAACTTAAACAGTTCACTTTTTAATGAGATAAGTTAAGGTTACTTGTTTGTAGTCTCTTTGTTAATGACTAAGCTTTAATATTAAAGTAATAATATTTATTATTACTAAAATGACATGCAAATACTGATCTTTATCTTACACTAGCGGTCCGCCCCGGCTTCACATGGGTATTTATCAAAAATTTCAGAAATTATACACACGAACACGATGGGTTTCACAGTTTTCATATCCCTTACTTTTTTTAACAGCATTGGAGTTTTTGACATTGACTCGACACTCCATAACTGACACTGACCGTAAAGAAAAAGCAAGCAGTGTGCGCTATATATTCAACCTCTTTTTCTATTATGGCTCCGCGCCATAATAGAAAAATAGGTTGAATACATAGCGCACGGTTTAATTATTGAATTTTTCATGCGGATCCCTAAGTTTTTTGAAAATATTATACAGCCTATGTTCATCACGGAAAATTAAGGATTCTAATGGTGAAATAATGTTTCAAATCGGTCCAGTAGTTTCGGAGCCTATTAAATTCAAACAAACAAACAATCGAATCTTTGATCTTTATAATATTAGTATAGATTTTAGTATTGATGAAATAGAATGCGAGCGTAGGGATATTATAAATAATTAAAATAAATTTAACCATAACAGAGGGTTGGCATTTATTAACATTTATAAGGTTAAAATAAAGAAACTAAAATATTTATTAAAAATACATTTTACAATAACTTTGTCTCTTTTAAAATAAATAAATAAATAACATGCACTATGTAAAAAAAATATTGTATTAATATATATTTAGGAAATTAATTACTATTTTAAAAATATTCGAATCCCGCCGAAATCGAAGATATTTGGGATAATATTTAATTTCCTAAATATTACCCCAAGCGCGAGGGATAACGTACTACAATAATATATCTTAATATTTATTTATCAAATCTTCATGCCTAAATACCAGTCAATAAAGCTTCTTACCCGTTATTTTGATGCAATAGCTTTATATTTTATTGTTTCTTTTTTGGACTGATGTAATGAGTCATTATGTCTGTCATTACTAATGACAGACATGATGCGGACATGTTTTTCTCAAAAACATGGTCGACCTTTTCTTTATTTGACTTACTTTTATTTGATGTCTACAAGCGAAGCTAAAAGCAAAAGCTACTATAAAATCAGTAATAAAACAGCTATTTTACCGTCCGAATGTTTTCGTAACGCTGTATGTTTGTTTTCTATTAGGCAAGTTTGTGTTTGGGCTAATTTATACTTTGTTTTGTCGATAAACATTAATGGGTCAATTTTGTGAAATGTTCTGTTACAGTTTTATTTTGCTTGAGTTGTAAACAGGTTTGCTAATGATTACTTTTCCTTTTTATTTTCTCTTAATTGCTGATTGGTCTATTTGTTTTCTTATTGGAATCCTAAATTAAATTATCTAGTTTCGTGTTAATTACAGTAATTAAAAACTGGGAAACTGTAGACGGTAACGAAAATAAATTCTGAAACATCAACAACGTCTTTTTGCGAAGCTTCAACTTGAAGCAGCATAATGCTGAGATAGTAACCTTTTTGGACCACTGTAACACTATGCTTGTTTAAATTTTTTGTGTAAGATATTAGGTACCTATCTTCTAGGTAAATATATCTCTGTTTTGTATCAATCTATACACTATAACTATCTCTTTTTACAGGGTTGTATATTTAGGTGAATAACCTCTTAAAGGCGACTTCGGTACATCAAGCCGAACAACTTTTGTTTTATGACTTTTGCCAAAACAACACAATCCCTTTCAGTAACGCAACCCCTCTTTGCTAAATACCGAAACACAAGCGCCGCCGTGTGCCTCGTCATGTATCGACTTGTCTTAATCTGTTACTGGATTGTGTAGCGTTCATTACGGCTTTAATCTGTAACTGCGGCGGCTACAAAGAGCAAAGAAAATCAGAACTGGAAATTTACTTATTCAATATTCTGTATGAAAAAAAAGGCATTGAATTAGACAAAGTCATAGAACAAAAGTCTTGATCTACCAAAGTCACCTTTAAGAGGTTATTGATCATCTACCTATAACCCTGTATAATGTCTACCAAATCTGTTTCTGTGTACATATAAATTTATTTTCTTTGTTCCATCTTCTCCTTACTTTTTTTTTTGACGACTTTAATGGCGCAACGAGCATGGGCCCTGCGACTCAGGAGGTTCAACAAACAGTCATTTTTATTGGGTGTAATCAAAACAGTCTGTAGTGTTAATAATTAAATAAAGAACATTTTTTTAAATTTCATTCCTCTTGAGTAATGAGGGTACTTCTAAGTAACTTTCATTATTTGCTCCCTTATGCATATTATGTTCAGCTCAGTGTCTTTGTCTATGGATAATCTCCACACAACTTACCTAATTGCACCAACTCCAAGCGTTTGTCAGTGACGAAATGCCACGGGAAGGCCTTGCAGAAACTAGCGACTCCAATCTTGAGGTCTGTCACCTTGCAAGAAGATGCTATTGTCACAGCTTCACTGACGACCTCGTTGTTTTCTTCCTTTGACTTCTGGTGCAGCGGTATCGCGTTTATTTCATACCTGGAAGGAGGTCAGGTTTATTAAAATATATAAAAATATAATATAGATACCTAATGCCGGACAATCCACACAGCATCATCTAGCCCCAAGCTACGCAGAGCTTAAGTTATGACTGATATACATAATATAATATTATTAGATATATATATATTAACAATATTACTAACACGTGATGTGATAACGTTGCACGTTTTGAGCAAAGAGTTTTCTCTAAATACGTCAGTCTAGTACTCATAACACAAGCTCTGCTTCGCTTGGGGTTAGATGATGGGCTTTGTGGATTGTCCTGCATAATTTATTTACTTATTACATGTCATAGAAAAATCAAGCACGAGAATTATTCGCTAGGGTAGATAATATTGTCATCGCATCGCCATACATTGCGTAAATTATAGACTTGAAAAATAAATTTCAAATAACTTACGCATTTTATGACAAAGTATATTTAGTAGAATATTTTCTTTAATCTACCCTACGATCGTGTTTGCCCTTTTGCTGTATATAAACTAAATTAGATCCACTAGGCAATAAGCCTACAAATTTAAATAAACGTGGGCAGCACTACCCAACAAACAATTTGGCGTCAATTAGAGCTTATTTTAGACCTTAACGTGATATAAAGGTGCTATAGCAGCAGCAATAACAACTTTTGGCAACATAAGAGTGTAGACTAACAAAATATTCCACTGTGAGCTATACAGCATAGTTTTAAGGGTAATAACAAGATGAGTTTAAAGGTTAAAGACATACAGCAGCAATTTGTAACGCTATAATACAGGCTAAGCATCTTGTTTTATAGCTGTAAGTGAATCTTACAACCATAGAATCTAAATAAGAAGTAAGCACTGACTACAACCCCCCAAAGTGCTATGCAAGCGCTAACGAACTCTTGCCAAGAACTAAAAGTTGTACAAAAGCAATAATTACTTATACAATGGTTATTATAGCACCAAATACCTAAAGAGGTACAATACTCTCTTATATTACTTAAAGTTGTAACAGTGGGAACATTTTTCGCTATCATAGAACTTCTAGTGCCTAATGTCACTTCTGTATAGGTTTAGGTAGAGTAATAGATCTCAATACCTCTTCTGTAACCCTTATTTGTTCACTTGTTGATATCAGAGCAATGGCGAAGTGATAGTAGGTACTAGAAGTAGTCAAGCGGGAGTTTTCTGCGAAAATGTCAATCTGGGTCCCGTACATAATTTTCTAAATAATAAATCAAATTAAACACAATATTTCAATCACATTTCTTTTATTCTTTTTTACAAAGTAAATTAACTTAGTTTTTCTTTAAATGAATCATATTCAAATATATTTATTTATCACACTGAATCCTTATATTTGTCATTTAAAAACTATAAAGCAAAAAAAATATCTGATAAAGATTCATGAAATTCAGCTTATCATCAAGATTTATAGTAATAAATCAATAAAAATATAGTCAAGATCAAGAGGTTATTAATTTGTATCATATCATTCACAATCAGACCTACAGCTTGTACTAGTAGGTCTCTTTTGCAGAGGCCGCCTTCCGACTTATCAAGTCATTTATCAACATCATCTTTCTCTTTGTTTTTTTTTGTCAAGTTTTACACGTTTTCATATCGTTATAACAAAAAATCTAATTCGCGTTCAGCTTCTGCATAAGTTGAAATATTTCTTCTTTTTACTTGACACTTTATTCGTCGCCCATCAAGTTGTAGTAAGGTGTTTGTGGATTTTACAAGTTTTAACGCATTGCATTTAGGCCATTTTAGTACTATTATTATGTTTCCATGGATCCGATGGAGCATGCAGTGCACAGCACATATTTTCCTTTTTCTATAGTTTGTACAATTGTTGTGTACGGCATTCTGAAATTAAAATACAAGTTATTTCATGACGTCACTGAAAAGAGGAGATGAAGGAGGATGAAGGAGATGAATGAGAGGAGAGAGAAAAGATACAGTGAATAAAATATATACAAAAAATTTAATCTCCTATGCCGGCATCCTATCATAAGTACTTATAAGCCTAACACAGAAATCTATATCTGATTTCTAAATAATTGATAAATTTTAAACATAAACATAATATAAAGGACCTTTTTCTTATTTTTAAGTGGTTTTAAAGTAGCAGTATGCGTTACTTTCGCGTTACTGTAAAATAGAAGTGTAATGAATGTCACTCAAAAAGCTACGGACAGACAGTACTACGGATCCCTAAATTTGTTTGCCCACCATTTAAAGGTTGCGAATTGATCTGACTAAGGTTATAAAAACAGAAGAAACTATGATTTATATAAAGTATTTTACTTATGCTTCATTATGTGTATTAATTACGACTAGCACGATACTTTAAACTGGAATAAACAATGTTTTATTCGATTCTTCGAAAACTTTTATGTTACTCCATATCTAATACATTGTTTATTTTCAGTAAAGAGACATTAGTCATCGGGCGCTTGAATAATTTGTTAATAATACACATACTTAATCACAATGTACTTACGTTCGCAGTGAAAAATCAACTTCTCCTGTAGTCAATAAGTTGGAACTAAACGATTTCATTTCAGTTTCACAAACGAGGCGCCCTTTTGGATTAATAAATATCTAAACATTTTACGCACACAAAACTAGAAGTAATTATTCTGTTGATAACAAAAAGAATATCCTGATGTTAAAGTTTAAGAACCTTAATATCGCTCTTGTGGATACATTGTAGAGCTCAACGCGTTAATAATCACCTATTTGCCACCCTCAAATCACCTAAAGACATAGTGAGTGACTTTGTAGTTCTGTTGTACCCCTTAAGGAGTTAGTATTCACCTATTTGCAGCCCTCTAAGCACCCAAAGAGTTAATAAACGCTATATTAATCTATTTTACCACTAAAGGACTTAACTTCCGCTTATTTATCACGTTTTTATCTCTTGTAGTTTCAGTTTTCGCTATTATAGCTCTCTAATAGCTCTATTATACCTCTCAACCAAATCTGTAACTCTGTTGTACAGCCATTAAATAACCCAAGGCGATATAAAAAGTGTGCCCAATTCGGGGGTATAGAGGAGTTATAGTGCGCTCTAACTCCAAATAGTAACACTTATTAATAACTGTAAGATCTGGTTAGCGCTCTTATACATCTAATATAGCTCTTGTCTTAGCGCCTAAGTGTTAGTTGGGTACCTTCTAAATTAAATTATTTGTTTACAAATAGATTCTCTACTATTCACTGGATATCTAGTTGATCCATTGAAAAGCTTGGTTTAAATTCGTATCAACTAAAATCGTTGTGGTTGAAATCTGTTCATTTTACCGCAAATGGTTTTGAATTTCCCGTTATTATCTTCGATTGCTTAATACGGCAACGTACAATAAAGCTGATTTTGGTTTATCTTATGATAATGATAAAACCCAATTAATTAAACATTTACGAGAGCTGCCCCGTTCAACCCACAATTTTTCTACCCAATATTATTTTTCCCCGCTCAACCCAAAACATATGCCCCGTTCGACCCAGTCCAAAAATCTGAGTCACAGTGTATTCTAAACAGCACAGACACCATAATATGCCTAAATAAAATTAGAAGTCGATAAAATTATTACAGTTCAAAGTAACTTCCATTTTTTTGCTACAATGTGGAGTGGAGGTCATAGTTTACTATTCTTATGTTTATGATCTCTTCAAACGAATACACGTGAGTTCTACGAACTTACTAGTAGGCGGACAGAAATACAGAATTTATTCATAATACCATTATAACGGTAAGGACTCCCAATGTTATTGTTATCTATTTTTTCCCAACGTTCTTTCTTCATTAGGTAGGTATGTTCTCTCATTCTGCTCTTTTTATCTTAACTTCCACTCTTGTCAGTAGTTCTTCTAATGACGAAACGGCTCCACGTTGTAATAGTACGTAAATTTTGCTAATGCTAGTGTTTATGCCCTCTTCAAACAAATGCACGTGCAATTCCTAGAATACGCAGACTAATTATACAGTAGATAATCCAATCAACAACGGTAAGGACTACCATTGTTTTTCTTACCAACAGGGATCCCAGTTACATAGTTATACAAAGAAACCTTTCAGACCCTTTACTCAAAGGGCCTGAATTTAGCCACAAACATACCCTCGTTTAAAAGCAAAAAACATAAATTATACAATGTTCGCAACAAAAGTCAAGAAGTAAAGAAAACTAATTTTATTAATAACTTTTTATCTGTTCACGTTTTAAATTTGTGATCTAAAAAATATGATTTTGCATGACTGGTTTTAATTACCAATTTCAATGAATCAAAAATGTGTAGGTACTTGTGTACCTATCTATTTATGTTTTAAATGTTTGGTCTAAAAATCTGATTTTGAATGACTTGTTTGAATTACAGATAACGTAGAAATGCTAAACTTTATATTTACCAATCAAACCTGAATGTGACCACTGTTGTGTTATTTTTATAATCTGTTTATTAGACATCGATTTTTTACTATAGATTATTTGTAGTATTATAAGATAACTAATAACGTAAACAAATATTTTAGTGAATATTTTGTGAACAAGACTGATTTTATTACTAAAAATATTATTAAATATTTATAATAAGTATCTCTCTTTTTTGTCTGGTGACCCGTCTACTTTGTTGTTTCACTGTGTCATTTATCTGAATTTAAACAATAGAAATGTGGAATAAGTACGTTTGGGTAGAGAGGGGCACTCACATTTTTGTTTTTGGGTCGATCGGAGCAAAATACCTATTGGGTAGAAATTTTGTGGGTTGAACGGGGCAGCACTCACATTTACGCATGATAACTTCTTTGTGATAAGAAATGTTATCTACTTTTTTGTTAGGTTGGTATGATTTTAAAGTGAATTTTCGGACATGGGTGGTTTCTGCCGGAAACTAGCCAAGGGCGGTGATATCATAGTGCACAAGCATGTGCACAATCACAGGTGCACTATATATTCCGTCACTCTCATACTCCGACCGGGGGGAGATCGGTCATGGTACACGTTACAACAAAAATACAGAAATACGTATATATGATGATAAAATAAATAAAATCAATGAAAAAAATTGTCAAACTACTTTTTCAGGATATAATAAATTTATGAAGATACTAATGTAATAGTATTCACTTGTGCACAAGAATTCGTCACATGATGATGCAACTCTATTAGTGTATTAGTGTCATTATATGAGCTAAAAAATACTAGGTCCAATCAACGATATAAATTGCCAACCTTCAGTTTTCTTAAGACGCTACACAGAACTTCATCAGGGCCCGAAGTCGCCCTTTTTAGCAACCAAACTCTAACTCTATCACATCTCTGTCTAATTAAAGTATACAAAATAAACCTATTACAGAGACATAAAAAAAGGTATCACAAACTGCCCAATGAAAATATATAAAATTCTTTTATCATATAAAATATAATAAGACAAAGACGCTTATTTGAGTCGGAGAAACGCCTTAAATGAGTAAACACCTGGTTAAGTTAGAATTAAAAAGGTTTGTACCTGTTAAATTACCAATTAAATTAATCAGCAGTTTCGGATCATTTACGCTTTACCAAGATCTATTCAATTCAGTGTACTTAAGATTATGAATCTAGGGACCTACGGCGGATTAAACTGAATTTCATAGAAACAGCGCGTTGGTCAAAGATAATTTATGATGCACTATGCAGTCTCAGGGATGTGGGATTATTTATGCACGAAATAGAATGTCCTACGACAACACAACGTAGAATGGTAAACGAATAGTTAGAGTAACAGAAACTAAACACAGCAATTCATTATAAGATACAAGAACCCACACACCACATAAGTTTTAAGATTGATTTCACACGATGTTTCACACCCACGACGGCTTGTTAAATGCATACACGTAACTCGATACATCAATTCGAACTGCCCAAATATAACCTAATTTGGGCAGATCGAAGACTAAAACACTAAACTTATGTATATCAGCATTGAGTTAAACCTTTAAAGTCAATGTGCCAGCGTATAAAATAAATCAAATAATGCCTCACCTAAATCTCCTAGGATCATTAGAATAGCTCATCAGTCTTATATCCGTCTGAGTGTCATACAAGCTCCGTGCTATAGCCTTCAAGCTGCCGACGAGTAGGTATGCAACCGGCTCACTCTCTGTTGTCAGATGCAGTTGGATCTTCCCTTCGTGAGATGTCGTGCATACGAAGTTGGCTTCGTATTCCATTGTCTCGTCTTTAAGGTCGTCATCCTGTTGGGAATAGAGATTTGAATTTGGAACACAGAATTTATTTGCTAGGATTTTACTATTATTTTGCAATTTCGTCTCTTGTTCGTTCGTAGATAGATATTATAAGGTACTTTCCCTCCACGTGGCATACTTGTGGGACGCCCTGTATATTAGTGAGTAGTTCTTCACATATGATGTGTGAAAAGCTTATTCTAGGGCCCATATCAGCAAATACAAGAAGACTGAGAAATAGCAATTTCAGTTCTGCAGACTGCTTTAAATAAGGGTGCAATGTCTTGCAGAGTTGAACAAATCAAACGAATTCAAGCTTTAGAGAGGTGAACATTTTGATATGAAGTGTGCAACGTAGAGTGATGTTCAAAAGGCAGTAAGTGCAATTTTTTACCAGACTTAAAATAAAATTTGCTTAGCTCGCTATATAGGTTCTTGAGTAATTAATATCCTTTGATAGCTGCCAAGAAACCGCTTCACCATCTACTGAAAATGCACCTTCAGAATCTTTCACTTAAGAAACTGCTCAAACAAACCAATGGAACGAGAATGAAGCCCGCATCTTTTGCATGCTAGTCTAATCAGCCTTCAGAGAGGTGCAAGCGAAATGCGATTCGAAGTTCTCGATCGTGTTACACGAACGCCAATTTATGTTTACAGAGAAACAAGTTGTCGACAAATGTTACAATAGATTGTCAATCACAAAGAAAAAACTCCAGCTTAATTTGTGATAAGAAATATTTGGGTTTTAAAGCAGGAGTTTACTTTCCTCATTTTATGTATATATATATTTATTAACGTTAGGGTACAATACCCACGTGAGGACATGGTCATCTGTGATGACCAGTACCCACGATTTCAAGTAGATCGGAGTTAAAACATATCGATTACCTATTATAAATAGTCATATAGAAAACTGTCCTTAATTTTATTTAAATAACCAACCAACTAAGTTTAGAAAATTGCTCCATACACAATTAATTTCTTGCTTGCTTCAACAATGCCTTGCTCTCTAGGAGATGCGGTTAAAATTCTTAAGACGCTTTGAAATTATGGTAAGGTAGCTAAACCACTATAAATTGGAACCATTCCACTGTCGGAATGTCTATGGGACTAAGATCGTTTTCGTGGGAGCTTTCTCTGCAGGATCGAGAATATGGAGTAGTATAGTTTTCAACTAATAGCCCATTATTGAGTAGGATAGATTTCGAAAAGAACAATTCCTTTAATCAAGCTTAGTTAATCGAGTAGTTAGCTGTGAACAAATTCAACAGATCTGAGCAAAAATATACTAAAACGTGCGTCGAGAGTTGAGAATAAAAAATATAAACTGTTCACAATATGTATTGATAAAATTTTAAAATCGTCAAGAACTTTAAATTCTGTTTAAAAATGTACAATTTTTTTCGCTTTTTTCTTTAGCTTGAATGCTATAGATTACTTATCTTTTTTACGGATGATAAATATCGAAATCTTAAGTTTTTGGGCAGATACAATACTTATAGACCTCATAAAGCAACTTATAAGAGTCCTCAAGTGATCGGAATGCTTTATTATTTCGGTCAAAGAATAATAATTATCATCGCCATCCGTGGCTGCCAGCATTCTGGGACTGCCTTATGGTGATGGCTTAGATATTTAGGGATGGGCATTCGGCCTTATGGTGACGGCTTAGGCTTTTGGGAATAGATATAACTAACTGTAATTTTTATATTTTGTTAAATACCTACTGTAAAATTAGAGTCGTCAATCTTTGTTAATAAATTTATTCCGACATAAAAATCGAGTACCTATATAGCGGCTAAGTATGTACAATGTTCACTCTGTATAAGTGCTTTATACGACACTAAACTAAATCCAAGTTAGTGATCGTGAGTTATGGTACCTATGAGGTAAGGAATGAATGACGAAGCATGACGTCAGCAGAATGAAGCTTCGAACGCGGGATTACTTTTTCATACGAGGTCACGCTCTATCAGGCAAGACTGAATTGGCGTCTTCAGAAAGACAGATTATACCTATGGTAGGCAAGTGTGCGTAGATCTGTCTAAATCTTTAAGTCTAAACACTTAAATAAACAAACAGAGCAGTGTGCGTAGAAGTTTGTCGTTGGTGATGTAACTAACTTCACAAGGATCAACATAACACCAGCGTAGGTAATTTTTACTTATCTACCCAGCAACAGGCAGAGTTAATATACCTTTTTGGTTCGACACGACACTCCAGGTTCTGGAGGTTTAGTACGTACTCTTCCAATTCTAAATTTAAGTTTAAAATTGAAATGAAATCCAAATCAAAATGATTTGATTATTTTGTTATTAGTAATCAAATCATTTATTAGTATCTGCTGATTAGCTTAACGTTTTCCCACTTTTGTTTTACCATAGACAAAATAAATCTGGTTCATGGTTTTACTAATAAGTTCGTACGAAGTTTTAGTTTTTCTTTAGATAGGTATTTGGTAACTGTAAGGTGTCGTGTCAAATACATCATTTCATAATGTTATAAAAATAACAACTTAAATATAAAATATTAAATAATTCTTGGATAAAATTTGCCCATATTTGAATCCAGGCCTAGAACAGATGTTACTTTAGAACCTCTATGGTATATAACAGAGGTTACTTTAGAATAGAATAGAAAGGCATTTATTTAGAACGACAAAACAATCAGGTAGAAAATCAACAAGACAAAATCGTAGGATCTCCAACGCAAACCTAGACAGCGCTGATCTAGTGACGTCACGAACGGGCCTACGCTATCTACTTTCATCCCATAAATCCGTGCCAAAGAAATAACCGTTTCCATAGCAACGACGCGTGCGTATTCGCGAGCTGTATTAGACATACTTGATCATGTAAAACATCGTGAACGCTGTCCAGGGTGGTAAGGAACTCGATCAGATTGGTGCCCAGGCATTTGAACGCTCGCTCCAACCGGCAGTTGTGGGAGAAAGCTGTTAGTATGAGATATTCCCCTAGTTTTGCCATGAAGTCTTTCGTGCTGACACCTGCAACAAGGATTCGATGTTTGAAACATATAAAAATTAAGATAAGAAGATAACTTTATTTGTAGCAGTAGGTACAAAATTTGACGTAGTCTTATAAACTTACGATAACAAGCTACAAAATGGCGTCCGACTCCCATATGTTCTGAAACTACTTTTTTGAAATGAAATTCAATCTATTTATTATATTGTATTTTTACTTCAAAGAAGAAATCTTTTTTTAGTAATTGTGTTGATAAGTATTTTGAAAAAAGCTTGTGGCAGAAACCTAAATAAATATTACTATTCTAATACAAATAATAGCGGACCATGGTAAAAATATTCTCAAATTACAAATTATTTTAGTACTACGTTTATATGGGAAATTCAACCGTCGCCGGACCCTTAAGTACGCAGTTTACACCTAGATATAAAGAGAATCCTCACAAAGGCAAAAACAATCCGGGTTACTTAAAAATTTCCCGCAATTCATTAAGAAGCCATGAAAAACTAAATCAGGATAGCAAAGTTAATGAAAGACGAATCAAAATAAAGGTCCATTAGGTTTTACCTGAAAAGGGTTCTGGAGAGGCACAAGGCCGTTCGTAATCTAAATTATTTTTCATTGTTGACGCTCTTCATAACTGTCGGGAAAAATCTATTGTTGTGCGAAGAAACACAATTTCTGGAGGCTTCAAAATAAGTGAATTTACAGGAAGAGATTCGGACTTGTGCCTTGTTTTGGGGATTAGGTTAGAAGTTTTGTTTGTCAATCATTTAGGGTTTACAATCTTTACTACTTCAACCTTTTTATTTGAAAGGACTTTTAGTACTTAGATTTAATTAGTAACCAACTAATCTAAAATAAATGCTGGATTTTATATCGGTCAACGAATTAGCATCACCTCCCAACATGGCAATGCTGCCAGCATTCTGGGCACTCTTTTGTGTTCTGGTAACACCTTAGATTTTTAAGAAATAGATATAGGTGTTTTATACTATTTGTAATTTAATCTGTTAAGTAATTAAGTTTTCTTCGTCAATAAATTCATTTCACTAAAAAAATTAAGAATATTTTCAGAACACAAAAAACTTCAGGCTTTACCTAATTGGGTGACAGAATCCACATGGCTCAATAATGGACTGGCCGCGGTAAGATTATTTTTTAACAGTAACCGATACCATCACATCCATTTCTTTTTTTAAATTCTCAAGTTCTTCCGTCCACCAAGACAGTTTATGCTTGATTAGTCTTAGTTTTCTTTAATGTTTTATCGCAAACATTTTTGACTGTGTCTGTATATTTTAATACCATATCCTCTAAATCTTTGATTTCATTTATTGCATTTATATTTTCGTTTGTTATGTGTTTTTCTTGTAAATCATTTTTTATTGTGTTTCTAAACAAGTTCTAATCAGTGTTTTTAGTTTTGTATATTCTAGTGCTATTTTTTTGTTGTATTAATATTAATATTTTTCTCTCTGTTATTATTATTAGGGAAACCAAATACTATCACATCACACTTATACATTAGTAAAATAAAGTAAATCACAGGATTACCCAAGAATGGATTTTTTGTCATACCGTAATGAATAAAAGTTGTATGAGGAAAAACGCGACTACCCTCTTTTTATGTTCGAAAGTGAAGAGAAAATCAATAACACAAACTGCTATAGGTACTTAACATTACTTAACATTATTCATTATAACTTAACATTACAATTGGGATCCGTTTCTATCTACAAATATTTTTTTTGTATTCACCGATACCGGGATCCGTGGATAAAAATATTTACCTTTTTTCGTGGAAACCGATCCCGGTATCGTTGGATACAACTTGGCAGGATCAGTGGATAATTCAATCTGATCCCGGGATTCGTGGAGACAAACCCTATTTCGCACACCTTCTTACCTAGGTTATATAATTCCTATGCATAGTATAGAACTTCACCAGTGAAGTTCTAGACCAGTCTAAGCGCTTATTTTGTAAGCAGTAAGAAATAAAGTTATTGAAACCTAAAAAAAGAAAGTACGCTGGAGTCGTACCTAGACTAGGAATGGTTTACGTATACCGATAAGGGCTTACCTAACATGTTACTGGTTTGCCACTTGTCTATGGTTCATAGATCGGTTAGAGAATCTTACCTCTAATATACTTCTGTTCTCCTGGTACTCTGGAGGCAATTGTGTACGTAAATTGATCTTAGAAAGAGATCTTAATATATCTGATCTGGTAGTTTGGATCTGATAATGACCTCTTGGCACTTTTTTTTTTTGCGACTGTACAAAAACGAGTTAATCATGTTCGAGCGAGTTGACGACGGTAAAAACACGCGCGAGTTTCAAGCAAGCGAGTTGACAAATAACCCTAAATTTCGTTTTCAAAAAGTAATTTTACATAAGACATGACTTCTTTGTTATGACACTATTTATCAGGTTTGACACTTTTATGTCCAAAGTTCATGGGAATTTCATACTCATTGAATGGGGGTTTGGTAACAATACTTATTGAGCGGTAAATCTTGAACAAAACCAATTTAGATTTTTACCTCGACCACAACAATGTTCAATCAAATTTGAAAAAAAAAAGAATTATAATTATTACTTACATAAGAAAATAAACAACAAGTAAATATAAAGTAAGTTAAGAAAATACGTGTGACATACACAAAACTTTCCTCTTTTTATTTTACTGTGATATATTTTATTGTGATGGTTATATGAAGCTCATTCAGCTTCACAGTACACTATAGGTACAAAAAATGGTAACCGATAATGCTTTTCTGACTTCACCTCACAACACGACAGCAAAATGTGTCTACCTTGACTTGAATAAACAAGATCCGTCTTGTGCAAGTGACACTCGCTCGCAAAGGGTTTTGATCTTTTGTCGATTATGTATACAAACATTAAACAAGTTACTTTGGAGATACGTACTATATGTTAATTATTCGACACTTTTTAGTGTATTTCAAAAATAATGAAAGTTAGACATATTTAAAAAAAATTGTTCTATGTCCAATACTTTTTATTTGGTATTTCCACTCAATGGACAGCAAGACATTTTAACACTTTTTTTTAGCACTACAATTTGTATTGAATTTCTTAAATTTAATAGTGTGTATTTTTTTCGTTAAATCTTTCGTTTGTAAATTCATTTGAATTTGTAGTACCTTTTTTTTATTTCTACGTCACATTTTGTATTTAAAATTTACAGTATATCTAACACACGGAATGTAATAGTTGCTGAAAAAGGACAGACAATGCGAAACCATAAGAGTTTGGAAACCGATCTCGAAATCCTAAAAAAGTCGAGGTTTCTTGCGTTTTTGCCCTCGATGAGACTCGAGACGAACGCGTTCGGCTATAATTCTAGAATTTTCTCTTTTCTACGGGTACGTCAACAAACAGATACAAGAAGAGGAAGGCCCTAATTAAAAACATCCTTTTTGAAGAAGAAGTTTCAACCACCAACAAAGTTTCGTGTCCGTGCTATGAATTATTATGGAGTTTCCGTAGAATGCTCAGAACTGACTTTCGACAGATTCAAAATGAAATATTGCGCGCGGGAAAATAAGGAAAACCGCTCCCACCTCGTTTGGGCAGGCCGCAATGATTCTATCGTAAGTATCACTATATATGTATATATAAAACAAAGTCGCCTCCCGCTGTGTGTCTGTTTGTCCCTATATAGGGTAGGTACATAGCTTATCTTTAACACTACGCAACAGATTTTGATGCGGTTTTTTTGTAGATAGAATGATTCAACAGGAAGGTTTTTGTATCAGCATTGCACCCGTACGAAGGCGGAGCGGGTCGCTAGTAGATTATATATAAAATAAAATGTGCTTACAAATAACACGCGTGTAAGAGTACAAACAAAAGAAAATACACAAAAATAAATATTTATTAAATAGGCAACTTATTGTACACAACACACAAGAATGCGTGCTTGAATATCCATAGAAGTGTAATGTGTTTCATACATAGGTATAGGTACCTACCAAAAACCACCTCAAAAATATCACCCTAACTCACGCTTTTTCAAGCCTGTTTGTTGCATAGCTAACTAGAACTACATTATAATAATAATAATAAATCAAACTAGAACTACATTATTATAATAATTAAATATAATAATAATAAATCTTTTATTTCAGACAACATAAGAACAGTCAGGGGTGGTAAAAAACTTATTCCAGGGTCCATATCAACAAATACCTTACAGACTAACATACATACAAAAATATAAAGTCTTAATAACTACAATGGTAGGTATGGCGATTATTGCCCGAGAAAAACCCACTTTATTACCTAAATATGATCGTACGTTGAAAAACACGAAGACATATACGGCGGTTTGATTCGCGTGAGTCATATTTTTGTTAATTTTTATACTCCTTATTCTGTATGTATTAATTTCCAAATATTGTATTAATTTTAAGCTAAAATATAAGTATTTTTAGTTGTATATTCCAATTTATTTAGTAAACTTGACTTTACTTTAAAGATGCTAAATAAATGTCGTTTTTAAACGCCTAATGTGAACTTGCTTAAGAGGTCCGCAACTGTACTAGCTTAAGATATCCACAAGAAAGACCAGTTAATCTGAAATATAACTCACTGTCCGTAGCCCGGACCGCCTCGTAGATCTCTTGGAGGTACGCGTAGTTTCTGCAGGATTTCACGTCGTCGGGTAGTCGGCGTCTGTAACAAAAATAATCTGTGGTTCACATAAATTTCACGTCTTTTGCTAATGGGCTACAACACACTTTTTTACACTTTTTTATGTATGTAAATTAGTCAATTTTTACAGTCTTTTTTGTTGGCATAAATAATCCGATGTGGCATAACGGTTTAATCCATCCAATTATGGAAGTAAGGGGATAGAAAGTGTACCTACCTGTTATTGTGCACACACTTGTGCACTATAATAATATGGCCTGCGCTCTAGCTGCTGTTGTAAAATTTTGACTTTGTCATCATTTTTATAAATCAACATCAATTGAGAGTTTGTATGTATGTGTTTAAATAATAATTATGGAAAGACATAGGTTATTGTTGTAGGAAAAAATGAAGTAGGAAAACTTGGGAATAATGATGTTCAACAAATCGTGTGCCACATGGTAACCGGAGGCAGGTGGATCCAAATAGTTTAGCGGCTTTTGCAACTATGAAAAACTTTTCGGCCAGTTTGAAGATTTTTCATATTGTATAAAAAAAATTGAACTTTATAGTCCTAAACATATTTGTACGCTAAAGTCGTTTATTTTGGGATTTTACCATCTTTGAGTTTTGAGTTTTCCAATATTCGGACACAATTTTATGCGCCATGAGAACAACTGCCAGTTAAAATGTCACTGCGAGTTAGTTATGTAAATTGGCAGATATAAAGATCTACTCTCATTTTCTACAAAATAACATGGCTTACCATTATTTTTAATTAAATCTGGCATGTTAGCCCGTACTGTCTTAATTTTTGTGAGATAAATAAAGCAGGAGAGACCAAAACCCTTTAAAAATATAAGTGTTTTGATATCTAGGTACTGCATATAATTATCTACTGCACTATTATTACATTCATAAATATTTAGTAACAAAGTAAAAACTTGTTTAATATGTTACACAAATCAAAAAATATGTATAAGAACAAATCTATGTTATGGTTACCACTCAGCGGTAAAGGAAAATACTGTCGTTAGTCTTCCGTGCAAGCCAAATGATTTTATTACCCAATAATTCTTATTTGGGTAATAAAACAGCAGAAAACAAGTTGTTTGTTCCACAAAATTCAACAAAAACAGTTAGCCAAAAGGCAAAAATCATCAGCTGCAAAAGTCAAAGGATTCAAAGAAACTCATAACAAACGAAACAAAACGTGCCGCTTTGAAGCCCATAACAAACCGTTTGTTACAACAAAGCGTTTTACAAGATACTATAATTTAAACCTCTTCCACACCTAATCAAAACGAACTCGCTCCAAATAGACTTCGTAGAATTAACTGATTAAAATCTTGTTCTCTTGCGATCTCTGGATACCTATGGGATAAGGAGTAGGTATTTTAGAGTAAGGGGTGCACCTGTGGTTGTGCGCACAGTTATGCACGATTATATATTAATATTTATTATTCCGTGGGGTACCGAGGCTTTCCGGGTCTTCAAAAAATTATCTGAGCGTCTGGTCGAAGCGACGCGGGCGACGTGTGACCCGAGAGCTGGTCGATTTCTGGCGCAGCGCATCATCATTGCCATACAGCGTGGCAATGCAGCCAGCATCTTGGGTATACTTCCAACTGGTATTGATATGGATCAGTTGAGATACCTGTAGTTTGTTCGCAACAGTCTACAGTTAGCTCAATTGTTTCAATTGTAAATACTAGTTTTTATTTTGTTAGATAATTGTCATTTTCTTCTATACTAATATTATAAAGAGGAAAGATTTGATTGTTTGTTTGTTTGTATGTTTGTTTGTTTGTTTGTTTGTTTGTTTGTTTGTTTGTTTGTTTGTTTGAATTGAATAGGCTCCGAAACTACTGGACCGAGTTAAAAAATTCTTTCACCATTAGAATCCTTAATTTTCCGTGCTGAACATAGGCTATATAATATTTTCAAAAAAGTTAGGGATCCGCATGAAAAATTCAATAATTGAACCGTGGGCTGTATATTCAACCTCTTTTTCTATTATGGCGCGTCAGAATAGAAAAAGAGGTTGTATAGCGCGCGGTGCTTGCTTTTTCTCTACGGCCAGTGTCAGTTTTGGAATGTCGAGTCAATGTCAAAAACCCCAATGCTGAAAAAGTAAAGATCCGTATGAAAACTGTGAAACCCATCGTTTTAGTGTGTATAATTTCTGAAATTTTTGTTTAATACCCGTGCGAAGCCGGGGCGGGCCGCTAGTTGTTATATATATGTCTCTTTACACTCATATTTAAAATTAAGATATGATTGTATAGGATTGTTTGAATTGAATATGCTCCGAAACTACTGGACCGATTTGAAAAAAATATTTCACCATTAGAATCCTATAATTTTCGTGACGAATATAGGCTAACGAATATTTTCAAAAAGTTATGGTTCCGTATGAAAAATGTTTTTTTTAAATACCCGTGCGAAGCTGGGGCGGACTGCTAGTAATAAAGGTCCTTTGCACTTGGTTCTCCGGGGGTCTTCGTTGAGACTGACCGATTGTGTCCGAAAATCGGCTTTGAGGGCTTTAAGTACTTAGATATCAATTTAGTATCAATGAATGAATAGACATTTTACTGTGCTGTAGAAACTTAAGATGCTAACCCCGTCCCAAATCAGCACCACCACGATATTGCCTTTTGGACCACAAAACTAACTAACTAGCCACTTAACTAACCAAATTATACGACAAAAATATAACAGAGGCATTAAAAAAGCTTATAGGTAACACAGTATACATAGTGTACTGTGTAGGTAATCTGCAAAATACATTTTTTGAAATTTCCCTTACAAAATAGTAGGTAATAATGTTAAAATAAGCGGCGACGCTAATTCGGGTATGCCTTAATAATACATAATACTAAATAATACTAAAATATATTTAATCTGTTTTAAAAATAAACGCCTTTATTGCTCAAAGGTAGCTTCAGAAGAGTTTTTATCATTTTGCTAAATTAAAACTCTTTTCTGATTTGTAATCTATAGTAATAATTATAAAAAGGAAATATTTGATTGAACTACTGAACTACTGAACCGATTTGAAAATTCTTTCACTATAAGTAGAGTGAATAGGTGTCTTCTAGACCTGCGTGATCCACCGTCGGCCACATCTTCACTTTCCATCAGGTGAGATCGTGGTCAAACGGAGGTCTATCAGTTATAAAAAAAAAAAAAAAAAAAATAAGTACCTATCCTACGTTATCCCTGATGAACATAAGCCGTAGAATATTTTTTTTTAAAGTTAGGGTTCCGTATGTAAACTTCAATAATGTAATCCAAAGTGTGTAAAAACGTATAATTTAGATAAATATCCCCGGGACGCCGGGCGGACAGCTAGTTTTTTTAAAAATGGCAGTACCATTTTAAGATAATACCAATGGTATAATTTAAGCATATTAAATGTTTTAAGTATTTGTTACTGAAACGGCATCTAATTTTGTATAAGGAGAGAGGGAAATAAAGATGTCACTAGTGACATGAATTTCGTTTCAAACTGAAAAAGATTAACGTTTAAAAGAAAATGGACGAGGAATGATAACCAATTTCCTGAAACAGTGAAATAAACTGAAATAGAAAGGAATTGTCATATATCCCCTTATATCGATATAAAGCTGGCGGGGCACTATTGAAGAAAATGACGTTTATCGAGGCTAAGGAAAGGACAATTTGGAGCAGATTGAATTCGATGTTTTCTGAACCTTTTAACCTTTATCTAGGGCTGGATTCACTGTATAATGGGCGACAAGGTCGATCGAGTCAGGGGGTTAAAAATAAGCTATCTTGGCTGAGCCGGATGTTTAGGCAAGATGGTTTTTAGTCCCCTGACCTTGACTCGGTACGATGGGTCGACGAGATCACATAGACTGTGGGTAGTAAGGAAAAAAACTGGCGTTGGGCCGAGACTGTCATGAAACTGACATATTATCCAGTAGGAAAATAGGTGATCACTATCTAAAAATTTTAGATAGGTATCACTCTGGACTGAACTCCTCATAAAACCTCTCTCATAAGATACTTTATTGGAATCCGTGTGCACCACTCGACCTCCCATAAATTGACGTACCCATACATTGTGTGCGACCGCGTGCGACAAGGTGAAAAACAGACTTGCGTTAAAATTGCTAAGTCACTTATTCTCGAAGTTCAAGCACGCACAACTTAATTGTAGAAGAAAAATTCACACTTACTTCAGAAGAAATCTATGAAAGCAAGTAAATTGATTTCGTTTCTCCACGAAACGTCACCAACATCACAATACTTGCAAATAACTGTGAAATTTTGGGTATATTCCTTGCCTCCCATAAAAAAATTCGTAAAAAAGAAATAGTCAGACTTCGTCTAAGATAACTATGGCTTAAATGGTTCCAAATTGTCCACACTACCTTCGCCCACCAGCTTTGCCTTCCAATCACCCTGTATAATTTAATTTTTAAATGTCATTGGGGCTCGATATGTTTTCTAACGAACTTACACATTTCAAGTTTACAAGTTGCTATGGCGTTCATTAAGGAAGGCCTATATCCAACAGTGGACAAACTAAGGCTACGTACGGCACTTTTCTACAATCTGCACAATTATACTATCACAAACAAGCATTAAACGTTAACTACATGTAAACGCAACCAATTTAGGACGTTGTATTGCTATAACCCACCCATGTAAGAAAGTAATTACACAATTAAGAACACCCTTTGAGTTTAACTGCTGCAAAATAGGCTTTATATGGATAAGGATAAGTAGGCTAATCATGAACATTAAACGGAAACATTTTCTGGAACATTAACATTCAGATCTTATCATGTTATTATAGCTATTTATATGCAGCAGCTGCAGTGGCTTCAAGCGACGCATTACCCGAGGATTATTGAGTACCTATCTAGCGCATCAGCGTTGCAATACAGCGGGGCAATGCAGCCAGTGCCTTGGGAACGTTTGCGACTTTTGATATTGATAGTTAAGCGGCCTGTAGGTTGTTTGCAACAGTCTAGATAGTTTATTTATACATACAAAATACCTGGAACAAATATCTGTAAATCGTAGAAATATTTGTCTGGCCGTGTGGTGCCGGCATAGAATTTCACCAACCCCACTCTTCCGTGGGTGTCGTAAGAGGCGACTCAGACACACACCGGGGGGCGGGCAGCAGCACTCTCTGCAGAACAACTCCATTGAACTGCGATCCCCAACCCGCATGCCCAGCGTGGGGATGGCATAATTTATCATTTGGCAATAACTCCCAAATGATAAATAATGCCATCTCTTTCAAGTTTACAAGTTGCTATGGCGTTCATTAGGGGAGGCCTACGTTCAGCCGTGGACTACTATAGGCTGTTGTTGTAATGTATCGAACATTAAACTCTAGCGTCGCAGTCGGAATTGCCGCTGTGCCAAATAGGTCGTCGGATAAGGTAAGTAAGATACTTACAGGCAATTGTATTTATCGTAATGTTCCGCTTGGTTCTTCGTAAGCGATGAGACGGCCGCGTGTAGACATTCGTTCTGAAAACAAAAAGAAATATTAGGTAGATGTTTGTAGCTTCGCTGGTAGACGCAACCCATGAATTTAACTTATCAACATTATTATTCATCTACCATTGTCCACAGCTGAACGTGCCTCCCCTCCCACCATCATATTGTAGTATATCAGTCATCTAGTACCTACCACCAGCTCTGCTTAGCTTGGCACTAGATGATGCTGTGTGAATTGTCCAGTATTATTTATTTATTTTACTCTGTCTTCTTCTATTATCATAATATGTCACTCTGACATATTATTATGTCAGGGTATATAGAAATAGCACTACTATGATTATGGGGGTGATTTAATTTTAATTGCGTCTAAGAGCTACAAAGCGCTATGTGGCATTCTATTAAACGTATTCTGCATCATCAACATTTTCATCCAAAGTTCACCTTTAAAACCTGTAAACCTTCTTCCCTTATAAAATAGCTGTTTTTTAGCCGACTGCGCTGGACGGTGTATGTTTCCTATGAAAAGTGTGTCTAATCTAAATTTACCTCATGCATGACATAATAAGTTCACAGTGTTAACCGGATATTCTAATGTACAGTAGCACGGTGTAGATATATTTAATATGTGTATTGGTGAGGACATGAAGCCCTATGAATGCTGCTAGCCTCGCAAGTCGATACGGCGATATTTTTAGAGAAAACTATATTCTATTTGCAGACCTAGTGAACTATTCTTTGATATGGTATGAGTTTTGTTGGGCAGTGAGTTAAAGTGTTGTTAAGCAATAGGATATAAGAAAAAGATTATTGAAATCTAAAATCAGAAAATCTGGTTTGAAGAGACTGGAGAGACTGGATGGTTTTTGATTGCCGAACACGTATTTATTAAATATGCAAGTCTGTTTCTTCTGGGTCGAAATAGGCTATATAGAATATTTTCAAAAAAGGTAGGGATCCGCACATTTGTTATATACCCGAAAGCGAAGCCGGGGCGGACTGCCTCCCTGTCAAATAAAAGCCAATCGTTAAAGTGCAAGTCGACTCGCACATGGAAGTTTCAAATCAGATTTTTTTGATGGATCGACTAAAAAAACGATAAGTCAATTTGTCAGCCTTGTAGAGCTAAAATAGCCAAAAAGCACGTGTTTTATATATAGAAGCGCTCTATAATATATTTTTTTTTATTTTCATTATTTCTTGATATAGCGGCAAGCTGTCCAACTGTCTATCTCTTAGAGAGATATAGTCCGATAGATGGACGAACAGAAATCGGAGCCTGAGTAATGAGGTCCCGTTTCCTCTTCGGATCTACCCTAAAAATATCAGCTGCAGTCAGAAATCATCTTTGATCTGGATTTGCTTGATTCAAAAAGGACATTTTCCAACGGAACTGCTCCGACAACGACATCAGATGCCTCGCTTCGCGTCACACTGACTCTCGCCTAATTTCATGGTTGAAGGCGCAGAAGTAATTGGCTATAGAGAAATGAAACTCCTTTGGGCTACTACGACGAAACTATAGAAATTGCAGTTTAGACAGCCTAACTCGTCAAAACAACATCTAATACGTTTAATAAATTTTTCACTCAAACCGTGTGAAAAATTACGTTGGTAAGAAGTACAGTACTGAGTTCTTGAAGAATTCTTCGAGAATTCTGTTTTCTTTTTTATATATTTTAAAGATGATGAAAAACACAAGGAAAGTATATGTTGTGTCAAGCCATAGTGTGAGAAGGACAGGAATATATATGTATGTACTATTATAAATCTGGAACGGCAGGAGCTTATTCGAAATTAATATCAGAGATGGGAAAGTTGATTTCATCAATGTATACCATGTAGGAATGTCCAACAGGAAAATAGAACATTTTGGGAGGATGAAAATTTACAAGACTGTTGATGGCCAAACAAAGCGAGTCTGTTTCACTTCTGTGCTATTTTCAGTTTAGATTCAGAAAGACGACAGTAGCTACCATTTGTTCACGTGTTATGATGGACATTCAGGGCCGGCCTCAAGGCTCACGAGGCCAATGTATTTGTCTGTGACAAAAGGAGATATTCATCGAAATTAATCAAAAGCTTTTACCACAATTTTCTTACAGCTACCTGTCAGACTTAAGAAAGAAGGTAAATAAATAGTTTGCGAAAAGCGGGGCTTTTTCATGGAAACTGAATGTCAGATTAATCTTTCATTAGGGAATTTTATTACTTCTTTCAACAGTAGATAAAAATTTAAGTGAAGGGAATTAATTAACACTTTTAAAACAGGGCAAAAAGCCTTTATTAACAAAGAAAATTACAATTATCTTACTATATAAAAACTAGTATTTACAATTGAAACAATTGAGCTAACTGCAGACTGTTGCGAAGAAACTACAGGTAGCTCAACTGATCCATATCAATACCAGTTGGATGTGTACCCAAGATGCTGGCTGCATTGCCACGCTGTATGGCTGATGCACTGCGACATTATATTGACCAGCTCAACACGTCACACGTCGCTTCGACCAGAAAAACAATTAACACTTTGTTCCTTATTTGATAATTATGGTGTGAATTTTATTTAAGATTACTTTGTAAGGCTAAGGAAAATTATATTGTTTTCAGATTTCTTTCATAAGTGATATTTACCAACAATATGCAAGTTTAGCATCTCTCGCTTGAAACATTGCTAAAAAATAAATATTTATGGTTCGCCTTCGTTACTGACGAGTAACCATAAATTCTAATTAAAGACCCCAGTTTTCAAATGGACGATATCCTCTTACAAATTTCCTGAGAACTTAATCAAGAATATTGCAGGAATAATAGCAATGAATGCTAAAGTATTTTTTTTTACATGCAGTCTTTCTTTTAGTTTTGATTGAAATCGTTGACATTGATAAAAATAAGTTATTTTCTTGCGAGGATAAAGAACAAGGAGAAAGGAGAAGTCACCAATTCTATTAAATAAATCCAAACAACCAACCTCTTACGAAAATAGAGGATATTTATCTGAACACAAATATCACGAAAATGTCCCCAAAAAGATCTTTGCAGTGTTGTGCCCGTCACGTAACATGACACTTTAAGTGCTGTACCTAAGGCTAGTTGAGAAAAATGGCGTCAACTAGCATAAAATTGCGTATCAGATTTCTAATGGATGGCTGTTTTGATTACACTTTAACAGACTATCCTCAAGATGGGTAATGAAATTGGGTCAATGTAAGATAATTTTGGGCCGAAATTGCTAGGGTAATGTCGTTTACAATATTATTGCTTGAGGGGCTCGGGCCGTCACAAATCAAGTAGGTGTCGGTGGTAGGATGGCTATCAAATATTTGTTGATCTTGGGTTTCGCCTAATTTATGCGTCTTCATTTCGTCATCATTCAAGGACTGAAATTATACGATTATTTTGATGTTTTTTAAAACTTGCAGTGCCCACGATTCACAGTTCTGTAACCAGGACTTATCCTAAGTGTGATTTACGAATATACATCTTTCGTGGATGTTTATTGAACAAATTAAATTAATAAATCGCTAGACAATCCAGCATCATCTAACCCCAAGCTATGCAGATCTTGTGTTACGGGTAGATGACTGATATATTTAGTGCAATATAATTGCATGGATAGATATATTTTATTATACTTATAAGATGTTAGAACATACTGATTTTACCAGGAATCTGCTTAATTTTATCTTGTTTTTAGTTATACTATATTTATTAAATTTATTTTTAATTTTTTATGTATTCATTAAAACGGATACGAGAAACAAATACACTAATGAAACTAACAAAATAAAATCAAAAGTTACAATTTGTTTTCCTTGTTCTTTCCTTACAAACCAATTAATACTTTCATACTAAAACACTATGGGAAAACACTTCTCGACTTAAATTTTATGTCAGGTTATACAGAATTTTAACTCAATAAATTTACCACTTAAACATTAAACTCAATAACGAAAAGCTTTATAAAGGTAGGTAGGTACTTTAGGTGGTACTTTGTAAAGGTTAAATTCTCTTAGTAAATCGAAGGCTTCCCCAGGGAGCTTCTCTTGGCCCTGTCCTTTTCAGTGTCACTTCTGACATAGTTTGAATACTGGGAAAGTTTGGCATCCATTTAATTAGAGCGTTTGCCCTTCGGTACCGCTGAATAAATAACAGGGAGTGTAATCTAACACCGAAATAATACGCCTTGAGGGTAGGCGTTTCTACTGTTTTACCTTCTAAAAAGAGAATAGCCGGATTTTTGTTTAAATTTTCTTACATTAGTAGAATTATAAAATTTTTGTTTTATGTTTATCATAACTGAAAAAATGTAAGTAATTTCTTTGATGATTATCTATAAAAATACAAAACAACTTCAAATTCTTACGTTTTTGTAGATAAAAACTGATTCCTCGGGAATATCTTGTATATTACCATTTTAGCATCCATTATACAACAACAAAAGGTTAATAAAATCGTTCCACAGTTGACTTAGAAATAGCCTATAAATAAATAAATATTCATGCGACACCCAAACATAGAAGCTCATCGTTTTTCAAGTCGATTAACAGTATTGGTTGTCAAAATGACGGTCATAAAATCTAATAATAGATTCTATTAACAGATAACACATTATTAACTTGTCTTTTCTCGAGGGTGTGTTTCCAAAACAATTAAAAAAGTCAATTGTAAAGCCCCTTTTCAAGAAGGGTGACAGATCGGATCCGAACAACTACAGACCTATAACATTGGTACCAATAATGTCAAAAATATTGGAGAGAGCCATGTTGAATAGGCTAAACAGCTTCTTAGATAAGCATAAAGTTCTTCATAGTGATCAATATGGTTTTCGTAAAGGAAGTTCGACATCCCTTGCTTGCTTTAACCTAGTTAGGTTTATTACAGAAAACTTGAACAGTAGTAGAGGCCCCATTTTAACTCTATTTATGGACTTAAGCAAGGCTTTTGACTTTGTTAAGCATGACAGACTTTTAAACAAGTTGGATCATTACGGAATTCGTGGCAAGGCTTTGGACTGGCTGGCGAGTTACTTACATGATAGGGAACAATGTACCGAAATAACTAAGGTCATTACAAATACGAAGCTTAAAGGCAACACTGACACCAAAAATGTTGTTAAACACACATTTAGATCATCGTATGTTCTAAAAAATAGAGGTATACCGCAGGGTAGCATTTTAGGCCCTGTTCTATTTTTAATAATATATATTAAAATGATCTTCCTGAATTTATATCACATAAATGTATACTGTTTGCAGATGATACCACAATCTTAATTAGAACTGACAGGCAACATGCCCAAATGACTTTAAATACTGCTCTATCTGATATTGTGAATTGGACCTATAACAATAACCTATCTATTAACATTACAAAAACCAAAATTATGCAATTTGACTCTTATAATACTAACCCATTAACACTTGACATTTCTTATAATAATGAAAAAGTAGACGAAGTAATGACATTTAAATTCTTAGGTATTACAGTAGATAGACACTTAAACTGGAAAGCTCATATTAGTGATGTTTGTAAAAAGTTAAGTCGCTTTATCTTTGCTCTAAAGAAAATCCGTCAGACGATTTCGTTTGATGCAGCTCTGTCAGCTTACCACGGACATGTCTCTGCAACCCTAAGCTATGGTTTGTTGCTCTGGGGAAACTCTGTCGAGGCTGAAAGAGTCTTCAGAGTACAGAAGAGATGCCTCAGAGTAATTAACAAGGCCTGGGTTCGTGACTCTTGCAAGCCTCTGTTTAAAAACTGTAATGTAATGCCTCTACCTTGCATGTACATTAGAGATATATGCATGTTTGTGAAATCCAACCCACAACACTTTACCAAACGTAAGGATATTATCACTCGACAGAAAAGAGCAAAATTCAATGATCTGATTTATAAACCACAATGCCACAAGCGTATCTACGAAATAAATGCTTATAATATGTGCATCCCTATTTTTAATAAGTTACCAGATACAATAAAAACTCTGAATGGAAATCTATTCAAACAAAAATTAAATAAGTGGCTGATAGACAAATGTTTTTATAGTGTAGATGAATTTATTAATTTTAAGTAGAATTATTTACTGTTTTGTTTGTTAATGTCTCATAGTTTTTTATTATTTTGATTTATATTGACATAATTATTATTTTTATTTAATTGATTACCATTGCCAACTTAATTATATGATTATTTTTTGTTAACTATTCAATACTTTTAATATTTGCACACCTGCTTGCGGGTTGAATACATAGACACTACTGTAGTTATAAGATCTGACATGTACCTATTATAATGTATTCGGCAAATAAATGATTTGATTTGATTTGATTTGATATACTCAACTCAGTATTTCCGGCGACACACGTTTTCATTTCCCTGAAGGCAAACTATTGTTGATGGTGAGTTGCCAATAGAACTCAAACAATTCCAATAGGAATTCTTTTGAATAGAATTTTCCGCTACCTGCAAAACAATTTATGTTTCGCAAACTGTTTTCGTAAAAGAGTTTCGCGGACAAAAGTAGGGTAGACTGTGAGTTTCGACAATACATTCTTTGAACCCCGAGACTTTGAACAGAAACGACCGGCGATAGTTAGGTTAGGTTAGGTTTCTCTATGTAAAACAAAAATAATAATAAAAGCTTTTCTATAGATTTGTTTATTTAATCCACCCACGGTTAGTCATTTAGTATAGCGAGGCTATTAGCATCTTAGTAAAAGAGCATTGTACTTATACAATTTTGGAAATCGATATCGTATTCTGTTTAAATCTACTCGTACTGGAAAATATTAAGTTAAAATGAAATCTCAGTACCTCTTTTTTGTTATTATTGTTAGATTTTAGATTACACTGTATTTTCTTAGGCTTACAAAATAAGCAGCTAGACAAGTCAAATTTCATACATTAAATCATTGTAAAATATAAAATAATGTATAATTGACTGTCTCTTCTATTCGTTTTTGTCGCCAAGTGGAAGAAGTGAAAAAAAAGCCACAAGCACATTCATATATTTCTTATGTGTAAAATAAATACTACCACAATGTACATAAACGTTTAAGTACCTTTTAAAACATTTTATATTATTTTTATCTTTTAAGCAACCTATGTATATAGTTATTAAATAAATAAATAAAATGTTTGTTTTGCCTATCTAATATTGAATGTGATTACTTAATACATAGGTTAATATTTACATAGGTATATTTATATATTTAAAGTTAAGGAAAACATTCACTTTCTAAGATCTATTGTAAAATTAAATTACTATATGGACCTTTGTATACCAATGTACCAATAAGTTCAATAAATGAACGTATAGAGTATTGAAATCAACAAGCCACACCGCATCATCTAGACCTGAGACCTTGTAATATTACGAGAACTAGATTACTTATACGTACTTAATAAATTTGAAATAAATAATATAAATATAAAATAAATAATGCCGGACAATCCACACAGCATCATCTAGCCCCATGCTAAGCAGATCTTGTGTTATGGGTACTAGATGACTGATATACATAATACAATATTATTACATTATAGATAATTTTTATTAGGTATACATAGAAAACGACCAGAACGCCCTGAACAAATATCTGCAGATCGTACAAATATTTGTCCCGAGGCGGGAATCGAACCCGCAACCTCCTGCGTCGCAGGCGGACCTTCGCCCACCGCGCCACAGAGGTCAAAATAAATTAAGTTTTAATAAATTGAAACATGATTCACGTTTCAGTAAACACTGAAAAAAGCTGTATATACATAACTAGCGGCCCGCCCCGGCTTCGCACGGGTATTAAACAAAAATTTCAGAAATTATACACACTAAAACGATAGGTTTCACAGTTGTCATACGGATCTTTACTTTTTTTAACAGCATTGGGGTTTTTCCAAAACTGACACTGGCCATAGAGAAAAAGCAAGCACCGTGCGCTATACAACCTCTTTTTCTATTCTGACGCGCCATAATAGAAAAAGATGTTGAATATACAGCCCACGGTTCAATTATTGATTTTTTCATGCGGATCCCTAACTTTTTTGAAAATATTATATAGCCTATGTTCATCACGGAAAATTAAGGATTCTAATGGTGAAAGAATCTTTTAACTCGGTCCAGTAGTTTCGGAGCCTATTCAATTCAAACAAACAAACAAACAAACATACAAACAAATAAACAATCAAATCTTTCCTCTTTATAATATTACTAGCGGCCCGCCCCGGCTTCGCACGGGTATTAAACAAAAATTTCAGAAATTATACACACTAAAACGATGGGTTTTACAGTTTTCATACGGATCTTTACTTTTTTTAACAGCATTGGGGTTTTTGACTCTGACTCGACATTCCAAAACTGACACTGGCCGTAGAGAAAAAGCAAGCACCGTGCGCTATACAACCTCTTTTTCTATTCTGACGCGCCATAATAGAAAAAGAGGTTGAATATACAGCCCACGGTTCAATTATTGAATTTTTCATGCGGATCCCTAACTTTTTTGAAAATATTATATAGCCTATGTTCATCACGGAAAATTAAGGATTCTAATGGTGAAAGAATTTTTTAACTCGGTTCAGTAGTTTCGGAGCCTATTCAATTCAAACAAACAAACAAACATACAAACAATCAAATCTTTCCTCTTTATAATATTAGTATAGATTAGTATAGACAACATAAATCGGTAAATGGTACAATCAATCAAACCATTCATAGCCAGCAATCCATCACATCTGACAGTGGAATTATTTGCCGATATTCGGCCTATTGTTCCGACATTTGGTAGTCTGATCCTGAGAGGAATTGGTCAGTTTCACACTTAATTAATACTAGTTTCTGTCAGTGCCCTCGAATGCGTAGTTTCTATGTATGTATGTACACTTTTAAATAAATAAATAATGCCAGACAATCCACACAGCATCATCTAGCGCTAAGCAGAGCTTGTGTTATGGGTACTAGATGACTGAGATACATAATACAATATTATTACATACATAGATATTTTTTACTATACATAGGAAACGACCTCAACAAATATCTGCAGATTGTACAGATATTTGTCCCGAGGCGGGAATCGAACCCTAATGAAGTCCTAAATGCTCTAACATAAGGGAATTCATTTTTTGGATAAAAGTGGCGATGTTTAAAAATTTCGGTAGTGAAAAAACCGCATTTACTCTGAAAAAGTCTTTAATTAGAATGGTTAAGGGATGAAATGTTGGTGTTCTTCCAATATGGGTAAGGTTCATAGCTTACCTGTATATTATGTTATCCGTATGTTCCCTAATCAATCTAGATTTTATTAGGGAACATACGGATTATAAGCTTTGCAAGTAGAACCGAAGCGCGACCGTACTATATACAGGTAGTTCAACTGATCCATAGCTTTTGAGATACCTGTAGATTATTTGAAACAGTCTGCAGTCTGAATTGTAAATAGGTGCTAAGTTTTTTTTTTTTTTGTTTATTTTTTTCTATTATTTAACGGTAATTTTCTTTGAAGTTCAATACTGTGAAGATTGTATAAGTTTAATTTATCTTTGGTTTATGTTACTCTGCAAGCAAGTTGAGGACTACTGTTTTTTGTACAGTTCATAAGTTATTTATTTGTATAATTTTAACCTTTATCAAAATTGTATGGATATTGGTGCTATCCAAATCACTAAACGGCAGGGAATAATGCGGTCTTAAAATTAGGTTAGTTTAATGTAATTTAGAGTTACATTATATGTATTTCACGAAATATGTACATTTTGTGAAAATACGCAATATATTGACATTTATTTTATTTATTTTTTATAAACATTCCATCCATAGACAATGAGTCCAATGAGTCAGAGTCCCATAAATAATTGAGTATTAAAAAAATATGACAGTAATATTATGTATGTATAGTGCGCATCACATAATAAGTAGCCATATTGAACCCCTATCTCAATGTATGTGGGACACAATAGTTGTTATTGTTGGGAATTTCAGAGTATTATGGAAGGGCAGTTCGATCCTGTGCGGCGGCCTGATAAATTTTTAGTTGATTAAAGTTACAGGGGAATTAGAAGTAGTCGAAAATAGTTTGTATACAAGGGGGGTACTTAATTCTGACGCGCACTGTACCTCAACCAGAGTAATTTTCTTGTTCAACATCCGACAATATTTTGATTTTTCTGTATTCCCTTTGAAGTTCAATTTTCGTAATTAAATTGAGGAAAATCACAAATTCTCTGTGTATAATTCCCCTGAAATCTTTTATTATTTTCCTCAATCTGAGAAAAGGAAATTTAAGTAAAAATCATACATTATCTAACATTTCTTTTATTTTAAAGATAAAGATATATAAAAATTTACTAGCAAAAGGCATACTTAATAACATATTTTTTTCAGTGACAAACATAACAGCTATGAAATGTACCTACCTATTCGAGCAAAACAAGGGCAAGTTTAGGGTAACATACATAATTTATGGAGTTTAACGACAATAATATGATAATTTAATAATAAGTACGTGTATAAAAAAACATTACAATTGAGTTTGAAATTTACCACCTTTTTTTCGCCACCCTGTCAGTAAATGTACATATTTGTTTACCGAAATAAATCGAAATTGCTGAAACCCAGAACGCGTTGGCGATCCATAATATATTACCGTAATCGCATAGCTGGATGCGATTTGCTGAAGGATGATAACAGATAGTTTCAGGCTCAGTTTGAACTGGGCTAAAAATACCAATATACCTTCTATATATGTATTCGTATACCTTATAGCGGTAATTTATCGTGAGGATTGAGTTCCTGTTTTTTTATAGTAAAACAAAAATATACTTCAGTATTTTCTTGTGTAGAATCCCTATAGTACGTCAATTTGAAAGCTTTTGTGTCAATGTATCCTAATTTAATTATGGGCTATTGGGCTGAGTTCCCATTGATTGGAGCGATTCATCTATTGAAAGTAAGCCGCCTTGATCTTTTGAGGGTGTAACGGATCCCTCCTAATTGCGAATCGTTGTATGAATGGCACAGAATAACCACATAGTATAACGGTAATGGTGACCTTTCATAATGATAACATCAATTTCCGGACGGATTTTACCGGATTTTCCCGGAGTTTTCCCGAACTTTTATCTTCTTAGGCATCTTTTCAAACGTGGAAATAGTTGAACATGTCTTTTTTATGTGAGCCTTAGGGAAAACTAGGCAGGTTTTAGCGGATTTTTATCAGTAAATATAATATATATTTATCGATATTACGCTTTTGGAGTGCATTTTTCACCAGTGGACATTCAGTTTCAGTTTTTCAGTTTATTTATTAATCCATAGGAACACAGTAGGAACAATTGGTCATGTCAAATTTACAAAATTAAAAAACATACATGAAATAGGCTGCATTAAAGTTAGGTTTAGACCAGATACAATACAATATAAAGCTTAGTTTTGAACATTATGTTCGGTTATCTAGATATCGTGTTTCATAACAAAACTAACTACCTAGTAATTTATTAGTTCTTTCACTCTTCACATAGCCACTTCACATAGGCGCACTCCTCGCTCGTGTCAATTTCGTACATAGCCGACACATCTGGACGGGTTAACACAGTCAGGGCTGTAAAGCACCATCGCTAAAATCGAATCAAATCAAATGAAACGATGAATAAGTTGTTAGTGTTATAAAGGGTCAGCAAAATGGACGGGTTAACAGCGCAGTGCGAGCCGAACTGCATTGTATTGTAAGGTGGCAGAGTATCTTTTTAATTGAAGGTTTCATCGGAGTACGCCTTCTGTGCGTTAGTACTATATAGCTATTATGTGACATAGCTTACAAAAACACATAAATTCAACAACAAAACACCCATTCAATTAAGTACCGCCATCCGCTAACTTTGTCATTCAAAACTAAGCTTTATTGTGGCACTAATTAAAACTGGCTTCAAACAGCTTTAAGTGCTTCCAGCGTACCCTATAGCAAAGCTTTGAAAATACAACTGACAAAGTTAATTTAGCTGATGAGGCTGGGAAATAAGTGGGTTATCGGAGCTCGAGGCCGTGCCAGTGGATTGTATATTTTTAATGCACGCCGTCACTTTGTTTTGATCGTGGAAGATAGTAGAAGGAAAATAGTTTCTACAGGGAGAATACTGTATTTATATGATTCCATCCTATCCTGGGTAGTTAGTTTGTTTATTAACCAGACAAACCAATCAGCCGTTTTTATACTTCTGACCGAAGAATGTGCTGTTCCGGCGTTTTCGCGGACGATTAGCTACCACTCGCAGCAAAACGCGGGACATAAAGTCGCTAACACGACGTGGTGGTTTTATATACGAGTTTGGAGGATTAATTTTTAAGTTTTATATGGATTATAGTTTTTAAGTATTTTATATCTTGTACTTGAGTTATGTTGTCTAAAATCGATGTTTCATTTATATGTATGAAATTCTTTACTTATAGTATGAAATTCTTTACTAATAGTAAAGAATTTCATTTTTTCATATTTTATCAATTTCACTTAATAAGTGACAGTTTTTGTAGAAAAATGCAAAATACTAAAGATATTTTTATTTAGAATTTTCTCTTGCGAATGTCGAACTCTCAATAATTTATCTGTAGGTACTCATAATTATTGCAAATTCGCCAAACGATTTAGAATTCAATGATTCAGCACATAGATTGCAAAGTTCAAATCACCGGATCACGTGAACTAAGTTATGGCCAATAAAAGAACCGATAATGATAAATGGGTCATAAAATGTTATCAGTACCGCAATCACGTAAGAAGTGATACAGATCCGAATTATTCGAAATAATGAAGCGATTGTTCTCCAGCAGTGGACTATTATAGGCTGGTGATGATGATGATGATGATGTTCTCCGTAGGGCTGGGAAATGAAGTCGACCAATGACAAGGTTCCTTTCCTTTCAGATATAACTTAATTTCAAGTAACTTTGTGTGTAATTTCCGTGTTTTGTAGCCATGCTATATATTTTTCATACCTTGTAACATTTTTTTCATCCCAGACTAAATCTTCGGAGAAAGGGAGGGTGGGAACGGTCATTTGTTTTACCTTTTTCAAAATATTTTAAAAAGTATAAAATCTACCAAAATTTCAAAAACTATTTTGAAATCTACAAACGTGTACCTTTCATTTGATACCACTTTCGACTTTGTAGGTCCCATTTAAAATTTCGATTTCAAAATTTGTATGGAAAATCTTCATTTTGATTTTTCATTTATTTTCTTATAAATAATCGCGGGCGCACAAAATGTATTATTATTTTAAATTTCAAGTCAATAGCTGCAGTAGTTTCTGAGATATTAAGGATTCAAAATACAAAACAGACCCAAAGTGATCCCAAAAGGGTTTTGCAACCGATGGCAAAACCCTAAAAACTATCCCATATTCGCGCCACCAACCAAGTGACAACATATCCGAATTTAATAAAAGATTAGTTCCTCAAAAGGAAACCCTTTTCATACGTTTCAGACACATGTCGGATTGCTGATAGGCACATTGACGGATGAATCCTGGAGGTCATCCTGGCTGATGGCCCGTTCGGGCCAGTAGGAAAAAAAAAGCTTTATAAGGCTCTTCGGTACCGGGACAGAAGGGAAAAGAAGATAATTAGGCCTGAGTAAGAAGTAGCCCAAAAAGCTGCCTGCAACGTAAAAGGTTGCGGGTTCGGTTTTTGCGGCGACAAATGACTGCAGCTGACATAATTATATTAACGGGTATTTATCGCGTTTATTTTACTTTTATTAATATATTTTTTTCCTCGATGTTTCAACAGGTTTGCACTCTGTTGTGGTCACGAGATGACTGTACTAATAATTATATGTTCAGATCGCGTAAGTTTAAAAATATGGACTGCAGCTGATATTTGTTCTGGGTCTATGTATAAGTATTATGTCCCTATATCAGTCATCTAGTACCGCCCTAGGTATAATCAAAGTCGCTGAGCACACCTGGATACGAAAATCGCAGGTTAAAGGACCCTAGCAAATATTGATGACCACTGTGACGCGGTGGGCGAAGGTCCGCTTGCGAGGCAGGAGGTTGCGGGTTCGATTCCCGCCTCGGGACAAATATTTGTACGATCTGCAGATATTTGTTCAGGGGTTATGGTTGTTTTCTATGTACACTCGAGAGCAATGAATCCGGGTCACTCAAAGAATCCAAAAAATCTCGGAAAGTAAGAATGCTAGGTTAATGCAATAAATTGTTCTCCGACGAATCAAAATTTATGCTCTACAAGCACGATGGAAGACACAGAGTGTATAGAAGACCAGGGGAAAGATTCAAGCAAGCATGCATCGAAGAAAAAGTAGCCTACGGTGGTGGGTCTGTACTTGTGTGGGCCGGAATTTCCTCTGAAAGTCGCACAGAGCTGGTGATCATAGAAAACGGCTCTTTAACTAACGTGGAAGAAATCCTCAACGAACACGTTGGTCCATTTATGGTCAATTTGGGTGAGGATGCTATATTTATGCATGACAATGCCCGACCTCATACAGGTAGGATTGTGAATGACTACCTTCAAGAGATGAACATTACTTGTATGGAGTGGCCAGCGCGCAGCCCGGATATCAACCCGATCGAGCATGCTTGGGACGAGCTAGGGAGATGCGTAAAACAACGAAACCCTCCCCCAATCACGCTTCCTGAGCTCAAAATTGCTCTCACAGAGGAATGGGAGAATATTCCCCAAAATCGTATAAGGAACTTGGTGTACAGCATGCCAAACCGCGTAAACGCAGTAATGGAAGCACGAGGAGGTAATACGAAGTATTGAAATTCAAGAAAATCGTCATAAAGTTCAAAAATTTCATGTTTCCTATTTTTGTTTTAAGGAGAGATCAGCAGTTTTTTTTCTTTATGTAATTTTGTGTAAATAAAATGTATGGTGACTCATATTTTTTTAACTTTCATTTAAGGAGTATTAAATTGTCTATTAAATACAATTTATTGCATTAACCTAGCATTCTTACTTTCCGAGATTTTTTGGATTCTTTGAGTGACCCGGATTCATTGCTCTCGAGTGTATAATAAAAAAATATCTATCTCTTTAATAATATTGTATTATGTATATCAGTCATCTAGTACCCATAACACAAGCTCTGGCTTAGCTTGGGCTAGATGATGCTGTGTGGATTGTCCAGCATTATTTATTTATTATTTATGTATTTATGGATGTACCTAGCGGTAGTTGCCATATGTGTTGAAATGATGATAATAATGATGACCGAGAGTCTCCTTATTTTGGTTCTAATGATGCTGTGGAAATGTCACGTATTGTTTGGACCAGTGCGAGTGAATTATGTGAATCTGGGCTAAAAACAACAAAAGGTAGGTAGTGCCTTTATCCTCATATTTTATTATCTGATCTGGTAGATAGCTATATCTACGCTACAAGCCATCTCCAGAGCCCTCGTGATTTTTCATACATTTTCCGACCCCAATTTTACCCACACTCGATAATTTCTTCACCAAATTTCAACGCCCCTTGACAAAACGATCCTTTCTGTTTATGCATAAAATAACCTACATATTAGAATTTATTCACGCCCCCAGCTAGCGTGGCGAATATTAAGGTCTCAGAATAAATGTGTATGAATAAATCATATAAATAACTATTGAATTCATATAACAGCGGAAATCCGGTATGAAATATCATTCATAATCGCATTTTCAGTTAAATGTTGTAGTCTCTCGGAAAACGATGCGATTTATTTTTATTTTCTTTTCTATACTAATATTTTAAAGAGGAAAGAGTTGATTGTTTGTTTGTTTGAATTCAATAGGCTTCGAAACTACGGGACCGACTTGAAAAATTATTTCACCTTTAGAATTCTAATGTTCTTAAAAAAGCCTAGCATGCGCTGCGGAAACTATTGATGATTAAACAAAAGTATGTTCTACAATATTAAAGAACATTTCAATAACTCAAAAAACTTTGTGAATCCACCGAACTGCGATCCCCACCCACATTTCCAGCGTGGGGATTATGGCCAACAAGCCCCACATGGTAGATAAAGCCAACTATGACGCTCATTAGGGGAGGCTTATGTCCAGCATTGGAATGATATAGGCTCACGATGATTATCGTTATGTCACAATCACTACCCGTGCGAAGCCGGGACAGGCCACTAGTTATGAATAAGTGGAATATGAATGAATAATACTCTTCAGTTAATTTAAAAACATGGCGAAAATACGTATACACTATACTTTTACTATTTTGTAAATTACGAGTATGGTAGCTTGCAATGTCCTGTGTATACTGATTTGGCAGAACTTGTCCGAGATTTTATATCTATTCATTATTATGCGCTAAATAAATGTTTTTATTTCATTATTCATTCAATGGATCCGAAACTAAGTCAATTATACGGTTTGATAAAGAAAAACATGTTATTATATTTAAAGACCTAAGAAAGCGCAGCAATAATATAATAAAATATTATTTTCAATTAACTCTGAGCGTATTAATTTAAGTTGTTAAATTTGTTCGTTCCATTGAACCAATTTGGCTGAAAGCTGATAGATGAAACTCAAACAGTATATACTGGAGCAATTTTGTTTGAACTACCATATTACAAAATTAACTAAATTTAATTTTAACTTAAGCCGTGTGGTGCCGGCATAGAATTTCACCACCCCAACTCTTCCCGTGGGTGTCGTAAGAGGCGACTAAGGGAAACACACCGGGGGGCGGGCAGCAGCGCCTTCTGCAGAACAACTACACCGAACTGCGATCCCCAACCCGCATGCCCAGCGTGGGGATTATGGGCAATAACCCCCAAATAATGATGCCATCTATGGCGCTCATTAGGGGAGGCATATGTCTAGCAGTGGACTATTATAGGCTGGTGATGATGATGATGATGATGAATTTTAACTTGGTTTTCATTAAGGCGCTACCATCCTTGTTTATGAAATACTTTACCACCTCGTTTTTTATTATTTTTTTATATTTTTAAATAACAGCAAGGTATAAGCTAAGAATTTTCAAAAAATTATCTGAGCGTCTGGTCGAAGTGACGTGTGACCCGTGAGCTGGTCAATATCTGGCGCAGCGCATCAGCATTGCCATACAGCGTCAATGCAGGCAGCATCTTGGGTACACTTCCAACTGGTATTGATATGGATCAGTTGAACTACCTGTAGTTGGTTCGCAACAGTCTGCAGTTAGCTCAATTGTTTCAATTGTAAATACTAGTTTTTATTTAGTTACATAATTGTAATTTTCTTTGTATATAAGATATGATAAAGGTATAATGTATAAGCCTCATCGATGCCGGTGTTAGAATGTGGATTACGCGCTTCGCAAATCAAAAGCAAAGTCTTTAATTTCAGTCTGTCTAGGAAGGTGAAATATATGGGTTTTTTTGGCACGACAGTACAAAGTTAAAATGGGTATATATTAAAGAATATTTGTCGGGTATTTATCGCGTACATTTTGTCCGTGACCACGATCGTTGCAACGCGATGGAAACGTAGGGGATAATAAAAACAAAAGGTACCTACGCGATAAATACCCGATAAATATTCTATAATATGGGTAGGTATATATTAAAAAAATAGCATGTTCTTTGCTTTTGCATTTTCTGCAATTAGCATTATTGATGATAATTTTACAATATCCAATTCACGGTTTTTTCACATTTTAAATTCAATACGCCCATAATGTTTTTAGACTCATTTCTAATCAGAAGATTGCTGTGTGTTTGTGTGCCTTTATTCGTGATCAATGAATACTTTCGCTATCAGAAAAGTGAATCTTCATTCAAATTCAATACAGCTTGCTCGCAACGCCAACGGTCCTGATAAAACATTTTGTCTCATTTAGCTCGGTGCCGGGCTTATGACAACGATAAATGATACATAAAAAACAATGTTTTCAGTCCAGAAGTCTAAATACAGAATTTCACCACATTGACCTTGTTGAAAACTGGTACAACTGAATTTCTGTAACCCGAAACATAGAATTTAGTTTATAGTTATGAATGATCATACTAATGACCAGTAATTAAATCTGCGAACTAAAGTTCAAGTGCTTTCTAGTGTGGTGCTGCCAGTGTCGGTGTCGGAGTGTCATAAACTACGAACACAGAATATGTAATGGTCAGATTCATTAAATAAATTATGATAACTTTGCATACAAACAAACCAAACTCTGCTGCTCGCCTACAAAATGGTAAAAGACTGTCATTGGCTGGCTACAATAATGATGAACTGTAATTTCGCAACAGAGGTCGCAAAAAATTGCGCATATACCTCTATGTTGTAGACTTTGAGGTGTCTACAAAACTTAAACAAATGAATTCCTGGTAGAGGAATTCATTTGTTTAAGTTTACAACACGCCCAAAGTGCACACAGCTGGCCTATATCCAGCAGTAAATCTACTTACCGAAGGCGCAGTAAGCAGCTGCAGCGCTTCACTCAAGTTCTTCAGCGTAAGTGTACTCCTGCCCTCATCATCAGGACCTGGGAGGTGGAAGGATGACTGTCTGGAGCGGAACTCGGGCTTCTGCGCCGCTCCGCCATTGGCGAACTGGTGCTGGGACGCGGCGCGGCGAAATGGACAATCCATGGTGGATCAGATCATAGCCAGGTCTGGAAAGATTGAACATTTGTTACTAATGGATTTTTAGATCAAGCAACATTATGCTGAGTTACGACCTTTCTGGTTCATACGATGTAGGTACGATCATATAATTTTTACATTTATCACATTTACTTTAGGGTTCATCTTTGTACTTATGTTTTTTTGTGTGTGCCAAATAAACGACTTTCTTTCTTTTTTACTTAGATTATTATTTTTTTATTGCGAAGCAACTCAGGCGATCGGAATTCTTCAACATCATCATCAGCCTATGCCTATATCAAGAATAAATATCTGCATTATGCAAATAAATATCTTTATCTTAACATCGCGACGATCTAAATTTTCATTATAAACTGCCAAAACTCGCTTTCGCCTTCGCTCTAATACCATCTTTACCCGCCCTCACCACCACAAACACACCCAAAACAATCTAGCGTTATCGACCGAAATGAACATCCGTGACAAGAATAGAACAAAATCGAAGGCAACCTTCTCGCTAAGCCGCGAAGGCTCTTTCTTCCGCAGCATCCCTATAACTAGACGTGGGACATTTCCTCTGCTATATGGATGCCAGGCATAGAGACCTAATGGAATTCCCATACATTTTAGTGCCCAATAACGGTAAAATTATACTGACTATAATAAAATGTTCGTTCGGCCCGTTCTGCCCGTATTAAGTTTATGGGATGCTTTACTGTGATAGTTTTTCGATAAATAAAATTAAATAATGATTGTCGTTTTACCGCTATCCAATGCAATCGGAATTTAAATTTTAAATTGAATACGGTGTCGCATCGAATTTATAGCAACGATGATGAAATGAGTTGTAGGTAGGCATTTTAATAAGTTCCATTTCATTTTGCTACATCAAAAAAAAAAAAAAAAAAAAGTCAAATTACTATGAAAATTAGAAAAAAAAATTAAGTATTCGTAGACCCAATTTTTTTAAATAATGTAACTACTTGGAATAAAAATGTCCAGCTGGTTACATCAATGTAACTAGGTGGAACGGACGTTCTTCCAAATAAGCACTGGTTACCTTAACCTATTTTTCTTGTAAAACAAGTTCTATTTTGTTAGGACAGATGAAAATAGGAATTTCCGAGGACCGATTGTTCCATCAAATAAAGGGTTAACTCCGAAATGAAATATCGAATTCTTTCTGCGAAAGGAAAAATGAGCACGTACTTTGAACGTGCCTCGCTGCCAATGTAGAGGTAAGAATAAGGAACCAAGATTAAACTGCTAAAATGTGGATGTCACTGGGAAATTCGTGAAGACGGGAAGTTTAACTTTATACGTGCTGTCGGAATGGTGGTCAGGATTTTGAATAAGATTTTTAATTAACAAGAAGAGGTAACTAATATGTGACTATTTATGAGATTTTAAGTTTTTTTTAGGTCTGAATGCATTCTACTTATTGAAATAGAAGATAGTAGATTTCAACACTTAGTAGATTTTTACCGTGTGGTGCGCCGGCATAGAATTTCACCACCCCATCTCTTCCCGTGGGTGTCGTAAGAGGCGACTAAGGGAAACACATCGGGGGGCAGGCAGCAGGGCCCTCTGCAGAACAACTCCACCGAACTGCGATCCCCAACCCGCATGCCCGCAGCCCAGCGTGGGGATTATGTGCATTAACCCCCAAATGATAATGCCATCTATGGCGCTCATTAGGGGAGGCCTATGTCCAGCAGTGGACTATTATAGGCTGGTGATGATGATCAGATTTCAACACACAAGGAACACACAATTGAATTGAAATATTAGCTACAATTGAAACATTTGAACTAATTGCATACTGTTACTAACAAACTACTGGTAGCTCAACTGAAGTGTACCCTAGATGCTGGCAAGATGCAAAAACCCGAGTATATAATATTATTATATAATGTATGCACATAAATTTTTCAGCAAGTGACAAAATAAAAATCTAGAACCAGCTTCTACAGAATGTGCCAAGGCATAATGTGATGTCATAAAAATGTCATGGCCATAATCCACAACGACATGCTGCGAATAGGTTAGTAGGTATTAGCAATATCTAGTATACATACTCATTGAGTAATATACTCTGGCACTATAAAATTATTCTGTGGTAATTTATAGAAAACATAATTTTGTAGGTTGGTTAAAAAAACTTCATTGAGTGATAATTATAAGTAGATATAATTTTAATATTTTTAAGCATTTTTTTTATCCATTACTAAAAATATACCAGAATACTATTTTGTTTACTCTTTGTCAAGTTTACGCTTAACTAAAAAAATGCTATTTTATTTATGATGCTTCTTAGTTAGATTCTTAGTTACCTACCACAAAGGACGTAAGTTTTTCACTGGCATCACCTTTGTTCACATTTTAAAGAATATTTATCGGGTATTTATTTATCTGCAACGCGATGGAAACTTAGGGGAAAATAAAAACAAAAGGTACCTACGCGATAAATATTCTTTAATTTTTTCACATTATTTTAAAATCAAAAATGAAAATCAAAGTGCTTTATTTCCTTTAGACCTCACAGGACTCTTGGACACGTGAACGGGACACGGGAAATAAAGTGATCACTTTCATTAATTGTTCACTTCAATCTTTAAGGTAAAGTAAAGAAGCGAACAAGAAACCTTTACCTTGATAGATTGTTAGTTTTAGAGTTGGAGCATAACTCGTCCCAAACTTTTTTGTCGCCTAGATAATCTGATATTTTATAGTAAGCCTTTTTGCAAAGAATATTTTTGACAATCCGTTTGAATTTATTCATAGATAATTTTTGCAACTCGCTTGGAGTTTTGTTGGTTCGAGAATCATAGTGTTGTATATTTAGTTTCACGATGGACTCTGACGAAGAAACACTGCTATTAGTGTTACTATTAAAAAACAACGCTGGTGCGCACCGTCACTAGTCGATCGATGAACTGATGCGCGCCGCAGCGCGGCTGCAGCGCTGCAGCCGCGCTGCCAACTCGCGACAATTTGCGGCTAATTTGAAGGCGCCCTTATACGAGACATGGTATAGATATCTTTGACAAAAGTCAGTATTCGCAGCAAAGATAAAGGTTGTAGTAACGAAATACTCCTTCGTAAATCATGTCCGTACAATTTCCCGAAATATTCGAGCGTCACGGAAGTGATTTGTGGTCTCAGAGAGGTCATTATTGTGAAGATACTTCGCGAGAGGAATGTTTATTGGTTAGATAAGAGAGGATGGTTTATTTTGGGGTAACTCTGGGAATTTATACACTGTGCGATCTAGTTGGTGAGAATTTTCTTGAAATTTATACAAAAAAGTGCTAACAAAAGACGTTGGTGTATCAAGCAAACAAATACTAACTCACTAAAAAATTAAAACTGTATTAATCACAAAGCCTTTAAAATTGGTGATGAGTGAAAACAACTAATAAATATTTTGAAAAATGATTGTAGCAGAAACCTAAATAAATACCATTCTAATACAAATAATAGCAGACTGTGTTAAAAATATGCTTAAATTACAAATAATTTTGGTACTACTTTTGTAAGGGAAATTCATCCGACACCGGAGCCTTCATTAGCTAGATTGATAAATTGCATGATTGAGTATTGAGTATAGACTAAGAAATATACGCTACTCGGTTCCTAATTCCAAAATATTTTTTGTAATCAAATTTTTGCTTAAGAACTGTCAGAACCAAAACTTGTTTCAAACTACGATTTGCTCCGATGATATACGAAGTCATAAAATACAAGACACGGAGATAAAAATATCCTATGTCCTTTCTCCCGGTGTAAACAACGTCTGTGCCAAATTTCATCAAAGTCGGTTCAGTAGTTTAGGCGTGAAAGACGGAGAAACAGACAGACAGAGATACTTTTGCATTTATAATATTATTCGTATATCAGCATTATGGTAATAGCATAAAGCCGTGTGGTGCCGGCAAAGCCGTGTGGTGCCGGCGAAGCCGTGTGGTGCCGGCATAGAATTTCACCACCCCATGTCTTCCCGTGGGTGTCGTAAGAGGCGACTAAGGGAAAAACACCGGAGGGCGGGCAGCAGCGCCCTCTGCAGAACAACTACACCGAACTGCGATCCCCAACCCGCATGCCCAGCGTGGGGATTATGGGCATTAACCCCCAAATGGTGCCATCTTTGGCGCTCATTAGGGGAGGCCTATGTCCAGCAGTGGACTGTTATAGGCTGGTGATGATGTGATGATCAGCATTATTAGGGATTACTCGCAATTTATCACCAGATTTACCAGATTAATTAACAACATAAAATAACATCATCATCATCACACATATCAACACGCATACACAGCGAGGGGATTGTGAGCAATATACCCAAAATGATAAATAATGCCATCTATGGCGCTCATTAGGCCTAGAGGTCCAGTAGGGGACTATATAGGCTGATATTGATGTGCGGGAGCGGTGCTGTAGCGATGCGGCCTATGTGACAACCTTATGGGCAATATTACCGATCTCAACTTGCAAATTTCAGTATTAATAATATGAGGAATAAATGTAACAAATTTTCAAACTAAGAACTAAGAATGTCGCAACGCCCTTACGGGGTTCATGTAGATTCTACCTATTAAAATGTAACACCTTGTAATAGACATGAATGCAATAAATAATATAATCCTTATGGGTTGGCGACTATATTTTTTTCTCTGGCTATTATTATTTGGGTTCTTCAAGTAAAGTAGTAATTTACCAAAACCATTTTCAATTAACTCATGATAAAACCAACATCGACAAAGAGAACAATACAAACAAACATGCTTAACACGTTCTATGCCAAAAGAAAAACATAGTTTTTCCGTTCGAGCCACGACGCCCACAGTGACCCCAACTTACCTTTCCATTAGAGCCGTGACGCCCACAGTGACCCGCGCGTTAGATGAGTTTTAGATCTGTCTTAAGAGCGTGCCATACCTCAGCCAAAATTCAAATTTCGAGCAGGATTACAAGATATGATTTTCGTATGAGTGAGAAGCACAGAGCGATAGACGTGCTCCGTATTTTGCTCCGCCAAAACTGTTATGCCTAATTACAAGTTATTTACACAACTAATCGAAAAATTAAAAAGACGAAAACGAAGAAATTCTACTACGTTTCTTGACAAAACAAAAATCTAACAAAAAAATGAGGTGGTTCCTGAGATAAATAGCAAAATGTGTGCAAAACATGTATTTTTCAAAAAATAAAAGTATCGAGAAAATTTTCACCAATCGTGTTTTTGAAAGTTCGAATTATCATTTACCTAAATATGAAGGTGGTAGCTTTCACAGATTCTGAGATAAATAACGATTTCTAACTATAAAATTACATAAGTTATACTCTTAACAGGCTGACGGACATTACCAGCGTACAAATTTGTACGAAAGGTGACCCGCATGCATGGCCCTCTTATATCTCCATGCAATATGGTTCTTACCTACCATTACTTGTCTTAGAAAAATATTAAATTAAGTGACAATGACATACAAAATGAAAGTAAATTAAATTTAGGTGAATAAAGATCCATTAAATAGTAGATTTTCTCATAAAAAAATAGTTTTAGTGTAATAAAAAACGTTTATTTATATTGTTTATATTGCACGGGAGTAGGGAGAGGCGCGCGGGGTGGGCGACGATGCGTTGACCGCCCGGCCCCCTGTAACGGATTTTCGGTTTTCCTTACATGGAGGCCGCGACGGACAATGCTGACCGGTGCACATTATCTCGCTTTAAAAAATTAAAACAGCACCGGTGTTGAATAAAACACATGTTTTTTTTATCATTATCTATTCATTAAACCTAAAAAAAATCGGTATTATTTGGCAAAAATCTATGTTTTTCAACTGGCTTCGTGTGATAATCTTGCGCCGTACACCACTGTCCGGCATGGCATAGAACGTGTTAAAGTAGATAAACTATAAAAGGCAGCCTTATCGCTATGAGCGATATCCTTCAGGCAACTTTGGGATAGACTGAATAAGGTACAACATAGATTCGCGTGAGATTAAAATTCTGTGTGTATTTATTTTTCTGATTTCTACAAGGAACAGAATTACCTATGGAAAAAAAGATTTTTTTCATTATTATTTTTGGACCTTTTAGGAAAATAAGGGCTAAAAACAAACAATATCTCAAATGCTTCCAAAACGCAATATTGTGTGGTATAAAAAGTATTTTCCATCTATCTTAAATATTTTCAAGTAAAATAATTATCTCTCTGCAAAACATTTATCACATCTATTTACCTTGGTTTGGTACTCCTTAAGGGTCCACATTGCTTATTCATGGAGCCTCTCCTTGATTAATTACCGCGAGAAGTTAATGAATCAAGATTGGATCATTCATTCGTTATTAGTATTCACTCATCTTCTCCTTAAGGCGAGGATTCCCGAAATTCGGGATTTTTAACTGGCCGTACCTCAATAACTATAAGTCCGATAGTTTTGAAATTCCTTCTTATTATAGTTGAGGATATTTTCTAGTGCATCACTAGACAAAAACACGATTGGTGATATTTTACCCGATAGAAAAAAATTACAAAGTTTCGTCTAAATGAAATTTTGAATGATCAGTGTCAATAGAAACATGAATAAAATGACACAAAATGTATACCAAAACATAATAACATTTGCAATGTTATTATTACGCAGTGCATCACTAGAAAATATTTTTATATGCCATACAAATATTTTTCAAAACATGTAAATATGTACAAAATCGTGGTCGGCTGCCTGCGCGCCGCCGCCGCCGTCTCGCTCACATTGCCGAGGCGCCGCCATAGAGAGAGCTCATGTCGTCGGGAATCCTCGCCTTAAATTATGTTCTGACGTTCTTGGTAAGTAAAAATTACGTAGAAAGGTATATCCTTAATTAATTATACTAGGATAAAAAAATTCAATTCCGTGCAATGATTAGTCCGAATTATGAAACAGAGTACATGAAACCCTTATGGGATCACTTTGTGTCTATTTTGTGTTTTGAATCCTTAATATCTCAGAAACTAGCAGCCTATTGACTTGAAATTTGAAATAATAATATTTTTTTAGTGCCCGTCAAGATGGGTTCGTGGCTTAGGCCCCCAGTGGTCGACGCACCTGTGGTTGACGCCCCCGATTCTATTAATTGTATTATTATTATTATTTGCACTTTTGCACTTAGTACAGTAAATGCCAAAAGTGTATCTTACATACCGTTTTAGAGATTTTTTTTTAGATAGTTTTAAGTAATTGTACTTTACCAATAAAATACTTCTGTCTTTAATCCTACTAATGTTATAACTGCAAAAGTTTGAAAGTAGGGATAGATGTAGAGATGAAAGATGAGATGAATGTTTGTTACTCTTTCACGTAAAAACTACTGAATGGATTTTTGCGATTGGTCTGTTGCGTGACGTTGGTAAAAGGCCTGACGGTTACTTGTCCTTTAGACATTTAGATATTTTATTTATTGAAGATTAACAACGTACTGGCCTCTAAAACAGAATTTGAACAGAAGGCTACGTTCCAAACATCCTGACATGCGGCGCACGCAGCAATCAAATTTTCGTTGACAGATTTAGCAGAAGAATATGGTTTTGGTTTTCCGTGTAAAATATTTTTTTAATGTAATCTTTTCATTGATAAATCCAAACATTATGTTCACGGTTTTGAACTGAACACTTTCGAACTTGAAAACTGATATTAAAGTTTAGTGTGCCATCTCACAATGTCGAGCGAAGGTACTTCGCAAGGGCTGGTGCGAAGTAATTATGAAATGGTAAAAAATAGACTAGGGGGAAAAACATTGCTACATGCTGGATTTGCGTATAATTTTCATAGAAATAATAAACACGATAGTGTGTGGACATGTGTAAATAAAAGACATGGCCGATGTGGTGGTTTAGTGAAGTTAACTAATGAAAGCGATAATGTTCAGATGCAAAAAGGGCATAAGCCTGAGTGTAAGCCGGATTTATTAAAAAACGAGATAAAAGTTGTTATGAACGATTTAAAACAAGAAGTTACAACAAATTTTAGTCCTATACAGAAAATGTTTGAAGTGAAAACTGCAAGATTACAGAATAAAGGGCACAGTGAGAAAATTCCAATCTACAACAATGTTAAAAAAGCAATCTACAGAAGTCGTAATACATCCCTGAATGTAAAAAAAACAAGATTTACGGATCCAGCTGAAGTTGTTATACCTGAGATTTTTAGAAAACACATGTTAGTCGATTATAATGAGGATGGTAACAGGATCATCATCTTTGTATCAGAAAAAGCTTTGGAAGATATTAAAAATGTACACCACTTCTTTTGTGACGGTACATTTGATTGCTGCCCCTGTCCATTCAAACAGATTTATACGATACATGGAGATATAGGAGACAATACAGATGACACCAATATTGTGCCAATATTTTACGCGCTACTGGTCACTAAAGAAAGAAAGACATATGAGATAATGTTCAGAAAAATTAAAGAAGCTTTGATAGAATTCAAGCCCTTAAAATTCACTCTGGATTTCGAAATATCAGCAATGGTCGCAATAACTAACGAATTTCCCAATGCTGAAATTCATGGATGTTTTGTACATTTTCAAAATGCCATATACAGGCGGGCAAAGTCTCTTCGTTTATTAGATCATGAAGAGACCACGCAGTACGTTAAACTGTGCATCTGCTTAGCCTATCTTCCTGAAGAAGACATTGAAGACGGATGGCTTTCCATAATGGAAAACAGGTAAGTATTTACGCTTCAAAACTTGTACATTCCTGGTATTTTTACATTTGCAGACCAATTTGATCCAAGACTTTCATTTCAGTATTCCAGACGAACAAATAACAAAGTTCAATGATTATTTTGTTGAGCAGTGGCTTGAACCCACGGAAAAAATTGCTAAGTGGTGTTGTTATAAAGAAAAACATAGGACTACAAATTTAGTAGAGGCTTGGAATCATCGACTTACGCGCCACCTGGGGAAGAACCCATCTTTATTATCATTTTTGGAAATGATAACGATTGATATTTCTACCTACGGCACGGCACAAGCAAGGCAATATATTTATTTTAAAATCGCAATTATATTTATTGGTAAAATAATGCAACTATTATAGATAATATCTTATTTCAGACTGAAAGCTAAAAACATTCCTGTTAGCAGGCGAAAAAACGCGTCAAGAAAGAATGCAAAAATGATTGCCAATTTGACTGAGCAGTATAAAAATAAAAAAATTACTACGATCATGTTTTTAGAACAAATCTGCCCATATGTGGAAATCCGAGCAAAAAAGTAATAGCTACCCAACTAGCAAGGGAATCCTATAATAGAATACAATAGGTGAAATTAGACTTATAAAGCTTAAATTAGACTTATAAAGCTTTTAATGGCTTTTCTCAAGTATACTTTGCTTATAATAGCAAGCATTCTTACTCTCCAGAGCAAATTTACTAATAAAACTGCCTTTTAGTTTACTACTATACTATATTATAGGATAATTACAAGACATATAATCTCATAAGTGTATTGACAAAGTCTTAATAGTCCTGCGAAAATTATAGTCTTATAAAAGCTTTGTGTAAGATTTCCAAGACTTATAAAATACTTAGCTGAGATCATTATAGGTATGAGGCGATGTAGTCTTATTAAAGACGCTTATAAGATTTTTTTGAGAGTAAATAATCTTTTAAAGAAAAAAAAAACAGTTTAACAAGTCGTAAGAGTTTACTAAGAGTAAATCAAGCGTAGTTTTACCTATTACAGTCTTATAAATGTCTTGATAAAGAGCTATTTTTGAAACATGGCGAATGATCAAAAAACAATTATGAAGTGCTTGATAATATTGTTTCACTAACAGGCTTGACATTCAATTTATGTAAGCGCGTAAGAAAATTAGCGCAAACACTGTACACTTATACATTAAAAATAGATTTGCCATACAAAATTGCATTCGTACTTAATTCTAGATAAGCATTTTTCATTCAAATATTATCAAAGAAAATAATGATAAAATAAATTAGTGTTTATTAAACACTGCAAATACATATTAACAAAACGAACTAGAAGTAGATAACAAAAGGAATACTGCTACCAGTAGTAATCTTCTCTAAGGCAATTATAGGGAGTTCAAGTCCCTCCAAATACTAGCGCAAGGCAATAATTAGACTTAGCATGCTGTAAGCTCATAACAAGAACTTGTGCTCCAATAAATGCGCCCAAATCCAGCTTTGTAGTTTACTACTAGAATGTTATAGGAGTGTTGAAATGTAGTCTTGAAGACTGTTATAGGATCTATTTTGCTACTTGGGTAATTATTAACGAAGTAAATAAGATGATTTTGGTTGTTTTCTGTTGTTAGTAGACAATTTTAGTTCATGTGTCTTTATTTATATTTTTCATAGTAGATTATTTTTAATAATTATTATTAAAAAGTTTAAAATTACAAGTTTGTTTGTTTAGATGTTTGTCCGTCTAAAACTACTGAACGGATTTTGATGAAATTTGGTATACAGACAGGGTATGAGCTGACTTGGGCTGAATGCTCCCTTGGGAATATTCCACGCGGGCAAAACCGCGGGTACAAGCTAGTACAAAATAAAAACATTTCTAATAAAAATAGTTATGGTTATGATATAATATATTAAAAGCTTATGCCTTTTATGCCTGCAAGTACATTTGATAAAAAAAATATTCGGATTAAAATAAACTGACCGGGGGCGTCGACCACAGGTGCGTCCACCACTGGGGGCCTAAGCCACGAACCCGTCAAGATTTATAGAAAAATAAATGAAAATAAATGAAAATCAAATTGTAGATTTTCAGTACAAAGTTTGAAATCGATAAATGGGACCTTCAGACTCGAAATTCTTATCAAATGAAAGGTATTGGTTAGTAAATTCCAAAATAGTTTTTGAAATGGTAGATTATAAACTTTTTAAAATATTTTGAAAAACGTCAAAAAACCATGACCATGTTTGTACGATCCGCAGATATTTGTTCTGGTGTTCTGGTCGTTTTCTATATACCTATAATAAAAAAAATCAATATTATCATCACATCAAGTACCCAGAACACAGTGCTTGCTAGGTGATGTTTTGTAATTGTCCAGCATTATTTATATAATATGTTGGTATTCGTTTATCCTACAATATTTACAACCAACCATAATAAATCTTGCCTCAATAAAAATTTGTATCAAAAATATTATAAACTAATACATAAAACTTTACGCATCTTTAATTTTAAACTAGAAAGAAATAAATTGAATCTTCTATTTACACTAACATCAATATTTACTCTCCACAAATTACAATTTCGAGATAAGAACTAACAGATATTCTGCGGTTTCCTTCGTAAATTTGCGGCCTACGAAGGACCGGATATAGCCCAGATTTGAATAAGCTTGATAGAGATAAATCACGTGAAGGAAGTTTACGGTTTTATTTGTAAATGTTTGATATTTGGGTGTTAAAATCTGCCTAAACGAAAGTCATTAAATGAAATATGTACTTACCAGGAGACCGTAAAATTATGTACTGTGGTTAGGTAATTTCTGTTGAGGTATAATACATAATTTATCAAAAAGAAAATACAGTAGACTTATGACTACGACAGAATATAAAATTAAAGTTAGTATTTACACTTATATATGTATTCTCTAAATATCTAAGCCGTCTACATAGAGCAGAGTGCCCAGAATGCGTATGGTCGAAGCGACGTGTGCCTCGAGAGCTAGTCAATATCTGGCGCAGCGCATCAGCATTGCCATATAGCAAGGCAATTTAGCCAATGTCTTCGGGATGCTTGCGTCTGGTATTGATATGGATTGAGCACCATTCAGAGCTACCTGTAAGTCTGCAGTTAGCTCAATTGTTTCGATTGTTTGGTAGTTCTCATTTGGTTAAATTTGTATCTTGTTAATAAAGGTTATATCCCAACAAAACAATAATAATATATGCGTTTGTTAAATAAACATTAGGGATCTACTTATCTAGGTTCGTCAATTGTGACCTATCGAATAAAATAATAATAAGAAGAGCCTTAACCAACAAAAAACGGTCTCGCCTTATCGGTAACGCCTTATAACAAATTTTCAAAACAGTGGTCATTATCAAGAAGGTTTATTCCCAGAGGTCCATGATACTATTAATTTGTAATTCCCAAGAGGTCCATGAAAAATATTTCTTAAATTTTCTAATTTTTAATATTCATACATGACTTCCCAATTTATCTAATGTACAGTCAGCACAAGAAACACTACACAATACAATAGTGTTACTTATTAGTTAGAGGATTCTTCAAAGTAAATTTACAATCGATTCTGTTAGGTACTTATAGCGATTAAAAACTTTTACAACTCCAACTGAATTTACATTATGTAGTATGTAGTCAAAAATCTCAAATCCAAGTTTAGCTTATAAGTTATAACATTACCAAACCCTTGCAAGTTGTTTGTGCCAGAATAGACGAAAAATATAAAACTACTAAATTCCAAGCCAAGTTATCTACATTCTTCGCAGTTCTCCTTCCCATCCCTTTGTTGGTGTACGTGCTACATGCTATCACAATATCACCAAGACCAACAGTATACAGAAGTCTCACTCAGAATAATTTTAAACAAAGAAACATTTACTACTATAAAAACTATCGTAGTTTGACGAATTCATTCCGAAAGAAATATTTATTTATTTATTTGTTAGATTAATAAGTTATAAATCACAAAAACTTTTCCCATAATATTAGAATACATAGACGAAAAATATAAAAGTTCCAAATTCCAGCCAAGCCAATCTTTCTAATAATACAAAGAAGAAAGATTTGTTTGTGTTTGGATTGTAACCTTAGGTATATAAGTGCTTAACATTTAATAAAATAACGTTTTTAATCTACGTTTCTAGTTATAAATAACAATAATAATATATAATAGATAAATAAGTAAAATATTATGTGAGAACCCAGTGCTTACACAAATCTAACAAAAGATTTTGGGCACTGTTAATCAAGTTTTGTACCATACTTAAAATTAAATAACTGATCTCTCCTTTTCTCTCACAAATTATTTTAATTATTATTGTTTGATATTAGTTGTTTGGTATTAGACAGGAATAGATCCGAAAAATTATTTCACCATTAGAATCCTACATTATCCTACACATAGCCTACAGAATATTTTCAAAAAAGTTAAGAATCTGTATTAAGACTTTAAAAATGTAACCTAACGTGTATGTGTAAAAATGTATAATTTTTGAAAGGGTCGACTTATTTTTTATACGTCACTGGTCCATTCAGTGATGCCTTTGATTTTACCCATTTAAAAGTTACCCTTCTGTATAGAAAACTAATGTGTTGCGGTGTTATTAATAAAAGTCACGCGAGGTGACGTCATAGACAATGGGTGGTACAATGCGTACGTTTTTGCGCTATTCCTTTGGATAGACAATGATACGGATCGATTATTGTACGGAAATAGATTAATTGTTCTTTAAATGATTGTTATTTAATTCATTTGTATTATTTACTTATCATAAGCAACAAACTTCGATTGTTGACTATATTGACTAATTATTGACTATATGGGATGGCATGAAGCGTGGGGACCATCAAATGTTAATTTATTATCCACATGAAAAAGGTTAATTATCATTTTATTTCTATACTAATATTATAATGACGATAATAGATATGAATTTGATTGTTTGTTTGAATTGAATAGGCCCTGAAACTACTGGACCCATTTGGAAAAAAAATTCACCATTGGAATGAAAACATAGGCTATAGAATATTTTTTAAAGTTAGGCATCCATATGAAAACTTCAATTATAACGTGTCCTAACGTGTCATTTGTAAAAACTTTGAAATTCTGTTAAATACAACCGTGCGAAGCCGGGGCGGACTGCTAGTGCTGATATAATATTATGGTGAATAAATAAACCAAACAAAATTCTGTTCCCTTACATAAAAATACTCGCGTCACCTCGTACATCACGCATGTTTCCTGAAGGGATAAGGGATGGGGAAACGTCAGCTGTTTTTTCACCCCCAGCACAAAATGCTGATATGACATTTTCCTGTTTTTTTAGACATATGCCTCCACACATGTGCGGTAAAAAATCAAGCATATTAACGGTTTTTTTATCCCTAAGGTATATACAGGTATATCATACAGTGTTGTACAGCGGCTGGCGTTATAAATACTAGTATATTTTGGAAATAAAGGGTCTACACATGGAATTAATTACTTTAAAATTATTAATTAATAGCGATCCGCGCCGACTTCGCACGGCAATTTAACAAAAAAAAATTTTTTTCACTCGGACGCCTAATTTTTTGGAAAATATTCTATAGTCTATATTCATCTGGAAAAATATAGGATTCTAATGGTGAAAGAATTTTTCAAATCGGTCCAGTAGCATCGGAACCTTTTCAATTCAAACAAAAAATCCAATCTTTCCTCTTTATAATATTAGTATAGAAATAGATTATCTTATCGTAAAATGTAGAACATTTACAAAGGAGGAGTCTCCAAAATGTTGCTTGGATCTCCAAGAACATAAACGAGGGTAGGTATTAAACCTCCTTCGACAATAATTTCTGGCCTTTTTCTACGAAGTAAAGATTTATTTGATTTAAGAAACAAACAGTTATTATAAAAGTTATCCACTAACCACATAAAACACTCGAAAAACCCGCACTTTGCGGCAAAAAAGAAACTCTCCGTTTCAATCGGAAACTTAAGATATAAATCTAAATATGAGCTGGAATATCCGATATCGCTTCTTTCGCGAATCCTATTAAACAGAAACTCATATAGATCTTATCTTTATCTTATCTATACCTTATCTATTCTCTGAGAAGATTTAGTGAGGTTTTACTGACAGCATCAGATTTTAGTTGCGACCTTCAATGTGGTATTGGATTGGTTCAATCCAAGTTTATTGTCAACAAGCAGTTTTCTCGGTGCTCTAGCAATATATCTCTAGCTTTATCTATACAAATATTATAAAGAGGGATTTGTTTGTTTGAAGTTTTAATTGAATAGGCTTAGGAACTACTGGACCGACTTAAAAATTCTTTCACCATTAGAATCCTAAATTTTCCCTGATGAATATAGCTATAGAATATTTTCAAAAAAGTTAGGGATCCATATATAGTTAGTCGCTTTTCGTTCTATGTTTGTACATAATTATGTAGGTATGCTTCGATCTTTAAAACTACGCAACGGAGATTGCTGCACCCTACCTACTCGTACTTACTCGTACCTACCCACTAATCTCCGTAGTAACAGGTGCAGTTGTATAATCCTGGAGAATCCACACAGCATCAATTAGCCTCAAGCTAAGCAGAGCTTGTGTTATGGGTACTAGATAACAGTTATTGTAAAAACAGTATTATCACATATATAGATATTTTTAGTGTATGTAAAAAACGACCAGAACACCCGAACAAATATCTGAAGTACAAATGTTAGTCCCGAGGCGGGAATCAATCCACTACCTTCTGCGTCGAAGGCGGACCCTGGACCTATACGACAAAAATCCACGAAAAAAACCCACGGCACGCGAGTAACACTGACACTCGACAAATCTTGTTTAATAGATAGTTTTGTCGGCTCTCCCATCATTTTGACCAAAGTTATGTAAAATCCTTGTATAACATGTAAGGTTGGTAGGTAATAGAGTTTGCCAAGTGTAAGCGTACAAATAACAAACCAGACAGTACTTTACCCGCACCTGTCGCCAAACCGTCCCCCAAACGCAAATATAATGTAAATTCTACCAAAACTTAGTCAACATTTCGGTAAACGTCGCAACCTTGTACAAAATATCAAATTTCCTTATCTTTAAGTACTGTATTTTGTATAAAAATGGCGAAGGGTATAAACTGTATACAGTATAATGTAACGATGCTGATGAGGTATTGCGAAGTTCTCTAAAATATTTAACAGAATATTGTATACAATATATATTCTTTGGGATCTTCCGGAAGTTTGGTCTTATCTTTCTAAAGCGTGCAACAATATTTGAAGAAAGAACGAAGAAGAAAATGGTTTATATGTAGCACAGACTGAATGGTTCTTTTAAATTACTACTTTAGTTCAAGATAAAGTTAGCACCAAACGTCGAATACTTTTTTCAAAATACGGACTACTCAAAGTCCCATAAATAATTAGGAATAAATAAAATTAAGTTCTGAGTAAAGCTTATTTGTGTAGATTTAGACACTTCACTGTGTTTGGCCTATTTTCGTGCTTATTCGTAAAATGAAAGGATTAACTACAACCACAAACCCTCTCCACTCACCAACTAAGATATGTTTGCCAAATATGTATCTGTGCATACAAATGGAAGCGTCCTTTAAGAAATATTTATCGCGAGGGTCGCAACTCACAACCTTTGGGTTCGTAATCGGATTTAAGCAAAAATTTCACGGTCTGTCGGCGTTTTATCAGAGTTTAAGGTCTATTTTCGCATAAATTCCAATGTTAGGCTAAAACAGATTGTGTGCGTGTAGATTTCAGTGGAAATTGGTGTTGACGATGTAATTTGTGATTCATTTGCTTGATCTAAACCAGTTTGTGCTGGTTGCTTAGCCTTATGACAACGTGCGAGTTCGCACAGTCAGTGATTGGGGTGGATTTTTTGGTTTACGAATCATAATTGAGGTATTAAGTTATAACATAACAGATTTTTTTATATATAAAAAAAAAACAAAAATAGTCTTAAAATGTGCTGCTGAGGCTTGAAAAATTTATCTATTCCTTTCTTATACCAAAAAGTAATACCAAATGGTATTTGTTTATAATATTGTTTATAAATTCTATTCTAACGAATACCACTCATAAACGAACCCCCAAAACAATATATTTGGTGTGAGACAGGACATGAGGTACAGTCTGTATCACACAAAGACAGACATTTCACGCTATATTTTAATTTATGTACACAATAGGTTTAAAATATAGATGGATAGCTTCGATAATGTCAAGTTTTTAATACTAGATAAAAAGTAAACTTGATTAGCAATTTAACACTAATACTTCTTAACATCCTGTAAGGTCTAAAGGAAATAAAGCATTATGATTCACTATCCAGCCGTGGTGTCACCCAGCTTGCTGGATATACAGATAGACATGTCCATCATGGGCAATGGAAGTGTTAAGCAATATCCACAACGTGGCTGAGGGCTTCTCAAAATTCGGGCATTATTTCCAAGCCTTAGTTTTGGCACGGCTCCAAGTTGCAAACGTTTTTCGGCACATAAATTAAATTTCAACGTATGTACTGCCTCTAGGTCGTCCCTATTTGGGTTATTGTGTTTCAATTTCAACTTCGAGACACAGAATGGAACGTTCAATATTGTACAGATGGAGAATAGTTAGGAAGACGAAATTGTTGGATTGGAACTGACAAGTTGTAATTGCTTGGAACAGAACTGGATGGCGGCATCGAAAAGTCCTAAGCCTTGAAACTATGTTTATTATGTTATGAACATTGGTACAGCGCCTCTATTGTGGAGATATGGAACTATGCAAATGATATACATGAGACATTATGATGACGTCTCGCTCAAAAATAAATAAATTATCATGATAATGAATCATCGGAGGCCTCTTTTATCTATGAGAGATGATGTAAACAGCATCTGTTTATGAGGTCCGGCACTTACGCAAAGAATAGAACGCTAGTAAAATGTAAGTTTATTAGAAAATAGAATGCAATAATTATCAGTTTACGAAATACTTCAGACTGGAAAAAGTCCACAAATCCTGAATCCCGTGAAATAAAAAAGGTTAATACACACACTATTGCGTAGAAACGAGTGCTGTCCGAACTTGGCTGACGAACGCTCTATGGGTGTTTTTACACCAATCGATCGGTCGATCGATGTGACAGAAACTGTAGATCAAAGACGACTAAACAATCCCATCATCGACCAATGCCATCGATGGACGATCGATTAAATTAGTGTTGTAACACTCTCGTCTTGGTTATAATCGAAACGTCCTGATTCAATTGAGAAGGTGACACTTGCCTACGAATTATTATTACCTACTATTGAGCTGACATCATCAACGTAACAAATTCAATAAAAGGCAATAGAGGAAATTGGGTCGCCAAGTGAGATCATGTTGCTTCAACCGTTAAAATCGATATCCCAACTTCTAATTAGGAGCAGAGATTGATTTCACTTTCGATGGCGTGTACGTTATATAAGCTGTAAGTGGGTAGACAAACGGACAGACCGAACAGACGAGCAAGAAATTGAGACCTTAGGTTTCTTTTTCCTTTTGAGGTACGGGATCCTCGAAACTCGATGTTACATTATAATCATTTACAACTAATGTTTAAGTTGGGTAAATAAATATTTAGACTGAACATAACCTAGAAGTACAATTCTAGGTTATTTTCAGTCAAAATCTCTAGCTGTGTATATCATATTTGATCTCATATGATTCAAACCGGATAGCATGAGAGACGCGGATAATTAAATATTTATTTAAATACCAATCTATCTACACGACTTCTACTTAATTTTAAACAAATGGTCCATCCAAATAAAATAAATATTATTGAGGATTCCATTGGTGTTTTTATGTCTTAGAGCTATTTTATTGGATTTGTCGTGAGTTGATGATTCGTAAACTGTTTTCGAGGGCAAGAGAGAAAATATTTTGGCAAATAACATTATAGAGGTCGTCTGGAAAGTAAATACTTTTCTGTTCCTTTTTACGACTCCTTACTAAAATATTATTGAGTTATTTTTATAAGATCTGTCAGCTAATAAACATCCTTATTCAAGTTTAAGTGCCGTAAGATTTTATCCAGCACTGTTCTATCGGTACTATTATAATTCACATACCTTTTTATTTTTTAAATTTTAAATTTTAAACCAACCATAATCTGACATGTTGTTAAAATAATACCGTTCATGGCTAATAGGCAGAATAAACCTTAAAGAGATTTAGCATCCTGTTCAACAGGATAAGAGATTCATTATGTCTGTTACCGGGTTAACTACGAACCTACAAAGACGTGAGCCGCACTCACCCTGATGAAGCCCCTGGTTAAGAGATGAAACGTAATGTAATAGGTTCGTAGTTAACCCGCCAACATTCGTAATGAATTCGTCAAACTATTGTACTTTTTATACTTAAATGAGATTTTATCCAGAAGAAAACAGCCTACTATTTTGAAAAATGGGAGTGAAACCACTATCACAGTAGGTATTTATTAAAATTAAAGTATTCCGCCTGCGACGCAAAAGGTTGCGAGTTCGATTCCGCCTCGTGACAGAGGGTTGTTCAGGGGGTTCTGGTCCTTTTCTATATATGATATAAAAATAGGTATCTATTTAGTATTATTGTATTGAGTATATCAGTCATCTAGTATCTATAACACAAGCTCTGCTTAGCTTGGGAGATGATGCTGTGTGGATTGTCCAGCATTATTAATTTATGTGTATTACAGCAAAGAACAAAGATTACGAAACTAAAGACATTGGTACAAGTAGAAAGTTGATATCATGGACTTAATCTGCGAGCTGCTGAAGTTGGAATTGGAGTGGACCACTTTGCCTGTTCTTTATAAGGTTTTGTAAGTATGCTCGTGAATTGAATGCAGTTGAAGTTCCATCTAGTTGAATTAAACTGCGGGATGAAAAACTTTGTAGGATTCGAACGTCTTTTGTTTTACTACCCACACTTAGGAAAAATTCAAAGAATTTACGTGTCTTATGTCAATTTGTGTCGTTTTTAACCGACTACCAACGAAAGAGGGCAATACTTGTATTTCTGTTTATTTGTAGCGGTCAGTCAGAGTAAAACTAGACAAGTGTAGACATAATAAGTATACTTAGCACAAGTGTGTGTAAAATGCAAACCTATATGTACTCTATCATTTTAGTCTTATAATCCAATGGCGGACTAACATGACCGGGGAAAGTCAGGTGCAGGACCAACAGCTTAGCGAACCATCCAAGGCTCGGGGGTGTAACACCGCACCGCCTACTTCCTGATTCCGTTCTGTTATGTGTTTTTTTCTTTCAAAAAACTGTCATAAACGTTGCATCATGCGAAACTAAACGAGAGGAATATTTATACAATAAGTTTAAAAGAGGAAAGGCTTCACTAATTATTTGTTATTATTGAATAGAATCCGAAACTACTGGACTTAAAAACAAAAAAGTGGTTAATTCCAGATATGGCGATTTTTTATACGTGCTAAGCCGGGCGGACCCTATGGGCTACTTACTATAGTTTATTTAAAGTTGTGATATATATGGAATATAATATAATAAAAAATACTTTATTATACCACACTAAGAAAAAGAATATTACAAACGTACATACTTATGCTTAATGATGGAAGTATATATTTCGAGCGGCCTTATCAGCGATCTCTATAATATATATTGGTAACGGAAGAGGCATTCCTTCCGTGACCAAAGTTTATATTTCTCATTACGTAACATCATACCGCTTGGGTCCTAGCCCAAGCAATACCAATAATGATCTAAATCATGAAGAGTTCAATAAAACGGCAATAAAACAGATTTACCTTGCCCAATAAATTCTATTACCGAACCTATAACTATTCTGGCTAAACTGCGACGGGCATTTTTTACTAGCAGTATATTTTTATAGCGAATAAAACTATTTAGACCAAGTGTTTTGTTTATTTCTAATGGAGTAACTAGTGGATTGGTTTTTTAGGATTCTTATATCGAAAGGAAAAAAGAAACAAAGATTTCGGTCGGTCTGTCTGTATATCAAGACCTTCTCAGGATCGCTTGAGAGTCCTTAAAAGGTTTAGAAGATCTAGTTAAAAGACTAAAAGATCAAGTAAAATCCTGCAATCGCTTGGAGCTGTAAATCTATCAAATTGTTTGGTTTTTGTATTATATATATTTCATCGTAATCAAGATATTAATGACACTCGCTCGCTTGTAAAGAACCCTCGATACGCAAGTACGGCTCGCACTTTGCAGGTTTTATTTATTCTTTAATGGAGTCGATTTTATTAGATACCTAAAACTTATTACTCGTATATTTTTGGCATACGTCAAGTAAATAAAAATTGGGATTAAAATATCATGTCCCGTTTGGATACTTGTCAATCGTGATCTAAACGGGACAGCATGACATTATCTTTACGGAAATGTACCAATAATGTCAAGGGACTTAAATTTGGGTACACTAGATATAATTATTTGAATAAAAGATTGTTCCTAAAAATTCCTTCTTGACTTATCTGCCCATTTCAACATCAATAACACTTTTCCAGGAAATTATTTTAGTCGCGAAAATATAAATAATTCTGTTAGAAACCTTTCAGATATCTTTTCGGGGAAAATTGTAAATAAAATAAATTGGATATCCCTCTTATCATGTTCTTTGATGAATAAAATTTGGTTCAGTTCTTTGAAAAATAAAAAATGTCGGCGAGAAGATATTTTTACAAGCCTAACTAATAATGTTTCGGAGTACATTTTTTTCCAACTTAGAAAAAAAGAGGTAATACGTTTCGTCACAATGTTTTTAATGTACCTATCTTTGTCTATGCATGCATTTCGTTAATACTTTGGTTTTTTATTGAGAATTATCCCAGACTGATATCATACCTACATAAATAGCATAACTGAAGGAACCTAGCACTTTATTCTGTTACTAGCGACCCGCCCCGGCTTTGCTCGGTTTCCATGCTGATACAAAAACCTTCCTCTTTAATCACTTTATTTATTACAAAAAATCATCAAAATCCGTTGCGTTAGTTTTAAAGATCTTAGAATACATAAGGACAAACAGATAGACGAAGCGACTTGGTTTAATACTATGCAGTGATAAAGAGTTTTCTAAAGTTAGAGTAGAGGAAGATAACACAAACTTAGAATATAAGATACTAGCTGGCTTGCACCAGTATTTAACTAGAATCATGTAAAATAATTTTTCAAATCGGTCTTGTAGTTTCAGAGCAATTGAAAAAATCAAATCATTCCTCGTAAAAATCGAATTCTCTAAGCCAAGACAAGACAAGACTTTTTATCTACGCCCAATGTTTTGGGTTTTGATTATTTCACGTGATTCGTTCAAAATTTAACATCCAAACCACTCGGAAAATTATCGGTTTTAATTTAACTTATTTTTCGTTCCTAACACCTTGAACAAAAGTAGGTAGGTAACGTAATAACGTATAATTTCACAAGCAACCTCGCACTACTCATAACAATTTAATGAAATTAAGCAACTGCTGAATAGTTTTTTCCACTGTTAACAATACCTTCAGTTAAACCTAATAAAGCTTAATCTGGGTTGCAGCGAAGCTGAATTTGCAGCAAATAAACGATTCCCGATGCAGTACTGCTGACTGGTGTATAAACAACAGAAACTTTGTAGAATTTTTCTGTTTGCAGTTCATTTTCACGGCGAAATTGAAAATAAAATGGCGGTTATTTACTCTTGCCGTGATTTGGAAGGTACAATTAATAATTATCATATTTAATCTGATTGTGATATTTATTTATTAATTTTGTATATCTTAAGGATTGAATCTGAAATTAATGAGTAAAAAGTAGTGTAGTAAACTTTAGTAAATAGGAATTTCCTTGACAATTTTGGTCTAGGATAGAAAATAAAAAATGCAGATATAACATTAAAATGGTAATATTCTTGTGAACCTAGAACCTTCAATCTTATTATAAAAAGGAGTTTCGAAATAAAAGGCTTGATTATTATTATTATATAAATACATATTGACGTGTCTAAATTGCAACCAACTAAGATTTAGGTAGACAAACATGTATTGATTTCCTAAAATTATCCATCCAATCTATCATGCCACAAAATCATTTGAATAGTTTTCGCAATCATATCATTTTATTAAAAAAATCCCATTTTATATTTAATCAACTATATAGTTATCATTAAAAACTTTTTCATAACGAAGACTTATTTTTCTGTCCCTTCAGTTTATAAAAGATCTGTAAGGGAGCTAGGTAACTTTTAATTATGTTTAATCTAGTTATCAAAGTTACGGGCTTTGTTAGGGTACTTTCATAGTTCTTTTTAATGAAGGAATAAAATGCTAATGAAGAATAAAATCGGCCAAGTGCGAGTCAGCTCATGCGCAATATAGGATTCTAATAATTCTTAATCTATACATATAATAAAAATCTAACGGAAGCCTGTCTGTACATGGAAGATATTTTTGAAAAAATAGTATAGGGACCTTTATTAACGCTAATAGGACCCAAAACAATGATTTTTAGAATTTTTGTCTGTTTGTCTGTTTATCTGTTTGTCTGTTTATCTGTTTGTCTGTTTGTCTGTGCGTTTGTGCGCGCTAATCTCAGAAACGGCTTATCCGATTTAGATGGGGTTTTCAAAAATATGTTATGGTAAGCTTCAATTAACATTTAGTGTTTGTTTCAAGTAAATCGGTTCATAAATAAAAAAGTTATCTATACTTATAATAAAACTGTAACAGGACCAATTCTGTACATTCAAGATATTTTGAAAATTTTTATTGGAGAGCATTCTATTATCGATACTGAAGACAAAACTGTATTTTTTTTCATTCATGTCTGTCTGTCTGTCTGTCTGTTTCTTAAACGCGCATCACGCCGAAACTGCTTGATGTATTCGAATGAAACTTAGTGCGATTTCATATTTCATACTACGAGGAAGGACATACTTAGGATACTTTTTATCCTGGAATTCAGTGAGGTTCCCCTGGAAGAGGGGATGGAAGCAAAATTATTTATACTTGCATTACGCCGAAACTGCTGGATGCATTCGAAACTTGGCGTGATTTGAGGTCATTCTACAAGGAAGAACATAGGATACATTTTTATCCTGAAATTCAGTAAGATTCCCCTGGCAGAGGGGATGAAAGCAAAATTCCTTAACCTAACCATCATGCCGAAACTACTGAATGCATTCGATTGAAACTTAGCACAATCTGAGTCCATAGTCCATACTATGGGGAAGGACATTCAATATATTTTATCCCGGAACTCAGTAGGGTTCCCGTGGGAGAGGAATGAAAGTAAAGTTCCTTGACCACGCATCACACCGAAACCGCTGAACGTATTCGAATGAAACTTGACACGATTTGAGTTCATACTACGAGTACGGACATAGGATACATTTAATCAAACATATTATTGTACATATTTTATGTTTTATTTAGTTTTTATTTTTACCGAGAGTCCGGCTAGACTAAAGCCTAATGTTCACTCTTACGCTTCGACTAAGGAGTCCAAAGAGTTAATAGACAAGATTTATTTTCTCGATGGCGTGACATTTTGCCTTTTTCTCCACGACAACGAGTCAAAGTGACAATCTATTTTCTGTTTTTTGATCAATGAAGACATAAAAACTGGCAGAAATCCTTCTGTTATTTAATTATAAATTGTAAAATATTCTCCCAAGAACGTTACGGAAGGTCATAATGGTTGAATATGTGTTGTACACAATATCCTACAGGTAAGTACCGCTCTATGATGTATTTATTTTCTTTAACTTTGAACCCTACTTCGCCTGAATAGGTACCTAATAGGTAGAACTTATTATCAGGCGAAGTAAAATGTAAGTATGATCCATGCAATCTTCATAAACATGTTCAAATGTTACTTAAAATCCTTAGATCAAAGAAACTACAGATAGTTCGTCCGATGCTATTTCCACTGAGAGATATATGCATGCAAGGTGTAGGTACGAATAATTTTAAGAATAATTCGTCGAACATTTAGCACATAACTCCTTACTTTTCGATAACTCTCACGGTTCCACGGGGTTCCACGCTTCTCCCTTAGTAGATCTAAATAAACTCAGCTTTATATTATGATGGTTTAAAATTAGACACTTGACGCGAGTCCCTGGTCATTTGTAGTTTCTTTCATCGAAGGAAACCTCATTCTGTCCTGTCTCCATTTGAACGGAACCACGAAAAATAAACTAAACCAATCATGTTTTTATTTTTTGCAGTAAAATATGTATGAACACTGACACTGGGTGATGTGTCCAAGAGTCCTGTAAGATCTAAAGGAAATATAGATTTAGATTTTTGGGTGTTCTACAAGTAAGTTCTTAATCTATGATCTATTTACAAGTAGAACCTCTAGATCAAAAATACTTATGATATTGCGTGCGCTGCTCTCACCGCACCGACTTTTGAGACGCAGCTCTCCATCTTTATCTATAGATTTCCGCTGCTGGAAGAATACTCAAACGTATCGTGTGATTATGTGACGATACCAGATGCATATTGATGTGATTAGTTCAGTAGAAAAGGGGCCCCAGTCGAACGTCTCGAAACCAAAACCGTAAATAAGAGCAAGTAAATATTTTTTCCATAACGCATTTACTGCCCTGCTGCGCTAACTGCCCCGTTACACCGGGGCAGGAGGAAAACGTCTGCGGCTTTGAAAGTTAAAGTTAAGAAGGCTCATGGGGGCTTAAAAAAGTCAAGTCAAGCAAAGAAAGCTTAGAGCAGACTTTCTATAAAAAATAGGTACATATTTTTCCAAATAGGTATGCTTTATAACCAGAGATGTGATTTATTTGAAATACTTCTATTTTAAATGCAAATAGAAAATGCAAAATACCTATTTTGTATTTTGTATTTAAATACCTTTCAGTGAAAAGTATTTTGTATTTTATTTGAAATGCCTTTCGAGATGCATTTTGTATTTTAATATACATTTTAAAATACAAAATACTTTGTGATTAAGTTGAGCCAACCTTACCAGTTACCAAACAAAACAAAACTATTATTGCCGAATTCGACCGATAGAGGCGCCAACTAACCATGCACGACATTTTTTTCTTCTTTGGTCAGACTGCGCGTCTTATGTCAATGTCAAGTAATGTCTGACAAGTGTCAATGTCTGACAAGTGTGAAAAATGAGTGATGATGTATTCGAACAACTGGTATTGTTAAAAAGTGTTTTAAATAAAAAATGATATTTATTTTTATCACTTTTTAACAATAACAGTCCAGTTGTTATTAATTAAAAAAAAAAAGTGTAATCGCATTGACGGTATCTATTCTCCTGTGTAATACCTACATAAAAATATCTGTGATTAGGTCAGGGGGTATTTTATTTTGAAAAAGTATTTTGAAAATACCTATTTTGCATTTAGCATTTGAAATACAAAACGCAATACTATTTGGTATTTTGCATTTGAAATAGTAAATCTGAAAAGTATTTTGCATTTTGTATTTAAATGCTTTTTTAAAACCATTTTGTACATCTCTGTTTATAACATCTTTCGCTCCCCAGCAAGACAGGAGAGGAGACGGCGGCGGCGGCGGCTGCAGTGATGTCGCGCGGTGCCTGTGGGCAAGCTACTCATCTGACGTGTCCAAATTCTAAGGCTGTATTTAGTGCTCGACCGACGGTGAGCGCGTACCGTACGTCCTGACCGTCGGTCGTGAAAAAGCGTTTAGTGCATAACTGACGGCAAACGTAGCCAAACGTGTGCAGTTGCGACGAAAAATGAATCCATTTGTTCTGTGTGTGTGTAGTATTTTCGCAAACGATTACGGCACAAAAAACGGAGAAGATATCATGTGCACCCAATAATTGTAGACCGGCTAATTGAAGGAAAAGTTTGTACATTGTAGGTATTCGAAATTGCGACAATACGAGGAAAAATTTTCATTTTCATTTTGTTCGCGATAGTGCGTACGCGCGTACGGTCGGTTGCTCGGTCAGCGCCGCATTAAATGCGCGTGTATAACGACTAGCGCGTCAGTCGACCGACGCACGCCGGACCGACGAGCTCGACCGACGGTTTTCGTCAGCGCGACGTAGCTGTACGCGTGTAGGAATTTATCAGCGCTGCACTGTAGTCGTTCATACGTTTTCATTAATACAGCTACGCTCGACCGACCTCAGCGCTCACCATCGGTCGAGCACTAAATACAGCCTAAACTATATTGTCCAGTCCACCCGGTCATCAAATGCTTTATGTATCTTTCTGTCATTGATTGCTTTTTCTATTTTATTGTTTGTTATTTGTGTTGTTAAGTTGGTTTGAATTATTAAATGTTTTGTAAAATTTTATTTAAAATAACTATTTTTTTATTTGTTTATTACTACTTTGCGATAATATATAAAAATCAAGCGTAATTTCCAAACAAATCAGTACTATGGTAGGTATGTTTTTTCATTAAGTTATATTTCAAATTATAACAGCATTTAGAAACATTAAATTGTTTTTACATTTCTTCCATTTTAAGTCGTGTACAGAGTGTTGACGAAGATAACTGCGGCACAGTATAGGTACTGTCCCACGTAGATCAATATTTGATTTAGTTTTTTATTCCTATCCTATCCATACAGTTCTTATATAAAATTTTGCTATTTACCTAAATATATTTATGTAAATACATTAAAAGTGTAAAAAGACAAATACAGCACATTGAAGTTTTGTTTATATTTAATAGTAGAAAAACTGTAACTGAAACAAATGTATGACAATCGCTGACGAAGTCGCGGGTACAGCTAGTCTTACATATTTGTATAAACTCATATTATAGAAATCGGGGATCAACTTTTGATTTTAGATTTTGTTAATTTCGATTTTTTTTATTTATACTGTGTTAGTGTAAAGAAACACGAATATGACTACAAAAATCGTCTATAGAGTTAAATTTATGAGCAATAAGGCCGCCTATTGTACGTTTTTAATTAATTTAGATATAAGATTATGTAACTGTTATTTATAGCAAAAATTACAATAAAGTGTTCATTCATTCATTCATTCATTCATTTATCTATAAATAAATATACGGAATCAAAAAATAGTGTTCTCCCGTGGCACCCTGTATACCCATGCCAGTATTTCTCGAAAACTATGTGAAAGCGTTGATTAATACCAAACTGGAAAAATTTGATTTAAATTACCATTAGCCTTTGAGAGACGAGCTAGACCGGAGAGCCACCTTTAGATTTCGTTTTAACGCGATTTTAAAACAGCCCTCTGATTCAAGGGAATTTTACGAGATGCTTGCTAGTTTTTGCTTGCGTTTCGTTCGTTTGATATCAGTTTAAAATCTTTGTGCGACACGACCTAAGTAAATTAGACGTCGGTAATTTTTTAATAGAATAACTACTTTTTTCTATTTAATTAAAATTGCTGGATGAAAAAAGAAATGCATTTCACGAGCTTCTGAGAAAAACTAATCCGAAAAATATTAATGCAGCCAATCAGGGCCCAGAAATCGTAAAGTAAACTCCTCAAGCGTTAAATATAAACAAAAAGAGAAAAATAAATAAATCCCGTACAACGAAGAGGTTTATGGTGAAGATTTGTGAAACGACGCCATAGCCCAAGGCCAATTTTCTTCAACAGAAATGAAAATTGGAAAAGTTTTATGAATTGTCTGACGAAATTCTGTCTAGTTATGATATTCGTGAAGGAATATTAAAAGGTCAATGTATTTAGTACAATATTATTTCATCCAAGGCTATAGATATTTCATTTGGCCTTGAGTTGGCAAAATTTATACAAAAATGTTCGTGGAATTTACAACTTCGTTAGTGATGACTCAGCGTTACCGTTACGTCATCCGTGAACGTGGTAACGCCCTAAAGTTACCAAGTTATAGTGTTGTCAGCCTGTCCCTGTCAAAAACTTCTAAAATATTTGGCGACAACTTTTACGATGATTCATCGATGTTAGTATCAAATATCGTGAAATGTTAACAAGAAATATTAGGAACGGATCCGTTGCGTTACAAAAATTATAAAAACAACAATATTGTTCCGGGTAATCTGGTTGTTCTTTTTGTTTAGTAAAAAATAAATATGTAAGTATGTAATATTGAGCGTCTGGTCGAAACGAGGTGTGGCCCGAGAGCAGCGCTGATCAATGCTGATAGCATTGCCATACAGCGAGGCAATGCAGCCAGCATCTTGAGGACACTTCCGGGAATTTTCTTTGTTTATAAGAGGTTGATTTAGTATAAAATAAAGGAGTAAAATCATATCGACAGTTTTCTTGATTCGGTGGTCTAGTGAACGGAACCCCAGAAAAATATGTTTACCGTAATTTGCAGACAGATACACACTAACTTCCACTAACATTACATAAAACATGTTAAGATTTCATGATTTAATTTTGTGTATTTTTTTTTCTATAATTGATAGACCTCCATTTGACCACGATCTCACCTGATGGAAAGTAGAGATGTGGCCGACGGTGGATCACGCAGATCTAGAAGAAACCTATTCACTCTACTTTTGAAGAGACCCAGGTTGCAGTTAGTAGAAAAAACATAAGCAGGCAACATGTTCCATTCTTTTGGAGTGCGTATTATAAGGACATCAGTGCTCCTGTTGCCCGGTCTCTCATGAGACCGGTGTCCTCAGGAGTAACTTACACACCCAAACACTTGTTTTTGTAGCCCCTTTGCCTGGACTTGAGACTACCAAACTCAACACACAGTTATTACATTTAATATTTTTTTCGACAAATTTTTCGCAAAATAGCCTATCAATGTTGCGATAGCTAACGAGGTTTGCGTGGCATTTGGCGGTTCAGGCGACAAACTTGATCTATGGCTAGTACTACCCAATTACCGAGCCGACTGTACTAATGACCTTGCGACGAGCGAGTCGAGTGCCGCAGAGGGAACTCAAAATAGCGTAACCAAACAAATCACAAAATAAAATTATTTTATTAAGTGTTTCTTTGAAGTAAATAATTTCTGTATATCCCAAACCCAACGACAAGGATGTGCTATCTCTTACAAAATATTTACGCTTAAAATAGAACCCCAATCCATTTTATGTCACATAAACATAATGTACCTACGGAAATAAAAAAATATGATTTTATAATTTTAGTTATATTCGTAAAATTTTGTAGCATAAATTGCTACAACCTCTGTTCTACAAACTGACTACCAACCCAGTTTTATTTTCACTTAGAATTCCGGAGCGATAATTGAATATTCCAGTGTTTCAAAGCAACATTGACCCTTTTCAAGCGCTTTCAAGTAGACTTCAAGTATTTAAGCTTCAAGTCGGCAATTAGTAATTAGAGAAAGAGTGTTGAATAGCACTTTCTTTGTTTGAGCTAGTACCGATCAAGGTTCACACGCGAGAGTGTATCACGCCATGAATTTACACGTTCATTTTTAAGTTTCTTTAGTAAATCCTTGAACCCTTATTCAAGCAAAGTTTTATATTTTACTAGCTGATGTTGGCAGTTTTCCTCGCTCTTTTCTGGTTGTTCATGTCATGTGCTGTGCGGATGCTTCTGCTATTTATTGTGATTCGTTCTCTTTTTATTATTAAAAATAAAATGTTTACATTGGGAATGAATAAAAAATTCTTATTTTGTTCTATTTATGTCTGTGGAGCTAAATAAATGTATCTTTGTCGTTATCTTTATCTTTTTACAATAAAACATTACGCAGTTTAATTTTTGGTCGAATATTTCATTGCGAAAAGTTGTGTGTTAAGTAAAGTAAAGTTTTCATTTTCATTGATCTTTTCTTTAGGCTTGAAAATCACCAGCCAGAATTACTGTTTTTATTATCATCTCAGTGATAGGTTTCTCCAACAGGGAAACCTATCATATATAGGCACCCATATTTAAAAAGAATTCAAATTCGTTCAATTAAAAACCTGTTCACACCGTGAGTGCCGTAAAAATGCATTAAAATTTCTCTTTGGTCATGACGTCCAACGACGTATGTGAACAAAGTACAAAGTCTATAAAAGCAAAGCTGTTGAGTTGACAGGGTTGACAGTTGACAATTTTTAGTCTACACCAGTCTACACATCCGTAAAAGTCATGAAATGACGGCAACTATTTCATGGTTTTAAAAAACAGATTGAAAGCTGAAAAGTTTGAATTTAATGGTATTTTATGAACCAAAACTATCATTTACCTACTGTTTTTTGCTTAAGCCACCTCAATAAATTATGATATTTTTTTTCTCACTATGGAATTCTCTTTTTCGTCGAATTTTAGGCATGAGATACTAGGAAGATTACATGTATTTATTTTTGCTTTTGTTTTACATTATTCATTTTAAAAATGAATAAGCGAAAGCCGTTTCAGCCATATTGCGTCTTAAGTTGTGTAGTTAGGTAGTTAAGTTGTTGTTTTTTTAAGTTTAGTGTAAAATGCACGTCTCCATGGTCAATCATTTTCTTCTTTGTCTTATGACCATGTCTTATCATTTAAATTGGATTTGACGACATTGTTAATGGCAACATCCGTCTGGTCTGCCTCTTTTCTGCCAAAGGCCGGTTCATTTTTTATATATATTTCCAAATATTAAACGTTAAAATTCATAGAAGTCTTAGCTAGACAGATGCTGCCAATAGTAAATGGATTGGAGCTTTGCGAGAAATACACAATGTATATTAAACATAATATGACAAGATAATCAGGCCGATGAAATATCTATCATATATGATTAATATATCACATCCATCATATTCACCGGAATCCATGAAATCTGATTAAACCTGTGCAACCTTCCCCATTACACAAAAACATATATTGACAGGTCTTAACACCGGACACCTTTTGAAATTGAAAAACACAAACTTTATTGAGTAGGTTTTACCCTAACATTAGCAAGGGTAAATCCCTATTCGATACATTCTATAAACTCTACTTCTCGACATTTTGTGGAGTTTTCCGAATAGACACATCTGCCGAACGAAATAAGAATTTCTTTAACCGTTCCCAATGTGCACATATTTTTTCATGCAGAAAAATCCATTATGCATGCTACTTTTATCTATTCTGTGGCCACGGGGATATACGAGAAGTATTATTTTGTACAGTCAGCTGTACGAAAGAATAAACATAAAATTACATTCATGTTAATATGAATAAACTCCCAAAAAGTACTCCTGAAAGTCCTCTCTAAATTAAGTTTTCCCTTTGATTTTACTCGGAATTTTCAAATAAAAGTCTAAGCACACTTATATTTAGGTACAAAGAAATCATCGTACTTGTCAGAATGCGGTATTTTATCACAATTATTACTATCACGCATTTAGTCAAATTAAAAACTTGGGATGGTACACATATCTTCGCAGCTGAGTGTACATTATGTATATCTCTCAAGGCTCACTATGCATTTACTATTGGCAGTATTCTGGCTAGCTAAGGCTAGCGTTCTTATAAAAATATAATTAGGTTTTGTTTATAAATTTAATGCGTGGAAACTTATGTCAAAATCGCCTGAACAGTGGCAAGCCAGGTAAATGTTGCTATTAACGTATAATATCTTCTCCCTAATTCTATTAAAACGTATGTGAGATGGTTTAGGCAAAAAACAGCCTGGAAATTATAGTTTTAGTTCTTTAAACAGCAAATGGCCACAACCGACCATAATTAGTCGAGGCGAATATCAACATTGTTGCAAGCGTCGAAATTTACAGCAAATGTCAAAATAACTGCCATGCCACTCCAAACCATAATAAATAAATAAATAAAAAGTTTATTTTCTCTCACAAATATTAATCAAAGTGACTATTGTAGGTGCATAAACTAGGTTTACAAATGTTCTGACAAAGCTACTCAGAAGTGAAAAGATAGTAGGTACTCAGTCCTCGAGAATCTCCGAAATCTTCATTGAAATCAACGTTTCTGATTAACAAATGAACTCACGTACGTACTAAAATATTAAGTAATGCCGAACTTCATGAAGATTAGAATAACGGCTCTGATATGGATATCGGCACGGATTTAGAGTCCTGCAGCCTTATTGTCTAACTTGAAATCCTTATCAGTGAACTTCAAACCGATCACCAGTTGTAGACCCAGTCAGAATGTTGTCGGTATTGTCTAAGTATTCAACTGGTCTTCAGTTTCAGCTATGTACACAATATGAAAGTGATAATCGAAGTCCAGGCTAGGTTTGAAATGGCAAACTGAAGCCCATTACGTATACCAGTTGATTTAGACAATAGAGCCGCTGCTTGTCGATTGATAGGTATTAGGAAGTGTTTCGCTCAACGTCGTTTGATCTACACTTGATGTACCTACCTACAATAATATTATAAAGGGGATTGATTGTTAAGTTTGCTTGTTTGGATTGAATAGGCTCCGAAAGTACTAGACCGATAAAAAAATTCTTTCACCATTAATATCCTAGGTACATTGTTAATAACTATAGAATATTTTCAAAAACTTAGTAATCTGTTTGAAAACTTCAATAATGTAACCCAGCGTGTCTGTGAGTGTGTATAAATTATATCATGAAATTTTTGTTCAATATCCGTACAAAGGGGCGCGGGTAGACCGCCCGTATTTATAAGTAAAGAACCCAAGAAAGGAGGTCCCCTAGATACACATCAGTCTTAGTTTTTGGATAAATAATATTATGATTATAAATAACAATAATAATGGACAATCCACACAGCATCATCTAGAAAAAATCTAAATCTTTTCAATGAACGTTATTCCCTTATTTGAACCAGACGTACTATTTGCCGCTCATTGGTCTGCTGTTTTTTACGTCAAAAGCAGACAAGGCTCAGCAAAAATGCGTGATACACTCACGTATATATCATAATATCTGTATCACCTAATAGGGGCCGAATATAATCAAAGTGCTATATTTAAATATATCAAAGTGCTTTATTTAATTTCAACCTTACTCTTGGACACGTCACAAAATACGAAATGAAGGGAAGGCCGTAGAACCTTTCTATTTTCTCCTTCCTATCGTAATTTCAATTTACATTGTAACTGGTAACATTTAAATCTAGAACAATTTTTATGGATTGCCTGTTATAATATCTGATGTTTTATATCTTAATCACTGAATATTTGAAAAAAAAAACATATACAAAAAATATCTTGTTAAAATTCAGTTACTATGAAAATTTTATACGTTTCCTGTACGTTATTCAAATTGTAATAACATACAATCACATTGTATATATTTTATATTTTCATTCAGTCCCAGTATATTCCTTATTCCAATTAGTTTAAGATTGCAATTATGATAAATATTTAATAGCCCATATAAGCGCACTTGTGCCACAGGAAATAATATTTTCCGTGAAACTACTGGCAACATTTTAGTGTGCTTTCGTAGCACTACCCATAGTGTCGAGGGAAAGTAAATTCCCTACACACTACTAGTAGTACCAAGCGGTAACGCCTAAAAAAAAAGGCGTTCGAATATTTACTACTTTTTCCAATGGTAATAATGTTACAATGCCTGAAACTGGACTATTTTCACTAGTAAAAGAACACAGAAATATACATATACACCTGCCAAATAAATATTTTAAAGCATTTATGTTATTACATTCTAAAAATAGGTAATAAATTTATGAAATCAGAATCATTCAAGATTAAAATAGGTTTCTAATAATAAGCATTGTATTTTTGAGAGCTCTTCAAAAGTAATATAATAGCCCATATAGGTAGCTTACTGTACAAAATAATTTAAAACAAAACATACTAACGCAAACAAAAATATAAATCCACTTACCAAAACAATCCCCTCCAAACACACACTGCACAGCACAAACTAAAACACACGCGTACCGAACGAAAGGTTAAAAATTCGCGGCGTAGCGCTCCCGTATTCGCGGCGTAGCACGTTCGCTCCCCAGCGTGCCTACGTGGTACTGACTACGCCACGGCGTTGTGCGCAACGGTCGAACGATTGCTATTGCTACGGAGGTGGCAAGAACTATCTATTGTATTTGAATTAATAATCACTTCTATTTAAAAATTATTGGTTTATGTACATATAACTCATACATTGCAATAATATTCCAGCAGTGTGCACAGTATACATAAAATGGTGATCTGTTACTTTTATATTTGAATTTGGAATCTTTTTGATTTTTTAATAATTGCTTTATGTAACTCAATGAATAAAATACATAGCAATAATATTTAGCCGCATGTATTGTATATATACAATACATGCGGCTAAATATTATTGCTGATCTTTCAATATATAATTATATTGATGACCTTTGAGGGCCTGCAACGCATGACGTTGCGGGTTCATTTCCACCTCAGGACAAATGTGTATGATAAGCAGATATTGTTGCGGTCGTTATAATAAAAAATATCTATGTATGAGATATATTTTATTAAGTATATCAGTCATTTTAGTACCTATAACATAAGCTCTGCTGATCTTGGGGCTAGATAATGCTGCTTTTGGAAAAGATCTGTTTTAAAACTTGTGTGCGTTCGGAAGACTTGGGCTTTGTGATAGATTTAGAAGAAAATAGAACTTTTCCATAAAATACATATATTTTCTGAACTGCTATCCTATCGTTCTTAACTCGAATCAGCCCATTGTACAATTTATTTAAATTTTTATTTATTTTTTTGTGCTTCTCTATCTTGGTGTACAATAAAGAATATTTGTACCATATTGTATTACAATACCATGTAAAGAACAATGTACAAATACAATGTACATTGTACCTATTCTAATAAGATCGGGATTAGGTTTCCTCTTGGAATCCGAGACAGATTCTTGTGAAATTCAAATACTTCTGCGGATATTAGTGTGTTCTCCGTTCTAGGAGAGATAAGCTACTCAGCATCATCATTATAAAGATTGGCGACCTCCGTAGCGCAGCGAAGGTCCGCCGGTTGCGGATTCGTTTCCTATCTCGGTAGAAATTATTACTCTGCAGATTTTGTATAGGGTACTAGTTGTTTTCTATGTAATACTGTTTATCTATGTAATAATTTTCTAGGCGATATAAATTACTAGAAAAGTAGTTAAACGTAAATTGTAAAAAAAAATCTATGAACCCATGTTAAAACTAATTTTATTTCGATTTAATGGAGTATTTGGCATACCTTGAGTAATAAATATCTCATATGAAGCTGCATGGTACACTGTTTCACCTGTATTCTTATTTTATCTAGTTCATAGTTCGTACCGAAGTTGCCTCTGTGTTTGCCTTATTGTATTGTTTTAAATTGATATAGTATTTTACAAAATTTCTATGCGTATTTTTTGTAGGTTTTGACTATTTAACTATCTCATTCTAATAATGGTAAAGCATTAAAGAACTCAAAAAGCTACATTTATAGTCCACATGTGATCGGCTGGCTTTTATTTCGGTCAATAGATTATTGTCATCTGGCAAACTAATTGCTCAGAATCCCGGCAGGCATTATGATTCTAATAGTGGAAGAATTTTTCAAATCGTTCTAGTTTCGTAGCCTCATTCAACCCAAACAAATCTTTCCTCTTTATAATATAGGACAGATTCTCTTCCGTGCATTTGCTGTTTACATGTTCGTCATTGAACAAATTGATATTCACAGCAGCCAGTCATTGCTCATTAACATTGCATGAGTCGATACTGCGCATTCCGCTGATTACAGATCTGACTGATAAGCCGTATTTACGTGCATACTATGATTGGCAGCTACCTGCAATTACCACAGAATAACTATGGTAACAATCACCTACATCCTACGTGACTGAGGATCTGGCGACGGAAAATTTTTCCATACAAACGTAGTACCAAAAAGTAAAAGTCATTTATTTTTTCTTTGGTGATGCGGTGTGGATTGTCTAGCATTATTTATTTATTTATTATAGGCAGTCGACAGTGTTTGGTCAACTTTGATGCGTAGTCTCCTTTATAGTGACACTATGTTTTACTATTCTATAATTGTTATGTACCGTTTAATGATTCAGTCATTTTATTCCGTTCCCTTAGTATGACATCCACAGATTGAAAGGGTTATATTCTTACACATCAACCGCAAAGACTAATGGCTTTCTCTCTAATCTTGCTCGAATGGGTAGTGTTTTTTGAAAAGATGATCAGAAGGTTATGAAATTTATTTCAAAGTATTATATTTTCCATGTATACTTACTAAAAATATATCTATCTATGTTATATTTTATAAACCTAGTTTCGTCAATTCACACCAGTTGGGACAAGATTCATGGTGTGAGTTGACGAACGACTCCCCATGACACCAGTTCTTAACTTTGGGCTAGATGATATTGTATGAATTGTCCAGAACTTATTTATTTATTAAACTAACACATTTCTTGACAAAAAAACTAAACCAAAACTGCTGAATATGCGCATCACACAAACTTCTAACCTCTAAATTTTGGAATAAAACTTATTATTACTTTGAGCGCCCTCTGTCTTCAACCCTAAAAACAGCCGTGAATATATATGCAGGATAACATCTACTATTTGAGCAGGAATAATGGTTGGGTACCTATTGCAAATACTATTTGAATAGTTTAGTGACAAAACATTCAAAGAGGTTTAACTAGGTATACTGCTTATCTATAGCAAATACTTTTTGAATGGTCTAGTTACAAAACGTTAAAAGAGGTTTAACGACCGCGCCATGATGCTGGCCCTTCTTAATTCAAACATCACCATTGATCACCATCACCATCACCAGCCTATAATAGTCCGCTGCTGGACATAGGCCTCCCCTAATGAGCGCCAAAGATGGCACTATTATTTGGGGGTTAGTGCCCATAATCCCCGCGCTGGGCATGCGGGTTGGGGATCGCAGTTCGGTGGAGTTGTTCTGCAGAGGGCGCTGCTGCCCGCCCTCCGTTGTGTTTCCCTTAGTCGCCTCTTACGACACCCACGGGAAGAGATGGGGTGGTGAAATTCTATGCCGGCACCACACGGCATTGATCGTCTATTGTTTATTTCTTTCTTCTTATTTTGGAAATCTACTTAAGGGGTAGACTTGGTTTAGTTAATGAATAATTTGGTAAACGTATGCATTTGTTTATTATTATTTTGTTTTAGGTACTTAAGTGCCATCATATTTATTGTTCCTTCATATTTATTGTCCAGTCCATCCCAATGTTACCAGGGCGAGATAGCGATAAGGCCGCCCTTTATACTTCCTTTAATTTAAGCAAGTCTGTTTGTTATGTTTTCTTTATTTGTGTGGTATAATTGGGTATAATATAGTATTTTCTATCTATCTATAGGCGCGCTTACGATTGTAAAGGAGGCTAAAGTCATTTATAAAGGGATATTTACCATGATTTGACTTTTGAGTTTTCCAATATTGAATTTCAGTTGTTCCGTGATTATGGCGTATGAAAATGTGGAATATTGGAAAACTCAAAAATCAAATCATGGTTAATATCCCGTTATAAATTACTTAATTGTTAATAACCATGATAGTTTCTAAAGTTTTATTGTAAAGGCTTTTCCCAAAACCGGTATTCGATTCCACACCATCTTGATCTTCAATGGCCCCTCCACATAGGAAGTGTGCACTCATTCATAAAGGCCCTCGTAGTAGGATCGCAGAAAATATTTATATCCAAGTTATTAAAAATATTTTATATGGAATTCCATTAATATCCCATGAAGTCACGAGTGTATGTGCATTCCTATAACTTTCATTAAACGCAGCCCACACTGACGGAGATTGTCCCTGATCAGGGACGCACCGCTGCCGCACATCACAGTACATTTATAGTAAAATAGTAAAGCAACAAAAAAGCATTAGCATAAATATTTTTTCTGGGACCAACAACGGGAAGTTTACTCCCGTTCTTCCCCATGAAAATCAAAATGGGACGAAGCGTGGGGACGAGCGGGAATAACCCATTTTTTCTACTAATCCACAAAATCTAGCTAGAGTGTTCGCCTGTTAAAATTACCAGATTTCTGTTTGTAATCAACTCTCATTTTAAAACACTAATCCAATCAAAACTTCACCCATAAACAACAATTAGCTTAACTAATTACATTAATTCAAAACTAGCACTTTAAACTCGTTAAAATTAATCCCTCAATCGCTTCGGGAAATTGATGTGCATACCCTTTGTTTCCTTTCAGCCGTGCTGATGCAGCTGAGAACTACTGAGCTGTTTTAGTTCTAGAACCAGAATGCTCCTCGCATTCTGGTAGCTAAAGACGACACTAGAGCGTGGTAAGTACATTCTAAATAGAAGTAGTCTTTCTGCGCGTGCCAACTATGGATCAAGCTTACAAAGGAGACCTAGAACGCTTTGCGTCCTATATAACAATGCCATAAAGTGGATGATGTACACGTCTATTTGCACCTTCAAACATGCTTGCATGTGTTTGAGAAGGTGCAAATCGAGAACAAGAGCAACGCTGATACGCGTGGCAGTGCCAACAAGCAGGTTTTTACAGAAAGGTCGGACACAGCCTCCCCCTTTATACAGTTCTGGAGGAAAGAGAATAACCTCCTTAGTCACTGCTTATCATTGACATAAAGCACGCTCTTGTTGTCATGGCAGCGGATATATAAATTGGGGGGTTAATGTGTACCTACTGTCTTTGCTGGCGACATAGCCGGTTGTCACGTTTTTCCGACCATAGACTATATTTAAGTTCGTGAATCTATCCTATGGATTTTTTCTGAAATAAATATATATTTTGTTTTTTTAATATTAAGGTGAAGCTACATAGGTTTTGTGTCTACAGAATCACTGCGAAGGCATACAATTCGAATCGTTTTTAAGTTTTGTCCATGTTACTAAGTACATGAAGATTTTTGCATGCTTTCATCTATAATTATCAGTATAATTTATTCAAGTGATAGTGCAATTGACATAGTTTTTAGTAGTTTAAGCTAGTTTACCTTTACATTAAGGTGGTGATCATTAAATAAATAAATTAATTACATTCGGCCGACATAACAGTACTTTATGCTAATAATCCCACAATGATTATATTTAACCAGCTGTTTTATATAAGCTACAAGCATATGGCAGATCCCTATAGAGAAGGCTTTTGTACACTGCGAGGATAAATCTCCCAAACGTAAGCTTTGAGCGCGCATGTTTTTCAAGATACGAGGGTATTATGAGAACGTATTATCGCTGTGTTCTCAGGTGATTTTCAGTTTTATTGCTTCTACTTAGCGCTGGAATTTGACTGCCTACGGATGATTTGTTTTAAAGACTGGCAAATTGTGATTTAAGTTGAATGTAGCGTAACTGCTTTGTAACGAAATGTTGAAATTTAACTTGGATTAGGCGAAATATTTATGTAGTGACAGCAAAGAGGATTGCACTGTCGTTTATCTTAGCTAGACAGATTTAATTCTCGACAATTTTAATTATAATAGCTCTTTTTGAATCATGACTTTAATCACAATGATTTGGCCCAGTATGGCCACCGCATCACCAAAGCCCAACTATGGCTACAGTACACACCCAAACACCGCAAATAAAAAAGTAACATATTAGGAGGGTAGGTTTCAGCAATAATGCCTAATTCTCTTACAGAATAAATTGAGGAATGCAAATTAGAATTTCTGTTGTCGTCTGCTGATCTTAGTAGGTATCTAAGTACCTTAGGTTATGTAACCTAGATTGATTGTTATAGATCAGTTGATCTACCAGTAGTTTGTTTGGAACAGTCTAAAGTTAGCTCATTTATTTCTATTGTAAATACTAGTTCTAATTTGTTTTGATTATTATTTTCTTTATTAATAAAGGTGTAACCTAGAACAAAAATGATATAGCTAAATCTGTAAAATTTCCGACATAGATTTGGATAAAGATACTCTATACTCAATTTTACTAAAAGACTTATTCTAATGACTTAAAATGATTCAATTATGCCTTCAAAACTAAATCAGGCATAATAAATCATAATAAATCTATGCTATTTCCCCAATACACGTAACAATAGCTCCATCAGGTAACGTCTACCAATGACGAAGCAAACAATGCCAAGTAACAATTACTGTCGTATAATTGATTGACAACCCTAATTTCACATGTAAACTAAAGTTATGGGCCTTTATTCACTATTGTTAAGCCAAACGAGTTACACAGATACGTCAGTGTCGTTGAACCGGACAAAACTATATTTAGGACATGTAAATAAATAAATAATAACAATAAACAATAATGCCGGACAATCCACACAGCATCATCTAGCCCGAAGCTAAGCAAAGCTTGTGTTATGGGTACTAGATGATTATTATATCCCAGATAGATATATTTTATTATACATAGAAAACGACCAGAACACCCTGAACAAATATCTGCAGATTGTACAAATAACTGTCCCTGGGCGGGAATGAAACCAGCAACCTCCTGCGTCGCAGGCGGACCTTCGCCCACCGCGCCACGGAGGTCGTCAAGTTGTGACGTTACAGTGTCCGGGCAAGGAATCTTCTATGTCATAGATAGTAAAATGTCATAGAGAGTAGCGTCGCAGACGGACCTTCGCCGCGCCACAGAGGTCATTGTGGCGAATGTTTCACAAAATGTTACTGACATTTCATTTTTGTCAGAGAAGTATAGGTATGTACAGTGCGCGTCAGAATTTAGTATCCCCCTTTCTCTTCAAAATATTTTCGACTACTTCTAATTTCCTTGTAACTTGCCACAAATTTTCTCATGCAAAAATTTATCAGGCCGCCGCTAAGGATCGAACCGCCCACCCATAATACTCAAAGTCTGAAATTCTCAACAATACCAACTATTGTGTCCTACATGCATTGAAATAGGGGGGGGGGGGTAATTATATATGACGCGGACTGTACATATGGTCAGCAAAAAAGTCGTATTCCTACACAAACACCACATCATCTAACTCCACGCTGATTGATGTTAAACTACTCGTAGAGTAATGTGTAAAGTGTGTGTATTAGTAAAGTTCGGTATTTTGCAACGAAGATGCAAAATAATAATATTTCCTTTATTTTTGTTTTAGTTCAGAACTGTAATATCGAAAAGACTCGTAGATCGGTTCACATGGAAAATGTTACCAGATTCGATTAAAGACATCAATGGTAATTTATTTCATCAAAAATTTAATATGTGGATGGTTGACAAATGTTGTATCATCATCATCATCACCAGCCTATAATATATATATATAATAGTCCACTGCTGGACATAGGCCTCCCCTAATGAGCGCCATAGATGGCATAAATAATATAAATAATTATTTTGACAACAATTTTAATTAATTTAATTATGCGATTCGCCGTGTGGTGCCGGCGTAGAATTTCACCACCCCAACTCTTCCCGTGGGAGTCGTAAGAGGCGACTAAGGGAAACACACACCAGGGGGCGGGCAGCAGCGCCCTCTGCAGAACAATCTCACTGGACTGCGATCCCCAACCCGCATGCCCAGCGTGGGGATTATGGGCAATATCCCCCTTATGATAAAACCAGCCATAAAATGGCCCCCAGTTCCCGGCCGCCTCGCTATTCCTGGCCATGGTAGCGGCCATGGTAACGGCGGGGCAGGGGGTGCGAAGAATCTCCGGGCTACCCCAGGCTACCATCCACCACACAAACTGACCCTGGCAACGTTTAACGGACGCACTCTGAGGCTTGATCACCATCTAGCGCAGTTGGAAGTGGAGTTAGAGAACATTAAATGGCATGTTCTAGGGTTATGTGAAGTCCGTAGAGAGGGGGAGGACACCGTAACCCTAGACTCGGGCCATCTTCTCTACTTTCGCGAGGGTGATAAAACATCCCAGGGTGGCGTAGGTTTCCTCGTCAATAAGGCCCTCTCTAACAACGTTGAAGAAATCTCCAGTGTGTCTACCAGGGTAGCGTACCTGATCCTTCGGCTGTCTAAGCGCTACAGCTTGAAGGTCATTCAGGTTTACGCACCGACCTCGGCACACTCGGATGATGAAGTGGAGGATATGTACGAAGACATATCCAAAGCCTTACATCACACCACCAAGGCTCACTTCAACGTTGTTATGGGGGACTTTAACGGCAAGGTGGGCACCCAGAATGGCAACGAATCCCGAATAGGCCCGCATGGTTTTGGTGTTTGAAATCACAGGGGACAAATGCTTGTCAACTTCCTTGAGAAGGAGGGGCTGTTCTTAATGAACTCTTTCTTTAAGAAACAGCCCCAAAGGAAGTGGACATGGCGGAGTCCCGATTCTGTGACTAAAAATGAGATCGACTTCATCATGACGGATAGCAAGCATATATTCAGAGATGTCTCAGTGATCAACAGGTTCAATACCGGATCTGATCACCGACTCCTTCGAGGCTCTCTGAATATAAATTTGAAGCTTGAAAGAAACCGTCTGATGAAGTCCACGCTCCGACCGAACCCAATAAGAATCCTGGCGGGCACCGAGAAGTTTCAGCAGCTTCTCGGGAATAGATTCGCTGCCTTGGAACCCACTGATGACGCTGACGAGACCCTACACAATCTGGTCGAAACTTTGAGGGATGAGGGCATCAAGTTTTGCAAAAAGCAGCGTACTGGTAAGAAGTCCAAACTCTCGGATGAGACTCTTGGGCTGATAACAAAAAGACGGGAAACCACCCAAGCGACTACGTCAGAAAGGTCAGACCTGAACAAGCGAATTGCGAAGATGGTACGGCGCGACCTTCGGAGCTCCAATACACGCCTCATTGAAGAGGCGATAGAGCGAAACCGAGGGTCCAAAGTATTCACTCAGCAGTTTGGCAGGAGCCACCTGTCGAAGCTTACAACGCACGACGGAAGGACCGTATTGTCGAAGCCGGAGATATCGGCCGAGATAGAGGACTTTTATGGCCGTTTATACGCTGCTCATGCTCCCCGTTCCCAACGAGACGGCCACGATTCTAGAGCCACCTTGATACGCCACGCCACTATACCGACGAACTGCCAGACATCAGTCAAGACGAGATTGTGTTAGCTCTGAGGCAGCTTAAAAATGGAAAAGCCCCCGGTGAGGACGGAATAACATCAGAGCTTTTAAAAGCTGGAGGATACCCTGTTATACAGGAGTTACAGAGCCTCTTCAACGCCGTCCTTCACAGTGGGAGAACTCCAAAGGCGTGGAGTGGGAGTTTGGTGGTGCTCTTTTTTAAGAAGGGAGATAAAACCCTCCTTAAAAATTATAGACCCATCTCGCTCCTAAGTCACGTCTATAAGCTATTCTCACGAGTTATATCGAACCGTCTCGCTAGGAGACTCGACGAGTTTCAGCCACCGGAGCAGGCTGGGTTTCGCGGAGGATATGGTACCATAGACCACATTCACACAGTGAGGCAGATTATACAGAAGTCCGAAGAGTATAATCAGCCCCTGTGTCTGGCCTTTGTGGACTATGAGAAGGCCTTTGACTCCGTTGAAACCTGGGCTGTTCTACAATCCTTACAGCGATGCCAAGTAGACTATCGTTATATCGAGGTGCTGAGATGTCTTTACGAAGCCGATACGATGAGTGTCCGAGTACAGGACCAGCAGACTAAACCGATCCAACTGCGCAGAGGAGTGAGGCAGGGGGATGTTATATCCCCGAAACTGTTCACGAGCGCGTTGGAAGATATGTTTAAGACGCTGGACTGGAAAGACAAGGGCATCAACATAAACGGCGAGTACATCTCACACCTGCGATTCGCTGATGACATAGTCTTAATGGCGGAGTCGCTAGAGGAGCTGAACCGGATGCTGGACAGTCTAGCTTCAGCCTCCCGATGTATCGGTCTTGGCATGAATTTGGAATGGCCACATTGATCCAAGACCGGTGATCGTACATGGCCACCTTCTCGAAATTGTTTCTGAGTACACTTACCTCGGGCAGATTTTGCAGTTGGGTAAAAACAATTTCGAGAAGGAAGCCAAGAGGAGGATCCTGCTAGGCTGGGCAGCGTTCGGAAAACTACGTCGAGTCTTCTCGTCATCCATACCGCAATGTTTAAAAACGAAAGTTTTTAATCAGTGCGTCCTACCAGTCATGACCTACGGAGCTGAGACGTGGACACTCACGATAGGGTTGGTCCACCAGTTCAAAGTCGCTCAGCGAGCTATGGAAAGAGCTATGCTCGGAGTTTCTCTGAAGGATAGGATTCGTAACGAATTGATCCGACAGAGAACTAAAGTCATCGACATAGCTCAGAGAATTAGCAAACTGAAGTGGCAGTGGGCCGGCCATATATCGCGAAGAACCGATAACCGCTGGGGTAAACGTGTTCTTGAGTGGAGACCGCGACTTGGTAAACGTAGTGTAGGACGCCCTCCGGCCAGGTGGGATGACGATAATCTGCGAAAGACTGCTGGCAGATGCTGGATGCGACAAGCCGAAGACAGGGCGCTATGGCGCTCATTAGGGGAGGCCTATGTCCAACAGTGGACTAACATAGGCTGATGATGATGATGATGATGCGATTTCATATTTGCACAACCTTTTGATACCACTCTACTTATAAGATCTGACATCTGCCTGTAATAATGCATTCGGCAAATAAACTATTTCATTTGATGTTATAAAAATTACCTATAAATTACAAAACCTGTAAATGTTTCCATAGAAACTCAGCGGTCGAAGCCACGGACAGAAACTACTCAATTATATTTCCCTTACTAAGAACCCAAACCACATCCCCTTCGTTGTTTAAAGACGTGATCACAGCAAATAATCAACATGTTTCGGAGTTAGTCAAAGACTTCTAGTTCTTTTGTTTGCCGTAGTCTGGTCAATCAGAAACTTTGCCCACTTTGGACAGAACAGATGAGGGTGATACGGATGGTAATTTGCCAATGCTGCAGCATTAAAAGTTAGCCACTGAATACTTATTACCTTTGTCTGGTTTAGCTACGAGATTCGCAAATATACTGGCCGGCAAAACTAAGTACACTAACACTTTTTAAATTGCTATAAATTTCGAATTAAGAAAGAAAGATGAATCAATTTGCCCAAAACAGGTAAGGTACATATCTTAAACTTAGGTATAACACAATAAAAAAATACAATACAACACAGGTAACACAATTAATACAAGATAATAGTTTAACAGAGAGAATACAGTTGGCGTATGTGCTGCCCCTGTCGGCCAAAAAGGGTCAAAGTCTGTGCTGAACCACGCGTCCGCACGGATCAGCGCTGGTTCACAGTTTGATCCTGTTTTAGTGAAACCACAAACGCGCAAAAGGACATCTCAAGAAAACTATATAAAAGAAAAGTTAAACTTTTAAAATAACATGGACTCGAAAAATAGTTTAATTTTAGATATAAAAACTTCATAGTTCTTTTGTTATATGATATGAAATGAAGAATGGGTGAATACTCCCCAAAATCGGCTCCGAAACCTCGTGTTCAGTAAGGCAAACCATCTCAAAGCTGTTATCAGAGACCGAGGTGGCAAACCATTTATTAAAAATTCAATAATATGTAAACATTCTTACTAAAATGTTGATACATTTTTTGGATACGAAGCTAGAAATGCCTATTTAATTGTTTAATTTTTTTTAAAGATAAACATGTTACTTATGTGCTAGTTTCTGTTTGCTGCGATAATTTGAAAGAATGGTACAAATTTCCTATAAAACTGTTTTGATTTTAAATCTCAACTTCTATAGTTTAAAAGTGTGATACTTAGTTTTGTAGGCCAGTGCAGTTTTACTAAAAAAAAAGAAATCTACATCCATAATGTATCTGAAAAAAATATGGTTACAAATACATGTTTGGGGACTCAGGAGAAACTAACGGTTTTGATTGTGAAACTAGAGCTCACTGAGCTAAACGTGTTCTTGAGTGGAGACCATGATTCAGCTAACGTAGTATAGGACGCCCTTCGGTCAAGGGTAACTAGCGAAATACAGTTGCAAGCATACAGTAGAAAGACAGTTTTCTTTCGCATTTTTAATGGTGCGTGTGTACTACATTAAGATTGAAGTGATAACTTGTGCAACACTAATTTAACATAAATCATAGACCAATCCTTAATCTAAATTAATAACTATCGTGTGGGAAATCAGATGGAATCAGTCGAATAATTGAGCATACGATATTGGCCCCAAGCTGATTCCAATTTAGATGTCGATTAGAACTAAATTAGTCTGCACTGGCACAATTGGGCTGTAATGAACACGTCGGGGATTGGGGGTAGGATCTAAAATTGGATTTACTTTTATTTCGGGCACAAATATATGGTAAAATTAGTGAATATTAGTTAATTAGTAAACAAAAGAATGGGGATAATATTCACTAGCTAATAGGAACCTTTTACAGTTCATCTCACTAATTTATAAAAAGCGATTGTTGGACGCTTGCAAAGATTTGGATTGATTAATTTTATATCATGAGTAATACTGGACAAAATGACATAGCATCATCTAGCCCAAAGCTAAGCAGCTTTTTCTATACGGTGAAGCCTTTTTTAACAAAGTAAATAACAATTAAATAACCAAAATAGAACTAGTATTTACAATTGAAAAATTTAGCTATATGCAGACTGTTGCTAACAAACTACAGGTAGCTCAACTCATCTATCAATAGCAGTTGGAAGTGTACCCAAGATGCTGGCTGCATTGCCTCGCTGTATGGCAATGCTGGTGCGCTGCGCCAGATATTGACCAGCTCTCGAGTCACACGTCGGTTCGACTAGACGTAAACGAAAACCCGGGAGCCTCTGTATCTGTATGCCACGGACCAAGAGTCTCTACTCCAAGGGAAGCCAATTTTTAGGCTCTGTCGAGACCATATTTACGCCTCTTGAAATCCTCGGCCAAATCTGCTGCCGCACCAGCCCTCCCGGATATCCTTGGATGATGAGAGGGTGCAAATATGTCGACGCATCTATCGTCCCACACAATGGGTAATATAATATCTATACCATATTCCCCATTGTGTGTATAATATCTATACATATAATAAAGAGGAAAGATTTAGTGGTTTGTTTGAATTGAAAAGGTGCCTTAAAGATTTCGCGCTGTATTTGGTGAGTACACTCCCTAATAAAGACCTTAGGTATAATAATACATAGTTGCAAGTCACTTAGGAAGTATGTAGGTAATTGTCAGTACCATATAGTTATTCTGTGGTAATTGCAGGTAGCTGCCAATCATAGTATGCACGTAAATAAGGCTTATCAGTCAGATCTGTAATCAGCGGAATGCGCAGTATCGACGCATGCAATGTAAATGAGCAATGACTGGCTGCTGTGAATATTAATTTGTTCAATGACGAACATGTAAACAGCACGGAAGAGTTAAATCTAGTTTAATTTATACTATAGTTTTATAAAGATAAAAGATTTGATTGCTTGTTTGGATTGAATACGCTGTGAAACTAATAGACCGATTAAAAAATTTTACGCCATTAGAAACTACAATACCTTTAATAAACATTGGCAGAATATTTCCAAAAAAGTTAGGGGTCCGTATGAAATTTTCAATAATTTACCATACAGCGTGTAAGTATGTAAAAATTTATAATTTTTTGCATTTGTTTTTAGTTTTCTCGTGGGAAACCTAGATAGACCGTTACTAGTGTATAAATAGAAGGTGAAAATGGAAACCACACCGACACCTACCATTTCCGAAAACGGACGCAGCTCGGGGGAAAAACCCGAAAATTCGTGACTTAATTCGAGAGTCCGTCGCGTTGGAGCTCGTTTTAATAAAATACAAACCCGCATAGCGATAGCGAGCTGGGAACTGTTAGATCACTTTATTGTTTATGCTCCGCCTGGCTTCGCACAGGTATTTTGGGTTACATTATTTAAATTTTCATACGGTGCCTACCCTTACTTTTTTGAAGATATTCTATAGACTATTTTCAATAAATATAACAAAAGATTCTTATGCAACTCTATCTGTGCAAGAGTAAATTAGGAGTCGGCTTCGCAGAAAAACTAATGAGGAACTTATTGTTTTCAAAGTAGTCCCCAGTTTAATCAAAAACGACATTGCAAAAGTCTCCTAAACTGTGAAAATGTTTTTTGACGACTACCGGACAAATATTAAAATCAATTCTTTAGAGATCAATAAGAATATACTGTTATTAATAATAAATAAATATATACGTTTTCAATTGGATATATTCCATACTGTTTTACTTAAGTTTGCCCCCATGTCACTCGCTATCTATCTCCTCAATATCTTGTCTGCGAACATTGTAAACATTTTTTATAATAACCTACCGAAACTCCTACAGATTGCACAGGTAGTTATAGAAACCAAATGTTAAGATTAGTAACCATGTTTTTGTATTTGCCTTTTACATATACCACCTTGGGGTTAAAAAAAAACCTGTGATGATGTTATACTGTTTTCTAAATAAATAAATAAAAAATAAATAATTCAAATTGTAAGCTTTAAATCCGAAGATGACGAAAATAAAGTCTTATTCTTCTAAAACCACTCAAATCGAGATTTTCGTATTATCACGTAGTTTCTCTTAAAAAGTATCCAAGCGTCATTAGATACCGGAACGACGAGTGACCCTGTTAGATATTCGACTGGGGAGCGGACTGCGGTACGTGCGTAATGAAAGCCGACATACTGCACAAGTGCACACTGTTCTATTGAACAAACGCGAGGTGCGGCGCAACCGCATTCGCGTTACACGTATATCTATAGCTACATATCTAACAGACCCAAAAGCTGGTGAGTATCTGTCATGGCGCATCAGTATTGCCAAACAGCGAGGCAATGCAGCCAGGGTCTTGGAGACGCTGCCGATTGGTATGGATTACTTTAGCTCCTCTGGATTGCTTGTAACAGCCTGCAGTAACCTCACCTTTTGCAATTGTAAATTCTAGTTATTCTTTATTGTATACAAGCTCTTTTAAGAATTAAAATTAAAACTAGTATTTACAATTCCATATTTAAAATATATAATATATTTCTGATCTAGCTATTATGCCTCAGCAACACCGCTATACAAAGTGACGGTTGACATATTAGGCAGTGGCCACACGGACGACAAATTTCCAATTCAGATCGGTTTAGCTATAACACGAACGGTTATTGGTCTTTTTGTTTGTGGCTGAGTGAGTATCATCGATGTTGACTGAACGAGGCATCGTTTAAATGGAATGCTTTCAAAGTTTGAAATAATGATAATGATTATGGGGATTTTATTTTAAAAAAAATTACAGTCTGCAGTTATCTCAATTGTTTGAATTGGAGATACTAGTTTAGTTATATAATTGTAATTTTATTTGTTAATAAAGGTTTTACCTTGATGAGAATAGAGCACCTGTGTTTGCGAAACACTTGTGTACATACATTATATCCTACGGGGATCACCGTTGAGATTGGCCAAATTTAACATAGAAAACGACCGGAACACCCCAAACAAATCTGGAGATCGTTCAAACATTTACGCTGTCCACGCCACAGAGGTAGTCAAATTTTAAAAATATCCGTATATTTGTGGTGTCCACGTCACCTTATACTTTGTGATGTCCACGTCACCTTATACTTTGTGATGTCCACGTCACCTTATACTTTGTGATGTCCACGTCACCTTATACTTTGTGATGTCCACGTCACCTTATACTTTGTGATGTCTACGTCACCTTATGCAAATTATGCATGTAAAACACTCATAGTAAACTTGCTTGACGTGCCCAGTAAAACCTAGCCATCAACCTGATGTGCCATTTAAAATTCCAATTACCCATACTACTTTCTAAACACCAATAAAAAGTTTTCTAGTTAGCCGATTCAACGAATTCCTACATTGTATGAAAATGTCCCTTAAAACTCCCACATTGAAAAGTAAACTCTATGTAGTTTCTATAAAGTCTATTTCAATATTTATGTTTTAATCAGCAGAGCCTATCGAAAGCTTCCTGGGAAAATTGAGGTTAGAATTTAATAACCAGGAGAAATTATGAGGTACTGGTAGGATAGGTCGTGAAGGTATTTTGGGAATGTTTAATTTGGTCGGGTTTTAGAAAATTCGTTTTATTGCTTAGATAGGTACATAACATAGCATTTTGTTCGCTACCTTTAAAATATAGATGAAAACTAATATTTTAAATAAATAGTTTATAAATGAGTTACAAAACTTCCGTATAAAACTTCAATAATGTAATCCAACGTTTCTAAATATTGGAATTTTTGAGATTTATATTAAATACCCGTGCGAGGTGGCGGACCGCTAGTTATATATAAATAGAATCATTATTTTATATGTACCTCCTGAATTACATTAAATTTTCGCATTGGGTTAAAAGGAGATATAATAAGTTTTTTTTTAAACGGGCAAAAAGCCTTTATTAACAATGAAAATTACTATGATCTAACTAAATAAAAACTAGTATTTACAATTGAAACAATTGAGCTAACTGCAGACTGTTGCGAACTAACTACAGGTAGCTCAACTGATCCATATCAATACCAGTTGGAAGTTATTTGATTTTAAAAGCCGTCGGAAATCCTTTTCCCACCCACAGCCGTTGTTCAAGACAAGATAAAAAAAAAACAAATTAATAAGAAGTACAATTTTTCTTCTTTTTTACTTATGTATGCTTGTTTTTGTATGAGTTGCAAATAAATAATATTCTATTCTATTCTATTCTATTCTATTCTATTCTATTCTATTCTATTCTAATTGTCCCCTCAAGAACGTAATAAAAGCATATAAGCCAAAAGTAATGAGAGAAGTGAGATCTCAACCACACTGGCGAGGAACAATCTCTTATATACACATTTCGAGAAAAGCCCGCGCATATACATAACAATATCGCTGAGCTGAAGGAGCGCCAGGATGGATAGAGCAAGAGCTAGGCACAACAATATAATCACTATAAATTTATCAAATACTAGCGGTCCTTTTCAGTTCAAACAAACAATCAAATTTTTCCTCTTTATTATATTAGCAGTCCTCCGCGGCTTCACGCGTCTAATTATATGTCTATGTCTATAAGATAATTTGCAAGTTTTTCATGTTTAATTTGCATTTAAGATAAATTCTGAAACAACTCTACATGTCTACATGCTTTCTGCAAAATTCGACCGCTTTGCAAATGACGTCACGGGCATCGACTGCGAAGATGTCATTAAGAAGGCTCCTCAAGGGCTCCTCCTCAACCTTGTATCTTACAAAATAAGGTCGAGAATTGACGGTTTTTTTGTGGAGGGGAGGGGTATTTTTTGTGTGGGTGTCATTGACGGATCTCTGACATTTCTCATCAAGTGCTATTATGAAATGTCAAGCGACACGCACTGGCGCTCATTTCGCGAAATAAATTCTGCAATTACCTGTCCCTCGGGTTTACGATATGGTAATGGGGACGCAGGCTCTTTGAATTTTTTTCATTATTTAAAAGTGTGAGCGTAGAATATGGATAACCAAACTAAGTCACTACTCAATAAAACTTTACTGGAGTAGCGCCTCTGCCCGTTTACACGCATGTATGCGTATAATAATCACCATGCGCATGGTGATTATATTCGTAGAGCTGCTACGGCGTAGAGGTGCTACGGCTAAAAGGGGTTAATGGTGTAGAGGTGCTACGGCGTAGAGGTACTACGCTACAACACTGCCGCGTAGACTATACATACCGGTCCAATGGCATACACTATTTCCGAATAAAATAAGTGTGGTGGGAGTTGGTTTTACTTTCTTATGCCACGACCGCCACAACTCAATATAAGTATCTCCCCTCTAGTGTAGGTACACAGTAAATTAACTACCCGATGCGTTGCGTCCCAACGGATAATATTGCTGAACGTATGCAAATGTATTCAATTATCGCAAATGAATATGGCACGAAACGAGTGCTCATATAAATTAATTCATCGTTGGATTGTAACTGACGGTTCTGACGTGCTGTTATTCAGTTATACCAATTTGGTGTGAAATATTAAATACGAATTTTTGTGCAATTTGCTCTTATGCTACTGTTTTACAAATACTTGTATTTGGGTGCTTATCTATTTATATAAAAAGCCGTCTTAGTTACACTATTTATAACTATAAAAAAACTAATAACAGCAGGATACTTTTTATCCCGGTGTCACTTGATACAGGAACACGTGGGCTAGACTTTAAATAAATAATACTGGATCACATAGCATTATCTAGCCTCATGCTAAGCAGAATCTTTTTCATCTGATCTTAGAAAACGCAAAGTTACAATCATGCAGTCATCAGTCTTTTTGGATTTCAGACATTATGGGAAAAGTACGTTTTAAGAATTGTTCTTTCTGGAATATGTACGTTTCAACATTCAGTCATACCAGACCGGACGCGTCGGATTGAGAGTTTTTGAAAGATTGTTATCTATTTGATGTCTTAAAATAGAATATTAATATTAATTCTACCTTCATGTTTGAATATCGCTCAATCAATACATATCATAATAATAAAAAAAATTATAAGTATGTAAGCTTCCACGTCTATCGTTTGATAATAAATTCAAACCTCGTCTGTTATTAAGGCAATTTAATGTCCAGCCTTTGCGGTACGCCTCAAGGGACACGCCGCCGCTTCTCCACAGCAACGAAAACATTATGTACCTCATGTGTACTGAAAGTGCTATACTCGTACATATAAGTGATCCACTGTTCAGCCTTTATGGTGCGACTCAATAGTAACGCCACCGCCGCAATAATATATAACACTCTGCGTCATGGGCATTAAACTTTTTAAGAAATAATCTATAAATAAAAAACCTTGAACATCAAATAAAAAAACGTGTCTTGAAGAAAAAGTTCAGTTGAGTTCCGTTTATCATGTGTGGCAACTAAGTACAGTCTATAAATTAAAAAGTTAAGTGCCATAAAGGAAGGCGATTGGAAACGGCCATTAAATCATTTTACTACCTAACTTACGCCATTACTCGGGGAAGGTTAGAGGGAGGCACCTTGAGAATCCAGTGGTGAATTATCGGGTGGTAGGCATTTCTATGTTGTATGCTTGATTGAATTTTCTTGTGGAGAACCCAAACCAACCGATTTCGCAAACTTTGTGTAGGACGCCCTCTGGCCTGGTGGAAAAACTGCAGGCAAACGTGGTGTTATGGTGCTCAGGGAGGCCTATGTCCAGATGACTACGATGAATACGATGGAGTAAAAGACTTGTACATTTCATGCTTGCCTTGCTATACGTACCTAGACTTAGGCAACGCCTGCGGTAATCTAGAGGGTTGAAGGAAGAGCGTGAATAAAAATTCAGCAACCCATGAACTTCTACTGAGAACAATGCACCCAGCAAGAATGACGAAAGCTACGTAGAGCTGTGAATGTTGCATTAGATTTATTTACTTTTAGCATACCCACCCACTACTGGCACTTAAACAAGTGTACATAGGTACTAGATAATACAAAAAAATATGGAGTATTTACTCCCTTTAAGTAAATACTTCCTTTATGTTTGACATATTTTTATTTGCCTAGCATAAGGGGAGTAAATACTCTCTTTACTGACATGTAAGAATAATATTGACTGTTTCTGACTAGGAGTAAATACTCCCTTTATATTTGACCTATTTTTTGGTATTGGCCTCCTTTGCCGGTCTATCATGAATCGGATAACACTTTTAAGGAGTCTGATAGCAGTACTGGTAGCGTGTAGCAGTGCTATTACTATCGTAGCTAACTTCAAATACTATATTTCTCCTTTCTGCTTGGAACACATGTGTAAGTTGGCCCGTTTAATAAAACAAAAAAAGACTCGAGACGCTTTTGAAAAATTCTGACATCGTATACTAAGTCTTCATTAATGGCCTTATAATTCTGCTCAGATGAGACCTCTTTTATCCTATTTTTATGCCTATTTGCGTCTTCTAACTTGTATACTTATTATTTTAGACCAGTTGGGTGTCCGTGGTTTCAGCCGCATACCTCCGGATTCCTTGGGATTTTCGGGATATGCCCATATGTTATTTTACGCATTTCTTCAGATCTTCTCACATATTTTAGGTCATAAACTATCCGTGTACCAAGTTTAATCCAATTCCTCTGAGTACTTTCGCGTGAAAGAGTAACAGACATCCATCCATACTTTCGCGTTTATAACATTAGTAGGATTTAGAACAAGTATGTTTGTCATACATAAATATTTCCCTTCGTAACGTAATTTATTCCTTTTCCTTTTTTTGTGGTAATAATTCTGGTTCTATAAGTTAGACACGTAAACAAGCCCTCAAGTGCTTAAGTGACACTTTACTTCGAATATTGCTCTTTTACAGTTTGCTTGATGGTGTCTTCTCTTAAATTAAATGTTTTTAAGTGTCTACGTCTACCAGTAACTACAGACTGACAGAACTTCTATCTTGTTCTTGTAATTGAAAATGTATGAAACAGTCAAACTTTATTATGCCGTGTGGTGACGGCATAATAAAGAATTTCACCACCCCAACTCATCCCGTGGGTGTCGTAAGAGGCGACTAAGGGAAACACACCGGGGGGCGGGCAGCAGCGCCCTCTGCAGAACTACTACACTAAACTGCGATCCCCAACCCGCATGCCCAGCGTGGGGATTATGGGCAATACCCCCAAATGACAAGAACCGCCACAAAATGGCCCCCAGTTCCCGGCCGCCTCGCTATTCCTGGCCATGGTAGCGGCCACGGTAACGGCGGGGCAGGGGGTGCTAGGAATCACCGGGCTACATTAGGCTACCACACCCCACTCACACTGACCCTGGCAACGTTTAACGGACGCACTCTGAGGCTTGATCACCATCTAGCGCAGTTGGAAGTGGAGTTAGAGAACATTAAATGGCATGTTCTAGGGTTATGTGAAGTCCGTAGAGAGGGGGAGGACACCGTAACCCTAGACTCGGGCCATCTTCTCTACTTTCGTGAGGGTGATAAAACATCCCAGGGTGGCGTAGGTTTCCTCGTCAATAAGGCCCTCTCTAACAACGTCGAAGAAATCTCCAGTGTGTCGACCAGGGTAGCGTACCTGATCCTTCGGCTGTCTAAGCGCTACAGCTTGAAGGTCATTCAGGTTTACGCACCGACCTCGACACACTCGGATGATGAAGTGGAGGATATGTACGAAGACATATCCAAAGCCTTACATCACACCACCAAGGCTCACTTCAACGTTGTTATGGGGGACTTTAACGGCAAGGTGGGAACCCAGACTGGCAACGAATCCCGAATAGGCCCGCATGGTTTTGGTGTTCGAAATCACAGGGGACAAATGCTCGTCAACTTCCTTGAGAAAGAGGGGCTGTTCTTAATGAACTCTTTCTTTAAGAAACAGCCCCAAAGGAAGTGGACATGGCGGAGTCCCGATTCTGTGACAAAAAATGAGATCGACTTCATCATGACGGATAGCAAGCATATATTCAGAGATGTCTCAGTGATCAACAGGTTCAATACCGGATCTGATCACCGACTCCTTCGAGGCTCTCTGAATATAAATTTGAAGCTTGAAAGAAACCGTCTGGTGAAGTCCACGCTCCGACCGAACCCAATCCAAATCATGGCGGGCACCGAGAAGTTTCAGCAGCTTCTCGGGGATAGATTCGCTGCCTTGGAACCCACTGATGACGCTGACGAGACCCTACACAATCTGGTAGAAACGCTGAGGGACGAGGGCATCAAGTTTTGCAAAAAGCAGCGTACTGGTAAGAAGTCCAAACTCTCGGATGAGACTCTTGGGCTGATGACAAAAAGACGGGAAACCACCCAAGCGACTTCGTCAGAGAGGTCAGACCTGAACAAGCGAATTGCGAAGATGGTACGACGCGACCTTCGGAGCTCTAATACACGCCTCATTGAAGAGGCGATAGAGCGAAACCGAGGGTCCAAAGTATTCACTCAGCAGCTTGGAAGGAGCCACCTGACGAAGCTTTCAACGCACGACGGAAGGACCGTTTTGTCGAAGCCGGAGATATCGGCCGAGATAGAGGACTTTTATGGCCGTTTATACGCTGCACATGCTCCCCGTTCCCAACGAGACGACCACGATTCTAGAGCCACCTTGATACGCCACTATACCGACGAACTGCCAGACATCAGTCAAGACGAGATCGTGTTAGCTCTGAGGCAGCTTAAAAATGGAAAAGCCCCCGGTGAGGACGGAATAACATCAGAGCTTTTGAAAGCTGGAGGATACCCTGTTATACAGGAGTTACAGAGCCTCTTCAACGCCGTCCTTCACAGTGGGAGAACTCCAAAGGCATGGAGTGGGAGTTTGGTGGTGCTCTTTTTTAAGAAGGGAGATAAAACCCTTCTTAAAAATTATAGACCCATCTCGCTCCTAAGTCACGTCTATAAGCTTTTCTCACGAGTTATATCGAACCGTCTCGCCAGGAGACTCGACGAGTTTCAGCCACCGGAGCAGGCTGGGTTTCGCGGAGGATATGGTACCATAGACCACATTCACACAGTGAGGCAGATTATACAGAAGTCCGAAGAGTATAATCAGCCCCTGTGTCTGGCTTTTGTGGACTATGAGAAGGCCTTTGACTCCGTTGAAACCTGGGCTGTTCTACAATCCTTACAGCGATGCCAAGTAGACTATCGTTATATCGAGGTGCTGAGATGTCTCTACGAAGCCGCTACGATGAGTGTCCGAGTACAGGACCAGCAGACTAAACCGATCCAACTGCGCAGAGGAGTGAGGCAGGGGGATGTCATATCCCCGAAACTGTTCACGAGCGCGTTGGAAGATATGTTTAAGACGCTGGACTGGAAAGACAAGGGCATCAACATAAACGGCGACTACATCTCACACCTGCGATTCGCTGATGACATAGTCTTAATGGCGGAGTCGCTAGAGGAGCTGAACCAGATGCTGGACAGTCTAGCTTCAGCCTCCCGATGTATCGGTCTTGGCATGAATTTGGATAAAACCAAAGTCATGATCAATGCCCACATTGATCCAAGACCGGTTATCGTACATGGCCACCTTCTCGAAATTGTTTCTGAGTACACTTACCTCGGGCAGATTTTGCAGTTGGGTAAAAACAATTTCGAGAAGGAAGCCAAGAGGAGGATCCAGCTAGGCTGGGCAGCGTTCGGAAAACTACGTCGAGTCTTCTCGTCATCCATACCGCAATGTTTGAAAACGAAAGTTTTTAATCAGTGCGTCCTACCAGTCATGACCTACGGAGCTGAGACGTGGACACTCACGATAGGGTTGGTCCACCAGTTCAAAGTCGCTCAGCGCGCTATGGAAAGAGCTATGCTCGGAGTTTCTCTGAAGGATAGGATTCGTAACGAATACATCCGACAGAGAACTAAAGTCATCGACATAGCTCAGAGAATTAGCCAACTGAAGTGGCAGTGGGCCGGCCATATTTCGCGAAGAACCGATAACCGCTGGGGTAAACGTGTTCTTGAGTGGAGACCGCGACTCGGTAAACGTAGTGTAGGACGCCCTCCGACCAGGTGGGATGACGATCTGCGAAAGACTGCTGGCAGATGCTGGATGCGACAAGCCGAAGACAGGGCGCTATGGCGCTCATTAGGGGAGGCCTATGTCCAACAGTGGACTAACATAGGCTGATGATGATGATGATGATGATGATGATGATGATGATGAAACAGTCAAATGGAAAACGAATTTTTTTTAGAACAAACTGTTCAGAACAAGTATTTATATAAGTATTTCAACATGTTTGTAACCCGCTTACATTCATAATGAATTCGTCAAACTACGATAGTTTTTATAGTAAAAGATATTTGCTTGCTTTGAAAACAACAGAATTTTTTGATTAAACTGTTTTTAAGTTTTGCGCAACAAATTCTAATATATAACAACAAAAATATACATAACTTTTTCTATAAATCTCAATTCATTTTCGTATATCGCTCTTCTAAAAGGATTTTCAAAAAGTTTCTGTGCAAGACAAAGACACTCCCAGTACCTAGGTGTCGCTATGTAAATCAGTCTGTTCCCGCCCAGAGCCTATGAATCAGAATCCGAATCATCTTCTGAACTCGAGGGGTCCATAATATCATAATGTTAAAAATAAGAATAACCTGTTTATCGCCTTCGCAGCTGGAAAATGCTTCAATTAGGACGTATAATAAAGAAAAGTAATAAACATTATACTCCCTGTTGTAAGTGATACATTAAGAAAAAACAACAGATAAGATAAGATAAGATAAGATAATAATTCTTTATTCACGAAACTTATGACTAAGACAAATTAAAACTAAAAGTTAACAGATCATGTATTAACAAAAAAAATACAGTGCTACTTTACAGAATATAAAAATTGCAGTTAGCAGATATACATTATATACACTTATACATATATCTATTCTTTAAATATGTAAGCCGTCACCATAGGGCCGAGTGCCCAGAATGCTGACAGAATTGCCACATTAAGATAATAGAAAACTAATATCCTTTAAAGCGAATAAATAATTAATGTACCTAATTACATCTTGGGTATGTAGTGCATTATTATAGCTGCCGTATCAGTATTATTTACTAACCATTAAAGAAATTACTGTTGTTGATTCAATTGATTGGACACCTATCAAAAAGTTCAGCGGAGTTAAATTATTTACTTGGCCAAGTTGCGACAGAAATGAGGCCAAACTGAGGCCAAGTTGACAATAAATTGACTTACCAAGAACTAGTTTCTTGTAACTTTTTTTAGTACCTCGTTATTCTTACGGGTAATCTTCCATTGACAATATCAATCCAGTTAAGGCAGAGATTCTGGGTCTTCTTTATTTTTATGATTTTGTTATTTAGTAAAACTGTACAATTGTTGAACCAAACAATAAAAACCCTATTGCGCATAAATTAAAAACATTTTTACTTCGAACTGTCATAACAATTGAACAGCTACGCCGATTTCATCAAACATTAGCTTAGCATTATAAATTATGTTAACCTTCAAACAAAAAATACACATAATCGTTAAAGAATACCAACCCACGACTTTTTTCGGGGCTTACTATAAAAGTCAATTATTTAACAAAATATATGACGCATTCACCTTTCCCGAGAATGAGCTCAGAACCTAAGCCAGCCAGCCAACCGTTACGTCAGGAAGGCCGCTATTCGAACAGGTCTCATCTGCTAGGAAAATTGGCTTGTCAGATCTAGACACATAAACCTAAGAATTTATTGACTTGGCAAGTAAAGCCTGGGCCATCTTGCAATGTCGTGCCAAATCACTCAACAGATTGGATTAATTACTTCATCTCCTACTATAGCAATCTGAAACTGCCATAAATGCCCGTTAGTTATGGTCATGACTATTTGCAGTGGTACAATAATTACCACGGTACGTAATGGGGATTGATGATGTATTCAAGATATAGGTATTGTAACCAGGGGCCCAATTCTGTTAACCAATGGCTTTACTATAACTATTTCTTAAAAACTTGAAACTGGTATCGCCGCAGAATCGATTGTAGACTCCAAACATTAAAAAACTACGATAGTGCGTGCAGTGTACATATATTGATAGAATGGTTCAACCTTGACACTTTTAATGTGACAATAGTTTCTTTAATGTAAGTTAGAAAGCCAAAATGTGTCATTTTTTTACAATACCACTGTCATAATGAAGAGGTAGATCTCCCGAGTTGGCGCGGCTTTTGTTTTGAGTAAACTGTGCCAACTGAGTTGCGCGACGATTGGACGATACGATCGAGTCCGCTTCAAATAACCAAGAAAATTCCTTAAACTCTTTACTCACGCACTCTTACTCACACTCTACACTCGTACAGTGCGCGTCATATATAAGTACCCCCCCCCTATCTCAATGTATGTGGGACACAATAGTTGTTATTGTTGGGAATTTCAGACTTTGAGTATGTACTGTACATTGATCATAGGTACATGACCTTTTAAAGGCGACTTGGGTCCATCAAGACTAACAACTTTTGTTGTACGACTTTTGCCAAAACGTAATACATTACAACCCCTTTGCACTAACGCAACCCTTTTCTTTCTTTGCTAAATATACCCAAGCGCCGCCGCGTGCCTCGGCATGTATCGACTTTTCATAATCTGTAACTGGCTTCTGCTGCGTTCGTATTATGCTTTAATCTGTCACCGGCTACATAGAGCTAAGTAGATCAAAACTAGAAATTTACTTACTTTTTGTATGGGAAAAACATTGAAAAAAATGATTTGACAAACATAGAGAACAAAAGTTGTTCGTCTTGGTCTACCCAAGTCGACTTTAAGAATTTATAGATCTTCTACCTGTAACCCTGTATATCTTTAGAAATCGTAGCTCACCTTTGTCGATTTCTACGCTATTTTTTTTGGGTTTCTGATCCTTATTTACTTCTTAAACATTAATACTGTTAAGAAACAAGCTTTTAGTATCGAAACCCAAATTAGATAAGTACAAAACAAAGTTTCATTTGCATCGATCTTATACAAGAGGAAGTAATACCGCTTGCTTCTTGTTATGTAACAAGAACAAAGTTTCAACACTTCGAAGATGTAGCGAGTTTCAAGGGTGGAATTGTATTGACGGTTAGGTACATATAATTATTGTGAATAAATATAACTAGCGGCGGCCGGGGCCCTCCCTCGCACGGATGCAAAACTGATACTATGTGAGTTATACAATATAAACCGCATAAAAAATTGGATTCGGTTATACCCCGCGGGAATAAAACATCGGGATTAAAAGTATCCTACGCTCTTTCTGAGATGATGTAGTGGCAATCACAATAGGTATATCATGGCTGCAGCTATACAAGACCACCAAGAGCAAATAAAAACAATGTTCATCAGATGTATGATTCTAATTGCCGTGTGGTGCCGGCATAGAATTGCACCACCCCAACTCTTCCCGTGGGTGTCGTAAGAGGCGACTAAGGGAAACAAACCGGGGGGCGGGCAGCAGCGCTCTCTGTAGAACAATTCCACCGAACTGCGATCCACAACCCGCATGCCCAGCGTGGGGATTATGGGCAATAACCCCCAAATAATGGAGGCCTATGTCCAGCAGTGGACTATATAGGCTGATGTTGATAATTCTAATGGTGAAAGAATTTTTTATATCAATGCAGTTTCGGAGACTATTCAATCCAAACAAAGAATCAAATCTTTCCTTTTTATAATATTAGTATAGATCAGAAACTGGTTGTCTGTAACTCATATAAATAGCTACCAATTCTGAGCTCCAACTTCACAAAATTCTTTTTATCTTATCAAAGATTCTTTTTAAATCACTATACTATATAATTTCAACACATCTTTTTAACGATTTGTTTCTTTTGTCTTTCTATCTGTTCATCACATCGTGTTTTCTGAACAACCGTATTATGGCGTAAGGCGTCAGCATTGATCAAATTGGGCAACGATGTCTACATCAATTTCATTAGGGTTTGGTTTTACGGGTAATTTTCTTGGATAGCGCCGGTTAAGTTTAATCACGGGGAACCGAGATTTATTTGCGGTTTGTTTTGGTTCGGTCAGGTGAGTTTAACGAGTTGGTGTTTTGGTATTTTGTGGAGGATGTTTTTAGTTTTGCAAACGTCGTATAATTGGACATGTTTTAACGTTTCTACTTTAAAGTTTCTCGGTAAGTTAGATAAAATTTAAAGTAATATAGATAGATATTAAATACTTTATGTTACACAGAGAATGAGAATAAACAGGCAATACTTTGTTATTATTTATTTATTATCAGCTTTAGTCAATCTATATCATTTATAATTTTTCTAAATATTAAAGAAAGGCAGCGTATTAATAATTATTTATTTTACATACCATTACATTTGATGTATAAACAAATATATTTATGGGACTTTGTTTCCGTCTCTGATATAAACATTCCGGGATGGAAAGGGAAGGCACTCCGAGGTTTCCATACAGTCCCAGAAGTTTACATAAAAGGTAACAAGAAATAATTATTAAAACTAGAATAACTCCGGAAATCGCAAATAAAATAAACGATGGTTGGATGTTTATCTTAAATATCTGCAAAGTTCAATCCCCTTGATACGGCAGCTGCTAAATATAATAATTATTATATATTTCTTACAAAACATTCTTGGATCTGAAGAACCCGAAGTAAATCTTTCAATCTGCAGGATCAATACGGTTGTTAACGTGATCGTCTCTGTGCCATGGCTCAATGTAAGCCGATTCCGTTAAGTGTCTTATTCTGGGACGAAAAAAGGAAATCAAATAAAAGGTCCTAAAATTAGCCTATAATTTTCACTTCAAAGAAAATCAAATTGCTTTAGCTTATAGTACGCGGAGCTACCGTGTTTGATAATTTTGTGACGCCGTATCCATTCAGTCACTTCTAAGGCCTCCAAATACAAAGCATCATCATCAGCCTATAATAGTCCACTGCTGGACATAGGCCTCCCCTAATGAGCGCCATAGATGGCATTATCATTTGGGGGTTAATGCCCATAATCCCCACGCTGGGCATGCGGTTTGGGGATCGCAGTTCGGTGGAGTTGTTCTGCAGAGGGCGCTGCTGCCCGCCCCCCGGTGTGTTTCCCTTAGTCGCCTCATACGACACCCACGGAAAGAGATGGGGTGGTGAAATTCTATGCCGGCACCACACGGCAAGCGGCAAGCACCTTAATAGGTACAGTAAGCGTCAGAGAAAAGGATACACCCCTTAATAATGACATCGAGCCGTTTAAGATTTTTGTTAGATGACTAATAAGCAGGGTTGGCTAAGCGGTTAAGACTACTGCTCGGTATGCTGAAGGTCCTGGGTTCCGATCCTATGAATACAACTTCACTTTTTGATGTTTTATTTTTGCTTTCAGCTTTTGTTAGTTTATTGGTGGTTATTGTAATAATTTCGAAAACAAATATTGAGAATTGAGAAGGTAAGTAAGTAAAAATTGAAGTAAGTGTATAAAAAAATATGGTGTATAAACAATATTTATTTATTTCTCGAATTATTTACATACTTGTCATAAATAGTCTTTATTTAATAAAAAATATTACACATCAAAAATTTAAAAACCATAATAGGTAATGAGTAACAAATTGATTATAGTAGTATTATGCTTAGGTTATTAATTACTTAAACCTATATAAAATATTCACAAAACATCGATAACAAAAAAAAACGAAATAGATAAGAACGTTAGTCTTCGGTTAAATTTGTTGAATAAAAAAATAAGGTTCAAATATGAAATATTGATATCTGTGCATGTGAGAGTAAGAACCAACATGCTAACTGTAACAGTTAAGCAATTTATATCTTTCTCTTTTCACAGTTTTTGATAACCCTTCAAACATAACATAAGAAAAATATGCGAAGTCAGATGGTGTATCGTTAACACAAAACTTCTTGAAAAAAAACAGAAATAGATGGATACATGTTATATTATAATTTCACTAAAATCCAAGTTTAAAACCATCTGACCCCATAAGTTTTTTATTTTGACCCCATAAGATTTAGGTCCGGGTTTTTAGCCTTCAACCAGGCTTGGACGGTTCGGGGCCGATGAACTGAAGAATTATCCTGAACTAGGTATATTTGGCCTTCAGGATATGCGACATGCATAGACGGCAGCGTTACGTCCTTCAAAACTTCAAGGCATCGGTCACTGTTCATGCGGCCGCCAGTTTCCCCTAGCTTGCCTGGATGACATCCGTCCACATAACCTACAGACAATAAACCTTTTTATATCTGTTGCAATGATGTTAGTAAAAATGTCAACAATATCATACACACCATATTTATATATATATTTATAATATGATATTTACCTAGTGTTAGGCCCCCTTAGCCTTGTTCTGAGGTCTAATATGTTTTTAGGATTTATCCTCTCCACTTGTCTCCATAAAAAGATGTCGTCGACAGTGCTCAGAGACACTCCAAAAGTTTCAGCACTGCAGGCGTAGGTTTGAAGGGATCCTCTGAGTGAACTTCCCTAATATTACGGTGTTGCTCAGATTCATTAATATAAAGCCATTGGGGGAGGGCCTTGGCGATCACAGTTCACATCACCTTTATATCCATCTCCGAACTGTTTTTCTCTGTAATGAAGATTATAATTATTAAGAAATACAATATAAACACACATTGTTAGTATCTTGTAATGTAACATGATTGCAACAATAACTTAGCAATATTTACAACAAACAATGATCTTACCGTAATGACCATTATCTAGTGATATATTTTATCGTCTGTATACTGTGTTCTTGTTCCAAGTGAACCGCAATTTTGGTTTTTATAAAAGTTGTTAATCAAACCATTATTCTGTTTCAAAACAGGAATAGATATCGCATAACACAAACACCTTTATTTACGACAGATTTGCACAACACTTAATGATTTGTCATGTCAATTTTAAAGTCAACCCGCAATAGCAAATAATTATGTACCTATTTGCTTTGAGGGTGACTTTAAAATTCAATAACAGTGAATCAGTAGCGAAGAATTATATCACATTACCATCACATGCTAAACAAATGATTCTTAATTTCACCACCTGACGTAAGAATCTCGATAGCCGGGTGGTTAACTAGTGCAGGTGGCCCGATGGGACCCTAGTTCAAACCTTCGGTTGTGATAATGTAAACTATATTTTTTAAAATTTGATATTTTGCATGTTGTCTTGTCTCGACAGTGGCGACATGCAAAGATTAACGTTTTAAAACGGGGTGGATACTTTTCTCTGAAGCTTTTTTTATTCAACAAATTTAACCGAAGACTAACGTTTTTATCCATTTTGTTTTTTTTTTTGTTATCGATTTGATTTTGTGAATTTATAGGTTTAAGTAATTAATAACCTAAGCATAATACTTACTATATCAATTTGTTACTCATTTACTATTATGGTTTTAAAATTTTTGATGTGTAATAATTTTTATTAAATAAAGGCTAGGTAGAAGAAGAAAAATAGGTATTATGACAAGTATGTAAATAATTCGAGAAATAAATAAATATTGTTTATACACCATATTTTTGTATACACTTACTTAATACCTTCTCAATATTTGTTTTCGAAAATATTAAAATAACCACCAATAAACTAACAAAAGCTGAAAGCAAAAATAAAACATCAAAAATTGAAGTTGTATTCTTAAGATCCGAACCCAGGACCTTCAGCATACCGAGCAGATGTTTTAACCGCTAAGCCAACCCTGCTTATTAGTCATTTAACAAAAATCTGAAACGGCTCGACGTCAATAGTAAGGGGTGTATCCTTTTCTCTGACGCTTACTGTACATGCTTTGTAATGCTAATACAAAGCATGTACCTCTAAATTTGCTTAAAGAATATCGTTAATATATTCTAATGTACTTATGTCTCTAGATATTGAATAGACTCAGTTAAGTGAATAAACTATTTTATTCCAAATCAACCCACAATAGTAAATCTATAGACTTAAGGTAACAAAACCAAAAAACAATAAAAGGGAATTGAATCATCAAACACACTTATTATTTATTATTATAATGTGTTTCTTATTCTCATGATCTCGGGCTCTATATATGGGACTGCAAGCCAACAGCAGAGAGGCCCTTTATGACATTTAATCTAAAGGCGAGGGCTACATAGGGGGTATCATCATCAGGTGAATTATTATTTATTAATAAACTACGTTTTGTCTCATAGAAATTTTATAAAATCCAAAAAATATATAAATTTTATTATTAGGTATTGTATCTCATTTCCGTTATCTCTACATCCTAAGATGCATCTCTAGCAACTCCACTGAGATCGGCCAATTTTGCCTTAATTTTAGCAAGAGGTTCTCTTAGGATAGCACTCCGCAAGCGGAGAAGGGAACCAGGAACTTCCCCAGAAGCACTCGGTTTCCGAGGTGTCGCTACTCACCAACAGCTCGCCGCACTCTGCCCTGTGATTATTATTATTTAGAAACACAAATTACCTTTAGATGAAAAATGGGCATGCACTTAAGAGTGTACCTTATGTAATTTTATAGTTAGAAATCGTTATTTATCTCAGAATCTGTGAAAGCTACCACCTTCATATTTAGGTAAATGATAATTCGAACTTTTATCTTGGATTCCGTCTTTTCAAAAACACGATTGGTGAAAATTTTCTCGATACTTTTATTTTTTGAAAAATACATGTTTTGCACACATTTTGCTATTTATCTCAGGAACCACCTCATTTTTTTGTTGGATTTTTGTTTTGTCAAGAAACGTAGTAGAATTTCTTCGTTTTCGTCTTTTTAATTTTTCGATTAGTTGTGTAAATAACTTGTAATTAGGCATAACAGTTTTGGAAATATAAAATACGGAGCACGTCTATCGCTCTGTCCTTCTCACTCATACGAAAATCATATCTTGTCATTCTGCTCGAAATTTGAATTTTGGCTGAGGTATATGGCACGCTCTTGTAACAATTACATGGTAAGTACAATCCCATGTGACGACGAAAAGAAAATACCGCGCGGGTGAATCTGTCAAAAGCACGCCCTGTTGTTAACTGTCAAATCTGCTATCAATTCTTACCGAAAACGTTCCATATTGTTCCACGTCCAACCCATATAACAGAAATATAACTCTTCCAAAATAAGCCTTCCAGAATCGCCACCACAATAACGTCTAATCTAATCTGATAATGAGACAAAAAGCCATCCTTTTTCGTCGCCATTAACAGAATAAGGCTGCCGCCGACGCGGCTAATTTGAGGCAATTACGAAAGAGTCCCAAAGGAGTGCCGAAGGAAGCAGTGATTGACGTAAGCTTGGATGGTATGTGACAGCCTTGAATGTCATCTGTGTCAAGCTTTGAGAATGGAATCTCTAAGGATTGTCGTTAGCGGCAAGATGTTACCCATTATTACAAATTATCCTTTAAGATAGAATTAATCCGTAATAAGATTTATCAAATTCGCATTTGTTTCAATTGGAGTGTAGATCTCCGGATGCTTAAGTTCATCAGAGCATCAAAGCTGATCTGACCTGAGAACTAGTGAGCATCTGTTACAGCGTGTATATTTAGCATTTCAGACAGCGGGAAAATGCAGCCAGCGTCTTGAGGATGCTATTGGTATTGATATGGATTAATTGAGCGTATCATGCTTGCAACAGTCTGTGGTTAGGTTAACTGTTTCAACTGTAAAAACTATTTTTAATTTGTGTCTATTTTTCAATTGTATTTTTTTTTTTTTTGTTGATAAATTTATAAAACCGCTTCATTCTGACAGCCGGTTGTATTTGTACTTTGTTTGAAAGAAAACTGGCGAAGTTGTTTTAATCTCTGCCCCAACGGTTTCAAATCAACATTCGTACAACTTAGCAAGGCCAACAAAATTATGGTAGAATTTTACGTTCCAAAAATAAGGAATAAAAATATTATAAGATCAATTAACGAGACGTTTGGTTTGTTGAGTATTTTTCTTCCCAATTCCTACAGTAAACCTTAGAGTAACTAGACAGTAAACTACAAAAATAAATTATGCAACTATATTCTGATTCCCAAAAAAATTTCATTATAGTAACTAATATTATGATTTACGATTCCCTACTTTGAAAAAAAAGAGATTTTCAGGATAAAATTAAATATGAAAATAAATAATTTATATTTCTGCCTAATTACGGTTCCTCAAACTATTGGATCTTGTTACGCCAATCTTCTTTTCCCGAACAATATTTTATCCTTCCTGAAACACGAACCATAAAATCAGACCGAATAAGCTCATTGCAGTATTCCACGAATGTAATCATTTCGATGTGTCGCTATTTTAATTGAATGTAGAGGGAAACGATATAAATCCGATTACCTCCTTGATTCCGCCCTAATTGGGTGATAATTCTCGCAAGAGTGTGGAGAATTGTCGGGGTTCGACTACGAGGAAACGATTTTATTAAATCGAAAATCTTTTTGAAAACAATGCTTTAAAATAAGAATATCAAAGCGTCTATTTAAAACGAGAACGTTTTAAAAAATGGTATAGACCCATTATTATAGGAACTGAAACTAAAGCTATCGGAAATTTACTTTGATAAGGTTCCAAACTATTAAAAAAAAACGCGCATTTTATTGTTAAATTAAATACTTTACGTCACATAGATGTAAAGTATTTAATTTAACAATAGTTTAAAGCCTCAAAACTTATTCCGTCCTATTCTGATCACGCGTGTTGATCGAGAATTATAGTATTTATTATCTTCGGTTTTAGGACAAACTTTACTGATATTTTATTTAATCACATACCTTCCTCATAATCACTTCGGCTTAGCAAGGCTTTCTAACTAAAATTTCAAAAACTATTTTTTTTACTCACAGTGATCTGGGACTACAAGAAACTAGAAGTTTATTCTGATAATTAATCAGATAAAACTATCAAACTTGCTTCAGCCGATCGGATTAGGCCGTGTTTCTAGGAAATAAAGAGTATACCACTTAAAAAACACTATAAACATTGCTTTCACGGGTGAACACAAAACAAATAGAATAATGTTGTATAATTTTTATTTTTCGACCCTGTTCCAGATTTCCTACTTCAATTCTTGGAAGCACTCGAGACTTCAAAACACCTGTTTGTACGTAAATGAGAAAATAACACCCGTAGACGTAGATTAGCATTTAAAATTAGCTGAAGTTTCTAGAAATAAGAACAAAAGAAATAAAACATCCTGCGAAATTAAACCAACAGGTACAAAATGGAGCGAAATACTATTTTTAATTGCGCTGAGCAAAAATCTACTCTAAGTGGCTCAGAAAAACAAAACAGTTCTAAAAGAAGTTGCGATGTAGCACACCTGAGCAACCGTTAACGCATAACACAGTATTCAAATATGGACTCAATGATTAACTAGTGGTCCACCTCTGCACAGGGATTGAACAAAAATTTCCAAACACCTTTTGGTAATATTTTTGAAGTTTTCATATGTAAGAAAGAAAGAAGAAAGAAAGAACATTTATTGTCTTAATAAAATAAAGCTCTTACATACTACCTAATACATAAATATTAAAAAGAAAACGCACTAAGACAATAGGGGTGATTTCAGCTTTTGCCGCATGCATTATACATATAATAAAGCATGTTGCGCTGGTTTTAAATTCACCCCTCTCGGTAGATGGGCTTCTTTAGCCTATGTTCATCTGGGTTATTATAGATTTCTAATGGTGTAAGAATCTTCCTTATTTCTTCCTATCGGTTTTATATTTTGTATCTCTAGAGATAACGAGATTAAATCCATTATTTACGGCTTTGACAGATGGCTTATAGCAAGCTTCAAGTAATTTTACGCTTTAAGTATTTTGTATAAGTATTTTATGTTGGTATATTTAAGGTTATTACACTAAAAAAACTTCAAACAAGTGGCCCGCGACCTGCCTATTATCTGATTCCGTAAAAAAAGCCGTTTAAATATTAAGAATTGCCCATACTTGAAAGCACATTTTTGTGCCGTAGGTCCAGATCTGCGTAAACCTTTAAAGCTATTTTGAAGAACATTAATTTGGTACTTCTTGTGAAGAATACGTGGTATCTTTTGTCATTTCCGGTTCTTAATGGAAAAGCCCTTCTTCCGTTCGTCGGAGAAGCTACAATATTTTGATGTACTCACTTTCTGTTCCGCTTTGGTTTGTTTCTATAGCAACGTCTAAAGATACTTCTATCCCACGGGAACTGATTTATGGGTTTTCGAGTAGCCTTTATGTTATTCTAGAACCACATCTATGAAAATTTTAGTCAAATCCGTTCCGTAGTTTTGGCGTGGAGAGGTGCATGACATGCAAACATTAGAATTTATATTATTACTAGATGCTGCCCGAGGCTTTGCTTGCGTTGTTTCCATGGAAAAGTTTAGTCACATCTATGTGAAATCCCAGCCCGATCGGTTCAGTCAATGGGGTCAATTGAAAACTATCAAGCCACAACGGTGCCGGATATGTTCTTTTTCAAAACTCATTTCAACACTTTAGTCGCCACTCAAATTTCTCTAAAACAATATCTGCCAGTACTGCCAATACTGCCATAAGCAAAATTTTATGTGACGCGAAATCTAAAGAATCTTTATCTGAATTACAAAAACACTCCAAAAAGAAACTGCTGCAGTCTTTTTACCAAGACGCTAGGTTTAAAATCTACGTCAGAAACACAATAAGAAAAACGTAAATGGGATTTTGCAACTTAGACGGTTCTTTTTTTTTTTTCAGTTTAGTCTTTCCGTGGATTTTATTTTATTTATTTTTATTTATTTATTTTTACAATTTGGTTAGCCTACAGCTAGTACACCAAAAAAAATACAAGATTCTAGGATTTTAAAAAATAAGTCCAGCTAAGTGTACCAACCTCTTACAGGCCGACACAGCATGCAAAGATTATAACTAATTAATAACAGACTATAACTAATTAATCACTCTAAAAGCGAGCAAGGAAGTTTACACAATATAACAACCAATGATTAAATCAACTTACATAGGTACTACAAATTTATATAAAATAATTTAATAAAATATTTTACCATATTTTATTCCGTTAGCTATATAGAACAATTTATCTTGCAAGTTGGAATTTTAGCTGCAAAATATTGCAGTGTAAGCTCATTGCCCATCACTGTGACAGTCTTATATAAAGACGCTGGATCACTTTCCGCTTTTTTCAGACGGCTCATTGATGAAGTTTTGTATAAGGCGGGGATTCCCTGATTTCGGGATTTTTAACTGTCCGTACCTCAATAACTACAAGATCTTTAGTTTTGAAATTCATACATAATAAAGTTGAGAATATTTTCTAGTATATCGCTAGACAGAAACACGATTGGTGTCATTCCACCCGATAGAAAAAAATCACATAGTTACTTCTAAAATTAAATGATCAGTGTGAATAGAAAAAACAATAAAATGACACAAAATGTATACCAAAAAATTGCAAACGTTATTACGCAGTGCATCACCAGAAAACATTTTTATATGCCATAAAAATATGTTTCAAAACATGTAAATATTTACAAAATCGTGGTCGGCTGCCTGCGCGCCATCTCGCTCACACTCGCCGAGGCGCCATAGAGAGAGCTCATGTCGGGAATCATAAAATGTGTTTTTATATGACACTGTTTTATGTCTGCCAATAATAAGACAAAAAAAAATATGTCACTTATTTGTTATTATGTTTGGGAGCTTTGTTTCCTCTACTATCTACCATAACTTTACATCATCATCATCATCACCAGCCTATAATAGTCCACTGCTGGACATAGGCCTCCCCTAATGAGCGCCATAGATGGCATTATCATTTGGGGGTTGATGCCCATAATCCCCACGCTGGGCATGCGGCTTGGGGATCGCAGTTTGGTGGAGTTGTTCTGCAGAGGGCGCTGCTGCCCGCCCCCTTTACATAAGTAATACTTATTTTTAGACACCAATACTCATTCTAAGTGCACTTGTTTGTTCTTTTTTGAATATAAACAAAGATGTTTAAACCGAAAACATCCTAATAAAAATTATCAATACCTATTAGATAAATCGGTAGCGTTTATTAATTAAAAAGGATTTTTATGATAAGCAGAGTTTAAATCCTAAATTAGGTTTATCTACCTGCAGACACTAGAGTTCTTAAAACCTACTATTCCGCTCGGTTTTGCGACTACTCAACTTCAAATCATTCGAAGTGATCGAATGATTTGAAGTTGAGTATCGTTATTAGTATTATTTGAGTAAGTATCAGAAAAATTTTACTAACAAAGAAAATAAAAATTTATTAACCTAATTAAAACTAGTATTTACAATTGAGCTAACTGCAAAATGTTGCAAATAAACTACAGATAGCTCAACTGACACCCAGAAGCCCGTCCCATTGCCCTTGCGACAAAAAATATTTCGGAGGAGCAGCATCGGGGCAAGCACTATGCCAAGCCGTTCGAGTTTCATCTAAATATGAATTTTAAATCAAATTCCAGGCGGGGCCAAATGTGGCTCTTAACTGGAAGACAGAAACGCTGGTAGGGCAATACTTGATATTTTGCGAATAGACCTAAGCCTCACAATTTGACAGGGAGGCCTGCGATGCCATCATCATCATCACCAGCCTATAACAGTCCACTGCTGGACATATGCCTCCCCTAATGAGCGCCATAGATGGCATTATCATTTGGAGGTTAATGCCCATAATCCCCACGCTGGGCATGCGGGTTCGGGATCGCAGTTCGGTGGAGTTGTTCTGCAGAGGGCGCTGCTGCCCGCCCCCCGGTGTGTTTCCCTTAGTCGCCTCTTACGACACCCACGGGAAGAGTGGGAATGGTGAAATTCTATGCCGCCACCACACGGCCCATGCAAAGAAGTAATAAGATGACTACATAAAAATGTGTATAAAGTGTTCTATTTATTCTCAATTTGCCTGTGGCTAAACCGCTCTGAACTAAAAACCGAAAGAGGACAGAATAAAGCGGCTTCAAGCTTAATCTTTCAGGCACTTTCAGTAAAAGCTCGTACAGACGACACTTAGCTACTTACATCTGAAGGTAGCTGACAAAACTACACATGTCATGCTGTAAGTCACTTGCAATGCGTGGATGCAACGAGTACCTACCAGCATATTTTGGCTGCTCAAAGAAGCAAACTTCGGGACAGGTTTCGTACGGAGTTTAGGATTATAATGAATATAAAAAACCAAGTTTATTTCGGACTACATCCAATCCATAATCAGTTGAGATAGAGATAGAGAAACATTTATTGACACAACCCAGTTACAGCACAGAACAAAAACAGCTGTTCTGTGAACAGAAGAAAAACACCTCTAGTTTGTTCACAACAGTCTGCAGTTAGCTCAATTGTTTCAATTGTAAATGATAGCTTTTATTTAGACAAATAATTGTAGTTTTCTTTGTTAATAAAGGTTTTTTTGCCATTATAAGAAAATCCATAATTTATAAGTAAATAATTGGCATATTATTATGACAGTAACCAGTGACAGTGGACAGTGGTTTTAACCGACCATAGGATATAAAGGCAGAAAAGTGTCTCGTTACTAAATCCGATTCGAGACCTATCGATTATTAAACGCGGGCGCTGCAGTATCTTGCAAAACCTTGAGCCAGTCGTCTAGTTCTAGACAGTGAAAACTAATTCCAAGGCACGTCTGGCGGGAACCCAATCAATCAAATATTAATTACTGCAGTGCTGATTGCAATTCCAAATTGGTGCTACTGATCAGGCTAAGGATCCACTCCCACAGACGTACGTCCGTGGACGTGGAACTAAGCACCGAATACCTTAAACAAACTTAAGATTTTAGTAATATTTCTCAGTCCACTGAGAGACCCTTTTGTACATTTTCGTTTACTTTGGTTTAGGTACTTACTTGTATTTTTAATTTTCTTGACCTTAAAATCCTACCCTCTAAATATACCTAACCCCTTCAGGGTATAATTTTTTGCTGTTGTTTCTGTGACATACGGTGATATATGTAAATGTTGTGCATGCCTATTATACATATTCTATACTAAGATTTTTATAATTGTACTAATTGTTAATGTTTTATCGTGTGTATTGTTGGCATTACCTTATAAATAAACAAATAAATAACTTTCTCTTTACGTAAATCTCAAGGCAGTCAGCCTTAATCATAACATGTTAACAGATTATCTGCTTTTCAGATGTCAATTACTTTATTTCTGTAGGTTCACAAAATAAGCACAAAAGTAAAATTTTACTCGGGAAATTATAGCACACCAAGTTTTTATAAAAACATTATGAGCGCCTGGTCGAAGCGACGCGTGACCCGATATCCGATGAGTAACTGGCATTCTCTGTCTTAGAGACGCTTCCAACTGGTATTGATATTATGACTTATGAGTCAGTTTAGCTACACGTAGACTGTTAGCAACATTCTGCAATTAGCTCAATTGTTTTAAGAGTGTACCTTATGTAATTTTATAGTTAGAAATCGTTATTTATCTCAGAATCTGTGAAAGCTACCACCTTCATATTTAGGTAAATGATAATTCTAACTTTTATCTTGGATTCCGTCTTTTCAAAAACACGATTGGTGAAAATTTTCTCGATACTTTTATTTTTTGAAAAATACATGTTTTGCACACATTTTGCTATTTATCTCAGGAACCACCTCATTTTTTTGTTGGATTTTTGTTTTGTCAAGAAACGTAGTAGAATTTCGAATTAGTTGTGTAAATAACTTGTAATTAGGCATAACAGTTTTGGAAATATAAAATACGGAGCACGTCTATCGCTCTGTGCTTCTCACTCATACGAAAATCATATATTGTCATTCTGCTCGAAATTTGAATTTTGGCTGAGGTATGGCACGCTCTTGATATAATCTAGGTAAATTCTAAGAAAACGATTAAAAAAGCTTGTTTTAGAATAAAATTACCCTTCTATACATCTGCTATTCAAGGGTTCAGTACCTGCTACTCTTTTTTTACTATTATTCAGAAAACAAACAGTTTTGTACGGTTTATAACTAAACTTATATTATACTAGCGGCCCGCCCCGGCTTCGCACGGGTTAAACAAAAATTTCAGAAATTATACTAATTATATATCCTAAATTTTCCGTGATGAACATAGGCTATATAAAATTTTCAAAAAAGTTAGGGATCCGCATGAAAAATTCAATAATTGAACCGTGCGCTGTATATTCAACCTCTTTTTCTATTATGGCGCGTCATAATAGAAAAAGAGGTTGAATATAAATAGCGCACTGTGCTTGCTTTTTCTCTATGGCCATTGTCAGTTATGGAGTGTCGAGTCAATGTCAAAAATCCCAATGCTGTTAGAAAAAGTAAGGGATCCGTATGAAAACTGTGAAACCCATCGTGTTAGTGTGTATAATTTCTGTGTAAAACCCGTGCGAAGCCGCCGGGGCGAACCGCTAGTGATCAACAAAGGCGACTTCGGTAGAAGAAGAACAACTTCTGTTCTATGACTTATATGTCAAAACGCAAAAACAACACAACACTTTTTAGTAACGCAACCCCTTTCTTTGCTAGATACAGACACAAGCGCCGCCGCCGCGTAATTCGTAATCTATCGAACTGTCTTAATATGTTACTGGTTTGTGTTGCTTTCGTATTATGGCTTTAATCTGTGACCGGCTACATAGATCTAAGAAGATCAGAACTGGAAATTGAATTATTTATTTTTAGGTTTAAAAGAACATTGTATAAGACAAAGAACAGGAGAACAATAGAACAAGAGAACATCTTGATCTACCCAAGTCAATATGAGGTTATTGATCATCTACCCATAACCCTGTATAACGGTTTGCCAGCCCAGCCTTGGTGGTAAGACCCACGGTTGCCATGTACGTGTTGTCATGAAACTGTTTTGTTTAATTTTGTTTTTCCGTATCCAAAAATCCAATAACAACCTTGACATCATGGATTTTATAGGATCAGCAAACGGGACAAAGCTGTCGCCTGTTTTCTTGCGGCTGAAGATCCATCTTGCGACTAATCCGCTGATAAATTGTCGCCGGGCCTGAAACTAATCTTCGAGGTTGACAGCCAATTGCGGCATAGAACGGATTTTTACTTGTACGGTTTGGGTATCATTATGGGTAGTCTTGGATGTTGTCAATGTAAATATTTGACTTCAAGTTTCTGGTTTAAACCGCCTAGTCATAGTATTTTACAAATAATACTGAAATACATCGTCAATACGTCATTTATTTTATTAAAAACGATTTAATGTACCACTTGATTACCTGGATCTGAAAATACCATCTGAAATCTGAAATGCTAAGAATCAAAGAAGTACAAAGGGTGCCTTCATTGCTTAAAGTTATCTGCTCCAGGCAACCTTGGGATGGGATCATAGGGGCGGCGTTTCAATAACTGGGTTCATTGTTTATACAAAACCAAACCAAATCTAATTTACAGGGTGTACGATAGGGGTATGCTTTCCGTGGCATCCTGTAAATTAAATTTAATCGTAGGGGAAGACTCTAGACATACATTATGTCAGAGTTGATTCCCATGGGATCAACTTGTGAACAAGGATTTTTGAATACCTTTTTTTCTTAATAATATATTTATGTTTTTCTTTGTTTTCACGTTTTAGCTTGACTGCTCAAATGTTCAAGTTCCTAAGCGATAATCTTAATCTGGTTTAGTAGGTCTATTAATAACCGCTAAAGTGGATACGATGCTGTCACTGCAACTGACTTTGATGGATTGAAGATACGGGAACGCGCTCGTTAGCTGAACAATACAGATTTCTTGTTTATTGAGATTACTGGTCTCCGCACAGATTCAGCGTAATGTAACATTCGCAGCGAACATGTAACGTAACGAGGCGATGCAGCCAGCATCTTGGGTACACTTCCAACTGGTATAGATATGGATCAGTTGAGCTACCTGTAGTTTGTTTGCAACAGTCTGCAGTTAGCTCAATTGTTTAAATTGTAAATACTAGCTTTAATTTAGTTGTAACGTAACGTGTGCGAGATGCGATCTGCAACCCGTGATGTTGCTAGTTGCGAGCACCTTCATCTCCGTACTGTAATGATTTAGTTTTTTGTTCGGAATAAAATAGTAAATTTAGTTATCTTTACCCTTTTTATATAAAATAATAATAATAATTAACAAATCTACTTAATTTTTTGTTTGTTTCATTTGACAGTATCGCATATTTATCGACGGATTCCAGAGGCACTCTAAGGACATCATTCTACTCAGGATTTTGCAAAGAAAGTCCAAAGATGATTGGTTGATTTAAAACTCTGAAATTACTTTGTAAAGCCAGAGTAGAGGGAAAGATTTATTTATTTTATTTATTTATTTATTTATTTATGGAACGCCAACAGCGTATATATATGACACATTCTTAAATTTAGGCACTTATTTAAGGTTCTTATATATACACTAATAATAGGCGGATACATCATTCTATGAAATTCTAATACTATATACTATATAAACTAAAGGCACTAAATATCAAATATATATATATATAACATGAATAAAATATGGTAAATTTCAATAACAACGAAAAAAAACATAGTGAACTAAGAACCGGTAGCTTCATGCTGGAAATGTTCCAGCACCTTGAATTAAGATATCAGTTATTGCATGGTTTTATAATCATGCGCGAGCGCAAGCCTCGCAAGGTCCTCAAAGAAGATATTTGTATTTTAATATGCTGATGGACAGTAATATTAATAGGATTAAAAGCTAGTAAGGCGCTGGAAAAATACCCACACGATCATATTATTATGTAGGAAAGGCAGATGGCCCCATCTTGGAGCCTCGAGGAAGAACTAACCTGATAAACAAGGCACCACAGATGTACACAATATAAGCACTTAATCTGGTAACTGATACCATATTCCACCGTTCACGGGGCGACTTTCAAGGTTTTTTTACGTAAGCTACGGACATAACTGAATTATAAAATGATTATTAAATTATGTTGACTACTCTACTGCATGAGGTCGTACCTAAGGTCATATCTGTAAAAGATTTTTTTTGTGTTCCGCCATGTAGACACGCACACACCAGGTCCTGCCAGAACCTTTTTGGCCTTATTGTTAACTAAATTTTAATTATTTTAATATTTACTGAAACGCTGTGGTTTACCTCAATAAATAAATAAATACCCGTTAACATTATGCCAGAACCTTTTTGGTTTACGTTACAAAACCACAAAATTTTAAATAGATAGAAAAACGTGACCGAAGAACAAAATGGGCTCAAAACGTTTGTGCCAAACGCCGTAATGCATTATCGATGGACCATAGTTAGGTATGCTGTGTGAAATGTCCACCAGAATTGCGATAAAACAGCATTTTGTTACCGGATAGTATATCCGGTCATTGTTTCTGAAGCATAATATCCGGGTGAGCCGTGTGTTGGCTGGGCGGTGTGATAGCTTACAAATCTAATTCCGGACGTCGCGAGGTCACTGCCGCACACGAATGTTTAGGGGTGGGATTCATCGATAAAAACTTGCATACACTATTTATTATTCATAATTAATATATACACACAAAATTACAAACAAGAACTACTGTTTACACTTTTATCAATTTCCTAAAAATCTAAGCCGTTACCAGAAGCAGACTGCTTAGAATGCTGGCTGCATTGCCACGCTGAAGACAGAGCGCTATGGTACGCATGAGGTGTGACCTATGTCCAGCTGTGGACTATTATGGACTGATTATGATGATGATGATTGCTAATTTTTACCGAAATAGAAGCAAGCATTTCGATCACCTGTGGACTTTATGGCAAATTTGACAAAATATTCATAGTTTATAAATTTGAACCCCCAAGGACCAAGGTTCCACCACAAACGGCAATCCTATTGCTCAGATAGGTAACCTCGGTTTATTATTGCCGTTTCAGGGTATCTGCTGTTGTTGCTAGTTTTTCCTAGAGGTTTACCTCTAGGAAAAAGAACGAAATGGAAAATGATCTTCGCTCATTTCAAATCATCGCAACACCTGCGACGCGGAAGGAATCGATGCCGCATTGGGACAAAATGATTGATCGTCTGCACATGTTTATTCCGGGTACTCTGGGTTTTTTGTATTTAGGTTGATAAAAATACCTATCTATGTAAGGTATTCAATTATAACAATTTTTTAGCGGCCATTACACTGAACTTATTTTTTTTTAAATTTTTTGAGATAAACCACAACGTAACAATTTCTATACGAATAATCAAAATATGCTAAACAACAGGACCCAAAAGGTTAACACAGATTAATATAAAAGAAAGAGAACATTTAAGTAGGTAACTTAAAATAAGTAAAAAGAAAGAAAATCACTAAAACTCAACTTGTCACTAAATAATTAGCATTATTATTGATTTAATTACGATATTGTAATGAGTGAAGTGTGCTCGATGGAATAATAAATTTATCGATTACAACAGTCTGTTTTCCCAACCCTACATCTAACTTGTCACGTTTCTCGACACTGCAGTTGTCTGAAATGCGCCTCGAATCCCATCTACCGGGATTTAGGGTTTTAGTTTTGTTGGACTTTTTCAGCACACGACAGGTTAACTGTCAGGGGTGCGCAAATTTTGGATTGAATTGTAATTAAAAAGTTATATTGGATAAAATAGTTGAGCGTAATAAAGTACTAGGTATAAACTTCTCAAAAAAAGATAATTTAAAGTATAGCGGTCCACCCCGGCTTCGCACGGGTATTAATTATTAATTTAATTTTTCATCCTTAACTGTTCTTATGTTGCCTGAAATTAATGAATTATTATTATTATTAAGACAACCTAAACTATCCTATCCTCATTTAAGAATCGACATATAAAAGTATTTGCAAATCAATAGCAAACGAGCACCAAAATAATGGCATATTAAGCAAGTCCGAATCCGAGAAATAATGGCTAATTTAGCTTTCATAAAAACAATAAAAAAAACAATTACGTGTTGCCGCTAAGCCAGATAAAGAACATTCCCAATACAAAGAAAGTCATCAATTATTTATCTTGGCAAATATTTTCTCATTCGACCTTTTGGGTGGGGTTAGTACAAGATAGCAAAGAGCTATGTACATAATTATGGACAATAACCCTCAATGCCTTCTTATGATGCTTATTAGGGGAGGCCTGTGTCCAGCTATAGGCTGATGATGATGATGTTCATAAAACAGCCCATGAAATCGATCGTTCTTTATCTTTTTAGGTATAAGTTTTCATTTATTTTTAAGAAATCAAACTAACCTTTAACAGCAATAAAACAATGCGACCCGCAGAAGTAAATACTGTGTCGCAGATTGCAATGCCTACCTCAGGGATATTAGTTAGAAGAGTTCCAAAAAAATTTAAGTACATTAGATTTTTTTTATTATATATAAATTTAAAGCAAAAAAAAATTGAAAAGAGGCAAACCTGATCAAATTTATAAAGTCTGGTTTATTGAAAAATAATAATAAACAGTGTTTCTAAATAATTAAATTACGTTCTAGAGTTTTTACTAAAGGAAATAAAGTAATTATTAGAGATAAATGGATAAACGTAGCTGTGAAATTTGTCGTGTGTGTGCTGTTTGTGCATATGGTGTGATCTTGGTAATAATACACATAATTTTTAGGGTTTTGATATCGGTTGCAAAACCTTTAATGGTATCGCTTTTTATTCTGTCGTGTTTTCAATCTTTAGTATCTCAGCAACTACTGCAGCTATTGATTTGAAATTTGAAAAAATATTTTTAGATTGGAAGAAATTTTTTTTTTCCTTTAACGTATTTAGGAAAAAAATGTGGTAGGAACCTTGATAAATAATTTTACATAAATAATTTTAGTACAAATAATAGCAGATCATGGTGAATATATGTATGCTCAAATTACAATAATTTTGGTATATATATTTGGGTGGTTTATATATTTGGGAAATTAATATGCGTCACCGGAGCCTTAAGTACGATAAATCTCATTGTGATTGAAAATTACCGCCTTTCTCATGCTGTCCTTCTGTGTGTTTATTGGCCTCTTCCATTCTCAAATTTTAAGCATGAAAGAGGCCAATACTTCAAATAATAGTCATAATCTACACGATGTACAAGTAACGCTTACATTCAACAATGTGTAGAATCAAAGTATGTAGAAATGCACAGTTGGCATGTGTTTGAGTATAACTTGGTGAACTGTACTTGTAAACTCAAATTAGACCAACTACAGGTCGTGCAAGAAAACTTAACAAACAAGTTTACATATAACTAGCAAAGTTATATGTAAACTCTCCGTGAAGTCTAGAGGCTTTCGAACTGATTCTAAATATAACTCTCTACTACGGTTGAGAGTGTGGGGGTAGTACTACAAGTTTGAAAATCCCGTAACCCGTCACAAACTCATGCTTACCGAAAGGAATCCGATAAATATCTCAAGAAAAAGGTTCCGATTATTTTCATAGGAAAACTATTCTCGTATATCCTCTTTTCGGAATCTTTTCCAATTATAACTTCTTACCAATAACTTTTTATTTTATTTGATTTGCGTATGAACATTAGAAAGTTCATAGAACTTGAGTTTTGCGGCTGAGTAAAATAAAGCAGTTGCTGGCTGCAAAGTGAGCAAATTTTGTGCTCTGAGTACTAAGTTTGTACTCTGAGTACCAGTCTAAAACATATTTTGATCCGGTACAATTGCGCAATTCATACAAACATTTGTCTCGTGGCGGGATTCGTACCCTTTGCGTCGCAGGAGGACCTTCGTCCACCAATCTTATGTAGAATTTTTCTTACATAGAAATACTGAGGCGAAGTGGACGAAAGTCCTGCTGCGACGCAAAGGGTACGAATCCCGCCACGATACAGTTTATTAAACCTTGAGAGAAGAAAAGAAGTACATAAGAATTTTTCATAGTAACTATAGGTTTAAGTTGCTATTAAAAACTTAGTCGTTTTGCCTTACGTTGTAAAATATGCGGCCCACTGCCACTTTAGTTTGCTAATTCTCTGAGCTATGTCGATAACTTTGGTTCTCTGCCTATGTATTCGTTGCGAATCCATCCTTCAGAGAAACTCCGATCATAGCTCTCTCCATAGCTCGCTGAGCGACTTTGAACTGGTGGACCAACCCTATCGTGAGTGTCCACGTCTCAGCTCCGTAGGTCATGACTGGTAGGACGCACTGATTAAAAACTTTCGTTTTCAAACACTGCGGTATGGATGTTTGAAGATAGTTCTATTAAATATAGCTGGTAGGACTTTGAAAGCTAACTTTGTATTCGTAAATGGAACGTTCACTGCGACTAAGATTGACGCACACACGATTTAAATTCTTATGTACTTATTTTCTTCTCTCAAGGTTTAATAAATTCCATGAAGTAAACTATAGGTGTAAGTTGTCATTAAAAACTTTGTCCTGTTCCCTCCACGTTGTAAAATATTCTTATTTAGTTTACAAAGCGGAGGCAAAACGACGAGCAACAAATTTAGCTCACTTCAGTGTTTACTTTCCACTTTGCCTTTAAACATTTATTTTATTTTGTTTTCTTAACAGGTGCTCGGAGTACTAAAGTAAAGGTACAGTATCAAACTTTACACATTCACTGATCAGCCTCAGCTCCAGAGATTTAGATAATAAATAAATAATGGTGGACAATCCACACAGCATCATCTAGCCCCAAGCTAAGCAGAGCTTGTGTTATAACGACTGATATACATAATACAATATTATTAAACAGATAGATATTTTTTATTATACATAGAAAACAACCAAACCCCTGAAAAAATATCTGCAGATCGTACAAATATTTGTCCCGAGGCAGGAATCGAACCCGCAACTTCCTGCATCGCAGGCGAACCTTCGCCCACCGCGCCACAGTGGTCGTAGAGATACTGTAAACTTAGCGTTGAAGCGGCGGCGCAGTGTAGTGCTAAAGTACGTCAACATCATAATGTCACTGTGTATCATGGGCATTCGTCGTATTAAGGTGGCTAAACATACTTTAGTATAAACTCGAAAAACGATCTGAACTTTTCTAGACGCTTTAAGCTACTCATATTTCTACAGGTGATCGTAATGATGATTTTTATTTCTAATCGAATAAGCAATGCCATCGAACGTGGTAATGCTGCCAGCATTCAGGGCATACTGCCTTCTGGTGACAGCTTAGATTTTAAGGATAATAAATGCTACATACTCACATAGAATATGAAATCATTCTAGATTCTTTACCTTTTTGCATAATAAATAAATATCTAGTATTTTAGGACATGAATCGGGATAAACATAGAGCAACGCGGTCCTCCGGCCGGGGGCCCGCCTTGCTCTATGGGGATAAAGGACAAACTTGAGGGATAAAAGCTGATTAATAAGAAACTCGGAGATTTCAAAGAACTTTTGTTTTATGCGCCTATGTGTGTGTTTTAGTGTACCTAAGTTTTTGTCTAGACAAAATTAATTTAAATTGTATCTATTCCATACATATTCTAAAATTGTATGACTCTTCGACGTGTGCATACTTAAATCAACCTCAGGACTCAAGTGACACTATGACTCTTAGAAAAACACTAGTTTCGTATTCTCTGCGATGAATAATTTAAGTTTGCAGTGAGTTCGCTACGTTATTGAACTTGCTCGTGGTTTTAAACAGCCTTTTGTTTCAGAAACATTTTAGGTTTGCTATTATAACCTTTTTGTTCTATAAATATCTATCCTGTATCATTTATTAAATTATTAAAGACATTAAGTATTTGTAAACACAGGCTTTTTATCAGGATTATAAGAATACCTCTTCCTAATCCCGTTTCTATCTATTCCATCTGCTAAATTTATTCTAATATACATAAGCAAACATACTAGAAAGAAATTTGAACCAGTATTTACAATTGAACAATTGAGATAATGCTAGTTATGTATAGACTGCTGCAAATAATAAAACTGGTGTTCCTTGTAATTTTTGGTCAAATATAAATGATTTTATTTGATTCAAAGTTTCAACTGATATATACCAATCAATATCGGAAATCAATCGGAAGCATCCCCAAGACTCTGGCTACATGCATGGCTGAATGGCTGATGCAATGCTGATGCATTGATCTCACCAGTTCTCGGATAACGCGTTGCTTTGACGATACACACACATTTTTTTAAAACCCGGAGATCCCATGTATCATGGAAACCCATACTCAATTTTATCATCATCATCACCAGCCTATAATAGTCCTCTGCTGGACATAGGCCTCCCCTAATGAGCGCCATAGATGGCATCATTATTTGGGGGTTATTGCCCATAATCCCCACGCTGGGCATGCGGGTTGGGGATCGCAGTTCGGTGTAGTTGTTCTGCAGAAGGCGCTGCTGCCCGCCCCCCGGTGTGTTTCCCTTTGTCGCCTCTTACAACACCCACGGGAAGAGTTGGGGTGGTGAAATTCTATGCCGGCACCACACGGCCTTTTATCAATCATCTATGGCAATTTTATCAATCAGAAAGTAATTATATCTGGCTGTTTGATACTTACATCATCATCATCGTCATCATAAGTCCATGTTAGACCACAGCTGGACGTATGCCTCCCCTAATGAGTGCCATAGCGCCCTGTCTTACCTTCCTAACCCCTTATAGATACCTACATATTTACTAATAAGTAGAAACCGACTTGAGATTGCTGAAAATTTGCGATGTTTTTAGGAATATTAAAAAAGTTATGTTTATAATAATGATCCTGAATATCCGAACTACATTCATTCTACAAATAAAAGCAAAAAAAAATACATTACAATTAGATAAAAAAATTAAGGCGATATCGAAATAGTAAAAAGTTAAACAACCTAATTGAGGTTATAAGTAAAAATTTCACAAAATATCACAATTAAGTAACAACTCCAGGGTGCTTGCACTACTGTACTTAAATAGTTACAAGTCAAAGTCAAGTCCTCCTTTATTTGTTCCAGGCTACGATCTCTTATAATTAAAAAGTTAATAAACCTTGTTTCTTATAATATCGTGTAATGAGCGCCGGAATTATGTTTTACGCTTAGATACCTCTAAGCTTTGTTTTTCTCATTTCATCTAAAAAATTAATAACAGGGAACTCGTAAAATGCTACATCTTGCAAAATTATTTTTTAAGTACTTTCATTTCGTTTTCAAAGGAATTGAGTTGGTCAAAAAACAATAAATTCGACAAGATTGTTCTGGATGGACATTTGTTCCAAGCCATAAAAGAATTTGCCTTTTATTATCTTGGTAAGTTAGGTTTTAAAGGTAATTGCGGATAAAGTAAAGCTGTCACTCCATAGCCTACATAGAAACAGGTACTCCCCCTACAAAACACACATGTGTAATCGGAATCAGGTCTGTTCGAGATACTTCTTAAAGAATTCAGTATGTTCCTGGTAGGATTTTTAAGACTAACTTTGCATTCATAAATGGGACGCTCACTTCGTTCTTTTTATGAATATCATTAAGATTCACGAACACTCGATTGAGACACTATTCCAAATCTGATTCAAATATGGAACGGAAATTTTAGCAGGTGTGCGATTACGGTAAAATATCCTATTTAATGGATATTAAATAGGAAAATAAAAGAAAAGATATTAAATAGGAAATATCCTATTTAATAGATATAAAATATCCTATTTAATGGATCCGGGGAGACTTGGTGTAGGCGATTTTGGCCTCCAACACAATTTGGTATAAACTTAAGCATAAAATTTTCTGATAGGATGTAGTCAAACGAGACGGCAATGCTTTCAAAAATAAAAAAATCTAAAATGCCAAACTTAAATAGTAATACTTTTATTTATATTGTTACTTATTTCTAGTAAACGTCAATAAAGAGTTCATTCATTCTTAACTTTAAATCTTATTTTTGTTACTCATACACTTGAGCTTGTTGTAACTTTGAATAAGATTTGCTGTAATCGAGCAAGAAATAATCAAGTGTGAGTATCTAAAAATTAAGTTTGACAAAGAATATCTTGACGTTAATATTAAGATCTTTTTAAAACATAAAAGCAATCAAAAACCTTTAAACTTCGCCCATTCAATGAGAATGGGAGATTTTAACTTAATTGATAGCCATGGCAGCTTATAGCGTATTATATTATACATTATATGTTTTTAGTCTAGAGAGAGCTCAATAAATAAAATCAATATAAATCATATATTTTATATAATTATATCTATTTAAAATAGATGTCGTGGTGCCACAGTAAGGAATTTCGGAAAGGATGGTTGTTATATTTCGACACCTATTGCGCAGCAGTGTGTTGGGGGCTTTAGAATGATTTCGGTAAGCGGATGTGAGAGAAGCTGGTGTAATTGCACCCTTAGCGAGATGAAAAAGAAATTCGCCAGAATTGCCGCTCACAATCTTGCGCGACTCACATTATAGTGCGAGGTATGTGGTCCGTTTTTAACGTCATATCTCGCTTTCAAATCAAATTTATTAATCCATACTTTTGACAAAAACTACAAGCTCTAGTTAAAAAGCTCTATCGAAATTGACATATAATGCTTTACTATGCTGAAACAACTGTTAAATCACAACGAATGTTGTGATGTTACTTCGTAAGGTAGGAGATTTTTGATTAACATTTCTATAGTACATTCTCAGCGCTGCAGGGATTTAACTTGATGAGAATTTGACTTGATGTAAATAATATCTCTTGATCTCTTGAGCTATATGGTCGTGGCTTGAATAAGTAACATTAATCAAATTGGGCTATATTGACAATTGGGATTTTCCGTTCCCATATTTTGGAATTTTTATGATTTATGATTGGAATAACGAGGTACAGAAATATTTTGGTTTTATTAAATATGGCCTTCCAAGAATATTTTCTTTAAATAGAATCAATGAATGTTTATTCAATAGTATTGCCAGATACTTGGCGATGTATGTGGTGTTAATATTTATAAGGTTTTTTTGTGAAACGTTTGATTCCCGAAAGAAGCAAAATTTATTAAATATGTAGGTAATATTCGAAGAATCAATAGAAAATCTTTGATATAAGTAGTTTTACTAGTACACGAATTCTCAATCTCTCTGTTTGTAACTCTGAGTGTTTGCAACAGTCTGCAGTTAGCTCAATTGTAGGTACTAGTTCCAATTTGGTTGTTTAATTGTTATTTTCTTTGCTACTAAAGGCTTTACCCCAAAAATCAACTGTATAAAATATCGAAACGAAATAATAAGATAAAAATAAAATAAAATTGAATTATAAAATAATAAACTACGTAAAAATTTGCATAGAAAATTAAAAATAAAACAAAGAATCGTTTGCGTATTTTAGAAAAATACCTAAAGTCCCGCAGCAACGTCTAAAACTATAATTTTCTATATCAGGAATCTGGCGACCCTCAAAATCTTTTCAATGCTATACAAATAACGTTTTCAGATAAGCAGAAACCTTTTCCTTAACCTGGTTTGAACATGTAAAAGTTTTTTTAGCGCACCGTAAAGAGTTCCCCGAATCAACAATTACCAATATTTCAATAAAAATTATAATTGCTACAGAGCATTATTTCGCAATATTGATATGGAATGTGTGTATGCAATTTAAAAATACTTTAATTGTTGAAAACGTCAATATAAAAAGTAATATTAATAATAACGTTTATTGAAAAATATTTAAGACTTAAAATTATTACATTGTTGATCCCCACACTAGGATAAACCTGTATCGTGGGGACCACCTTCCAATGGGTCCATTATAATTATAAACTTATCAAGGTAACGTTAAAATATACACAATTTAAATACAAAAATAAAGTTAAATTAATGATGGGTATCCTGAGGACTAAATAATGATGCCATCTATGGCGCTCATTAGTGGAGGCCTATGTCCAGCAGTGGACTATTATAGGCTGGTGATGATGATGATCCTAAGGACACCAGTCTCATAAAAAAGTGACTTTAATTATTTGCTGTGTCAAAGTTACTGTGACTTTTTGCTTGGATGTCTAGCTTTTATATGCCACGTCATATTTCAGTTATAAACTGGTAACCATATCCTAATTAGAGGAGCGTGGGGTGAAGTGGCTCAGTCTATGCCAGTCACGCCAGTCACGGCCCGTAATGCGGTTTTCGGCAAAATGCAACGTCATGGTCAAAAACAACGTTCTCCCCTTAATATGGTTAGGACTTTGCTATTTAAGTGACTGATTTTTTGACTTTTTTAATAGTGGAATGTACAGTCCGCGTCACACATAAGTACCCCCCCTATGTCAATGTATGTGGGAAATAATAGTTTTTATTCTTGGGAATTTCAGACTTTCAGTATTTTGGGTGGGTGATTCGATCCTGAGCGGCGGCGTGATAAATTTTTGCATATGAAAATATGTGACAAGTGCAAAGGGAATTAGATGTAGTCGAAAATATTTTGTAGACAAGAGGGGTACTTAATTCTGACGCGCACTGTACATTATTAAAATGCAAAAGTCATTGGAAGTCATTACCATCATTTGTAAACAAAATTTAATATTTCTTACTCAGGACATAAAGTACTTATAAGTGCAGTGCTGTATAAATTAAAATAAGAGTATTATTGCTGCAAAAAACATTTAAACCATTTCATAAGCTTTATGAAGGCTGCATTTAAGCCAATGCTATTTGGCAGTCATTTTTGGCAGCACATCCCCTCTGCAAGCTATATATGCCTATTTCGCAGTTTACAGAACGACAAAACTAAAAAAAATTGTGTTTAAAGGTTATTTTTATAACAAAAAGTCTCATTTACGTACCAAAATATACTTAGGTATACATATTTATACCTTAGTATATTAGGTATATTTATAATACCAAAAAGCTTTCCCATTAAGACTCGAAGCCCAGACCTTTTTAAAGAAGTCGACGAATTAACTACTTAACCATCACCTAACACATAAAGTCACAAAAAGATCCTCTACCTAATTCCAGTTCTAAACTTTCAAAGGTTTTTGGACTTTTGTAAGGATTTTCTTTATAACTTATCGTGGAGTGATAAGGGTAGAATACCTCTGACTGGTACAAAGAGAATACTTTCTGTATTCTGCTTTGCATTGTTGGCTTATAAGCTTTTTTGTTTAAATGACAGTCCAAGGAGTGATTTTTGATTTGCATTTAAAAAACAGAAAGAAATTAGTATGTCAATGTCAAATGAAAGGAAAATCAACTTTTTCAAGGTCAGTGTTGCAATATTTTGTTGTTTTTGTATTATTATCATTTGACATTGATATACCCTAATTTCCATAGACGCCCTGCCACCAGATATAAGGAATTTTTTTTCTTTATAAAAATGCAAATCGAAAATCGTTCATTGGGTACGTTTCTACCACGTGATACTTTCCTTCAGTTAAACTTTACTGAATGAACATGCTTTTGCAAATTAGCAAGGAATCTACCGGTAGCTCAACTGATAATATGATGATGGAGAGAAATTGATCCATATCAAATGCATATCAAAACCAGGCATATAAAAGTTCTTCTCATTCTTTTTTAAATTATCGTTAACAGTATATTCACTTAAAAAATGTTTTTTGACAAACCTAAATAATAAAACAATAATTTAATACAGTACTATTTCAGTTTCCGCGTTTGAAACTCTCAGTGTAACTTTATTGCTGTTGAAATTAATTTTGTAATCCGCAAAAGTTTTCGACGAATTGTTTGTTACTGAACTGTTGAGCTACTTATAAAACAAAATTTTAAATAGCTTGGAGACGTACATTTATATATTTACAGTCAGGCCGGTGGAATGTAACTTACCACATAGCTCGTTTTCTTCCCAGAAAATATTTGTTTGCCAGAATAAATATATAAATCATGTAACATCTGCTCCCCTTGGAGTCGAGACCCTAGGTCCATACCGAAGATCTCCGGGTTTTTAAAAAAATATCTGTGCGGCTGTTCAGTATACCTAACACTCATTTTATAAGTTAATGTTAATGTTTTATAAAAAAAAAAGGTCGCCTTCCTTTGACCCAACCTACCAAGTGGCCATCATCCAAAAATATTAGCCGTCAATGACTAAATCTACCCATTGTTAGTCACTGATGACAGTCTTATATTAATGCTCTGTGTAGAACACAAAGGAAAGATTATGACAGGCACTTCTTCACATAAAGCCGCGTTGACACGGTCAGAGTCTGCTCGGGTAGACGATTCGGATACCAATTAGTTGTGGACCGAAACCTTTTACCGAGCGCACTTGGACAAAGGCGTCCGATCTAAGACTCGGAACGCTTCTATTTTGAGCTCGTATCTACTAAGTAGTGAAACCACTAACCACATACACCTACTGGTGTATGTGGTTAGTGGTTTCACAAAACAAAATTAAATAAAATACTATTTGTACGAGTACGTAAATTGTGCATTGAGAATTGGAGCAATACCGTTACCTAATTATTACCTTTTAGCAAAATATTACTGTTTAAAAATTTTAGTAACACGGTTTATTATATTCAGTTCGCGATCAGCTGTCAATCGACACCCACACCCCACCATCATTTCATTAGTAACAACATTTGATCGTTCAATTTAACAGTTAACATTTATTTCTGATATGTACTTAGTTACTTTATACCTGGGGTACGATCGTACGCTGTTTATAGTCGCAGTAGCTTGGTCTTTGTTTTCGGTTTTTGTTTACTGTTATGATGATAACATCTTACACCAAAATTGTGTAAAGGTACCAGTAATTCAATAATTTCAAAACCTATAAATTTAAACTCTAAGAATATTAATTCGTAAGGCTTTTACGCCCTGAGCCAGAGCTGCTGGAAGCCATTTTGTTTTCCTACTCATACGAGTAGTAAACGAGTAACAACAACCAACTTCTCATGGTATTTTTTGATATTGAGTAAGATGCCTAATGATTAGAGTGAATAATGTTAACATAAACAGCTACTTGACACTATTTTGTTTTCCAACTCGTAGTGACGTTAACTTCTAATGCTATTTTTCAATATTCAGTAAGATAATGATTGAAGTGAACAATGTCAATAACAGCTACCCCAGTACGGAGTCCAACAAGTCAACTTCGTCCGAGCGGACTAAACTCGCGTGAACGCGGCTTTAAACCCGTCTGCGTTAGATTGCTTTCTTTGTAGAACTTCGCCTTCTGCTTCTAATCTTCTAAACTGTCATGTTATTTACAAAGACTTTGTTGTTCTTGGTTATTTAAAATCGTATAAAATGTACGACGGTACAAAATACTTCACAATAATATTACAACATAAAATCTATACTAATATTATAAAGAGGAAAGATTTGATTGTTTGTTTGTTTGTTTGTTTGAATTGAATAGGCTCCGAAACTACTGGACCGAGTTAAAAAATTCTTTCACCATTAGAATCCTTAATTTTCCGTGATGAACATAGGCTATATAATATTTTCAAAAAAGTTAGGGATCCGCATGAAAAATTCAATAATTGAACCGTGGGCTGTATATTCAACCTCTTTTTCTATTATGGCGCGTCAGAATAGAAAAAGAGGTTGTATAGCGCACGGTGCTTGCTTTTTCTCTACGGCCAGTGTCAGTTTTGGAATGTCGAGTCAATGTCAAAAACCCTAATGCTGTTATAAAAGTAAAGATCCGTATGAAAACTGTGAAACCCATCGTTCTAGTGTGTATAATTTCTGAAATTTTTGTTTAATACCCGTGCGAAGCCGGGGCGGGCCGCTAGTACATGATAAAATTCTTCCGAAACGATCTATGGCTAGGTGAAGGTACGCCTGGGACCAAGAAGGTCATGGGCTCGGTTCTTGCCTCAAGGCAAATTCCATGTGTGCCATTTTTTTATTTATTAATTTCAAAAACAATTAAGATATACATTGCGTTTGTACCATATAAACCTTGTGAGAATTGTCTTGGTACTCACACTTAATTTTCACAGTAATTATAGTCTTACGTATAACTAATTTTCCCGCGTCTGTCTATGTATATTTTAAACTACTCAGCGGATTTTGACGGTTTTCATAATAGATAGAGTGATCCATATTATGTATAATATGCATTAGTATCAGCATTGCACCCATGCGAGGCCGGGGCGGTTTGCTAGTAGATAATAAATAAAATGACTAATCTGGGCCTACCTGCGTACAGTGCACGATATGGTGTGTGTGTGTGTTGCAAATGCGTTCATTACAGTAAATTATTATGTACAGACAACAGCTATCTAATACCCAAGCTAAGCAGAGCTTAGCAACGCACACACCATTATCGTGCATTGTGCGCGAGGGCTAGATTATGCCGTGTGACTTCTCCAGCATTATTTATTACATATTTATTTACTTACCGCTCATCAGTGCGACAATGACAATCTTATTTCATATCCGTGAAACACAAAAAGTCCTACTAGGCTAGTAGGACTTTTTTACTATTGTAGGTTTAAATAAACATTTCAAAACCTTACATTTTTCCAACGTTTTATAAGGTTTACGTACGCGATGCCCGTCTAAACTCATTCTACTATAAATGTTCTGGTCAGTCGTCGGCCTTACTAAAGTATCCCTAAACCCCTAAAACCAGACTATTTCAGAATAAAAGGATCTTGACGAAAAACTCAGTTAACTGTCCACTTTAAACCGGGCACAGGACACTATTAATGAAATTCCACAGGTAAATGGATCCTATAAACGAGATAGTCTACACGGAGGGACTAAAAATACGAAGGACAAAGTATCTCAGGCAAGCTGCCTTTTGTGGGCGTTTTCTAAAAGCCCTTACTTATTCAATTAGGCCCTTGAAATTCTTATTAAACTTCTGAGCACTTTTGCTGAAATAACCATTATTGGTCCACCTTTCAATAGAGTAAACAATAACTGGGTCCGTCAGAGATTCGACTTGAAATCCGGCTTGATCGAAGTTTTTATGGGTTTGTTATTTTTGTTAGAAACCCAAAAAAGCTATCAAGGATTTTTGTAATGAATTTTGACTTGCTCCACTGGACAGAGGTCTGATTTTTAACGTTTGAACACAAGGGCAACTTCGTATCTTTAGGCAGAGATACGAAGTTGCCCTTGGTGGCCACCAAAATCTATTTTCGTATTGGAAATAAGAAGGCAAGTATTTCGTTGGACTGCGTACTGTATATTAATAAATGAAAAATGCTTTACAAAAATGTATATGAACTTAATTAAACTTGCGCCTTGCGCAGGAGCTGTATTGATGTTTGAGTGGTTTGAAGGGAATGAATGTGCGGTCTGATGCCGCGGGGCGCTGCCATAGACATCAGCGGCGTGAAGTTGCAGCTTTGCATTGCGACTGTGTTCGCGTTGGATTAGCGGCGTTAACAGGGTCCCGGCGTTGGAACATCCTGTTCCAAAATTGGAAGTGGTACTAGGCGATTGTAGGCTCGTCGTATGGTTCCGGTCGGTGTCTTCAAGTCTGCTACTCGAGCGATGCCGTCGCTGCCCTTGTGCAGCTCGGTAATACGTCCTATTACCCATCGGTTTGGCGGCAGCCGGTCATCCTTGACGGTCATCATGTCACCTTCACGGAGTTCTGCATTGCTCCTGTGCCACTTTACTCGCTTCTGGAGTTCTGAAATATATTCATGATAAAATCTGTCCCAGAAATGAGCTTTCAATTGCTGTACTCGCTGGTATCGTGGCAATACATGAAGTGATTCATCGAGTACCTGTGGAGAAGGCAACAGAGTTAAAGTTCGTCCAAGCAAGAAATGGGAAGGAGTAAGTGGGACTAGATCAGAAGGATCACAGGACAATGGAGTTATAGGCCTAGAATTGAGTATAGCCTCTATTTGCACTAACAATGTGTTCATTTCTTCATAGGTAAGAAATGCTGTGGATAATATTCTTTTCAAATGATGTTTTACTGATTTGACTGCGCTTTCGGCCATTGAATTAAAGTGAGGACTGTATGCAGGAGAGAATTTAAAATTCATAGAATGCTGAGCAGCGTACGAACTGAGCTCCTGATTAGATTGTTTCAAGAATTTGGCTAAATCGTTGCATGCGCCTACAAAATTGGTACCGTTGTCTGAGTACAGACAGACAGGCAGGCCTCTGCGTGCTATGAATCGGTTGAGGGCTGCAATAAAGCATTCTTTGGTTAAATCAGTGACAAGTTCAATATGTACAGCCTTCACAGCCAGACATACAAATATACATACGTATGACTTTATATGTTTTGAACCTCTTCCTTTTCTGTTTGCTATCAAAATTGGCCCCATATAGTCGCACGCTGTGTGAGTAAAGGGATATTCACACTGAATACGCTGCTTCGGAAGATTCGCCATTTGCGGCTGAATACTTTTACCGGAAAACCGTACGCACGTGATACAGCTATGTACGGTTTTTCTTGCTAGGTTACGACCGCCTATAGCCCAATATTTATGTCGTATGGATGCTAGCAAGAGTTGCGGTCCAGCGTGCAATAAACTAGTATGATAATGTCGAAATATAAGTTGTGTAATATGATGTGATGAATGAAGTAATATAGGGTGTTTTGTGTCATAATCATAATTCGAGTTTGACAGCCTGCCTCAACTCCAAACAACCCGTAGCGTAGGTTTCTTGAAAAATCGGATTAAATCTTTGATTAAACTATACTAATAAAATTGGTTTTATATATTTGTTTGTTTTTTATTCGACAGTAAATTGTATTTATTACGGAATGATTCCAGCTGAGACAGCCTGCAAAGTAAATGCATGATATTTTGTTTTTCTTTGTATTTAAACACCCTGTATATTTGCTGTGTTGATTACGACAGTTATGTATGAGTTAGTATGTGTATAAAAAATGTATTGTATAAAAGTGAATCATGATTGTTATTGTTAATGTTGTATTTTCAGACATACCTATATGTCCGAGATCAATGTATGCTTGAATAAATCATGTGTATAATTGTTTGAACTTTGTATCCCCCTTGAATCTACGTTCAAGTGATAAGAACTAGAAGAAGCTTGCTTGTAAGAATCACCTAAGTAAGTAGGTGACTGTTTGAGTGGAATTGTAACCACGAAGCGACCATCTGATTGTCGAGTTGTGGTTTTGGTGAAAATATCCTCACAGGTTTGTTGTTCCTTGGACATGGTGTTTCCCTTTGATGGTATAACTGCGTCAAGCTCAAAGAGCCTAGTGAGATCATTTTCAATATCTGTTTGAATGTGGTGACAGTGGACTGTAGAACTGTATGTGTTTGTATGATTTTTGTATGATTTTGTATGGATTGCACCTGAAACTAACCAACCTAATCGTGTTTCACTTAGAGTTGGTTTTGTCTTGCCTAGTGAAATGCGCTCGCTACCGAGTACATCCCAAAAAATATCTGCGCCTAATAACATGTCTACCTGTGACGGTATGTTAAAAGTAGGGTCAGCTAATTGTATGTGGCTAGGTATGTTGAGTGTGATGCAACTGATTTGAGATGAGGGTAATGATTGTGCTATCTGAGGCACAATAAAACAATCAACATCTGTTTTGTATGTATTATCGTATTTAGATTGGATTGTGACTTTACAACGTTTAGAAATGTGTGATAATTGGCTGTTTAACCCTTCAACGGTCGTATGCGTTGAAAAGGTTTGTAAATTGAGTTGTTTTGACAATCTTTCCGAGATAAAACTCGTAGTGCTACCGCTATCGAGAAGCACGCGTATAGATTGAGTGTGTTTGGTTTCAGTATATGAAACTTGAATGACTGCTGTTGAAAGCAAAACCAAATGATTGGTTGTGTTTGAAAATGTTGTATTTTTATTGTTTGAATGTGTTGAGTCATTTTGTATGTGTGTGTGACAAGTTGATAGCACAATATCGCTGCGCTCAGTATCCTTGGATTCTGAGTCTTGGTGTAAGAGTGTGTGGTGGTTTTCTGAACATAGAGTGCAATGACCTAAACGACACTCCTTATCTCCGTGACTACGTAAGCAGTTTCGACATAGACCTAATGTTTTTATCTGTTCACTCCTAGTAATCACTGGCATAGCTTTAAACTTATAGCACCTGTATATCGGATGATTATGTTTACATATAGCACACAATGAAGGTCTCGGTTCTCTCTTTGTATCAGAGGAATGTGCAACGAAAGCCTTATTACGTGGAACTGCACTATCACTATGTCTACGTTTGCTGCGCGACTGTTCATCAATTGTTTCTAGCAAATCAGCACGACCCTTGAGAAAAGCATTAAACTGAGCCAGAGTAGGTATACTGTCCTCTGATCTGCTACGATGAAACTCCCATTCGCGACAAGTAACAGAATCTAATTTGTTGGATACAATATGAATTATTAAAACGTCCCAGTGTTCAGTAGGTAATTTAAGAATCTTTAGTGCCCTAAGGTTCTTGTTTACTGTATCGATTATATTTCTTAAGGCTTTAGCAGACTCTTTATTGATTGATTCTATATTGAAAATAGACTGTATGTGATTATTGACCAGAAGTCTATTGTTGTGAAAGCGTTCGCACAATAATTGCCACGCAATCACATAATTATCAGCTGAGAAATCAATTGACTGTATAATTGAAGCTGCACTATCTTTAAGAGCTGCACGTAAATAATGAAACTTGTTTATATCAGGAATAGATGTATTGTTGTGTATTAGAGAGGTATACGAATCATGGAACCCTAACCAATCTTGATAACGACCAGAAAAGGTTGGCAAATGTATAATTGGCAGTTTGAATGTAGGCCTACCTGCTACCGCTGTACCTGAACCCGTCACTGAGGCACCACTGCAGGAGCCTGCTTCCGCCATGCCAACAGAGCCCTGCTTGTCTATAATGTCACGAGCTGCAGCAATGGTACTGTAGTACTGGGTTTCAAACGTTTCCCGCTCCTTGTACTGCTCATCTGGAATTTCACAAATATTCTCTAAGTCAGTTTGTACGCCATCATACTCCGCATATAGATCATCTAGTTTGGACACTCGAATATTTAACTCATTTAACTGAACACTCGTTAGAGTGCTGCACTGAACTGAATCCAAATATGATTTGAATTGAGTAAGCTTTGATTTATAGCTAGCTCTGCGGCGAATTAAAGCTTTATAGTCCATGGCGATGAAAGGAAGAATTTACTTTTTATTTGATTGCACTTCACTTGTTTGATTTAATGAAAGATAGTTGAAGCAAGTAAGGAATTTAAAATAATAAGTCAATTGCAAGCTGAAATGAAATGATTAGTTTACAAGATTAGAAAAAGGAAAAATAGAAAGTGTTTAAAGGAATGAAATAATACTTAATTTTTATGCAAATGCAGGCGATAGCGTGAATAGAATGCTGGAATGACCGTTTTCGCAAGCCACGTACAATGTTACGACAAGGTCATGCGCGGCCGCACAATGTCATTGTCTGGAATGTATAAAATATTGTTACATTTTCACACAAATAACACCTAAATCTATTGAAAATTACCTACTAATGAGTTATGAACACTATTGAATGCAAAAGAGGCTGAAATATTGTGAGACGGGAATGGATAAAATTATTGATTGAGAATTTATTTTGACGAAAACTTTGAAAAGGATATTTTATTGGAACGAACTCAACACATGCGTTACCCATCCACGGTTTTCACTTCTCTTCACTTGTCTTCCATGTATTTTGGATAGTTAATGCTCCCGTGGCAAGTCTTTGTTCTTGTATTGCGCGTCCATTGACTTCCGTCCGTGTGACTTCTTTGATATCGCTGTTCCCTCGCTCGCGATATGGCTCGAATGGACCAAATTGGAAATAAGAAGGCAAGTATTTCGTTGGACTGCGTACTGTATATTAATAAATGAAAAATGCTTTACAAAAATGTATATGAACTTAATTAAACTTGCGCCTTGCGCAGGAGCTGTATTGATGTTTGAGTGGTTTGAAGGGAATGAATGTGCGGTCTGATGCCGCGGGGCGCTGCCATAGACATCAGCGGCGTGAAGTTGCAGCTTTGCATTGCGACTGTGTTCGCGTTGGATTAGCGGCGTTAACACGTATCTCTTCCTAAACTAAATAGAATGAAACTATTACAGAGGCATTAAAAAAAAGCTTATGATAGGTATCACAAACTGGACGATGGATTTTTGAAAATTCCTTTGTTAAACGGAATAATAAGATAAATAAGGTGGCGGCGCCACTTTAGGTGGGGTATGGGCCTTAAAAAATGTGCATAAAATCAATCGAAAATCAATCATGTACAAGGAAATTTATAACCGAAGAATACGCAATGGCCCCGTGACCACGATCGCTAAAACACGATGGAAACATGGAATATAAAACAATGAATAGTCGTTAATCGTTCAAGTTCAAGGCGATTCGAAAAGTCCGAAAACGCCCAAAGCACTCACCGGCTTACAAACATAAAAGTCCATTCATTGTGAGTGGGTGTTGGTATTTTACCATTTTGGTAGTTCAAAGTGTCCCAGCTAAATAAGGTCACTCTCCTGTCCACAAATTCACTATCGTGCCGGGACTGAATACAAATTGTCTTATTAAAATGGATACCTCTAGTTCTATTACATATACATTGATTCCATCAGTTTCTACTTCTTATAGACATGATATTCAGATTTCAAATATTAATACAATACAATACAAAAATGCTTTATTGTACACCAGAAAAAGAACATAACAAATAACATTATAAAATACTATCACAATGTACGGTTATTGCTTAGAAGCATTCTCTTCAGGCAACCTTTGGATGGAAAAAATATTATTTTAATAACTTTTTATTTCATGAATCTTACAAAGAGCAAATTTTGTTATGATATCCCATTTCTTCAAATCTGACTTGTCTAAGTGCTTACTTCATACAATAATTAATGATTAAATAAGAAATAAGGTGTTATTGGAATTGGAATGATAAGTTGTTACTGAAATGTTTTGTCCACTAGTGGAAGAAGTAAAAAGTAACCACATTAATATATCACTTATGTGTCTAATATACCTACATATGTTTGTTTTGCGTGTCTAAATCTAAGTTTAGAGCGATTTAGATACATTTCAATATTCATTTATACAATGTATAAAGTCTACATTCAAATTCTTACATTCTATTGTCGGTGGGTAATGGAGCAACATCTGATAATCATCTTACGAGTAAAAGGCTTTCTTGAGAAGATTTTGAAATTAAAACATATTATTGAACGGACTAGGCTGAAATTAAGCATATATTTATTACTAAGCATTATCATTAATTTGGAAGAATATAAATGGGAGAATACATGGAAAGCGCTATTAGAAGCTAATTAAAAACGAAAACGATACCCAGTTTATTTATCATAACCAAGGTTAGTTATGAAGGAGAATCGTTTGTAATTGAATAAAATGAAGTCGATCTTAAGTTTTAAGTTCCAATTTGCTACTTTGAACTTTTAAACGATTCCAATTGGAATCGGAGGAAACCCCAAGTTTTCGAGTTACCGAAACGATTGGCATAACTTCAGTCTGTAACTGAATGAAACTGTCAAAACTGGGAACGGAACTAACTTACGCAATGCCCCCTCTGGTCTTGATATTTTTGGGGAATTTTATTTACTTAGGGTCTTTTATTTTGTTGCGGATCTTTTTTATCTTGATCGTCAGTAGGTAAGTTTATTATGATTGAAAATATAACGGTTGAGACGCTCTCGTAAAATTATGCTGTTTGGAGCATTTTTCATGAAATGAAAACTTTATGTTTATGAAAAGACTTGTACTCTAATAAAAGTTCGTTGGTGTTTTATTCTTTGCTGTTGGAGGTAAAAGCATTTTGGCTTTACTTTTGCGTAGCCAGACTTAAAAGGAAACTTATTTAAATAGCAATTATACAGCCATGCCACATGGAGGGAAAGCACCTATGGGTAGATAGAAAATTTTACTGAAAGGAGACTTCATTTTGCTTTTAAAAACCCTTTAAACTGCATTCAATTTTTATTTTTCAATTGAATTTTAACAATCGTCGTCGTTCCGAACCGGGTTCGAAACACCAATTGAAAATTTTAAGAATTTCGAAATACATATTATTTAAAAATGCTGTAAAACGCATGTCTGTACTTTACAGGGCTACAATAAATGCTTTACTTACCTTTTGCTTTAAATATTTGAGTTTTTTATTTGGAATTATTTTGAATGATGTGATGATTTTGAGTGAATATAAGGCTGAGCGTAGACTTGACTCACGATACTTTTAAACTTTTAAAATCAACTATTGCTTTACAAAATTAAAAAGACACGCAAACATCAAATAAAAAGACATGTAGACAAAATGGTCTAATACCTACTACAAGAACTGCATGGAACAAGGGCGACTAACGATTGTCGGCTTCCCTTTTGTATGCGGGCGCGCACATCAAAGACAAAACAATCTAGTGGCGTACCCTCTTTTCCCTCTTATCAGTATATCACTGTATTTATTATGGGAAACTACGAATATTTATGTCTGCGCCCTTTTACAAGTCAACTCAGGACGTTTGAGGCTCCGGCGACGGATGCATTTCTCATACAAACGTAGTACCATAATAATTTGTGATTTGAAATTTTTTTCACCACGGTTTGCTATTATTTGGTTTCTGCCTCAAGCTTTTCTCTACAACATCACCAGCCTATAATAGTCCACTGCTGGACATAGGCCTCCCCTAATGAGCGCCATAGATGGCATCATTATTTGGGGATTATTGCCCATAATCCCCACGCTGGACATGCGGGTTGGGGATCGCAGTTCGGTGGAGTTGTTCTCCAGAGGGCGCTGCTGCCCGCCCCCCGGTGTGATTCCCTTAGTCGCCTCTTACGACACCCACGGGAAGAGTTGGGGTGGTGAAATTCTATGCCGGCACCACACGGCAAAGCTTTTCTCTAAATTAACAAAAAATACTAAGGAAACATAGCTTCTTTGATGTAAAAATGCAATAAGATTTCATTTAATTTCAGAAAAGTATTTCGAAAAAAGTTTAGTATCGTCTGCATTATTTAATTTCATTATTTTCAGTATCAAATCGTCGATTTGACAAAACAGACGGTGTGCGTCGTCGTAGTAGACAAAACAGTTTCGTTTTAGTTTTAAGCCCGAATTGTCTATGTTAAGAAACTCGTAAAAACTGCGTGACACCAATATGCGATCAGTCTAATAGTCTTTGTTATAAAATGGTAAATAAATAAATACAAATATTTATTAAATAATCTAGTGAAATTTTCACGTTATTTACTTTTGTATGTTTGTAAACATTTTTAATTAAAAACAGACAATAAAATGACGAAACTGAAGTATTTTCATTTAAAACTATGGCGTTACTATATTGCAGGTAAAATAAAATTTTACGAAAGCACAGAGCGCGTTTTATTGAACTATTTTAATTGCTTGGTTGTTTTGTGAAGTTCCATTGTTTTTATTGCCACAGTCGCTATAAGACATGCTCTTTAAATTCCTATATAATCTTTTTGTAATGCAAGTTTTTTTAGACTTCAAATAACTTAATGAATAATAAAAATCAGGATGCTTTTATGTATATAAAAAAAATATTCACTTATATAATATAGTAAAGATCTAAGCCTTTATCATATAGCCTACTACGAGTACAGGACACGGCCGTGTGGTACCGGCATAGAATTTCACCACCCCTACTCTTCCCCTAGGTGTCGTTAGAGGCGGCTAAGGGAGATACACCAGGGGGCGGGCAGCAGCACCCTCTGTGGAACAACTCCACCGAACTGCGATCACCAACCCACATGCCCAGCGTGGGGATTATGGGCAATAATAATCCCCAAATAATAAATAATGCCATCTATGGCGCTCATTAGGGGAGGTCTATGTCCAGCAGTGGACTTCTAAAGGCTGATGATGTGATGTGATGTGAAGCCTTTATTAACAAAGAAATAACCAATAGCAGAACCAAATTAGAACAAGTATTTACAATTGAGCTTATTGCAGACTATTTCTAACAATCTACAATTAGCTCAACTGTAGTAGTTAAGTATATCTTGAATGATATACTAAACGTAGCTGGTGTTATGGATACTAGATAACTGCAGTTATGCAACTAAGCGGAACTTGTGTTATGTGTTTCCATAATCCTTGATGAAAATAGGCTATGGAATATCTTCAAAAAAGTTAGGGATCCGTATGAAAACTTCAATCATGTAATCACACGTATGTGTGTGCATAAATTGGTACTTTTTAAACTTTTTGTTAAATACCCGCGTGAAGCCGGGACGGACCGCTAGTTTTTATGTTCCTTAAAGAAGTGAAGTACTTGACAGTACTTCACTTCTTTGCGAACGAATAATAATGCCTTAATTATACATACATGAATGCATTATAACACGCCAGTTCACGAATTTACTCTTTAATACTCATTAAGAGTAACGATAGCACACAGGAATAACTTGTTCCAAGGAAAAACAGGCTATCTAATATTAACCACTATGTAAATTTCAAGTTAACTTTTGCTGACCGTACCCAAGCATTCTCATTTTCACGGTACCGTCCGCAAATTCATTATTCATGTCAATGTAGGGACCTCATGCAATTGTTGGAAAAGTTTTCCCGCTGCTCATTATGTTGAAAGTGCTACAAGAGTGAATAGAAAAACAGTGAAAAAAGTGAGAAATATTCGTTACTAAAAATTAAGAATATTGAATAAATGATTTTGCCTACAGCTTTGTTCCTATTAGGATAAAAGGTTAACTCATGGCCAATGTTTTACTAAAATATTTTCAGAAGACTGTATTCGTTGCGGAGACTTCTCGTTACAAACAAACTTACAAACACTCCTCTAAAATATTGGTTAAGATTAAAATCAAAACACCACGGGTGAGTTTCCCCTCCGCATTCCGCCGGATTAAACCGAAATCTAAATTCAGCCCGGTTAAATCCAAATCCATTTTAAAGCAAAATTTCGTCGGTGCAAATATCAGATTTTATGCGGTCAGGGAATGTTGCACAAAGGGGTTAAATTGTATAATAACAATGGCCGAGCCGTTTGTAAGTGGCATGACTAAAAATCGGTCTCTCGCAGGCAACGTTAAAAAATCCACCTAAAACCATAAACATATATAAACATATAAAACCATAACCCATAAGTTTACTCCAATAAATACCTATGCATTGTAAGCAGCACCAGGCTGTCTGTGATGTTCCTTTAAACTAAAGTTTCAACAATTTATGAAATAAAATTGTAATCTGCCTGAAAAATATTGAAATATCAATTTCATCGAGACGGCAACCTCGATATTAGAAGCAGATATTGCAAAGCGAAACATAAATACATATTTCAAGCGAAAAGGAGCGGGTTCCGCTGACTCAACACCAAACCCTAATTTTGTGGAATTAGAGCTGAGAATGTGACGTCATGTTTTTACAGATCATTGGGCAAAATCAGTAGGTTTTTCGCGCTCTAGTAAGCAGAATTCGGAGTTGCGGATACAACACTCTGGGGTTATAAAACTCTACAAATGTATGCCAAGTTTTCTTTCATAGTGAACTGGCTAAATATAATTTAATATTATTATTTATATTTTTATGAATAATGCCATCTGTGGCACTCATTTGGGGAGGCCTAGAGGTCCAGCAGTGGACTGTTATAGGCTGATGATGATGATGGCTAAATATCTTGCTATCTTGTTTAGGGGCTCGATTAGACACGCTGGCATCAATCGTGGACATAGAGGCAAACCACACTGATATTACAGCATTTTATGATTTGTTTTGCCGGTTTTGTTTTGTGCTGGCTGGAAAAGCAGGTAGACGTGCATCATGGGCGGCGAAAGTGTTAATTAACAACATCCCTATATTGCATTTTGTGAATAAACTAATTAAAAATACCGGGTATGTGTTCCAGGAGTTCTAGCTATCTATATGGAATAAATAAGACAAATATTTCTACCTATATAATAAATATCATGATCACTTATGTACTTACAAGCGCTCTGCTATCTTTTGGCTAGATGCTGTATGAATTGTGCAGCATTTAAATAAGAATGTGTTTAAAAAATCACATTTTTTTTTATTATTAGATTTGAAAAGCCCAAGTGTTGTCCACACAGCTCATCCTCTACGACTCTTCCTTCGTTTTTCCATAGCCATAGGATTTTTTAAGAGTCCTTGTGGAGTAGGTATAGATTCCGATCATACTAAATTCAGGCGACTAAATAGCATAAACATGTCAATAAGTATATTGACATGTTTAAGTTATTTAGTTGGCGGTTTTGAACTACTGATTTGTAACGTTGCTTTTTGGTAGAATTTTGGACAGAATATTGAACGGTACATAACTTTTATTTTATACGAACGTGGATAGACCTACGTTTGACTAGTGGCAAGAACCTTTATAAATATTAGGTCCTTACATATGAAATTGGCGTTTTTCGTACTGGCCACTTTAATCACAAATTTCTCCTCTTTGGAAGCGGATCCATCGCAAACCACGTCCGAGTTAGCTGCAGGCTGCGGTGTTAGTGATAAAACTGTTTTAATTCACTTGAAGCAAATTGGGAAGATTAAAAAGCTTGAAAGGTGGGTACCTCACGAATTGACTGAAGCAAACCGGCAAACGCGCGTCGACTGCTGCGTTACATTACTAAACCGGCACAATAATGAAGGTATTTTAAACCGAATCATTACCTGTGATGAAAAATGGGTTCTTTACGATAATCGGAAGCGCTCAGCGCAATGGTTGGATCCTGGCCAGCCAGCCAAATCCTGCCCCAAGCGAAAATTAACCCCAAAAAAGTTACTTGTAAGCGTTTGGTGGACTAGTGCCGGTATTGTTCATTACAGTTTTCTCAAATCTGGCCAGACTATTACGGCTGATGTCTATTGTCAGCAATTGCAAACCATGATGGAAAAGCTAGCGGCTAAACAACCTAGGCTGGTCAATCGCTCCACGCCACTGCTGCTTCACGACAACGCTAGACCACACACTGCGCAACAGACGGCTACTAAATTAGAAGAGCTTCAATTGGAAAGTCTAAGACATCCTCCGTACTCCCCGGACCTTGCTCCAACAGATTACCATTTTTTTCGAAATTTGGATAACTTCTTGCAAGGGAAAAAATTCAACTCCGATGGGGCAGTCCAAATCGCCTTCAAAGATTTTATTGATTCCCGTCCGACTGGTTTTTTTAGTAAAGGGATCAATGAACTACCTATAAGATGGCAAAAGTGCATAGAAAATAATGGTTCATACTTTGATTAATTAAATATATTATATTAAAAAGTATTCGACTTTTTGTTCCTCCCATACAAAACGCCAATTTCATATGTAAGGACCTAATATCTATTCTAATACAAATAATAGCAAACTATTTATGGTGAAAACATTCTCAAATTACCTACAATTAAACATATAATTTGTAATTTATATTTACGTTTGTACAGGAAATTCATACGTCGCCGTAGCTTTAACTACCCTCATTATTATTTTCCTCGCACCGACCTACTAACAGTTAGTAGGTTGGTACTAAGTAACAGTTAGTAGGTGGGTAGTACAGTACTAAAAAATTATAAGCTTATTTGGTTTCTCACCAGTTATTATCAATCTTTTGAATAGTGAATAAACATCTTAAACCTAAACTAACAGACATACATCCAAATTTGCGTATTTATTATATAAGTATGATAGCCCACTACGAGCTGGGTCAAATTTATTCAGGCGAATAAATACTCCTAGAAAAATATTAGCAGAACGTTAGGGTAAGTTACCTAAATGGTTTTTGCACTTCACCCGTCTTCGGTTTGCTATTTGGTCTGCTGTTTCCAGCTCGTAACTCAAGTCCTGCAAACATTGTTGGCTTACACAAAAAGCTCAAATGGTGGACCATAAAGCATCATCACTGTCAGGTTATTTTCCCTCTCAATATGATATATCAACGCAGTTTTTGCGCGGTAAGTAAATTATGGAAAGCTTTTTATGTTGAGGAAAATCTGATGAACATTTATACCAATCGCTGAAATGCTTATTTTATTTAGGTTTTTCTTGTTATTTTATACGTGCTTTTTTTATTTTTATTTCAGCAAGACTTTTCAATCTTATAGCTTCTTAAATCCTAAAATAAAGCTTCTTAGCAATGAGTTTTCGTTTTTTTCCTTTAAGTAAGAGAACCAGCTGAAAGAAAACAGTTTCAGTTTGAAAATGGACCAAAAAGCGTTTTAATTTCCGCGCCGCTAAAATGCACAATTCGAAACTGAAAATAAAATACCTATTAAGAAACGTATCCAACACAAAAGTGCAAAGCAAAAGTCTGGCTTACAGTTCAAATCTAAATAGCTGCTACACAGTTCTAAAAGAACAGCAGCAATATCAGCGGATTCCTTAAAATGCGTAAATACGCTAACCTTAGCTAAGATGACTTACTTGAGCCGTTTGGAGCGGAAACCCTAGGTCGTTGGGTCGTGGGGCACACACTATAAATAAAGACTTCTCAAAGCTACTTATAGAGTCCGCAGGTAATCGGAATGTTGGCTTTTATTTCGGTCAACGAATTAGCATCGCCATCCAACGCCAACGTGGCAATGCTGCCAGCATTCTGGGCACTCTGCCCTATGGTGATGACCTAGATATTAAGACAAAGATGTTTAAGGACTCGACACCCGTCGGCCAAAACTCTGCGCTTATGAAGGTCGAAAGATGTTTAGTTGGAACCCACACCATAAATGAATCAATTTAAGTACTTTAAGCTGATTGTATGAGTGTATAACTAACAATTCATTTACTTACTTATCTGATGCTATCCTTATAAAATGCATATATGTAGTTATTTTCAAAATTAAATCGGAATGACACTCACCACACAACGTATAAACTTTTCTAGCATGAAATATGAACCAATTAGTTTTGCGACGTAAATTGTTGCCGAGTTTTCATTTGCTCCCTAAATGAAAACTGCGTGAAATTTATGGCTCAAAACCTCTTAAATTAGGCGGGCTATAGTACGTTGGAACGTAACAAAAATATCTATAAGCTGCGTACGTGTAGAATAGGATCCAGGGGACATCACTTTTCATGCTGCACCGCTCAGTTCGAATACCACGGAGCAGGCATATTTTTGGACTAACACTAGCTGTCCGCCCCGGCTAGCACGCGTATTTAACAATAATTGGATTTTTCATACAGGACCCTAACTATTTTGAAAATATTGTATAGCCTATATTTATCACGGAAAATTTTGGATTCTAATGGTGAAAGAATTTTTCAAATCGGTCCAGTAGTTTCGGAGCCTATTCAATTCAAACAAACAATCAAATCTTTCCTCATTATAATATTTGTATAGATATAGAAAGACGAATTCTAAACAAACTATAACATGATCAGCTGTGGCATCATGCTTCCGCCGTCGCCCTCTTTGATTGTTGGCTTGCACCAAACATTATTCCAGATATGCTCTCGTATCATTTTATGGAATACCAGCTGTTCCAACCTGGCTTTGCCTGACTCACAGAAAAATTTAAAACGTAACACACACGTTGGGTTACATTAGGTGTAAAAGTTTTCATACGGATCCCTTGTTTTTTAGCTGCATAGGGAGCACTTTTTGACATTGACTCTCGTATTTTATTTTTTGACATTGGCTTTCTCCCGCACCCCAGTGACCTTAACCAGTGACAAATTGTGAAGTTTATATAATATAGTTTATAAATCTCCATAACTGACACTGGCAGAGTCATAGCGAAAAGCAAGCAGCACGGTAATAATAAAAAGAAGTTGAATTAGCACATGCCTTTATTATTTAAGTTTTCATGCGGATCCCTAACTTATTGAAAATATTCTATAGCCTATGTTCATCAGGGATAATGTAAGATCCTAATGGTGAAAGAATTTTCCGAATCGGTTCAGTAGTTTTGGTGCCTAGTCAATTCAAACAAACAAACAATCAAATCTTTTCTCTATATAATATAAAGTATAGACAAGGTTTATTGTGGAATCCAGCGTTTATTGCGCATTTTGTAAATTTATTCCTCGGATATGTATCGTGAATATTTATTCTGGTGATTGAAAAAGAGCTTATAGAACAGATAAAACTGGTTTCTCTTGTGTTTGTGGAATCTGTTGTACCTATATGAGAATAGTGGTTTTAGATTTTTGCAGTCCTATTATTATGAGGTCGTAATGTTGAGCTGTCGTAGTGAAGGTGTTTATATTTATAAATACAGGGTGGATTTTTGAGACGGAAAAGTAAGGGCAACATAACCGTGTACATAGGTTACTACATAGGGTACTGTAACATAGGTTACAGGAAAACGCAATAATAACTATTTAAGATATTCTGAACTGCATCTACATACTTTGGAAAAATGTTTATTCAGCATAAAATGGTAACATTGTTTAATTTTTTAAAAATTCTTATAATTAAGATTGATTTACTCATAATACTTGGTATAATAAAATTGCCATAAAAATGTGAGAACTCCTTTATAATTCTTTACGACTAAATGCGTTCATTATGAATGTAAGTGGGTTAACTGCAGTTTGCCGACGCGCCTAGATAGATGCCTCGATCACGTAATAGTTAAATCTCCTCTCCCTGTAACATCGCTCATTCTAGACTCCGTAATAACGGATCATGCTCCTGTACTATTTTGCTTACAAACCACTAATCAAACTAAATATAAGAAATGTTTCTACACTAAATTAAATCTTCCTGAAATTGTAAAATCAATAGAAAAGTATGACTTTTCGCCTGTACTAGTTTGTAGTGACCCTAATATAGCGACAGAATCCCTTATAAAAATAATATCGACAATTATCCAAACTCACACTAAAATAATAACTTCTAGCAAATATCATACTATCAAACCCTGGATTACGCCCGGGCTCTTGAGGTGTATACGACATAGGGATAAGCTATATATAAAGTACCTGAAAAATAAAAATAACCATATCCTCAAAACTTCTTTCCAGCGCTATCGTAACTTCTGCAACAACTTGTTAAAATCAACAAAGCTTGAATACGAACGTAATGAGCTTCAAAAGGCCAGGAATAACCCAAAAGCGACTTGGGATGCAATAAGGAGAATAGGTAGGTTAAACCGTAAACACGCTACGAATGATGATTTACTAAAACTAGAAGATAATCCTAAACAATCAGTAAATAGAGTTAACCATTTCTTTGCTAATATAGGTAAAAAATTGGCATCAAATATAGCTCTACCAATAAATCCCATGACTTATCAATACATTAATGTTAATACCTCACCTAGTGACTCTATGGTTCTCTGGCCAACTGACAGTGACGAAATAGAACGAATTATAAGTAATCTAAAAGATAAATCTTCTGTTGGATGGGATGGTATCCCAACTTCTGTTGTAAAAGGGGCCAGAGCCACTCTCGCACCTATACTAATCTGTATCTTCAATCTCTGCCTCTCTACTGGTACCTTCCCTTCTGCGTTCAAAAAAGCCATTGTTCATCCCATACACAAAAGTGGTGAAAGCCACGATGTAAATAACTACAGGCCAATCTCAGTACTAAGTGTCTTTTCAAAGATCTTTGAAAAAGTAATTAATCGAAGACTCTCTAATTTTCTTACCAGTAAAAACATCATAGCCTCAAATCAATACGGTTTCAGAAGCAATATATCCACTGAAGACGCAGTATCTAACCTCACTACCACGATAACAAAAAACGTTAACGAAGGTCTTAAAACTGTGGGTGTCTTTTTAGATCTTTCGAAAGCCTTCGATACCGTCTCTATCCCGCTCCTTTTAAACAAACTGGAAAACATTGGGATAAGGGGCAGTGTCAAGGATCTATTCGAGAGCTATCTCTCTGACCGCCGGCAAGTGGTGCGAATAAGTGATACCCTGAGTGAAGAGGAAATGCTTACAATCGGTGTTCCCCAAGGAAGTGTACTGGGACCGCAACTATTCCTTATCTATATTAATGAACTTTGCCAACTCTCACTTCCTAACTGCTCAATCTTCACCTATGCTGATGACACCGCGCTGGTCATTAATGGTCGTACTTGGAAGGAGGCACACACGTCCACGGAGCAAGCCTTAAGGACGGTGGTAACATGGCTTTCTTCCAACCTTTTAACCCTTAATATTAATAAAACAAAGTGTCTTACATTCTCCTCTTCCTCTAGATCCCAGCCATCTTCCTCTACCTTTACAATTCAAGCCCATACGTGCATTTCCTCATCCATCAATGCTGCCTCATCCTGCACTTGCCAGGCTCTTGAACTCACACAGAAAATAAAGTACCTTGGCGTCTACCTTGACAGCACGCTCTCTTGGGTTCCTCACATTCAGTGCACTGTCTCAAGAGTGCGAAAATTGATTTTTGTTTTTAAACTACTAAGAGGTGTTGCGAACATAGACTGTCTAAGAACCATCTATTTCTCCTTAGCACAATCTATCATCTCTTACTGCAACACTACTTGGGGCGGAGCCATAAAAACTCAAATGCTCCGAGTTGAGAGAGCCCAGAGGGCGGTGCTCAAAGTCATGTTGTCTAAGCCTCGGCGATTTCCTACTGCCTTGTTATACGCACAATGTGAGGTGCTAACAGTTAGACAGCTATACATTCTTGCGACTCTACAACGGAAACAGTCAGAACTAACATACGATCCACATCTTGTTAAAAAAAAACGTCGCTCTGACATAGTCTGTAAAATAGAAACTCACCACACAGCCGTAACTAAACGTCAATATTTCTATTCTAGCCCTTCACTCTATAAAAGAGTCAACAAAATTCTAAATATCTACCCTCTACCTCGATACAAAATGAAACTGAAGTGCCTACAATGGCTCTTGACTCTTTCGTATGAAGATACCGAAAATCTCCTAAAACCTTCAAGCTAGTTAGATAGCCACTCACTGGAAACTCGACCAACCGGGGTCCTCCTGTTGCCCAGTCTCTTAAGAGATCGGTGTCCTCAGGAGGTCGAACACATGTAGCTCGCACATACCCACTCACAACTAACAATGACATTCTTAGCATATCCCGTTGCCCGGACTCTTAAGAGACCGGAGTCCTCGGGAGCATTCAACCTAACACACACACACACACACACATACACACACACACACACACACATACATATACACACACGCACTCACTCACACGCGCACACAATCAAGCATATCACATATGTTTGGTTTAAACTCTACCTAGTACCTACTCAAAGAAAAATATATAGTTTTAATTGTTTTAAGTATAGTCTAATCTTAGTCTTAATCTTTATCACACATTTAGTTTTTCAATAATATCACATCTTGCACGTAACATTAAGTATTATGTAATCTTACTACATTTAGGTACCTATTTATAAGTATTGTAAGCACACTTTTATTAATTCTCTACTATAGAGGTAGCTCTACTGTTAACTCATGTCAGGAGGCGGGCGAAGAGACTACGCCGCAGTTTTTAACTTTTGTCGTCTCTTCGTTCAATTTGTAACATATCAAACCTGTGTACTTGAGCAAATAAATGATTTGATTTGATTTGATTTGAACTACGAACCTATTATATGTTGTAAGAACATCAACGTTTCTAAGTGCGTGTTGTTTGCGCACTACAAACACTGGATGCGAACCCCAGAACGATATGAGTACCACAGATTAGTGACCCACACCCAACAGTGGGAACAAGGTGATAAGGGTGATAATAGCGGGCCCTTGGAAGGTTTACATCAGTGAACGTTCTCTTGATGTTTGAGATTAAATTGTCGTTTATCGTATAGGTCGCTTATGTCATTTTCTACTCACACATGAAATAAAGATATACAGAAATACCATTTATTGGTAAAGTTATTCAAATGTCATTATTTCATAAGAATGGTGTAAGTAAGTGTAGGTTATACTTGGTATTGGTATCATCATTTGGTATCATTTAAAAATGTAAACTTAGGTAAGTCAAAAACTAAATAAATAAATTAAAAGGTTGACAGGGAAACATAGTCATATTTAATTGTCATTACCACTTGCGTTGGGTCATTTTCTAGCGCAAGGAACGCTTCTATGTTTTATCCGTTCACTGGTTCACATACGTAGCCCTCGTCAGCTCAATGTAGTTTCTGATTTTATGTTACACTAGCTTTTGCCCGCGGCTTCGCGCGTTAGGGGATACCTACGTCACAGTAGCTTTATACATGCAAAGTCTCAGCCCGATCGGTTTAAAATTGACAAAGTTTCATACAAACTTTTATACCCTAAGGGGTAAACCCTTGGGGTTGGGATTAATCAATCGATAGCCCGTTAGTCTATTCACACCGCGGTGCGAAAGAACCCATTCAAAAGGAATACTTGGCCGATTTGCACCGCGGTTCGAATCGCTTGTGGTGCGAAACGACTAAAGACCCGAACCGTCCAGTGGTTTGGGCTGTGGGTTGATAGATCACTATGTCAGTCAGTCAGTCACCTTTGAGTTATATATATTTAGACTGTTCTTCACATCCAATATCTTAGCTAAGTCTCTAAGAAGCTGCGGGATTGAACTCCGCGTCAGCAAAACCAATTTCTCAAAAGATTGAGCATATATTGAACTTTACTCCTCGAATATATTTGAAGTGGGGAGAATTTCCGTAAAAATCGTACAGGTAACCATTTGATATTTTATATAAGTAGGTTTTAGATATTTAAAGATAAAGAAAACTTTTTTTGTAGCAACAAGAGGTATAAAATTTTACTTATTCTAATAATCTTAAGATAAAGAGCTACAAAATGGCTTCCGACTCAGCATATGTTGTGAAATCAAATATTTATAAAATTTATAGCAATAGCTTTTATAGCAATAGATTTTAACATAAATATTACAACAACAAGCTGTAACTTGTACTTAATTATTAAAAAGATTACTAATTATGAAGGAAGTATTCTTAAAATAATGTACACAGAACGTACTAAGGCTTTTGGTGTGAACATGAGGCCCAGGACTCAAATTCCCCATACACACCACACACCACTCACACACACACACACACATACACACACTTATCATTGCAATCCATATTTATTGTGGACATACTGTAATAACAAAAAGTTGCTTTAACAAAGAAGATGACATTTAAATTACAGAATCAATTAGAACAAACTACAGGTTGCTCAATTGACACGAATATTGGTACTTCGGCATCTTCTCTTTTATATTGATACTAGCAGTTCTCCTCCGGCTTCAAAAGGGTATTTGACAAAAATATAAAAAATTATAGTCGATAGATTAGTATTTTCAAAAAAGCTTGTGGCAAGAACCTTGATAAATACTATTCTACTACAAATCATTGAAAATAGGCTCAAATTACAATAATTCTTTGTTGTTACCATTAACATCCTTTGTGAAGAGATATAAAGAAACAATTGTATTCATAAATATAAATGTTTCAGGCTACTGGCGCGTGTGACCGATAAGAACCATATTCATTTAAACATCAATTTACAACCAATATAAACAAAGTTCATTTTTACCTGCAGGGCTCGTAACGTCGACAAGTATTGCCGCAGTTCTTGAAGCATGTGATATTTCCTGCATTCGAGACAAGGAATTGTGTTGGACTGCACACTACAATTGAATACACCTTGTAGGTTGACTACAATTTAGCAGATTTTGAGACTTTAACATAATCATCATCATCTCTCATGTTTGTCCACTAGACATAGGCCTCCCCTAATAAGCCCCATAGCTCCCTATCTTCAGCTTGTCACATCCAGGATCTGCCTACGATATCCCACCTGGCCGGAGGGCGTCCTACGCTACGTTTGCCAAGTCGCGGACTGTAACGTAAAATAAATTGTTTGCGCAAACTGCTTTTCAATAGTACTACAATTAATAATTTAAAAGAAGCATAATCTTGGGTATTCCTCCAACTGGTATTGATATGGATCCGTTGAGCTACCTGTAGTTTGTTTGACAGTCTGCAGTTTACTCAGTTATTTCAATTGTAAATAATATTGTTAAAAAATTAAGAACTAGTATTTACAGTTCTATTTAACATTGTTATTTTCTTTGTTAATTAAGGTTTTATCTCAAACAAAAAACTTAAAAGAAAAATATAAAACCAATAAAAAAAATCAAACGGATTGTCAAAAACTTTACAAAACTGTATCACGTTGTCACCCTTACCGGGCAGCTGACGTGAAATATTGTCAGTCGCTACAAAGTACTCCGAGAATCTCGCTGGACTTTGCTGCATATTGAAAGCAAGATTTTGCGCGTACTTTATTCACCTTCAGCCTATGGATACGAGGAATGGAAGAAAGGGAAGTAAACCTTTTTATGAAACAGTTCGAGTTAAAAGGGAAATATAGGTAGGAATAAAAATATATATTTTTTTTATAATTTTTAGGTAAACATGGTGACTCTCAAATAAATAAAATACGCAGGTACTAATAATATTGTGTGATATTAATAATATTCTGTGATTATCACCCAAGAAATCGAAGCATGGGTAATGTTTCATACATTTCTTTAAAAGTTTTGTTTGTGTATCTCTGCCTAAACTGTACGGACATACAAAAATAGAGTTTGTAGCCGAATAGAGCAACTTTGTATCTATATCTCTACTAATATTATACACATAAAAAATTAGATTGGTTGCTCGTTAGAATTGAATAGGCTCCGAAACTACTGGACTGATATAAGAAAAATTCAGTTAAAAAACCGTACGTTACATATTCAACTTCTTTTTTATTATGAAGACGCTGTCAGTGTCAGTTATGGAGGGCCATAAAATTTTTCTTTTTCTTCTTTTATTTTTAAACTTCACGATTCGTCACTGGTCAAATGTCAAAAAGGTGCGAGTCAATGTCAAAAAGCCCTATGCTGCTAAAAATGTTTGGGATCCGTATGAGAACTTCAATAACGTAACCCAACGAGTTATTGTGTAATTTTTGTAAAATACCCGTGCGTAGCTGAACTAACTAGCTAAACTAACGGTGTACCCACACCGTTAGTTTAAAATAAAACTATTACAAGGACAAAAAAACTTAAAATAGGTATCAACCTCTATGAAATTTTTGTAATTTCCTTTGTTCAGCGTAATAATAATATAAAATAGGTGGGGCAATGATTTGGCTCAAATGGGCTCAAGGTACAGCGTTATATCTAGAGTTATTTACACATGAATAGCTGAAAGTCATACAAAATGTAGCAGTGCAAGCAAGTTGGACTTTCGCAACTCGTAACAAAACTTCGGTTGTAAAACTTTGGCTACATTGTGTGCTATTGAATCTGGAGTGAATAATAAATAAATAAATAATTCTGGACACTCACACGGCATCACCTAGCCCCAAGCTAATCAGAGCTTGTGTTATGGGTACTAGATGACTGATATACATAATAATATAAAGAATATCTGAACACTGCAGGGATTACAACAAAGCCTGATGAAATTTGATGGGCGATTGTTGATAGCGTCTCAAGTATCTGCGAAAGTTACGTTTCAAACGTTTTTTTATTTCATTCACAAATCAGATAAAAAATTACTTAGATAAGAACCCACAATCTCAATGGCAAATATATAAAAAATTACTTATTAAGAAAAAAAATTACTTATATAAAATTTAAGGTACTTTTACCATTTTGATATAGATTGAGATCAAGTATATGAACACAGAGAATTAAAAATATGTTGCATGCATTAATATTAAGATAGCTTGTTTATAGAAAAAAAAAATATACCAAAGTTTGTTCGACAAATAATAACATAACAAGATCTTTTTTTTACGACGCTTAAATCTACAATAGTTTTTATATAATATTTATATTATGAATGCGCAAGTTTGGATAATTGGGCGTGTGTATAATATGTAACAGTTTTTATAACCAAAATATAAGGCAGAGTTCCAAAAAAAGAAAAAAAATCATTTTATTATTATAGCTTCGCTTAGGACTTTTTGATGCTGTGCGCATTGTCCAGCACTATATTTTATTATTTTTCAATATTCACGAATAAACTATTGAACGGGTTGGGCTAAAACTTTTAATATAGGAAGGGTAAAGCCTGGAATAAAACATAGGCTATATTTTATCCCATGCTATGTTACCAGGGAATAAAAATAACCATTTAACGTTTCCAAAGAAACAAAGCATGCGACGCCGTGGGCAGAAACAGAAGTTACTTAAACTAGAATTTTTTATTCGTATTATATTGATACTGTCTGGATTTTACAACGGAGTTTTTTACCACGTAAACAATCACAACTTCGGTGTAGGCAGGTATTTTATGCCGTAGCCCCTCTACGGCGTAGACCTTCTACGGCGTAGGCCTTTTACGGCGTAGCCCTTCTACATCTACAGCATAGATAGTAGATACTGTACGGCGTAGGCCCTCTACGAAAAGTCTTTTGCAACATAGTTTGAATTCAGAACCTCCTTTTCTGAAGTCGAAAATACTTTCACAAAAATAACTAACGGAAATTCATATCGATAAGGTCGAAAGTCGCCTACTTTAATGTCAGGATATTGAGTTTCAAGGAAGTGTCGACTATGGCATCCATTAGCGCCTGCCATGGTGTTAGTTATTTACCATTTTGCGTCTTGTAAGAGAGAGAATTATAGCTTAGCAGGTCACAACACAACCCCTATGACGATTTGTTATTTATTTGACATAAAAATTCATGTCCATATGAGATTTACCGATTTATGCTTCAGTTATTTGTGAACTGATTTTGATGTAATAAAATACATCCGTAGGTAATAATATTATATTAATATATGTCACCTAGTACCCATAACACAAGCTCTGCTTAGCTTGGGGCTTTATGTCGCTGTGTGGATTGTCCAGCATTATTACTCAACTACAAACCTACAACACAATTTTTTAAACTTTCACGATTTGTTGACATCAACATCAACAACAACATCACCAGCCTATAATAGTCCACTGCTGGACATAGGCCTCCCCTAATGAGCGCCATAGATGGCATTATCATTTGGGGGTTAATGCCCATAATCCCCACGCTGGGCATGGGGGTTGGGGATCACAGTTCGGTGGAGTTGTTCTGCAGAGGGCACTGCTGCCCGCCCCCCGGTGTGTTTCCCTTAGTCGCCTCTTACGACACCCACGGGAAGAGATGGGGTGGTGAAATTCTATGCCGGCACCACACGGCTGTTGACATATTAAAGAATATTTATCGGGTATTTATCACGTACCTTTTGTTGTTATTTTCCCCTACGTTTCCATCGCGTTGTAGCGATCGTGATCACGGGGCGACTGAATACAAGACTAGATTTTCTACTGGACCAACAAAAGTGAAATTCTTTTCTCTTTACCCTTACTCATCAATCACCTATACTTACCTACCAAATTTGATTAACGATCCGATTTATTCTGCTCATTTCATTTCTAGCCAAGGTGAAGCGTTAGTCAACTCTTATCTATATATATACTAATATTATAAAGAGGAGATTTGACGGTTTGTTTGAATTGAATAGGCTGCGAAACTACTGGATTAAATTTAAAAATATATCACCATTAGATACCTACATGATCCCTTATAAACATGGACTGTAATATATTTTCAAAAAAGTTAGAGATTCGTATAAAAACTTCAATAATGTAAGCCAAAGTGTGTGAAAATTTTTGAAATTCGGTCAAGTCTAAATGACAGTTTGTCACATTTTGCTGATGGTCACTCATGTCCACATGTTATTTTTGTTTGTAAGTGTCCTTAATTTTTATTTTATGTAGTTAAATTTCCTGTAGGATTTGATAATATTGTTCACATTTCAATTAATTTTCATTGTATTTTATTTTTATTAATGTGTATTTTAAATGTAATTTTTGTATGAATCATGGTATTCGAAATAAACAATTTTTATTTTATTTTATTATTATATCAAAAGTCATAGTCTAGTTGAGTTTTGACAAAATAATGAATAACTTATGATGTCTAGAAAAAGATTTCTTCATTCTTTCATCGAAGAAAAAGATATATAGGTCATTATGACACTTATAATTTGTGAGATTGATACAGATATTATTTTTTACTTTGCCACCTTTGGCACTCGCCTCTAAACTTTCTTACATCAAAGGTTAGAATACCAAAATACGTTACTCTAAGACCTTATATTGTGAAGCGATTAGCTTACAGACATTCGGACTAAGGTGACAAACAGTTGACTGCGTGCCTGTCTTTTTTGAAACAAGCCAATGCAAAGTTCATCTATACTATATATATTATAAAGAGGAAAGAATTAATTGTTTGTTCGAATTGAATAGACTCTGATTTATATAATACCCGTGCGAAGCCGGGGCAGACTGTTAGTTGTGTATAAAACCGGCTTTAAAACCAATAGACGTCTACGCCTATCCCTGAGATCGAAACTTCCAGAGGAAAAGTGTAAATTTATCGTGATCGCTTCGCTAGACGCACACCTCAGCTTGCCTCTGAAAAAGAAAGATGTTAGGCAGTAAGGCTATGCGAATATTCGCTCCGATGTAAAAATTTCTTTTATTTAGAGATAGAGAAACATTTATTGACACAACCCAGTTACAGCACAGAACAAAAACAGTAATAATTATATGAATGCTTACAAACGAATACTAGAACAAAGTAAGCTATCGAGTGCCAGACTTACACTCAGTAGCTTACCCGTTCTCATGCTTCATGCTGTGACGCCCTGGCCAAAAGGTAGGTATTATTTAGATTTTTTCAAACAAGCAACGACTTTCTTCTCTGCTGACAGAAATAGTTTTCGCACTATCAAATGACTAAGGAAAATATTGAAATAAAAAGTAATAATGCTGGATACCTAATCCCCCAACCAAGTTAAGCAGAGCTTGTGTTATGGGCACTATTGATTATTTATTTTATTTTATTGGTAATACAAAATACACAGCCCTGATATTACTACTTATACTTATATTGAATACCAAACTAATGGCTTATACTTATACTTTTTTTTAATGCGATATACTTAATTTTTAATGGGCAAAAAGCCTTTATTAACAAAGAAAATTACAATTATCTTACTAAATAAAAGCTAGTATTAACTGATACGAGTATACTTATATCAACAAATTACAAAAAAAACGAACAGAATACCCTGAGCAAGTCAATATCTGTAATTCGTAAATACATTCGCTCCGTAGCGGGTACGACCGAGCCCGCAACCGCGTTGGCATCCGAAAACTGTTTTGTTGCATTTAAGTAGAGACTTTTAACAAATACCTAGTTCACATCTTGCAATGTCTAGTATTTATAACCAGGCAACCATTAGAGGCAACCACAGCTGAATTCTACTGGAATGTTTGGCTTCGGCCAAGTCTTGTGAGGCAGTCAAACAACTACAAAACCACTGTAGTGCCGCTACTGTATGACTTAAATTATCTGCACTGTGTCCTTATCGCCTATAGACGACAAAATTACCGTCGTGTAGAGATGATGTTTTTTGAATCCAGCAATCTTCGGGGATCAGATACTGGATGGAGGTGGATTTTCGACGTTTTACATGCGTAGAAACTTTGCTGCGATTTATGAATTTTATGGAGGAAACAATTATCTGAGTATTTTTTTATTATAAAAATATCTGTTTATGTGGTAGGGGTACAAAATTAAAATTTGTATAAAAAAGAGGTTGTTTTATATTTTATGTTATATTTTATTTTTATGTTTTATATTATATTTTAAAATTCCATCAAGATCTGACCATTCTATTCTTCAAACTTATAAATATATCGCTCTGTAAGCCGTCGAAACTTACCACACCCTGTATGAAAAAAAATCTAATCTATTCAATCAATATTATTTGTCACAATCCATCAATATTATTAAAAACCATTTCCTTCCCAAACAACCGTCCGATTTTTTAATCAATTATAAATGAGGACATTTGTAATCCTATGACCAACGCTCAACATTCATAATGTAAATCGCTCAATCAGGCACCCCCTTTCCCCCTTCTACCCTATTACGTAACACCATGAATGAGTGACACATCCGTGACGTCATACCTTTGTCAAAGGTCCCTTGTTATGAGTCAGAATGCTGAGCTGAGGTAAAATCTGAGAAGTCTTACCAGTTTACTTATAAACTGGTTCGCCACACTCATCGAATACTTATCCAGTAGAGTTGAAATGTCTGATAATTTGATAGGATAAAATAATGCCAAAATTTACACAGAATAATAAGAATTCGCGCAAGTTCTGATGGGCTGAAACAATATCATTTATATACGAACAAATATCACAAGCAAAAATATTACATGTTAATATTGTGTGATATCATGCTGGAGCTGAAGTGTCGATATCTATAGCATAAACCAGCTTGTTTCTTCTCTAAATATTTTAGTGCTAAAAAAACGAACGTGTGGCAGAGATACACGGTTTTAGTATGGCGCCTCTACTGATACGTAATCGAAGGGTACACTGTTCCATGATGTTAAATTTTACAAGTCAAAATATGTTAATATTTCTGTACTTTCATAAATTTACTTAAAATTTCACAGATTTAGCTACTCTAGTTAAGACTTCAATATAAGCAACTTAAGAAATCAAAAACCTAAAGCAAATGTAAAGTTGTTTTGCATAACTACATAAGGATTTGTTTTAATGTATTCGTTTTCTGATCTACGCGATACAGGCTACGACTAGTACGCGCGGGACTACATTTTTTCTCAAAATATTTAATACAGTATTGAAAGGCACGTATACAGACACAAAAATAATAACAGTGTGGTAAAAAATACGCGAGCCCGAACCCATCGTTTTAGTGTGTATAATTTCTGAAATTTTTGTTTAATACCCGTGCGAAGCCGGGGCGGGCCGCTAGTCTCCAATAAAAGAGATACAAGACAAAATGGATTCTGTAAATAGGCTGCCAATGGCTAGTTTTCTGTACAATTGAAAGCCTTGACCTTTTCAGAATACGGTGTTAGGAAAAAGAACCTTATGTTATGACATCACGGCTCAAAGCTTACGTGTTACCTATCAGCATAGATTGAGGTAAGAATAGACATGACACATTATCGTTTTATTTTCCAACTTTGAATAATGTTAGGAAAAGTATAATAATCGTAAACCACAGAAGTTTATAAGGGAGTGTTAATAGCGAGTCAGCTGAGTAACTATCAGAAAAAAAATATCAGCCTTTTTTTAAGTTTTAATCTTCATTTAGTTTAAGTTTGACTAAAAAAATCTTTCGTCAGTAAAAATGTGAATGTTACGAGTAGGTATATATTGCATTAAGTGTATCAGTCATCTAAGACCTACAACACAAGCTCTGCTTAGCTTGGGACTAGATGATGCTGTGTGGATTGTCCAGCATTATTATGTCTTCAAGAGATTTTAGAGCACTGTCTACATCTTTATAAGTCTTGTTGAACGTCCAAATATATTTATTGAAAGGTCTGTATGCTAAAATATCGCCCGTATACAAATAGTTTTGTCCAACAAACTTTCTCCGCCGTTTTCGGACGACCCTGCTTATTGGGACGAATTGGAAAAGATTTGAACTTTTTATAAACCTATTCTTGAGTAGATTGATAGGGACGAATTGAATATAGAATTTAACCAAGATTTTTCCTGCATAAAATGTAGTACTAGGAAAAAATCTTGGTAAGAGAGAAAATTATGAAAAAGTTGCAACGCAACTTTGATTAAAAACCACAAATGTGAAATAGTTTTCTTGAGTTCAATCTTTCGGATATGTCCGTAGAGATCCAGAAAATATCCGTAGCTGTGAAATGATGTTACAGAATAGTCGACTATAGAATAACATCGAATTATTATCCACTTGGCTTGCGTAGGTACTCTGGGTAGCGAATACCGCGTAGGCGTGAATAAGCCATAGTAAAAAGTAACTTTATTATTTCAAGACTTCCCTAAAGTCAAAGCACAATTTTTTTTTCTCTTTAGGTCCGGTAGTTACCGGAGATTATGGACTGTGCGATCAGACTTATCTACTCATATACACTGTAGTAAGTCCAAGCAGTTATATTTTTCTCTTTTCTCAAAAGTGTTGATACACTTATTTTACAGTTTATTTTATACTATAATGATTTATTAACAAATAAAATTACAATGATCTAACTAAATAATAACTAGTATTTACAATTGAAACAATTGAGCTAACTGCAGACTGTAACGAACAAACTACAGGTTTCTCAACTGATCCATATCAATACCAGTTGGAAGTGTACCCAAGATGCTGGCTGCATTGCCACGCTGTATGGTGCTGATGCGCTGCGCCATATATTGACCAGATCTCGGGTCACACGTCAAATGATTAATTAATGATTTATAGTATAGTAGCAACTGTTCAAGTTTACTTTATTGACTGTGTAGTTAAAATTCAAGTTCAAGCCTTATAAAGAGAAAAAGTCTTACAAAAAGACTAATCAGGTTACGAAATTTGGTGCAAAACAACACATTTACTTAATTTTATTCAAGATCCTAACGGAGAGCTAAATTCGAGGCAGCTCTTATGACTGAGTTTTTGTTTTCATTTCGATCACATTGTCAAAACGTTTTTAAAACGCTTCAACAACATTCCAAAGCACTTAGAACAATTTCAATTCTTGACAAGCGAGAAATAGCTCAAAATTCCAATTTCATAGAGCACAAAATAAAAGTTTCGCATTCAATCAACACGATACGCTGTAAAGCTATTACACACGAGAAAAAGAAGCACAGAATAGCTCACAGGCCGGATATTGGGAATCTAAACGCGATGTCCATCGGAAATTGGTCGTTATCGCGTCCACACGTCTTTATACTAAGGTGTTGGACATTGGAGGCATTAGTCTGGGATAATAAGGGTCATATTGACCTGCTTCTGTTTTGAACCTACGTAGAAATCACTCACATACTTTTGACGACCTCTGTGACTCGGTGGAGAAAGGTACGCCAGAGACGCAGGAGGTTGCAGGTTCGATTCCCGCCTCGGGACAAATATTTTTATGATCTGCAGATAATTTGTTCAGGGTGTTCTGGCCGTCTTCTATGTATATTCTAATATTTATAAATGTAATAATATTGTATTATGTATATCAGTCAACTAGTACCCATAACACAAGCTCTGCTTAGCTTGGTGCTAGATGATATTGTGTGGATTGTCCGACATTATTTATTTATGATAACTTTGTGCGCATCTATTCGATGAGATGAACAATGGGTTCTTTACAAGATTATAGATGTTTATTTCTTGTATAAGTAAATTTTCATCGTGGAAATTTTCTAGGTATACGTATACTTGAATCTTTATAGATTCAGATTGAAAATTACCGCTTCTCGGAAGTCGTTCCGCTTAGATCATAATGTGATCGAAGATGATCCCAAGATAGTCATATCTAAGCCAACAATTTTATGTTATGACCTTCTGGAATAAAATTTGTGTTGTTTCATTATTTTGATTAAATCTCTCTTTGAAAAAAGCTTTTTTGTTTCTGCTACATGTAGTATTTTTCTGTTGCTGCTAGAAAAAATAATATTGACACTTTTCTTCTATATTTTTGGCTGTCCTGGGTTTTGAACCCGACAGTTTATTATCAGGGATTGAAGATGCAACTGCTGGACAATTCAGTTGGCAATATATTTTTTATAGCAAAAGAATATATACAAATAACTTATATCTTTCTCAAAGGAAGAAGCATTCATAAAATATCCTACGTCCAATATTTATTTCAAGTACTCTAAGCTCCTTAAAAATAGTCCTTACAAGTAAAGTTTTAAAGTCTACTTTACCGCGAATAATCCAGTCGATTTAACTGAAGATGCATTGCAATTTGAATCGCAAAGCTTAAATCAAATATTGTAATCTCCCTGTCCCATTCCTCTGGATATGAATTTAATGGAAAACGGTCGCTAAAAATAATGTTATGAAGTAAAGTATAAAATCGAACGTTTAATGCAAATCTAAAAGTAGAGTGAATAGGTGTCTTCTAGACCTGCGTGATCCACCGTCGGCCACATCTTCACTTTCCATCAGGTGAGATCGTGGTCAAACGGAGGTCTATCAGTTATAAAAAAAAAACTGTAAAGTTAGGTAAGGCCCTTACCGTAAGGGCTTCTCGGCTCTCTTCGGCTTGGTAAAGGGGCTCTATCTTAATACTTATATATGTTAGCAACTCGCTGGTTGTCCTGCTCCGGTACTTCAACTTCTTGGGCTGGTTAGGTTAGGTTTGCCTATTTAGGCAGGGGTATATACAGAATACACTCCCATGCGAGATGTCAATGCAGATCTTAGTTCCCCCACTTAGTTCAGCTAAAATTTGCTGGCTGCTTTTGTTATGGACAATCTAACTTAAGACAAATTGCGGTTTCTTCTAGAAACTTCTTCCTTCATGATATATCAAGCCACATTTTGATCAAACGAAGGTCTGTTTACGATAAAAATCAAAATGAAATTTTCTTAAGAAATAAAATTATTTTATTTACCTCAAATTAGGAGATTCGCAACTAAATAACATAAGACTAAATAAATCCTAGATTTAAATAAAATTTGTGCGTAGCAAATGTCTAGGGTAAATATGGCCTACGCCAGCTTTGTGCTGGGTAGATACAGGTGTGTCTACCCAGATCTTATTCTCAGAGCCGGCCTAAAGACATGTCACGTCACAACCAGCCTCTGTAGTAGTGTTTATTTTTACAGTACCTAAGTATTAATTACTGTCAACTGTAATTCTTTCTTCCTTAATTGAGGTCGTGACGTCACATGCACCCAATTAGACGGAAAACGGCCCTTTTGCTAATTTAACACAAATTAAAACTAGTATTACAAATTAAAACCCAGCCAGTAAATTACTCGGTTAGCAGGAGATCGCTCGGGGCGATCCATCACAGCTACCCTGGGGAACACTTAAAGCTTTTAAACCTGCCCGTTACACTTGGACTAACAACTTTAGACTGTGGCTAAACTATGGCATATCGATCCTCGCTGACTCAATAAAAAAGTTAATGCAATCCGACAAATACTATAATGAGTTTCTAGAAAAAAAAACTATTTATTTTTGCAAAATAGGTCAAAATGATATTATAAAGATGAAAGATTTGTTTGAAACGAATAGGCTTCGAAACTACTGGACCGAAAAAAAAAACACCCTTACAACCCTCAATTTTCCGTGATGAACATGATTTTAGAATGTATTATATCATCCATCGTGCATCCCCAGTAACTTACGTAGAATTGACAACATTAAAGAAACATGAAACTTCCTGCTAAGACTAGACTCATACACTTTTCTTAATGCTATTATTTAGATATTTTACTAAACATAAAGAACATAGAGATCTGGGTAGACCACCGAAAAAAATCCAATCCTGCTATCTATTCGGGTTTACAGAATTGGACCCCAAAAAGATAACGTTCTTCTTCCGCATTTATAATAATACTCTGTTAGGTTTAATCTCGCATTTACCATTATTTATCCAATTTTACGTTTTTTATTGTAAATTTTATCGTGCGATAAAGAATTAAGTATTTTAAATACTAGCATGGATGAATTCTGTGCTATAGCTATGTATTTATTACTCTGTTTTGTTCACGCTCAAGCAATAAATTTATTTGATGTCAATGAAAATAAAATGAAAAGCGCATTTACGGTTACCAACGGATTTATATTTATGCGGTGAAAGCAAACAATTCGTATTATTACGGTTTTATTCAGGATTTTTTAAAATAACTGGCAAATGCCAAGCAAGAAAAAAAAGAATGAAATCTTGTTTTGGATCCTCAACATCCAAACACACCTACCTAACACCATCTTCATCAGCCTATATCAGTCCATATCCCTGGACATAAGCCCCCTAATGAGCGCCATAGCGCCCTGTCTTCAGCTTGTCTCATCCAGCATCTGCCAGCAGTATTTCGCAGGTCGTCCTCCCATCTGGCTGGAGGGCGTCCTTCACTACGTTTGCCGAGTCGCGGTCTCCACTCAAGTACATGTTTACCCCAGCGGTTACCTATCTAACATAATTTAATTAAACTCGATGAAACAAAGATATCACTAATAATTAATATGTGGAACCAAAAGGGTTGCCACTCAAGGTCTGAAGCAAGATCACATGGGATTAAAATTCTTATTTTCGTCAGTGGAAAATAGGAAAATATTACTATAATCGCATATTGATCTTGATTGAATCATATGATCGAAGCGTAAAATCCCAAAATCATCATCAACAACTTGGATTTTACGCCTCTATATTACCGTGAGAACTTAAATCCTTTTGTAAATAAAACCTATTTCATTTCATTGATTAAAAAAATCTTAAAACCTTTTGTTGGACATTCACAAGGTCCTGTTTTATTCTAGCGGTCCTAAGGTGTAAACGAAATGTTTTATTTATGTTACTTGTCTTGTACCAAACCTAGGGGTTGAATAAAATGAGTAGACTGGGCACGAGATACTGACGTAGACGTTTCTCTCTTGTTATTACTAAGCCTGTAAAATCATGTAGCGCTAAGACCGCCCCATTTACTTCCTTACTTTAATCATGTCTGTTCTATTGTATGGTATAATGAAAATAAATAAAAAAGTGTTTTCTATCTATCTATCCTGTCAGTGAAGGTCCATTTCAAAAAGTTTATTTTATTTTATTTCATTTCGTTTTACTTCGTTTAATTTTGTTTCGTTTCATTTCATTTTATTTATTCGGAGTGACAAACAATTACCTACACAATTGTAAATTATTTAATAAATAAATATCTTTTTCTCTTATTTATTTAGATAATTGTTAGATATTGTGATAATTTTCATTGTTTAAAAGTGCTTTTTTGCTAGTAAAAAAAAACAATTCCACTGCCTTAATAAATAGATAGTTATTTTAAGTCTTATACTATAAGTGTAATCAACACCGTTACCTTTATATTCATAAAAATATAACTTAAACAGGGCAAAGTAATTATGTCAAGTTCTCAGAACATTACCACGCGAGTATAATCATGTATGAATCAACTTGTATCTTACTAATACGAGTAGATTCAAACAATTGTTATACATAGAGATTTTTATTATACATAGAAACTTTTATGATACATAGAAACTTTTAGTATTATATTAATACTACGTATAGTATAATTTACTATACGTAATATTATATTTATTTTAGTCTAGTCAGCAACGTTAAAATTCTTATACTAAAAGCAAATCCATCGATAGCAACAATGTATTAGGTTACAGATGCCAGGGCTTTGCGTCCTAAAACCTGTCCTTTCAAAGGTCTGTAAGTACAAATCACCTGCTGAATATAGAGGAGATCTCGTCAGGATGCCGGGACAAATGAAAGTGGAACCTTTTTAAAACTTTACTGTATACCATTGTATAGTTATTTTTGCTTTAGAAAATGGCTAGGTTTGAAGAGCTGGACTGTCGATTGGACTGCTGCTATATAGCACAAAAATGCGCATGTAAATATGGATTTTAATACGGATCTAAAATTAAATTTATCGACGGCATCAGATAACATTAGCAACTATTAATTCATAATTCATATAATTTCTTCATTCTTTTATCTTCATCTTCAGCCTATATCAGTCCACTGCTGGACATAGACAATTAATCTTAATAAATAATAAATTATGTTCCCCTAGGTGTGGGTAAGTACTGTAAAAACGTTATTTTTCAATTTATGCTAGGTTCTACATATGTATATTCACTTCTGCTTCGTGTCCATCCAAAAGTTCTGGAAAAGATCGCTCTCAACGATAAGGCTGCCCATCGTGCAACTTTGTTACCCGTAATTTTCCTGGTTTTTTTTCTTCAATAAATTGTATTATATTTTGGAATAGTTAATTGACCATTTGAATTCCTATTCATTATTTTTGTGTTCGGTCTAGATCTCAATTTAAACCCCAATCTGACATTCGGTCGTGAATACGTACATACCAACAAACTACAAACCAATGCAGTAAAATCATTCATTCATACATTCGTAGAAGAAACCTTATAACTGCAGTCTCACCAACCAACGCCACTTTAGCTTTTTCATATATTCATGCACTTTGCACCCCACTGACATTTGGTCGTGAATACGTACATACCAACAAACTACAAACCAATGCACTCAAATCATTCATTCATTCGTAGAAGAAACCTCAAAACTGCAGTCTCACCAACGCCACTTTAGCTTTTTCAATATTCATGCATTTTGCACAGGACCTCGTAAACTTTCCTAGAACTACCACATTTGGAAATTTTGTAGGAGTACTGAGGTAGTGTAAAATTTACGTTTGATTCAGGATAGAAAGTTTGTATGGCCTCTCTGTGCTACTTTATGCAGTTCTACGGTATCTGTAGCTCGCATCACTAAATGACTTCACTGGCCCTTGGAATAAGGTTGCTTTTTGGTTAATGTGGTGCCGGCATAGAATTTCACGACCCCCACTCTTCTCATAGGTGTCGTAAGAGGCGACTAAGGGAGACACATCGGGGGTCGGGCAGCAGCGCCCTCTGCAGAACAACTCTATCGAACTGCGATTCAAAACCCGCATGCCCAGCGTGGGGATAATCCCCAGCAATAAACCCCAAATGATAAATAATTCCATCTATGGCACTCATTAGGGAAGACCTATGTCCAGCAGTGGACAATATAGGCTGGTGTTGTTTTTTGTTGTTACCATGAACAGCGGTAGCAGAAGCTAGTGTAGATTTTGTCAACTATCTATGTATATGAAGACATTTTATTGACAATAGTCAACTACACTGGCCTACAAAACTAAGTATCACCCTTAAAAAATTGCAATAACTTTTAAGTACACAAGAAATACTGCAAAAATCTAAAAAAAGGTTAATTATTTATATAAAAACTACTATTACAAAGAGAGAGATTTTACCTTTAACATTTCAAAACAGACTTTGAAAATTGTCTTAGCTTTATAATTCTTGAAATACATCGACAAGAGTCGAAAAAAACTTCTAGGTAGCTACCTACTCTCTAATCTCTGAAGTGACTGATACCTATAGTTTTTTTTTTACGTAATCGACAAAAGTTATCAACCCTCAACGACGCAAGTTACACTCGCACTCGACGGTTGTATTTAAAACCAAACCGGCATCCAAGTAACACGAAAACTACATTCCCTCAGCGGTAAATCACACACGTTTCGAATCTAAAATCCAGTCGTCTGTGAAAACGAAACCGTTGCACGTTCTTTGCAACATAATCCTTTCATAGGTAACGACAAAAAGGGTAAAAGACTGCAATCGCCGCCGGGGGGTGAAATCGCGCCCCCTGGCGGGAAATCGGCGCATCGAATGTGATCGTCGATTTATACACCTCGGTTATATCAAAGCTTTTAAGTTAACAGCTGGTGCAGTTCAGCGAAATCAAGGTAGACTTTTTATATGAGGTAAAAGTCTAGAGTAACCATTTTTTTACCTACTTTTCTTATTTATTGTTTCTGACCTTTGTACATTTTGACATACGATGACAATCCGACATTTTTAATTCTCAATTATTAATAGAACGCAAACATGAAACCAGTCATAAAAAATATCTATTAAGTATATCCGTCATCTAGTACCTAAAACACAAGCTTTGCTTAACTTTTTTTTGATTGTCTAGCATAATAAAATAATCCTTATTTTTTGTAACCATAACGGACACTGCCAGAGTCTTGCTTCAGCAAGCGGTGAAAAAAGAAGAAGATATACTTGATCGAAGTATGTGGATAATATTCCGGAAGTCTATATTTAAGTATAGACTTAAAAAGGCCCTGGTATGCACACAAATGGCTTGCTAGCGGAAGCTCCCTAAAATTATTTTTTATTATTATTAATCCTGCAAAAATGTATTACAAAACTTCTAGTACCAAAAGTAAAATGATTTTCTATCTTATAATATTTATGAGCTTTATAGTTTTGTAGATGCACAGTGTGACAAGGATAAAGGTTCTTCTGACCTAGTTGTAGAAGTAGATCGCTATAATGAAAGTTAAGCTTTATCGAGGTCTGACTTTGTGAACTGTTTGTAATAAATGAAATAAGCGGTGAAGGTTGGTTTTTATTAATATCTTTACTAAAATTATCAAGAGGAAAGATTTGATTGTTTGTTTTTTTGAATTGAATAGGATTTGAAAATATATTTCACCATTCTCCTACATTTTCCCTGATGAACATTAGATTATAGAATATTTTCAAAAACGTTAGGGATCCGCATGAATAATACATTTTTGTTTAATACCAGTTCGAAGCATGGCGGACCGCTAGTAGATTAAAAAGAAGGTAAACTCACTTGTTCTGGAAGAAAGATTGCTATAACATTGCTAACTCAATGAGACTCGATGATGAGGTATAGGCGTTATTATGTACGAATAAACTGAATGAACAATTTATTTATCATCAATAATAGTGTAAGTTTGTATAGTAACTGAATATTATATAACTTAATAAATTTATTTTAAACATCTATTTACTACTAGGTCATTTCGCTTATGGACCGTAATGCTAATATGCCGTTTATTTTTTAGGCTGCTGTGACTTTAAGCCAAAGTACTGCCTATGCATCGGGCATAGATCAATAACGTAAACCAGAGATGACGTAGATGTATATCAGGCAAATTTTATCTCATTGTAGCTGTCCGCCTCGGATTCGAACCAGTATTGTACAAAAATTATAAATTTTTACATACGTTGGTTTACGTTATTGAAATTTACTTACAGGACCCCAACTTTTTCAAAATATTCATGTATTATATTTAATAGATAATGTAAGATTGAATTTTTCAATTTGGTCCAGTATTTTTGGAGCCAACATCCAAACAAACAATGAAATTTTTCCGCTTTATTATATAAATATAAAAATCTAGTTTAACTTTTTTTACATGAGATAAAAATACTCTTTTCGTAGAAACAATGCCTGTGAACTTTTATAGAATATAGGAGTATAATATTTGATACGAGCAAAATTCATCAGAACTCAACCAAAGCCCCCTCGATTATGCTTAAATCTCCTAGATGAATAATTCAGAGGCATTTCTGCGATCCTTTAATGCGGTACACAATGAATATTTATCTTGGATACATCGCTTACCTAAGAGAATTATCGGAATTTAATAACACAGGTATCGAGTATAAGGTAATCAGATTTCTTAGTAAATTATTTGAAATATTAGCTTTAATCATGCGGTTTTGCGCGGCTTTGTTGTTCAAGAAGGATTTCTATTTATATTTACAACAATAATCTTTTCGGACGAAATTCAACTTTCTCTCTGTATTTAGTGGGTAGAAAATCAAATATCAAAGTGTTTTAAATTCTCTTACAATTTTCAGGACTCTTGGACTACTCAAATTTCTTAGAAAAACCAAAGAAGTTTCAAATTCGAGTTCTAAGTCGGTTGATAAATAAAAGCTTTCAAATACATTTTTCTACACCTATTACACTAAAGGCGTGTTGTCCACAGTTGGACATAGCCTCCAGCAAAAAATAACACCATTAGAAAACTGGTGTGTACTTCTCCTTAGTACATGTTGATCCTTGAGCGCTACTTTTTATGCAGAGTATATTTTTCTAATGTTCTAAGAGGGTTCTACCTGATAATCTAAATTACATCGAGTTACATAATGCTAACACGATTTTGCAAAAATTCAATGTGGTAACGAAATGCTCTTGGACATTTAGCGGGTTTCGACAAAATTTAGGGGGTATTTTGATTGCTTTTTGATAGAATTATTTAGTTTAACTCGAATAAAGAGATCTATCTATCTTCGACGCGATTCCTTAAAATTTATAAAACTACAAATTTCTACACTGTGGAAATTTCGCGATCATTTATCGAGAAATTGTATACGTACTAGATGTACCAAACCATTACCAAATTGACCTTTATATCCTTAAGAATAGAGCACGTAAACCGTGAATTGCGTAATAATCCAATAATCGCAGGAATCTAAGGAGCTCCGGGTACCGACCTTGTCCACGACGTGCATGGAAAACCTCACGATGACACGGTAAATAAAGTCAGTAACGAAACTTATAATAATAACCATCATCAGCCTATAATAGTCCACTGCTGCACCTCTAGGCCTAATGAGCGCCATAGATGGCATTATTTATCATTGCCCATAATCCCCACGCTGGGCATGCGGGTTGGAGATCGCAGTTCAGAGGTGTTGTCTCCCTTAGTCGCATCTTACGATACGGTGAAATTCTATGCCGTCACCACAGGGCTGATAATAATAATAATCATATATTTCAGGCAACATTAGTCCAGTACAAGTTGTTAAATAGTTAAAAACTACTGCCCATAAATAATATATACCTTAATCTAACATAATAATTTATTTTGTACTCTATTGCATTGGGTGTTCCCGTCAAAATAGATGTACGTTTGTAGATAAATAAATAATATATAAAATAAACCTATTTACAAACTCCCACGTAATATCGACGACGTGTGTCACTGGATATGAGCTGCGAGTGGTACTCCGCGAAAATCGCCGTGAAGTCGTGAAGACATAATGCTAGACAATCCACACAGCATCACCTTGCCCCAAGTTAAGCAGAGTTATGCCGTTCAGCTTGTTATGGGTGAATTTCTTAATACAATATAAAACATCGTCATTGTCAACATCGGCCTTTAATCCACTGCTGAACATAAACCACCCTTAATGAGGGCCATAGCACCAGTCTTCAGCTTGTCGCATCCAGCATCTGCCTGCAGTTTTTCGCAGGTTGTTTTCCCACCTGGCCAGCCCACTAGCAATATATTACATAAATAGATGATAGAGATATATTTTAACTATACATAGAAAAAGATTGAACTAAGGAATTGACCACCGCGCCACAGATGTTGTCAGATCGTTATGATAAAGAAAGCTATTAAAAATCTTGCGCTGTAAGAACGACAAATACGATAACTATTATCTTAGGTGGACAGCATGATATTCAATCCGATTCTTTATCTACACGGCTACGTCCCCTCAGTGGTGAAGCGGGTGGAGATCCACCAGCGACTTAGGAGGCTGCGGGTTCCTTTCCCACTTCTGGAGAAAAGTTTTGTATGATGTAAATAATTCTTCCGGGTGTTTTGGGTACTTTCTATGTCATCATCATCAGCGTATAATAGTCCACTGCTGAACCTCTGCTCTAGGCCTTCCCTAATGAGCGCCATTAATGGCATTATTTTTGGCTTCGTGCCCAAAACTTTATATGTACATATAATAAACCTTTCTGTGTTAAGTATATCAGTTCATTATGTATCCACTCTATCGCCAGATTTCTATTGTTACCTCGAACGTGAAAAAAAGTCCTCAAAGTCGAACTGGTTCATATATTTCTCTACCCACCTTGTATTAAGATTCACAGACCCGCGCGGTGGGCCCTGTAGCTAACTAATAAATAAGTTCCAGAAACTTCGTCCGTCTGATTAAATTAAACGAGAATTAATCGTTTATTGGTGTTAAATTAGACGAGCTTGATCATGGATATAGTTTTGTGTTGGACATTCTTGATCAAACACGGTTTTTACGTGATCGTGGGTTCCTGGTTTAAGTAGACCTGAAAATAGAAGCAAAAAAAAAGATAAGGAAAGGCATACCTTTTCTACCCTATAGGGTAGTATATAGAAGTTCTTAGAAATCGTAGAACAGTAAAATAAATAGTGTTTATCCATAATAAATTATGTTATTTTCATGGTTAGTAGTCAGTAGTTCAGTACCTAGTCTTAAATCCTAAATTAGGATTATCTAGACACTAGAGTTATCTAATACTAGCGATCCGCCCGGCTTCGCAGGGGTAGGTATTTAACAAAAAAAAATATTTTTCATGCGTATCCATAACGTTAAAAAAAATAGCTGTTTATCACGGAAAATTTAAGATTCTCATGGTGAAAGAACATTTCAAATCGGTCCAGTAGTTTCGGAGCCTATTCAATTCAAACAAATAATCAAATCTTTCCTCTTTATAATATTAATATAGAAATGTATCTTAAATTAGAGCGAGGTCTGAGCAACATTCCATAAATTAACTCTGTTTCCAGTTCCCATGGGATACAAATACTGTTTCCATAGAAACAACGATGCCGCAGGCAGAAACAAGTTAGTTACTTGCTTACTTACAAACTCATCGGTTATATAATTTATATACCTCTATACAACAGCAACATCATCAACATCACCAGCCTATAATAGTCCACCTATATAAGCTGGACATAGGCCTCCCCTAATGAGTGCCATAGATGGCATTATCATTTGGGGGTTAATGCCCATAATCCCCACGCTGGTCATGCGGGTAGGGGATCGCAGTTCGGTGGAGTTGTTCTGCAGAGGGCGCTGCTGCCCGCCCCCGCTATGTTTCCCTTAGTCGCCTATTACGACACCCACGGGAAGAGGTGGGGTGGTGAAATTCTAAGCCAGCACTACACGGTGCGCCCATCTCCAGTACAATTTATTCAATTATTAAGCGGAAAACGTACAAAGACACAACTAGCCTTCAATATCGAAGGTAAAATATAGCACCAAAGAATAACCGAAGCTATAAAAGTCCAGCCCAATAGACCCTTCCTATCCTTGTGCTCGTAAAAAAGGCTTTTGCGTTTATAAATAAGGTGAAATGGCTATTTCGTGAGATATACGGAGCAGGTAAAACTTGTGTAGATAAAAATTTGACTCAGTTGGAAAAAGGAGACATTGTAATACATTTAAAACCGATTCATGAAAGGGTTTGCAAAAATAAGGGAGAGGTTTTATGTTCGAAAATATTCCTGGTTGTTCCTATGAAAAAATTCTCCCGGGGGACTGTACTATTTATTACGCGAAACTAAAAAGTGTTAATTTAAAGGAGATTGATATTAATTTTTATCTTTTTCTAAATAATCACGTGTTTTTGATGTATAGACCAATACAATAAAATTCACTCAGTTTCTTGACTACATGAATCTTTCACAGTACGTTTCTCAACCGACGCATTTCACGTCACATAGCGAGAAGTTGTTAGATGTGGTATGTACAAACGCCCCTGTGCGTTGTATCTCAGTAAACAACATAACTGGTGGCAATGGCCACGCTATGATAAATATTACCTTGTCCTTAAAGAAACCTAAAGTTAAACCTCGGACTTTTGTTTTTAGGCCTATTAATCGAATTAACCTCGGCGACTTCAATAGTGATTTGTACTCAATTAACTGGGACGAAATAAAAGCATTGACTTCTGTGGACTTAATGGTTGCTAAGTTTAATTTCGAAATTATTTCACTTTATGATAGACACGCGCCAGTTAAAAAAATTTTAGTAAGGAACGATCATTCATTGCCCTGGGTTACCGATGTGTGCAAGCTCATGATCGACGAACGTAATAAGGCTCATGATGCGTTCCGCAAATCTCGTTCTGAGCAGGACGAAAAATATTATAAGGAGCTTAAAAGTCTTGTAACTCGTAGTATTGCTAGTGAGAAACGTGCCTATTTTGACAACTTAGTAAATTCTAATCTAAATAATAGTAAATCCTTTTGGAAAAACCTAAAGAGTAAAATATTAGTAGACGCCAGTAAAGATAAATCCTTGCCATCGCATTTTCATGACCCTGATAATTTAAATGACCATTTTTTAAGAGTGCCAGGAGATAATATTGTACCTGATACTGAAATGTATTTCTTTAAATACAATAAATACTCAGCCGCGTCTTTAGAGCTCGCACCAATAACCTCAACTGATGTATCTAGATTAATTTTATCAAGTAAGTCTAATGCAATCGGTGATGATGAAATTAGTAGAGACATGATATTATTTTCCCTTCCTTGCACTTTAGACGTAATTACAGAAATTATAAATAAATCAATTTCAACAGGTATGGTGCCCAGCCAATGGAAAAGAGCTCTCGTCACACCTATACCTAAAATCAAAAGCCCCACTGAATATAAAGATCTTCGACCAATAAGCATATTACCGTTTCTCTCGAAGCTACTTGAAAAAGCAGTCTGTAGCCAGCTAACAAAATTTGTCGAGATTCATAATATTTTGCCTTCTTTTCAATCAGGATTTCGGAAAGGTCGGGGTACGGCGACAGCTCTCCTGGACGTCACTGACAATGTGTTAGCGGAGCAAGATAGAGGTCATAGTACAGTCCTTACTTTGTTAGACTATTCACGTGCCTTCGACTGTCTTAATATTTCTCTTCTTCTGGCTAAGTTGTCTTACTATGGTCTAAGCGAGAGATCAGTTAGATGGTTTGAAAGTTACCTGGATGGTCGCACACAGTCTGTTAAACTGGTCAAAGATGACGGATCTGTTGTGTGCTCACGTCCTGCACTTGTTGATCGTGGCGTCCCGCAGGGCTCGATACTAGGACCCCTCCTCTTTATTATATACAGTGCGGATCTTCCTAAAGTCATTCAAAATTGTATGTTCCATTGTTACGCGGATGATGTCCAGATTTATGTGTCTGATTCGCCAGATAAGCTACCGCTAGCCGTTTCTCTACTAAATGAAGACTTGAATGCAATTTCCGACTGGTCCATGCGTAACGCTCTCGTACTAAACCCAGTTAAATCAAAATATATGATTTTGGGTACGAAAAAACAAATTGCTAAAATACGTAGTAATCTAGATGTAAAGATCCAAGGAGTCTCGGTAGATCGAGTAGATGAGGCGCGGAACTTGGGTGTTATCTTCGATAGCCAGCTTAGGTTCGAGAAACACGTACTTAGTCTAGTGAAAAATTGTTTCTATAGACTAAAGGTACTTTACAACATCCGGAATCAGCTCTCAGAGGCTTCACGCATAGCTCTCTGCGAAGCTCTGATCCTTTCTAGGTTGAATTTTGGTGACATAGTGTATGGTCCTAGATTACTGGTTCGGACCCAGCAAGTGGTACAGCGAGTGCAGAACGCATGTTGCCGATTTTGTTTCAATATTCCGCCCCGGTGTCACATTACCCCTTACTTGAACAAAATGTCCATGCTCAATATGGAATCGCGTAGAGAGTTGCACCTCGGGGGGTTGGTTTTTGATGTTGTAAAATTCAATAAACCCGAATACCTGCACTCTAAGTTAAAATTTAAAGATATGACTCGAGGTCTCCGGTCAATCACATCTGCACTCTCATATCATAACCATAAAACAGCAGCGTTCAAAGGTAGTTTTCGGTATCTGGCAACGAAGTGTTGGAATAATATACCTCCACCCTTACGTAATCTCAACACTAAATTCACTTTTAAATTACATCTCAAACTCTTACTCTTACAAATACAAAAAGAAGGTATTCCGAAACGCTTCGTTTGCCAGAGATAGGAAGCACTCTGTTTGCTGCTCTTTTTCCTAAATTGTTCGTTGGTCCAGCCAAAGACTAATATACTTCCGACAATATAATACCGCCAAATAACAACAACACTGCACAGTCATTTATTTGTTTTTATTTGATTGATCCCAAATTATAATTTTTTTTTTTTTTAATATTATGCAACCAGACATTATTTATTTTGTCAGTGTTTCGTTCTTCTGGTCGCCTCAAGGGGTAATACTGAAAATCAGTGTTTTGCTCCTCGAGCAAAGCTTTTAGCTGAGTTATTGCCTTTTTGACGGGCTGCAGCACACACGCAATCTTCTAAATGTCATCTTTTTAAATTTTTTATATGTACCTACTTTTTACTTATTGTTTACTGTAACTCATTGTTCTCTAATTTATCTGTGTTATTTATGATGTGCCTTTTTGTTTTGTAACCTTTGTAACATGTGCTGTAGTTGTCAAATAAATGTATTATCTATCTATCTATCTATGTTTTATGCACTGGCATTAGAGACAAACCAAAATCAGAAAACAAAAGTGATTCAGTAAATAAATATTTTCAGAAGATTCTTACATATAGGGAAACTTGGAAAAAGTACAACCCATGTTTCGCCCACCCATGTTATACAAAATGAAGTAAAATAGAGCTTCAAGTGCTACTTCATGAAAAACAGAATCTTCTGCATGCACAGTCGGGTAAAAAATTCATTTACAGGGATTATTTATAATACTGGCTAAGCCTAGTAAGGTGACAAAGACTATAAAATCTATAAAATTAATTCACCTAAACAAAAGCTAAAAAACCAAAATTAAAAACAGAAAACGACCACCCGGAAAAATATTTGCAGATCTTACAAACAGTTGTCTAGAGAAATCTAACCATCTTGTATAGCATAAATGCAGCGAACTACAAAAAATTATAAGTAAAATTTATTTTATTCTTTTACTTTAGTATTTTATTCTTAGTTAATTTTGTTTACCAGCAAATGTAAAATTTACTTTATTTTACAGATAAAAGCTTTCACACGACGGGAAAAATAGGATATCTATCCTTTACCCATCCTGTCTATCCATGTATCTCAATTTAGGGGTATGTAGTTACTTTATAACCCAGTTCGGCAGTTTGTCCAACTTGGCTTTGCTGGGACCGTGTGGGAGACAAAACTTTGAAGATTTATGTGCGATGACCACGGCTACTTAATATGGCTTTATGGCTTTAGAACACATGGGAATCCATCGACCACGTGTCCTATATATCCCAAATAAACTCTCTTATGTAATTGACGACCTCTGTGGCGCGGTGGGCGAAGGTCCGGCCGCGATGCAGTGTTTGCGATTACGGATCCCGTGTCCTATATATACCAAATAAACTACCTTATGTAATTGACGACTTATGTGGTGCGGTAGGTAAGCCTGCGACGCAGGAGGTTGGGTTCGATTCAATCGGGACAAATATTTGTACGATCTTCAGATTTGTTCAGGGTGTTCTGGTCGTATTCCATGTAGGTAAAATAAAAAAAGCTATATACAACAAGTCAAATATTTTCAAAATTTTGTCCTAAATTTACGATGGTGGTGACAAACCAAGCGAATGGGAGCGTGCGAACGCTACGAATGGGGTTCGACGATCGGTACCGAACGTTCACTCACTTTCGTTGTTGTGTCCACACCAAACGGATGAAAAACCGCGGGCAGAGCACGGCCGAAGGCGAACGAAGGTTCTCGTTCGGCCTCGCTTGCTTTCGCCGTAACGTCCACACTGATTCGTTCGAGTTCGATTGTTAGTCTTCGCTCGCTCTCGTTCGTTTGGTCAGTACCCACTAAGGTGTACATTTCAATATGTAACTAAATCAGCTTCCGTCAGCAGATTATCGAATACGGATATTGAGATCTGCAAGATTGAATTCATAAGCTCTCTTTGAAACCTGATCAATTTCACTATGAACACGTTGCAGGTTTAATGCATGGCTGCATATCGGTTTACTAACACAAGACTTTATTGGTCAAAGTGAATGGAATTTAGATATGAACTGGATAAGGTTTAAAGAACTTTATTCTCATAAATGGACATATGTAATATATAGAGGACTAGCAGTACCCCCGGCTTCGCACGGGTATTTAATATAAATTTCAATTATAATACATTTATAAGCACACTGACACGTTGGGTTTCGTTTTTGAAGTTTTAATCCGGATCCCTTACTTTTTATCTGCATAGGGCACTTTTTTGAAACTGACTCTCGCACTGACTTTCCTTACAGGAAATGCTTGATAATTGGCCAATATAATATATTTAAACCAGCTTTTAAATTACATTTACTTATTTTAATACTTCTTACGTAAAACTTTCTTACTTTTAACAAAAATTTATGTCTCATACAGACATAAATTTTTAGCAAAACCTTGAGATAGATAAGAACTTCACATAACTACACCACTAAAAAGCTTAAGTGCACTGCAAGATATGCTTTAAAAGTTTTGGCATTATAATAAAACCATGTTAACTGCTTTTGAACCTACTACAGTCCACCAAGAAGGTTGCAGAAGAGAGAGTTGCCGCAGCCATTAAACCTTTTTCTTTTTTTACATGAAGCCTATTCAAACAATGATTTTCCCGCTGGATCATGATAATATGTGGAAGGAAAAAGGAGAAGTTTGGATTCTAAAGTTTATGTATTATACGAGTACATTCTAATAGTATCTAAACTTTATGGCAGTAATAAAATTAATTACGCGATAAATCCATGAATTTCAAGAGAAATCGATTTCTGTTGCTCCTTGCCTACAGGTATTTAATACAACTTCGTATGTCTGCCCATATTTAACGAAACAAATAATAATAATAAATAAAATTTGTTTATTACAATCCATTAGTAGCACATAAAAATAAAAGTTTACTTAACCTAGGTGTTAGTATGAGGTATTAAAATAAAAGTGAATCACTCTCTATATAAAACGATTAACGTCACAAATTGAGAGCTAAAATGACTTTCAAATATATGATAGCCCAAGCAACTGTGATATCAATGAATTTAGGATTTTGAAATGTTATTCACATAATAGTTATTATCTAGTTAATGTTTTATGTATTTTTTTAGATAATGCTTAGAATATATGACCTGTAACCAATAACTTATTATTACCAATATATATTCGACTTTTAGTATAGATTCCACCAGTGTACGATAAAGTAAGCATAAATTCCGCAATCCTTTCGGCCATTTCACAGATATCTCCGCAGAACTATACCTACGTAATGACCGCCAAAGTTAAGAGCACTCGGCGTAACGAGCAAGTGGCGTAGAGATGTGGTCGGAATGCACGGTTATTTCGGACTTCGAGTGGCCAGTGGCCGCCACGGCGCGGCACTTCGTGGCTAGTGGCCATAGAGGCTTCATCGATAGGTAACCCTTGACAGGTTACAAGTCTCGTAATTTTATAACATTCGTTTTCGATTTACAATATTAAAACTTTTTAAACTTTCACGATTTGTTGACATATTAAAGAATAATTTATTATCGGGTATTTATCATCCAGTCGCCCCGTGACCACGATCGCTGCAACGCGATGGAAACGTAGGAAAATTAAAACAAAAGGTACGCAATAAATACCCGATAATTATTTATAATATTAAATTATGATGTTTTATAAAACAACTTGTTATATTTTTGTAACGGTTTTAATTAAATTTTTCCGTATCAAAATTGAATTCAAACTCGACAAGTACCCATTCTACCAAAGAAGTAAGAGCATCCCTTATACCACAATGATTTTAACATCCTTTAAAATAAAACAAGTTGAAAATATTATACTTATCACTACATAATATAAAACAAAGTCGCTTCCCGATGTCTGTCTGTTTGTTTCTATGTATGCTTAGATCGTTAACACCACGCAAAGGATTTGATGCATATTTTTTTAATAGGTTTTATTATAAGCATTGCACCCGTGCGCGCTAGTGTGCTTATATAATAAATAATTACGAATGAAGAAATTTGTACTTAATATTTATGTCTATATTATTAAGGAGTGTGACAATTGTAGTAATAATAATTAGCATCGTCATCCAACGTGGCAATACTGCCAGCATTCTGGGCATAGATTTTTAGTAAATAGATGTAAATGTAGGTAAATAGTAGTTGCAATTGTTTTATTCTATTAACTACTGTAATTTCCATTATGCTTTAGCTAGCGAAATAATTGAGTTCACTTTGAACTATTTCAATATTCTTCTATTATTCAGTAACAATACTCCATTTGCAGCGCAGAGAAAGCGCTTGCTATTATTATGTTTCTTAGAAAAGCAATAAACATTGCTTTGCAGTGCAATTACACAGGTATTTTTTATTGTAGAAAGGTAATTGAGATCTAATAGGGCAGAATCTTTTATTGATATTGAATAACGTCTAGGCGTACCTATTATAATCAAATATGAAGAGCAAGCCTTATTATCCTAAACTATTTATGATACTATGCAATAGCCATTAGGTTTTGGGACTTGATTTTAGACGAAAGAAACTACCGAGGAACGGACGTCACTCAGTTAAAAGTGTCAATGTTGAAACCAAACTAGAATCATTAATTCTCCGTGCAAAAAGCACCGCACGCACTATATATAGATTTTACTTTATCTACAAAATATAAATATATTTATTTATCTTACTATTATGGTCATTTCATTATACAAAGAGCAGTGTTCGTTACCTCCTTTTAAGTATAAAAATTCTTGCATTAGGAGATATCGCTCTTCCATAACATACATTTCTTATTATAATGTTGTTATAGGAAAGATTTCACGATAATAATACCAATAGAAACATAATATCACATTTTCGACATCTGTTGAGGGTAGGCGTGGCGATTTAGCGACAATACCATAGCCATAGTCGAACGATCGACTAACGAGGTCCCAAAGCAGAATTATTTCAATTTATCTCTTAAAACTAACAGATGCATCAAGTACAGGTTGATGAAAGCGAACTCGACGATATGATTTAATTTCGTTGCTGTTATGTTTTGTTTTACAAATTCGAATGCCCTTTAGTATGGATCAGTAGAGCTATCTGCAGATTATTTGCAACAGTCAGTTTGCTCAATTGTGAATATTAGTTCTAATTTGGTTATTTATTTGTAATTTTCCTTTATAAAAGTTTGAGTGATATTGGTAATAATATGCCTCTATATTAAATGAGTAGACTTGAACGAACTTGCCGTGTGGTGCCGGCATAGAATTTCACCACCCCATCTCTTCCCGTGAGTGTCGTAAGAGGCGACTAGGGAAACACAGCGGGGGGCGGACAGCAGCGCCCTCTGCAGAACAACTCCAGCGAACTGCGATCCCCAACCCGCATGCCCAGCGTGGGGATTATGGGCAAAAACCCCCAAATGATAATGCCATCTATGGCGCTCATTAGCGGAGGCCTATGTCCAGCAGTGGACTATTATAGGCTGGTGATGATGATGATGATTTTGATACTTGAACAACTCAAAGGAATTCTCACAACCAAGTTACAATCAGTGTTATCCATGTGGTATCTCGAAACTTCCTTCATTTGCTGGAATCTGATATAATAACGAATCTTACAAACTTACCTGCCTTTTGTTTTGTACGTGACTACAATTTTATATTAACGTAAGACTTTCCTAACTATACTAATATTAAAGAGGGAATATTTGATTGTTTTTGTTTGGATTGAATAGGAATAGGTACTGCGCCGAAGTGTTTCACCTTTGGAATCCTATATTATCCCTGATGAACGTAGGCTTTAAGTTAGGGATTAGGGATAACTTCAATATTGTAATCATACGAATCCCTTACCTCAATATTGTGACCTGTGTATAAATTTATAATTTTTTTATACCCGTGCGAAGCCGGGACGGACCGGTAGTATTATTGTTTTCTTATATTTAGTTAGGTTTACATACTTCAGAGATGGTTAGGTTTTCTCCTGATTTCCTGATGACGACGATGATGATGATTCAGTAATACAAAAATAAATTAAACTATTGGATAGAGTATTCTTTTTCTGAACCTTTATTAACAACGAAAATTACAATTTTAAGTAAATTAGAATAATTAAAACGAATTCCACTTAGAGACAAACCTCACAATGTTTATATATAGTACAAATATAATGTACATGGGGATTGTTTTTCTATATCTATAGGTACTAATATTATAAAGAGGAAAGATGATTGTTTGTTTGAATTGAATAGGCTCTGAAACTACCGATTCGACAAATTCTTTCACTATTTTCACCATTAGAATCCTAAATTTTCCGCGATGAACATAGGCTATATAACATTTTCAAAAAAGTTAGGGATCCGCATGAAAACTTCAATAGATAAACCGTGCGCTATATATTCCACCTCTTTTTCTATTATGACTCCGTTGCTTGCTTTTTCTCTACGGCCAGTGTCAGTTATGGAGTGTCAAGTCCATGTCAAAAACCGAGCAAAAACCCCACTGCTGCTAAAAAAAGTAAGGGATCCGTATGAAAACTGTGAAACCCATCGAGTTAGTGTGTATAATTCCTGAAATTTTTGTTTAATACCCGTGCGAAGCCGAAGAGGACCGCTAGTTATTAATAAATAAAAAATAGAAGTGTCAGTATAACCGCAATTGAAATTAAACTTGGACACTCGCCATAAGAAAATGATGTGCATTGTACAATCCACGGAGAGTACAAGTCCCTTAGATTTAAGATGGGAAAGTACAGAAATAAATAATAATTGACTATTCACATTTACACAACATCATTTAGCCCCAAGCTGAGCTTGTTTTATTTTATTTATTTAAGACAACAAACAATTAAGTTTACTACATATATGTACTAAATGACTGATAAATCCAATTCAAATTAAATTCAAAAATGCTTTATTGTACACCAGAAATTTAATTAACACAACAAAAGACAAGTACAATGGGCGGCCTAATCGCTTAGAAGCGATCTCTTCCAGGCAACCTTTGAATGGAAAGAATTATTTTTATTTAAGAAATTCAGGCAGATAAACATTGTCTTTAGTAGTCAATGTTTATCAGTCATGAAAAAGCCCGAAGAAATACCCATTTTACTAAACCATATTTAAAACATTTTATCGCAAATATACAAACAATAATGATAAATATTTCAACGATAAATATTTAACGATCCCCAACCCGAATGCCCAGCGTGGGGATCATGGGCATTAACCCCCAAATGATAATGCCATCTATGTCCAGCAGTGGACTATTATAGGCTGGTGATGTTGATGTTGTTGTTGATACAAACAATCGCCCAAGACAACAAAGTCAACTATTAATTTAGATAACGTCACAACAATCTCGAATGTATATCATTTAATTTTGCTTCATTCTCTGAATACTGGTGGGTGTCGGATTATGCCGACATCGGGAACACGACGCGGCTACAGATTCAGTATTACGTACAGAAGAATTAGGTTATACAGTAAACAAGGTAATAAATTAAATATATGCATAAATTATATGTAAAGGAGAAGAAAGATTTGATTGTTTGTTTGTTTTGAATAGAGTCCAAAATTAAAGACCGTTATATCTTAGTCATAAGCCGTTATGTATAAGTCATAGCCTATGATTATGGATCATCTAATTTAGTAGGTTTGTGTTACTATTGACAATAAATCTTATCTTATGAATATTCCTTTCACCATTACACCAATACAGTATCTCTGATGAACGTAGGATGGATAGAGAATATTTTCATAAAAGTTAGGGATCCACATAAAACTTCAATAATGTATCCCAACGTGAATATATTCGTGTATTATGGATTATTCCTCTGCGTTGACGTGACTCTGCGTCGACGGTGAAAATCTATTGCTATGCGAATAGATTATTATTATTATTATTATTCTGCGTCGACGTACAGTCAGTTACGTACCTATTGGTATAAAATTTAAAATCTAATGAATTTTTTGTTGAATAAGCTTGCGAGGCCGCAGCGACCGTTTTTACATAACTATAGTAATCTTATAAAGAGGAAAAAAAATTGAATGTGTGTTTGTTAGAATTGAATAGGCTCCGAAACCAATTTTATAAATTCTTTTTCATTTACATTCACCATTAGAATCCTAAATATTCCCTGATGAAAATGGGCTAAAAAAGATTTTCAAAAAAGTTAGGGATCCGCATGAAAAAATCATTTTTTATTAAACACCCGTGTGAAGCCGGGGCGGACCGCTAGTTTCAAGAAAAGTGATAGAGCAGGAGAGAAATAGCGAGCAGCCTTTTATAAATGTTCGTGAAGACTTTGTAATTTGAGCGCGGTGCTTTCCGCTTGAACGAAGAAACGAGAAACCAAAATACCTATAGCTCGATACCTACTACGAAGTTTCTGGAAGGTAAGATAAAATATATTATTATGCCAACAAAACAAAGACGCCCTCTGTGGCGCGGTGGAGAAAAGCGCGACGCAAAAGGTTAAGGTTTCGATTCCCGCCTCAGGGCTAATGTTTGTACGATTTGCGAATATTTGTACTAAGTGTTAGAGTTAGTGAGAACAGATTTATAGTATCTAATGTACTTTAACAGATACCTTTAGTTACCGATCCAAACAGACATGTCGGGACCGAAAAACCTGTTTATGTTTTTAACTCGGGAGCAGTGCGCTTTCTGTCTAAGTGCACCCTAAGAACAGCTTAAGCAGCTGGGAAGCCAATTCATCCACCACCCGTTTTTTGTCTACAGCAGTGCGCTTTCTATCTAAATGTACAGTCAGCTGCACAAATATGTATACACTCCCAAAATTTAATATTTATATTAAAAGTATACGTGAGTGTCTTTCATAATTTTTCTAAATTGTATACCGATTTCTGACGATTTAGATGGCTACATTCATTTGGTATGTAGTTGGTGTACTTGACTTTGAAAAATAATGAGTATACTTATATGTGAAATATTAGGAGTGTATCCATCTGTGCAGCTGACTGTACCCTAATAGCAGCCGGTAGCCAATCCATCTACCGCCCGTGTTTCTGTGAAATGTAGTGTATTTCCTAGCAAATGGTTCATTCAGCCGTTAAGGCGCAGGAATCCGCTGGAGCCTCTATAAATCAAGAATGTATGCCTCCCTCTAGGACTCTGTTTACACAGCATTCAGGTTTGATTGTGAATGGTGCTGGCTGAGTGCTCCATACCTCATTGCTGGTAGCTATTCTGTGGTAACGTTATAAAATGCATTAAAAAGCGAATAATAATTATTTATATTGATCGGTGAATCGTGATGTTTATGATATTTGAATTCGGAATTAATTATCTGTACTGGTATGGCTAAAATTTAAGCAATGCAAAGATAAAAGAACGCTTTTAACTGGTTTTAATATGGATTAGTTGAGCTACCTGTAGTATGTCTGCAGTTAGCTTAATAGTTCCAATTGTAAATACTAGCTCCAATTTGATTCTTTAATTGTAATTTTTTTTATTAATAAATGTTTGCTGTTTATAATAGAAGAATAAGTCCAAAAATATACACATCGACTTGAGAACCGTTTGTTTTGTCGTGGGCGTTGTTGTGCTTTTACGAAATAACAAAATAATACTTTAAATTGCGTCTTTGCTTAAACGGTATTAAAAATGCGGGAACCTACTCTAGTGCTGCCGGCTGCCTGGTTTCTGTGTGAATGTGTCCTCGTCTAGAGCATTCCCTAATGCACGTGAATTCGCACGCGAGGCAGCAACAGCATGCAGCTTAGGCAAGATTAGTGTCTTCCGGTCCGCCAATAAGTTATTTTGACCTGTTTCCGGTTCGCTACTGCATGTAATGGGCTACATTAAAATGCAGAGCTTATTTCGCTATATGAGCAAAAATAAACGCGTTTAGAAATTTTGCAACAGAGCTGAACGATAACGACACTGCACGTGTTAAGGCATTTTAGATTTCAGACTTCAATAACTCTTCTCTATGCTTCCAAAATAAGCACTTACTTTAGTCAATATTGTATTTTTACTAAAATCATTTATTTTATTATTCTAGTAGCAGTCCGCCCCGGCTTCGCACAGAATTTCCAAAAGTTTCTACACACAGACATAGGGCTACTTTATTGAAGGAACATACGGATCTCAAACTTTTTGAAAAATGTTCATTAGGGATAATGTAGGATCCTAATGGTGAAAATATTTTTCAAATTGTCCATTAATTTCAGTGACCCTGTGATAAAAAAGCCAACTAGTTACTTAAGATTAAAAGTACGTCATTTAAAGAATAATAATCCTATTAATAATATTTGTATAGATTATTATTCTTTAAATGACGTACTTTTAATCTTAAGTAACTAGTTGGCTTTTTTATCATTGTCAGTTACTTAATAAACAAATTAACACAAAAAAAAACAAATGGCTAACGAAATGGTAGCCCCAACGCAACGGCTACCATTTCGTTATCCACATGCATTTCAATGGACAGACTTCGCCCCGTTACTTTCAAAGGCATTACACATTCATCAGATGGATTGATCAGGGACAGAGGGAGCCGAAAGCAATAGAATTCACTGGACAGTAATCTATGGGAGTATTTGGTACAACGGCTTTTTGCGTTGTACAGACGGACTGATTTGTTGTTCCTACCTTTTTTGACCGAAATCGTCATCGATTCATAAGATCGAAAACCTATAGGAGTTTTAGACGAGATAAATCGATGATATGCAACAAATTAGACCTAATCGATCCAGATATTCTAAAAGAATCCTTATAACATTTTAGGGTGCCATAGCGCCGAAGAAAAGCTATGCAAGTCCTACGATCGCCTCATCTGTTTGTAAAGTAAAATCAGAAGGTGCCAACTCGCGCGAACTCGCTTGTTTCATTAGAATAGAAGGCTTATTCGTCAACTCGCTCCAATGATTCACGCGAGTTGGCACCTTCTGATTTGATATTTTTATTTGCAACTCATATAAAAACATGTATATAAAAGTAAAAAAAGAAATACAGACTTATTTTTGCAACGACTAACAAAATGGTATCTGTCTCAGCATGAGCTGGTTGTACACTTGTTCCAACGCTGGTCTTCCGACAGAGCCATTTCGTGACGTCACGGAAGAACAAAAACGTTTGACACAAGTTAAAACAGACAACATAACACTCATAACACAACAAGATGACTTAATATCATCAAAAAGGGTTTCCATACATCCAGAAAGCAGAACGTCTGACAAAAATAAGTCTTTCTTCCTTTGTGTTGTGTAAGTAATTTATATTTATCTATAGGCCAAAAGTATTTTATATCTATCTATTAGGCCTTTTGTAGTTGATCACTTTATTTCCCAGTAGGTACTAATGTAATTTATATTTTTATTTTGTGACCTAATGTAATTTATATTTTGTGACCTGTCCAAGAGTCCTGTGAGGTCTAATCGAAATAAAGCACTTTGATTTTGTTTTTTTGGATTTTGCCGGTCTGATCGGCCTGTCCGTATAAACCTTAACTAATCCTGATTGAACGGCCGCTTTTCTGTCCTCGACTATTCATGCCGAACTCTGGCTGTCAACTGTAATAACTCTACGGTAGCTCTGAATGGCCGCTAGCCGCAGCCCATTATCATTGGCTTTGTTCTAGCACATGAGTTTAGCTACCTGTACATTGTTAGCAACACTCTGCGGTCAATAGTTTGTTAATAATAGTTTTAATTGTTGTGTTGCAATTATTGAATTTCTTTGGATGATAAATAAAATTGTTATTATATTCGACGTAATTTTCTTTATTTAATCATAATTATTAATTTATTACCACATTCATTTTACGATTTAGAATTCAGTTTTTTTTTAACTTTTGTTGTATTTGTTTTATGAATCTATTTATCGAGCAATAACCGCTAAAATAAGCCAGACACAGACACAAATTCGATTATAGTTTTAGTGAGTGTTCAGTTGATGACAGTAAACTGTCACGTTCTGGAAAACGTTTTTTCTTTTATTTATATTATTCTGCAATTTCATACTAGAACTAGGTACACGTAGAATATTCTCTATGGATTATAAGCCCCTAAATAAAGATCTTATTCAGGTCCAATCTAATCCGAAAGTACCTAGGTTTAATAGTCGGAATTCGTAATCGGCAAGTATCTGTGATAATTTAATACTTATACGATGCAATAACTAATAAATTGATTCGCACCACAACTAAATGCTACTACACAGAGAACTACACTAGACAAATTATTTGAATTTTGGGTACTGAATCCCGCCATTCTGTTCATGAAACAAATAACGGTAGAATTGTCGATCCCTAAAGGGAAATTAAAATTCTTTAGATTTCTTGCTGTAATGTCCTTGACCTTTGTGGCGCGGTGAGTGAATACCCAGTCCCCATAATACAAGCTCTGATTAGGTTGGGGCTCGATGATGCTGTGAGGATTGTCCATTATTATTTATAAATTTTCTATACTAATACTAATATTATAAAGAGGAAAGATTTGATTGTTTGTATGTTTGTTTGTTTGTTTGAATTGAATAGGCTCTAAAACTACTGGAGCGATTTGAAAAATTCTTTCACCATTAGAATCCTAAATTTTCCGTGATGAACATAGGCTATATAATATTTTCAAAAAAGTTAGGGATCCGCATGAAAAATTCAATAATTGAACCGTGCACTGTATATTCAACCTCTTTTTCTAATAAGGCACGTCAGAATAGAAAAAGAGGTTGCGCACTGTGCTTGCTTTTTCTCTACGGCCAGTGTCAGTTACGGAGTGTCGAGTCAATGTCAAAAATCCCAATGCTGTTAGAAAAAGTAAGGGATCCGTATGAAAACTGTGAAACCCATCGTGTTATTGTGTATAATTTCTGAAATTTTTGTTTAATACCCGTGCGAAGCCGGGGCGGGCCGCTAGTTATTTATAAATTTACTAGCTGTCCGCCTCGGGTGTTTAACAAAATTTCTAAAGTATTTACACACACTTACACGTTGGGTTACGCGATTGAAGTTTTCATACGGATTCCTAACTTTTTTAAATATTCTATAGCCTTATGTTCATCACGCATAATGTAGGGTTCCAATGGTGAAAGACATTTTCAAATTGGAGCCTATTCAATTCAAACAAACAATCAAATCTTTCCTCTTTATAATATTAGTATAGATAAAGCCTATAACGAAACGCAACATATAGAGGTAGGAAAGAAAAGTCTAGAAGCCCGGAAAAAAATGGCGAGGATGGACATGCAATAGCAGACAAACTACCCAACCGCTTTCTTGGTGTCTTTGACAGCACCTAGAGTTGCTAGAAGCAAAGAGTTCAATAGAGCAAAGCGCCGTGATTGCGAATCTCAGAAGTAAGACTCACAAACTTTGCCCTGCGTTGCTCAAAGGTTTCATCTATCTATATAATATTCTTCTATAACTATCTATATATCTTCATTCTATCTTGACTAAGCTTTAGCTATATTACTTTATCAATTACTGTGCCCATTGCAATAAGGCTTAGACCTGGTTTTGCTTGGGTTCGATATTTTTTCAGGTTATATCTGTGAGCCCTGCATTCATTTCTACATAAAATTTTGGCAAATGGGCTTTTGTGATTATTGCATTTTCAAAGTACTAAGTTTACTCATATTTTACTTCTATAGTACGGTTGTTTAAAAGTATATGTAGCGATCTGATAGCAACATGCAAATTTACGTCATCACCTTGGTTATTTAGGGTAAATGGATATTCTCCTAGGACAAATAAAACCTCTGGATCGATTTCATTGTCATCTTTTCTTGAGATGACAATGCATTCCGCTTCCTCTGCAGCTATGTTAATAAGGTCCACACCATTTCCAGAAACAATAAGGTCGTTATCATCTGCTTTGTTAACAATGGGAACATTTTCACTTAAGGGTCCATCGTGCCACTGTCTTCTAAAGATATATGTATAAACTTCGCAATCTAAACGAACTATTAGTAGGTAATACTTTAAGAGGTATTTATCGCCTTATTTATCTATATTTCCGGACATTTCAAAAGGTTGGCAGACTGTCGTGGTCAAGGGGTCACCCGTTTTATATAAATACCCGTTAACACTATATTGTGTCGTGTCTCCAAAGAAAATAAGTGGAACAAAACGAATCTTTATATAGAGAGATATAAGGCTCAGTTTAGCTTTTTATTAGAATCCGATGTTTGTGGATCAGTTCTTTGCTCAAACACGTTCAACGCTACTTTGTATGCAAGCGGTCGCCGAGGCCCAGTAACTGTCAACAATTGGATCTACGGGGTGTTTCGCACCCGGGTATTTCTGACCCACTCACCGCAAAAGCACCCGTTGGGGTAGGGGTGTCACATTGTGTGAGGTATATTCAAAGTTCGTGTTTGATATAAGTACATATAGTTTATATACGTTTACCATATTCAGTAAATTCAATTTAGGCATCATTACATTCGCTGTACGATGTGATGTTAACTAAATACTGTATTAGCAAAGAAAATTAAAAATTCAAATAAGAACTAGTATTTACAATTTAAACAAAACCGCAGACTGTTGCAAGCAAACTACAGGTAGCTTAATTATAAATTATAATTATAAACTTTAATGTATTTATACTTAATATATAAATATGATGATAAGTATATAGAAAATAAACAATGACTATAAATAATCAAGTATTTTAGTAAATGAGCGCCATGAATTCATTAAATCGCAAGCTAGGAAATGAGCATGTTAAATATTCATTTACTGTAAAAAGGGTAACACTCTTACAAAGGCTTTATTTTTGCTTTAAGTTCCTGAAAAGGAAAAAAAAATTATTTCTGGTGGTAACTTGTACTCATAACATTCCATGGTTATGCATTGCATAGTCTATGCAATGATATTATTCGCGTAGATAAGTTATGCACACATTATAATCGAGTAATTTTGTACCCCAATCTTTATCTCATCATCATCATCGTCATCATCATCACCAGCCTATAATAGTCCACTGCTGAGCTTTTTTATTTATTTATTTTTCTTGCTTTTTTAATGTTTATCTAGTCATAATTAAACATGTTGTTGTTTTTTTTATTTTGGTGTTGATTTTATTTTACATATGCTAGCGTCTTCAGGTACTTACTCCTTGTGTAAAGGTCTCCTTCTGCAAAATTAACTATTTCTTTTTGGCTGTTTGGATGATATGTGACGACCTCTGCGGCGCGGTGGGCGAAAGTCCTCAGAGGTTGCGGGTCCCATTCCTGCCTCAGGACAAATGTTTATACGGTCTGTAGATTGCTCCGGTTTTTCAGGACGGTTTTTTTTCTCCAATCGCAATATTTAGGTAGGTACTACTGTCAGACTTAACGCTGAACGTCAAAAAGGACCAAGCTTACTATGACTCGAGCCTCGGTAAATTTGAGTATATCCCAATGGAAAAAAAAAGTCGGGTCTCAGATAATTTGATACAAAGAATTTACATTCAGATTTTTGTTATTATAGTGAGTAAGCCCTTGCACACGGGGTAATGTCTAGGCAATTAGATAATATCAAAAAAATTCCAAAAATTTTCGATTCCGGCGAGAGTTCAACCCGCGACCTTCCCTAAATAAGGGATACACTAACCTGTGCGCCACAAAATCAAAGTCCGACTAATCGAAAAAATTAGAAACATAAACTATGTTTCGAGGAGGGTTCAAGTACCGCCAAAAATTGTATATTTTTGAGAAACTATTTCATTGTCTGAGGTGTATGCACCTGTCTATTTGAAAATCTATTCCTATATTCTATTTTATTTATTTGGGTCGAACGGAGCAAAATACCTATTGGGTAGTGAAGTTTCTTGGGTAAACGGGGCAGCACTCCCACCACGAAATTTCGTGTTCGTATCGGCCAATTGGTGCACTTTAATACAACGAATTAGAGGAACAATTCGCACCTAAAAACTGAACGAAAGAATCTATTGTGTATTTGGAGAATTAGAATAGGGTAGGGTCTCTGTTTCTATGCTACCAAACGCATGGTACCAAGCGTGTATCCCATCACAAACTTACTGAAAGAACTTTCCGCGAGTGGCAAATGATCTCGGCAATATAAAAGCCGGACTCGGGACCCAATTGAGTGGATCCCAGCACCTAACAAATTAGTGCCATTTGCTTACAGGACGTTACAACGGGTATGTTCGTCTTGGTAGCACTATGTTACGACGTTATTTGCTCTTGGCTCAAGGGAGTTTGAAGGTGATTTTCGGAGAGTGATGTTTTGCACGTACGAGAGATTTTATTTTGAGTGTTACTTATGACTGAAAAAATCTTGTGGGAGAACATTCTTATACAAATAATAGCAAACCATGGTGAAAACATTCTCAAATTAAAACTCTTGGTGCTATGTTTGTATGGGAAATTCATATGTCGCCGCTGCTTAATTTTATATTTTATAAATAAATAAATAATGCCAGACAGTCTACACAGCATCATCTAGCCACAAGCTAAGCAGAGCTTGTGTTATTTATAATTTATGGGATAAGTTTGGTCAAAGCGTGTGACCTGAGAGCTGGTCAGTATCTGGCGCAGGGCATCAGCATTGGCATACAGCGAGGCAATGCAGCCAGCACCATGGGTACACTTCCGACTGGTATTGACACTCAATTGATATGGATCGGTTGAGCTTCCTGTTGTTTTTTTTTTTTTTGCAGTCTGCAATTAGCTCATTTGTTTCAATAGTAAATACTAGTTCTAATTTATTTAAAAATATTAAAAAAAACCAGCTACTGTTTTACTACTTTACTTTTTCCATTATACATTATGTAGAGGATATTGATAATGTTTTTTTCGCAAAGCTTATCGAACAGGGAACTCTAAAGAAACACAAAGGCAAAGATATCTTTCTCAAAAAGTATATTATTATAGAGTGCCCGAGAGAGGGCGTTAAATTGTAAATGCAAAGCAATTTTTATCATACTTAGAAACTAGATAGTGAAACAGGTTCATATCAAAATCGCCGCAAACGACAAACGACTTAGCACATAAGTGGTCAACCTACCTTTATCACTAAAGCTCAAATTCGCAAAGCGGTTACAAATGAAAGACTCGGTGGGCAGCCGCCTTTAGAATCCCACTCATTACGTTAGGGGTTCATAAATAATGGATTGTATTTGCTCAGGGAATTGCAAATTGAACTGGTTAATGTACCCTGGCCTTTAGATGATCCGGAACTTTTCTCGGCTTCCTGCGCTGTGCCTTTTTTATTTATTTTCTTGGGTAAGTTATAAATGATTCTTGAAAAAACGGCGCAAATACTAATCTTTTCGTATCGATATGCTATCATGTAGGATAATATGTATATAGTACACGAATAAATTGTTTTTTAAATATCAATCAGGAGTGGATAAATTTATTGACTGAGATGTTTTTAGATGGTTTAATTTCCGCCTCATGCACGGGGACGCCAAATGCCCAGCATTTCTTTACTTAGATCATTTGCAATAAAAATAGTAAATGTAATAGGAAATGTATTTTTCCATAGCATTTCTCAAATTAATGTGAAATTGCGAATAGGTACTGTACCTTGGTATTTTTAATCCTATTTGTTGATCTCCTAATTGTTTTACTGTCTCCAATTTGCATCTGACTAGAAGTAGTATAAACTGGTTTATACTGCTTTATAAGTCACAGTAAGGATCTAAAGAATCAGTTACTACAATATTGGACAATCCACACATCAACTTGTCCCAAAGTAACCAGAGCTTGTTTTTAAATACTATACAAAGACAGATTTTTGATAATGGCAGATTTTACAAACATTTTTATCTATCCATCCAAAAATATATCTACCTATTGTATAATCAGTCATCCATATCATGAGCTCTACTTAGCTAGGGGCTAGATGATGCTGTGTAAACTGCTCAGCATTATTTATTGATTTTCGCAAGGGTGCATCGAACCAGCAACCTCCTGCTTCGAAGGCGGTACTTCGCCCATCACACCACAGAAGCACAGTACACATATACAGAAGTATTCTAAATAGCAAGCTTGATTTCTGTTACTTCCACATTTTGTAGTATAGTACCGCGAGCACAATTTGCATTCGGCATTCGTTAATTGTTTTACCGAGCGGCCAGCGACTGGGAAATGAAACTCTTTCACGAGGAAAATAAAACTGTCCATTCCCGAAATCATATTAATGTGATGCATCGAATTAAACGTTTCGTTGCGGAAACGATAATTCTTATCTGGTTGAAATTCACTTTGGTACCTAACCTACTTAAAATAAATGTTGTTTATTTGAGTAACAAAGAAAATTATAATTAAATAACAAAATTAGATTTATAATAAAATTTTATAATTTTTAGTAACAAAGAAAAATAGGTACGATTAAATAACCAAAGTAGCAAATTAGAACAAATATTGACAATTTATTGGCAGGGTCACACGTTGCTTCGACACACTGTCCCACCAGTGGGTCAAATTAGTGGGACCATGAGTCGCGACCCTCTTTGATAATATTAGTTGACATAGATATAATTTTAATAGGTAACTATGGCGTAAGTAAAAAAATCCTTTGCATCACACATAAACTAAGTTTACTAAATTCGCTCAACGAATTATGCCCTTTAATTATAAATATCATAATTAAATTGACGAAAACACAGAGCTTAGACCGCTGCCATATCTAGGCTTAAACTTTCATAACTTTCACGAAATATTTGGCTACCCTCCAACAAAAACATATTAGGAAAACACAGCTACAAAGAAATTGCTACTGAAGCACATAGCAATAGAGTACAAAACATTATTTTAGAATTTCGTTCAGTTGTTAGAAGTTTGAAGCTGATATTTTGCCAATACGAGTTATTGCGAAATTTTTCGGGAAACTTTTTGGTTTGGATTAATCTTTTGAATACATCAATCTAAAAAGTTTATCGGAAAATGTCGGGGAATTTTGTTTTTTCGGGTAATGGTAAAAATATTATTATTTGTAATTATTCTAAGTATATTAGTCATCTTGTACCCATAACACAAGCCCTGCTTATCTTGGGCCTAGATGCTGTATAGGGTCCACTTTTTATTATTTATGTACTTATATTGGAGACTTTACTGTTCTAAGAAAGTCTTTATTGTATCTCTTTATATTACTATGTACTGTCTGTCTTCCAAATAATAAAAACAAAAAAAAAATTTAAAAACCGACAATGCCAGCTGACCTTTCATGCAGTTTATAATATAATATACCTTTTCATGCATTCTGACGTCATTAAATTATTTTATGGGTAGATTTATATGGAAAACAAATATGTATTATTACATAACATTATGTATTAGCGGTTTCGGCATTACTTCTTCTACTAGTAGAGAAAAAATTTAAAAAAATCAACAACTTCTCACGTATTTCTTATCTTATAATAATTATTGTATGAAATTTGACATTTCTCAGTGCTTATTTCGTAAACAAAATTCAAATTATTTAAATCTGAATTGTAAAACCTACAATCGTAAGAAGTTATACACAGACGCCATAGCTGGTCAGGTCACAATCCCCTGTGGTTTTGTTTTCTTTGTGTGAAGATTGTAAATTCTACCGTGATGCCTTTGAAGTTTAAAGGTCCCTTTCCACTCGATATCCACTACCATGGTATAATGTAGAAATAAGTATAAAATTTTTTGTTATAGCGATGGAAACAGGTTTTTGAAGAATATGGTCAAGAAACAACTTGGGAGACTCAAGTCTTCGAACGGCATAGTAGTATGTGGACAACACAGGTGAGCTCTCTATTCCCTCACTCTCATATCATATCACCCGATGCCATGCGGTGATAAATACATCTATTAGACATATATTCGTTTTGCGCTAATTAATAATAATTCAGTTTATTTCTTCTTCTCTGATAGACTGTCATTCCTTTAGGTTATTTTTTTTAAACATAAATGTAATTAGAGTTAAGCTATATATAGGTATGATTTGTTTGCTGTTATAAAAAGCTATGTGATCGGTGCAACGAGTAGCGTAAAGTAGTAACCTAGTACCCTGGCACCGCTGAAAACCAGCGTTGCTTGTGCAGTTGCGCCATAGCAGCATTAAGTTGAGCCGGTGACCTTTTTGTGTTGCTTTTTTTTGTCTCCATATTTAGCTATAAGCGTAATATTATTTTTTTGTGAGACAATTAAAATTTCCTATTCTATTCTAATGTAGCCTTGTAGCTTAGCTGTGTCGCTCACATCCTTGGTGTAAAGACAGCCTTACAAAGCGCAAGTGGAAAACCTTTGTCATGGTAATCCTGCACCACAATAGCGTCATAGGAATGTTATGGAAATGCCCGTAAAAGTTCAGAATAAGCTTGGATTTTTGAATTTACCTCTTGTGTTGGTCACGCGACTTTTTATTTCTGGTAGATCCGTCGAAGGAGAAATAGGCCAAGTGAATGCTTTTACCTGGCAAGAATGTGTATTTTGAACCGATTTTATTATGTCTTAGTATGGTCTTAGTCATATATTTATTTTTCAGATATGTGCAATCAATAAGGTCTTAAGTAAAATAAATGTCCTTTAAGTTCTACCATTAAAAATTTGTTATACTAAATTACTTATTAACACAGCTAAATGAGGAGACTGAAATGGCACCTGATTCCTAAACTTAGTACACACCAATATGGATTCATGCCACGCAGGAGTACCGAAGATTCCCTCTATGACCTAATGCAACAAATTCGAAGAAAACTAGAGCAGAAGAAACTTATTACGCTAGTATCATTGGACATAGAGGGAGCTTTTGATAGTGCCTGGTGGCCAGCTATCCGAGTAAGACTAGCTGAAACGAATTGCCCGATTAACATCAGAAGGCTCATCGATAGCTACCTACAGGACCGTTGTGTCAGGTTACGATATGCTGGATGTGAGCATTTCAAAAAGACCAACAAAGGATGTGTCCAGGGGTCTATTGGTGGACCGATGCTTTGGAATCTTCTCCTGGACCCTCTTCTCAAAGGGCTAGACCAGCGCGGACACTATTGTCAGGCTTTCGCGGACGACGTTGTGATGCTTTTGATGGAGACACAGCATTAGAGGTTCAAAGACAGGCCAATGCCGCTCTCGCCTATGTTCAGGAGTGGGGTATCGGAAACAAACTAAAATTTGCTCCGCACAAAACCTGCGCGATGATTATAACAAACAAACTAAAGTACGATACGCCACTCCTGAGAATGGGCGGGATGGACATTGCTATGTCGACCGAGGTCAAGCTTCTGGGACTGACCATAGACAGCAAGCTAACGTTCAGTGCACACACTGCACATACATGCAGAAAGGCACTGAACATATATAAGCAGCTGTCGAGGGCAGCCAGGACAAGCTGGGGACTCCATCCTGAAGTGATCCGTGTCATATACACAGCTGCAGTAGAACCTGTGATGACATATGCGGCTAGTGTTTGGGCGCCTGCTACCGAAAAGCTTAACGTGCGCAAACATCTCAACGCAGTTCAAAGATTTTTTGTCCTGAAACTAACAAAAGCCTACCGCACAGTCTCACTTAACTCAGCTTTGCTGCTAGCTGGCATACTCCCTCTGGATCTTAGGATTCGGGAGGCGGCAGCCCTGTATAAGACCAAGCGTGGGGATCCCGAGCTGATGTTGAAAGACAGAGAGGTTGAAGTGATGGCATCATACGAACTGACTCCGCACCCGGCAAAGCATATGGACGTGGAGTTCATGAGCCTGGGAAACCACCAAGATGTTGAGCAAAGCAACACGCAAGCAGTCCGAATCTTTACTGATGGCAGTAAGATTGAGGGTAAGGTTGGGGCGGCGCTTTCCCTGTGGAACAGCGAAGTCGAAATCAAAACCCTCAAACTTAAACTATCATCATACTGCACGGTGTACCAGGCGGAACTCTTTGCCATATGTAGAGCCACGCGTGAGATTATGAAACGCCGAGAGACCAGTTTCGGCATCTATAGCGATTCACGTTCGGCTCTAGAGACCATCTCAAATAATGGGTCCATCCATCCACTTGCGCTAGAAGCACGCGAAAACCTTCGAGCCATCGCACTCCAAAACAAAGAAATATCTTTGTTTTGGATCAAAGCTCATGCAGGGATGGAAGGAAACGAGAGGGCCGACGTGCTAGCTAAAGATGCGGCTCTAAACACCAAAAGAAAACCGGACTATGACTTGTGTCCGGCCTCATACGTCAAGCGACAAATCCGGGAGGAGTCGCTTGACGTATGGAACCGGAGATACAAGAGTGAAAATAAGGCTGCGGTAACTAAACTATTCTTCCCCGACGCGGTCGAGGCTTTTAAACTTGTCAGGAAGATAAGTCTCAACAATGTGTTGACTCAGGTTATGACAGGTCACGGTGGGTTTTCCGAATACCTTACTCGGTTTAAGTGTAAGGAAGACCCGTCGTGCATCTGTGAGCCCGGTACACAAGAAACCGTGCAACACATTCTTTTTGATTGCCCTGTTTTCGGTCGTGAAAGGTTCGATGTTGAAAACGAACTGGACATAGAACTAAATTGCTCCAATTTGCCATCAATCATTAAAAACAAGCATCTTCGCCCTAAGTTTTTAACCTATTGTGTCAATTTAGCAAAGAAAGTAATATTAAGAAATAGATAGATAAGGTATGATTCATATATATATTGAAATATATAATATAGAATACATATACATAATGGTTAGATAGATAATAATAAGTGATAAGAGATAACAATAGATTTAAGAGAATAGGATTAAGGATGTACAAAGTCTCTGATTATGTTAGAGGAACAGAATAATAAATAAAAAAAAAAAAAAAAAAAAAATAACACAGCTAAATTCATTGTTGTCTGTTTAAACCGATTTGAGGAGGAGCGGGTTGTATTTTGGACCTTTTTTATGTATGGTCATCGATATTTCGTCTATAAAGAACCGATTTTGATTATTTTATTCCTGTTGGTATTTATCCCGTCTTCCTTTAAAACAGTTTATAAGATTAATTGATTCGAGGTTGGTTTTAAGGTTTTTCAAAATATTCATCGTATGTGGCGACCTCTATGGTGCTGTGGGCGAAGGTCCGCCTGTTACATAGGTTGCTGGTTCGATTCCCACAACCAATGTTTGTATCTGCAGCTATTAATAAAGTATTTTATATCTAACTTTACGGTTATGTGAAGATACACATAAAAAATAATATATCTTCAAACTTTCCAAATCTTTAGAGAGCGTCCAAATATTCGTTGAACCTTTTGAAGCCCTTACAAAAACCAGAGATACCGATCTTACAATATCAATAGAGTTTTCGGAAAGCACTTGATCTTCTGCTTAGCTGCTTGAAAACCGACAACAGCTTTTATCTAAGACCCGAAGCCTTCTTGACCCACTCGATGCCTCATAAATTGCGGTAACTTTTATCTCATGAGTATTTATAAAAATCTGATACTTTTATCGTGGCCGTACGTTAGGGTTCGATTTAGTCTTTTATGCACGACACGCAACCCCTAGTATGTTATTAAACGACACAGTTCATAGAAGGTATATAACTTACCTACATAGATATTTGGCTGCTCTCAAATTGGTTTATAATGTAAATTTGTTATAAAAAGATTGTGCGATAAAATTTACATATAGTATTTGCATACTTGCTTGTAATCATTGTTTTCTGCATGAAAACATTTGATTCCGATTCTAGAGGTAATTCTGATTCTAATACACACAGCGTGACGTAGCTCCAACGGCTTATTCCCAGTCCATGACTCCATTGTTTTCAAAAAACTTAGGTTCATACTTTGATTCCCAAGAGGTCCACGATATTTAGAAAAACTAATATTTCCCTTCCCAGCAGCAACCTTATTGTCTAACTTCAAATCAACCAGTGAAATTCAAACCGATTACCAGTTGTAGACCCAGTCAGAATATAGTCGGTAAGTATTGTCTAAGGTATTCAACTGGTCTTCGGTTTCAGCTATTTACACAATAAGAAAGTGACAATCGAAGTCCAGGCTAGGTTTGAAATTCCCAAACTGAAGCCGATTACGATTACCATTTGAGTTAGACAATAAAGCCGCAGGTCCATGGAATTGTTTAGTACAGTTAGCAATAAAAGCTTCGAAACCATTTATTGACGACGTCTGTGAAGCGATGAGCGCCTACGACGCAGTTGCTTGTGGGTTCGATCCTGCCTCGGGACAAAAGTTTGTAGGTTCTCCAGATATTTGTTCCGGGTGTTCTAATCGTTTTCTTAACTGAGAGTTAGGACAAAACTTAGTAATATGAAACTCGGTTATACCTGTCAGTTATGAATGGCTAAAACTTCGCAAACTCTAAATTGTATGGCCACCATGCTTGTAAGGCTAAAACTTCGCAAAACCTAAAGTTTATGGCCGCCATTAGATATCTTTTGATTCATAATGGTGGACTCACATGAGTACCGAGATAGTTATACAAATAAAAGATTTAATGCCTTCCCACATGTTTTATTTAGTCGGTTATCTGACGCAGCGCATCAGCATTGTCATACAGCGAGGCAATGCATTCAGCGCCTTGAGGAGGTCCTACTTGTATTTAAATGGCTCAGTTGAGCTACTCGTAGATTGTTTGTAATTATGTAATCTATTTATATTGTAAAACTTTCTAATTTGTTTGCATTCTTTGATTATAATTATGTCTCCTCCCATTATCAAAACTAACAAAGTAATTCCTATCATAATACCGCAAGTGCCTAATTACATCATCGTAACAAAGTAAACATAAGTGGCAGCTCTGCTAACCGCTAAGTGCTGTGCTACCTCACAATATGGAACTTAAACAAGAGCTGCAAACTATGGACATAGGATAGACGGCTGGGGAAGTAACGCCTATTTTGAACAATTTATATCATACTAGGAGTCCGCCTTGGCTTCGCACGGGTATTAAACAAAAAATTTAGAAATTATACACACTAATACGATGGGTTTCAAAGTTTTCATATCCTTTACTTTTTAGCAGCATTGCGGTTTTTGATTCACTTGACACTCCATAACTGACACTGGCCTAAAGAAAAAGCAATCAGCGGAGCCATAAAAAAAAGAATGTGAATTAATGCGCACGGTTTAATTACCTATTGAATTTTTATGCGAATCCCTAATTTTTGGAAAATATTCTATAGCTTATGTTTATTACAGAAAATTAAGGATTCTAATGGTAAAAGATATTTTCAAATCTGTCCAGTAGTTTCGGAGCCTATTCCATTCAAACAAACAAAATATTAGTATAGACAGAGTAAATTTTAGGTTAAGTACGGGCGTTTTGTTCACTAATATTCCAGTTTGAGTTAGGCTTATGTATGTTATGTATTCAGAACATAAGTCATCTTGGACCGATAACACAAACTAGGGCTTGATAATGATGTGTGGATTGTCCACCATTTTTTATCTATCGACCTACACTAGTAAATATATACACTAGTAGATACCTATAGCGAGTTATCGAGGCTGTCATATCATCTTTATGCAATTGACCCAGCTGTCCACTAGTGGTCTGTGATCATCACTGTGACCGAGTGCATTAAATTATTCATAACGCTTAATATGCCAAGAACATGCCAACAATGAAGGCACCTTACTTGAAGGGATGGTTACACCTTTAATTTTTCTAATAATAGTTTGTGATTTACAGAATCGAAAGCTTTTTATAAGTCTAAGAAAACACCAGCTACTTTTTTCTTAGGTTCAAGATGATTCATGACTTTTTCTATCAAGCACTTTGTGGTCGTTATTGTCGATCTACCCGCTCTATAAGCTTGTTGACTTAGTACAACAAGCTTACTTTGATTTACGTGCCAAGTGTGAGCGTGAAACAGAATTAGTGATAACCACAAACGAACATTTTCCATTTACGATGAGATTTGGTTGTTCTGTGCCGTCTTGTTATCCTATTTGCAATGCTTTTGTTCTTAATTCCAAGGAAAGTTAGAAAATTTATTCATTCGTGACTAGCTCTTTGTATTCGATGACAAAGTCGTCATGTTCCATTTTTGGGCAGCCCACTAGCGGTGCCTTTACTTCCCATTTGGGATATGGCTAAATGGGGACAACCAGTGACCTACCCGCTTAAATATGGCGCGCTTCTTTCACGTCACTTTGTGATAACGGATAAATATACGACAACATGGTCATTAAGGGAGGCCTAAGTCCAGCTGTGGACTAACATGGACTCTGTTCTCTATATAATCTAGAGCAGAAGATTACTTTCTTGTTGTGCCCCTTGTTAAGTTGGTGATCTTCCAACACAAATTAAATTCATAGTTAACCCGCTTTCCTTCATTATGAACTGGAGCGGGTTTGCATAAACCTAAATACCTACGTGAAGTGGCCTTACCAACTATAATTCCTCCAGTTTATGTAATAGTCTCTGAGAAGGACCGAAAGGCCAATTAATTGAATAACATTGTTTAGACGTTGTTTGCTCATAGCTCGGTCAACGGGCCAATATCGGAATAATGGGCCGAAATAGATCGGAAATATTTTGGAACCATGCTGTTTGGAAATTCCACAACGTTATGTCCCTTTAGCGCTGAAGTTTGTGGGAATTTATGAGCCTCTTGTGCTGAAAACTGAGCTCTATTGATAGCTAATACATGGTAGCTTTGTTCGTAAGTTTAGGTTAGTTGTGTGGAACTTTACATTAGACGGAACAGAACAATGTGATGGTTGCTTTATTGAATATTCCCACGCATTTTAAGCTACTGGTGGACCGAGCGATTACTGCGATCCCCAACCCGCATTCCCAGCGTGGGGATTATGGGAAAAATAACCCCCAAATAATGATGCCATCTATGGTGCTCATTAGGGGAGGCCTATGTCCAGCAGTGGACTATTATAGGCTGGTGATGATGATGATGTAGGTACATTATCAGTCATCTAGTACCCATAACACAAGCTCTGCTTAGCTTGCGGCTAGATAATGCTCTGTGGATTCTCCAACATTATTTATATTAATAGATATTTTTTTAATCTCCTGGAGAAACTATTCAATCTTATCCATTCAATGGCTTAGCTAATTCTTATCAACGATATAGTCTAAACTTATTAACAAAATTTCATGAAACTACATCCAGTCGTTTGTTATTCCGCCTGCTTCGACTTAGAAAACTAAATTACTACTTTATTTTGCTACTAGCGGCCCGCCCCGGCTTCGCACGGGTATTTAACAAAAATTTCAGAATTAATACACACTAACATGATGGGTTTCACAGTTTTCATACGGATCCCTTACTTTTTTAACAGCATTGGGATTTTTGACATTGACTTGCACTCCATAACTGACATTGGCCGTAGAGAAAAAGCAAGCACCTTGCGCTATTGTATATTCAACCTCTTTTTCTATTCTGTCGCGCCATAATAGAAAAGGAGGTTGAATATATAGCACACGGTTCAATTATTGAATTTTTCATGCGGATCCCTAACTTTTTTGAAAATATTATATAGCCTATGTTCATCACGGAAAATTTAGGATTCTAATGGTGAAAGAATTTTTCAAATCGGTCCAGTAGTTTCGGAGCCTATTCAATTCAAACAAACAAACAAACATACAAACAAACAATCAAATCTTTCCTCTTTATAATATTAGTATAGATAAAGCTCCTTAGAATTGCTAGTACCCATTTCAATTTCATTTTATTTTTCTCATACAACTTTAATCTATGAGTCTGAAAAGTTTTCGTTTACTTTCAAAGCGTGGTTAAAAATATTTCATCCATTTTCATAACTTACGGGTAGAAATGATTTTACGAGACTTAAATTAAAGTTACTTTTGTAAGATTATTTGTGAAATATAGTTTTGTGGTAGTCACTATCTTAATTGGAAAGTATTTGAGACAGGGATGAGATAAATATATAATGCTGGACAATTCACACAGCATTATCTAACCCCAAGCTAAGCAGAGCTTGTGTTATGGGTACTAGATAACTGATATACATAATAATATACGAGTACGAAAACGACCTGAACACCGTGAACCAGTGTTGCCAGAGCCTACTCAGCCCAGGTTGCCATTTGTAGGTTCAAATGTTGCCATCTGACACAAAAGGTTGCCATTAGATAAAATCTGTAAAAAACACTATGCGTTTTTATTTTACGGATATGCATTTTGAACCTTAGTGCGAGGTGTTAGAGTTGTGTTAGATCTGCTCCACAGCTATACATGTATCAGTTGTTCAGAAGCCTGGCGTACATCCACTCGCTCGGCATTTGCCACCAAAAATACTTATACCTATTGGGTACTGTTAATTGCTCTACATTTTGGTTGATAAAAATTTAAATCCATAAAACCCTATTTATTTTGTGATCCTTAAAAATTTTAATCCATGTTTTCCTGAAAATTTAAATATTGTAAAATATAAAGACAAAGATAAAAATGTAAATAAAAAATAAATTAAGACTCCTATCACAACACAAACATATTTTTCTAGAAGCTGAAATGTTTTTTCATATTATAAATAAATGATGTGTTAGATAAGTGCCTTTGCATTTTAAATCCAATAGGTATTAAAAACATGCAAAATTTTATATAAATTTCCCAGCACCTTTAATAAGTGGTTAGTATTTTATTTTCCTATCCATGGTCTTTGTTGGCTCAAATGTAACTGCATCTTTAACAGATGCTTTCACAGTCATTATGACGATATTGTGTTTGTATTGAGACGGTTTCTGATAACAGTCTTTATAAGTTTCAGTTGGCTGAAAATACGTTCTACGCAGGCATTTGAAAAAGGCAGCACAAAAAGCCAGTTCACAACTTTTATTAAATTGGGGAATGCTTGGTTATTTGAAGCATTTTTAATTTTAAATATGGTTCTCCAATACTCTTCGGCATTTTCTGTTTCACAATCAACAGAGTCCAACAGCGCATGGCAACCAGTTCCAACAGTTCCGAACCCACCACCACTTTGTCATCGTTTTGTCGAGATGTTGAAGATTTTGATATTAGAAATCTCTTCATGGCGCTTTTAGATTTTTAATTTTTATAAGCTAAACCATGCAAAATAAAAAAGAAAAACGTTTAATCTATACAGTCCTTCCCATTACCAAATGACAAAAAGCAGTGTTAAGTAACTGAAAAATAACACTTACCTAGGTTTTTCTATATGTTTTGTTTTGAGTCACTTACACACACATTGGACTGGTGAACTCCAACTTAATGAAAAAAAAAACAATCTGAAAAAAAAGCAGCAGTAAATAAAACATAATAACCTTTGCCTTATCCTATTATTGGATGAAATGAACATCTATTTAAAAAATAATAAGATGGCAACACTTTCCTTCTTTCATTTGTTTGACATTGACAAACAAAGAAGGACGGACAGACCAACCAATTTGTTTGATCCAACCAGCAGGGCTATTCCTGGCTATTCACGATGGCTCGGAATGAAACGGAGGCTCGGAATCGAAAACAAATACGCGAGGAATTAAAATATTACGCGCGAAATTCAAATATTTTAGCAGTTTTTAATATTTTCTACGTTCTATATGGAATTAAACTTCTTTTCTGGTAGTTTAATTCCTTGCAGAACGCAAAAAATATTAAAAACCGCTAAAATATTTGAATTTCGCGCATAATATTTGAATTCCGCGCGTATCTGTTTTAGATTCCGAACCTCGGTTTAATTCCGGTGAATAGCCCTGCAGATCCAACTGAATGCAACTAGCTAGGTTAGGTACCTACCTTTTGCCTAGTTTTATGTTATAATAGAGCATTTTTTGTTTTACAAAATGTAGCTTCTTCGATTAAAACAAGAAAAAGAGAACTTACCAGTAGGTTTATAAACAAAAGTATTAGAAAACCACGAAAAAAAACTTCCTTTGCACTGCACTGCACACTTATTATTCATGTTCCTTGCTGCATGCAACACAGACAGACACACACATCCTTAAATAATCCATTTTTGTTTTAGACTTTACCCTTATTTTATCTCTGGCTTCACCATAATAGACTTTTTGTCTGTAGTAATACGGGTACAATTTGTTTGTCTATTAATTATGTATTGTTTTAATTTTTGGGAATAAAAATGCGTTCAAGATTTTGATTTTGTTCAATTCGATGCGTTCAGTTCATCTGCGAAACATATTCGATATTTTTTACTGATGATCGCGTGACAAATCGAAAAGTTGCCAAAAAGTTGCCATTTGAGCTTGGTTGCCATTTGGTTGCCACGAAGGGTCAAATGTTGCCAAAATGGCAACCAAAGTTGCCAAATGGCAACGCTGCCGTGAACAAATGATTGCAGATCGTACAAATATTTGTCCCGAGTCGAGAATCGAACCCGCAACCTCCTGCGTGGCAGGCGGACCTTCGCCCACCGCGCCACAGAGGTCGTCAATAATATAGTAATAATAATGCTGGACAAACAACACACAAATTTTTTGACTCATTTCAATGTATATCAAAAAGTATGAAACTTGCACAACAAAATCTTTTTGAAATGTTTAATTAAGTAGGTATATAAGTCATCTAGTACCTACACAAGCTTTGTTAGCTTGGGGCTAGATAATGCTGTGGTAATTGTCCAGCATTATTATTTATTTTTTTCTTATTAGATTTAAATCTGACGTTTCGCAATATCCTCACCTCCTCATCAATCAGAGGTTTAAGCAACATCATTATCCCTTATGGTAAACCGTTATCCCTAATGCGATCAAATATCCGCTTTAATATAATGAATGTAGGGCCTGTTTTTCTTTGTTTTGATTTATTACGGAGGCATTGGGGTGAAGCTGCATCACTCCAATCAACAACATTACGTGGTGGTAGACGTTATTTGACAAAAAAACTAATATTATAATTGTATATTGTGTAAAAACTAATATTATATTGTGTAATATAATAATATAAACTATAAATTGATGACTTGGAAAAAGTAAAAAACAACGTAGGTATACTGTTTTATAAAATTTTCAACCAAAGTTAAATTGAAGAAAATATGTTTCAATAATTTCATTTAGTAATTCGTAATACGTGTTAAAGTTTTTTTTTAATACCTGGTAATAGTTTTATTTTCTATAGTTTAGGCAAAGGTAGAATCAGGGGTCCAAAAGGGGTATCTTCGTTTTCGAAATTTTCTTTGAACTTTGATTTTTTACTACTGATGCTCAAAGAAGACCTTAGAAAAGCTATGCATTCTGTTTTGTGTAATATTTATAACGAAATATAATCCTACTAATATTATAAAAGCGAAAGTTTGTAGGTATGTATGGATGGATGTTTGCTACTCTTTCACGCAAAAACTACTAAACGGGCTTTGATGAAACTTGGTACACATATAGTTTATGACCTAGAAAATTTGATAACATGGGAAAATCCCACGGGATCGGGACTTACGCGGGTGAAACCGCGGGCAACCAGCTAGTAATTTATAATTATTATTACAGATTTCCAAAATGAAGTATGTCCCAAGCTGAGTCAAGCTTATAGAAAAAACCCGGAAAAAATCAAAAGATCTCACAAACATTTTGTAAGATTTTTTAAAATTTTGTCTATTATTGGATTCCTGCAGAATTTCGAAACCGAAAATATCTGAAGAAATGCTCTTTCGAGCCAAAATAATAAAGCCTGGCCACTGGAAGTAAACAAAGCTATTAACATGGCGTGTGTTCTCATAAACGTAAACAGAAATATGTTTTTTTCCTCTATCTTATTTCCAACATGCTATTATATTGATGTGTTTTCATTGCTTTGACAAGCGGTTATTGTTTTCGTATCATTATCATTAAACATCGACCCAAAATTGTTCGGCTTGATTTGAAAAATCCCTTTAATTGCTATTAACAGCTTTATTTCTTCTTTTTTGTCTTCAGCTGAATCTGGAACAGCATATGTATGTACCTACATATGTATGTATAAGGGTTAATTTTAAGGCAGTTTTTTACTTCATAAGTACTAGCCAACGTTAGAACTAGTTTATTACCTATTCAAAAAATTTATAGTAGCGCTACGGAGTCAGGAAGATATGTTACTACCCCGTGCCTCGGAAAGCATGTTAAGAATACATCTGCTTAGAGAGGGTTTTTTCAGAACATTTATGAACTTTCTGCCTGTTTCTTAGACAGAAAGTTCTTTGAAGGAGAAAAATACTCTAATCATTCAGAAGGTAGTTCATCATCATCATCATCATCACCAGCCTATAATAGTCCACTGCTGGACATAGGCCTCCCCTAATGAGCGCCATAAATAGCATCATTTGGGGGTTATTGCCCATAATCCCCACGCTGGGCATGCGGGTTGGGGATCGCAGTTTGGTGTAGTTGTTCTGCAGAAGGCGCTGCTGCCCGCCCCCCGCTGTGTTTCCCTTAGTCGCCTCTTACGACATCCACGGGAAGAGTTGGGGTGGTGAAATTCTATGCCGGCACCACACGGCAAGAAACTAAATATAATTAGTTATTATTCACAAAATATAATTAAAATGGTAACGTAAAGGTTATAACAATGAAAAAATAAAATTAAATACTTTTTTGTATAAGTGTCAATGCTGAGCAAAATTGAGTGGAAAATAAAGCAAATTCAAGAAAATTTGTACAAAAATGCTTTACTGGTGTTTAACCAGAAATAGAACATAACAAAATACATTAAATAAGTCAAGTACAATGGGCTGCCTTATCGATTAGAAGCGATCTCTTCCAAGCAACCTTTGGATGGAAATAATTATTTGGATATAAAAGATAGAATATATGAATGAACATAATATTAGTTTTTATTCATTTTTATCATATAGTCCAAACATAGGTCGGTGGGTCGCCCCCATGATTCATGACTTTTTCCCGTAATTCATGACTATGTCTGACGATGTATATACATAAACCTACCTATAGAATCCGATCCCAACTACCAAGCATCTAATGCATAGATAACATACATTGCAGAACTAATCTGAATCTCAAAGAGCCCGTATGTAAGCCACAACGCCTAAACTGGTTTAGTCGTACTATGTACATACATTGGGTATGTACATAGTACGACTAAACCAGTTTAGGCGTGTTAGGATGAGGTTAATTTAAATTCTATTTGCTAGTGTACTGACGCGGTGATCTGGGTTAAATAACTCGGTCATATCGTGTTAGGAAAAGGGCGATTTTGTGACATACAGGCTTTTTAAACAGGCGGCAATATTATAAATAATAAATAGTATCTAATCTACCAATAACAATCTGATGAAGAATAAATGACCACCCCGGAATAATTTTGAAGAAATATGCAATAATCAAATGAAATATCAAAGTCGGCCAGAGAAATCGATGATTAAAACAATACTCGTACATACAGCTGAACTTGAAACTAATACTACTATATTCTAAATCAAGAAAAAATGGAAAATGGGAGTAATCTAATAGATTTTAGTAAAAAAAAATAACGCTAGACAATTTGCACAGCATCATCTAGTCCCAAGCTAAGCAGAGCTTGTTTTATGAGTAGTAAATGACTGTTTACAAAGATAGGTATTATAAATAGAAAACGACCAGAACACCAGAAAGGGCGGGAATCGAACCTCCTGCATCGCAAATGGACCTTCGCCCATCACGCCACATAAAAACATAATTATGTATAAAGTGTTCCGCCCCGGCTTCACATGGGTATTTGACAAAAATTTCCAAAATTATAAATAATTACATTATATAGGTGTTCTTACTTTTTTGACACACATACACGTTGGGTTAAATTATAGAGTTATCATACGAATCCCTAACTTTTAAAAAAATATTCCATAGCCTATGTTGATGATGTAGAAAACTGATGGAGAAAGAATTTTTAAAATCGGTTTAGTAGTTTCAGAGCCTATTCAATTCAAACAAACAATCAAATACTTCCTCTTTATAATACTAGTATAAAGTGATTCTAGACTTTCCAACCTCACGAACCGTATGCCTCAATGATGAGAAACCATGGGCTCGGCTTGGCAAATAAACTATTCATTATTTGCCGACCGTAATTACTCAAAGTGGTGCGAGAGACCTGTGTACATATCACCATCAGTTTAAGCTGTTCTAATGCTGGACATAGGCCTCCTCTAGCAACCGTCAGATCACGCTTTTTCTTGCCGCATCCAGTATCTTCCAGGTCTCGAAGGTCCACATACCATGCTTACATCTGGACTTGTAACTTAGGGCTTCCTTTTATCACAATTTTATAAGCTTTGAAAAGAACGCCAGAAGATAATAATCACATAGAGCCTGAATGGATCTCATAAATAAGGTTGGTTTTTAGAGGTACCGTGGAACCAAGGAAAATGATATCTCTAACGCTGATAGTTCGCAACTGGTTTTTTTTTTAGAAAATGAATTACTTTATTGACAAAGAAAATTATAATTATCTTACTAAATTAGAGCTAATATTACATTTATTATTATACTGGTTTATTGATTACATTTAGGACAAAATGTAGGTTTAACAATAATCATCACGCATTGAAAGTGAGACTTTAGAGGAACTAAGTATGAATTCAAGTTTAATATTGTTAACATACATCGTATTGCAAGTAGGATTTTAGAAGGGAAACTTGATTGGTCTTATCTTACAAAGTGTACTTTGTACATCCAGGCCACAAAAAAAGGAAACAATGTTAAGGTACTAGAAGTAATCGATGTTACATAAGGATCCAGATAAAACTTAAATTCTGAACTATACTTTGTACAGTTTTGGCCACTAAACAACAATGTAATGTTTAAGAACTGAGTAACTTAAGAATCCGGGCACGATATCCTCCTCTGCGTGATACTACGTACGAAGTACATCACATTGCACTTTGTACGTAGTATTAAAATCTGAAACTATTATTGTGAGAACCGAGGTTAAGTATTATTGATTTTACTCACGTATACAGCTTATATCTAAAAGGATTGAGATATCGAAGCCAATGTGATCATTTATCATTGCAGATGTGACAAATGACAAGCCATATTTTTCAAGGCTAGGCTAGGTAAGTTGTTTTTAGGAATTTATACCCATTTCTGTTTTAGAAACATGTTTCGTTTTATAGTCAATAAACCACGAGGAATGACCATTATCAGGTGCTTTACTGATGCCAAAAAACCAAGTGTTCCCAAATGCACAGACACTATAGACTCCAAAAAATCCTCACCTCCAAAGAAAGCTCAAAACTTTTGTAATGTACAATACCCCGGCGATACCAATATCGCAAAGAAAAGTGGCTGCAAACCTATTTCTCCACATCCACCTCCAAAATACATTGTTGATTCTCCTAACCCTTGCGCCCCCAAAAGCGCAATGAAAAAGAGTGAAAACAAGAGCAAAAAAAGTGACGCCGAGGAAACCTCACCTCCTCCACCGCCAAAGAAAACTATCGATCCTCGAAGAGTGTTCAAAATCTACCGCTTCGGTGGAATCGAAACGGGTGAAATTCCGACGGTTGATAGCTATGAGCTCGACGTCAGCACATGTGGTAAAATGGTCCTAGACGCCTTACAAAAGCTAAAAGAAATGGACCCCTCTTTAACCTTCAGAAGGTCATGCAGAGAAGGCATTTGTGGTTCGTGCGGAATTTGCTTGCAAGGACAAAACTGCCTGGCATGCGTCACCAAGATTCCTGATGATAAAACGATTTCAATATACCCCTTGCCGCACATGTACGTAATGAGAGACTTGGTGGTGGACATGAGTCACTTTTTTAACGCTTACGACAGCATCAGACCATACTTGATACGCAAGAATGATTTAAAGGGTGCTCGGCAAGCTTATGCTCAAAGTATACCGGACAGCTTAAAGATGGTGGGTTTGTACGAATGCGTCCTTTGCGGCTGCTGCTCCACGTCCTGTCCCAGCTACTGGTGGAACGGACGCCGGTTCCTGGGACCCGCTGCACTGCTCCACGCCTACCGCTGGATCATCGACTCGAGGGACGAAGGCCACCAAAAGCGATTGTTCGCCCTTCGCGATGATTTTCAAGCTTTCCGCTGCCACACAATTTTTAATTGCAGCTTGGCTTGCCCGAAAGATCTGAATCCGGGTAAAACTATAGCATTATTAAAAAGAATGATCGTCGGTCTTGATAAAAAACCACTACCGGAAATCAACCCGATGAAGCCCAGTGGATCTGGCTTAAAAAGTTGCTTGCCCAAACCAGAATCTAAAAAAAAAGTGGAAAACATAACTAAGAACCCCTGCAAAAAATAAGTGGTGTATTTATTTTAAAGACAAATAATTAAATTATTTTGTAATAGAAATGTTTATCAATTTGGGAGCAACAAGCCACGACAAATATTCAGATTAGCTATTTTAGTTCTTAACAATAAATTAAAGTCTGAGGTCGTCACTGCCGTGCGCGACCTCGAAAACCCCAAGTTAAATTAGCTTCTGTGTAAATAAAAATCTGTTAAAAAGTCTAGTCAAAGCCACCGGGTAATTTATGGAATCCATTTGTAAATTGCTACCACCTCCCAACTCTACCGACTTTAACCAATTGTCAGATGAATTTAAAAGGTAGGTGAATTAAAATGTTAATAAGGTTTCAGCGATTCTTTATTATTATTAATTAATTTTTGATCGAAGGCCGAGTGATTTTTTAAATAGTTGTAAGTTGTTTTAACTAGTATTATTATTGGTACCTAACTATTATTTAATTATGTTTTTACATTCATAATTTTCTCAGGAATGTATACTATACTAAAATCGTCATAATGTCGGCCAAACAAAGATTTAAGTACAGTTGTGAAAGAAATGAAAAAAACCTACCTACTTATAAGTTCCGAGAGGAAATTATGTAAAATTGAATCCATTGTGATCTAAATTGTATAAAACTGTAATTTGGTTTAAAGTTTTTGTATAAATTGCATATTCTCCAGAAACTTTTATATTCCAAAGAAAATCAAACCAAATGGTCCGCGTTTAATAACCTACCAGCCTAACTCCGGTCACAAGCGCAGGTTTCCTCCATATTTAAAAGCTTTTTGGAAGATTTTTGAGCAGCAAAACCTCTATGGTATGTAATTCTATCAATAGTTCAATCTGACGTCTGAGATATTAAAATAATTCTTGATAGTTTTTAGACAGTTTTAGATCAGCGTTTTGAAATTAGCAATTATTTTATATTAAGTTTTTTTAGAAACTTTACACACTTTTTATTTTTGTTTAGAAATCATGTTCCGTTTTGTCGCCAAGAAACAATATCGAGTAGCCATTATAATAATTAGACACTGCGCCAAAAAACCGGCAGCTCCGGAAGTAAAAAAGAGTGACAGAAGAATTATCAAAGTCTACCGCTTCGCAGGAATCAAGACCAGGGAGGCACCATTCGTTCAAAGCTATGAACTCGATCTCAGCACTTGTGGCAAAATGGTCCTGGATGTGTTGCATAAGCTAAAAGAAATGGACGGCACATTAACCTTCAGAAGGTCATGCAGAGAAGGCATTTGTGGTTCATGCGGAATCTGCTTGCAAGGATTCAACCGTCTAGCATGCATAACCAAGGTCCCAGATGAAAAAACCATCAACATATACCCCTTGCCACACATGTACGTAATAAGAGACTTGGTTGTTGATATGACTCACTTCTTAAACGCCTACGACAGCATCAGGCCATACCTGGTCCGGAAGAACGGATTCCCCAAGCTAGGCATGGGTCAATACGCTCAGACTATACCGGACAGCTTGAAGATGGTGGGTTTGTATGAATGCGTTCTGTGCGGCTGCTGCTCCACGTCCTGTCCCAGCTACTGGTGGAACGGACGCCGGTTCCTGGGACCCGCTGCGCTGCTCCACGCGTACCGGTGGGTCATCGACTCGAGAGACGAGGACCACGAAGCACGTATGTTTGAACTACGCGACGATTTCCAAGCTTTCCGCTGTCATACGATTTTAAACTGTAGTTTGGCATGCCCGAAAGATCTGCGCCCTGGTAAGGCCATAGCAAAATTGAAACGACTGATCGTTGGCCTGGATAAGAAACCTAGAGAGGGAATGGATACTATGACATTTGCGTCGGGGGCAGGGGGCAGTTGCCTTAAAAATATATCGGGCGGTGGAAAGTCCTCTCAGGATAAATGCAAGCCCCCGCCAACGCCGTCTTCAAGTGTATGTGATCCATGCAAAAAGGATAAAAAGAAATGATTTTTTTAAATAAACGTATCCTTGTCTGTTGTTATTTGTATTACTACGCGATTAATTTAGTAATTACGCAATAAAAAGGAATTATTCTCAAGAGGCTGTTTATTATTCAAAACATGTGCATAGGTACTCGCACTTCCGACCAACGACAAATGCGTAAGTTGAAGTTGTTGGCAGTGGTCGTCGTGGTGACTTGTCTACAATTACCGATCAGATTTCTTGTTGCTTTTCTTGATGCAGTTCAGCTCGGGTGAACATCTTAATGGTAGAGCAGTCTATCGGATCTCGTTGGGTATAATCGGACATAATATGTCCGATTATACCTAACGAGATCCGTGATGTTTGATGTAGGTAGGCAAATATTATTTGCCTACCTACATCAAACATCACGAGATAACACGCATTGGGTAAGAAGCTACGTAATATTCGATTCTAAAATACAAGAACTCGCTGTAAATCGAAAGCGCCGTTCAAATATCCATGCACTTACGAATGCAAACTGAATTCCATCTAGGAGGAAAGTACACAAAAATTTTATGATACGTACGCCCTGGCAACGCCACTCATAATACCTAAAAATAGGTTAAAATAGGCCTGTATGTGTTTTGATGGGAAAGTGTATAGTCATTAATCAGTGCTTTCACCAACCGGGAATCGGTAAAATTCCGGAATATCTATCTTCTGGATAGTCGCGTCGAATAATCGGCGCGACTATCCGACCTCTGTGGCGCGGTGGGCGAACGTCCGTTGGGTCCGTTGGGTCCGTTTCGATTCCCGCCTCGGAACAAATATTTGTACGATCTGCAGATATTTGTTTAGGGTGTTCTGGTCGTTTTCTATATATAATAAAAATATTTAATCTATATTATATTATGTATATCTGTACTATGTATATCAGTCATCTAGTACCCATAACACAAGCTCTGCTTAGCTTGGGGCTAGATGATGCTGTGTGGATTGTCCGGCATTATTTATTTATTTATTTATATTCACTGCGAGTATTTGTTTGTTGAAGACGTACTTACCTATCCCTTTTGCTTGATTTGCTTTTTTTGCTTGGTAGCATATGAATTTTTAGGGGCAGGTACACTCACTGCCCAAACTTGCCACTCTTCCTTCATGTCACGAAAATATACTAAATCTCTCAGCTCGATAATTATAAAAACTTTCGTTAGATAATTTTCGTAAGATAAATTCGCATCGCGGACAATCCACACAGCATCATCTAGCTAGACCAACACTAAGCAGAGCTTGTGTTATGGGTTGACTTATTTTTTGGATGACTGATATACTTTATACAATATTATTACATAGAGATTTTTATATTACATAGAAAAGACAGAGTACTGAAGACAGGGCGCTATGGCGCTTATTATGGGAGAGCTATGTCCAGCCGTGGACTAATATCGGCTGATGATGATGATAGAAAAGACGAAAACAATCGAAACAAATATCAATATAAACATTTGTCCCGAGACGGGAACCTAAACCGCAACCTTCTGCGTCACAGGAACCTTCACAGGTGACCTTCACCCGCCGTGCCACAAAGGAGCTTAAAGAAGAATCTATGAAATATTGCATTCTTTCATTCGACCTGCTATACGCCGCTCTTTGCCACTGATACCCAAAAAAAATAGCGGGGGTAGCATATACTCTATAATGTTAATAAATGCGTGGGGCATTTATTAGTTGAGTTAGTGGATCTTAAGTGAAATGGGGTACTCCAGAGGAAACCCCGGCAACACAGTTAAGGGCAGACCAAGGGTTAACATTTGATAAGGGTAACAGCACGCTCGTCCGCCCTGATTTGGATTTATTGATTGTCCACTGTCACGAAATTGGGTCTGTAGTGTCCATTGTGCTTGGGTTTTGACGCTTAGAATGTGAGGGCAATAAATTTTCCCGCTTTAGAATAGGATTTATGACCCAAGCGGTGAAAATGGGTAAAAATTCGGGATTTCAATTTACGAGTCGTGTATACTTTCTTTTTTGTTAGAGATGTTTGAACGACAGTTGAGGTGAGAAGGGCCTTTCAGCCAAGGATAGGTTAAATCTGGTTGAGAATTAAGATATTCGATTGCCAAAACACGAATTCTGAAATCAATTGGTGGGCAGTTTGAGAAATTGCATTTATTTAGGTTTCTGCAAAAGGTTAATTTTTCATGCGGGATCCCTAATTTTTTTTAAATATTCTAAAGCCTATGTTCATCGGGGAAAATTTAGGATTCTAATGGTGAAAGAATTTTTCAATCCTTCCAGTAGTTTCGGAGTCTATATTCAATTCAAACAAACTATCAAATCTTTATGTATAAATAATACTTAATACACCTATTGTATAAGTATATCAGTCACTTTTGTACCTAACCGCTGTAATAAGCTATAAGCTCTAGCTCTATAAGCTCTGCTTAGTGTTGATCTAGCTAGATGATGCTGTGTGGATTGTCCAGCACTATTCATTTATTTATCCTAAATAATAGTGATGCGAATTTATCTAACGAAAGTTTTCATAATTATAACACAAGCTCTGTTTAGCTTGCGGCTTAATTAACTATACTCTGTTTCTAAATTAAGCTCTGTGGGTTGTGCGCCATAAGCATTACTATCCACCATCAGTGTAAATAGATGGGCAGTAGATGGGCAGCTCTGCTATCATTTACCAAGAAACTTCTATTACAACGTAAATAATCTAGGTAAAAATGAAGCGAATGTATAAACTAAGTACGATTGTACTTACTTTTACCCTCTGTCGAACTGTAGGTACAGGTATATTTAACACCATACGCCCGCGCTCTAACCTAGCATTTGGCCTAGCCTAGCACTTAGCCGAATGCTAGACATGATGTGGTGGGGACCCTTTTTCACCCTATCATAAACCTGTTTTTATTTTCTATTCTGTTTCTCTGTTATTTTGTACGTATGTACCTAGTTATTAAACGTTGTACGTAGGTAGGTACCCAGTTAGTAAGGGTCATATGTTTTAATGGGTAAAAATGAATAGGTATTTTCTTTCTTAGTTCATTTCTCTGTAACCGTAAGATTCGCTAGCAATGGTTGGCATGAAATGAAGACAGACGAGCGCTCGGGCAATCGATCAAATGTCTTTCTTTGTTCCGACTTGGGATTTCATTTGAGCCAATGCTGAAAACTTTTGTTTAACTGTAGGAAAAGATTTGAACGTTTTATTGGAAAGTAAGGTTTCTTGGGATTTTTTCGGGGAATATGGAAATTGTTTTAAAGAACACCCGATAAGTAAATGTTATAAATAACGTACAGAATTTCGAACTTTTTTTCTCGTAACTCAACACGGCGGCTCGAGCCATCCAAAGCAATATTTAGCGCACGTGAGTCCAGTGTGTCCATACCTACCGTGACCATGAAAACGGTAAAAATATTCCCCTCGAACATTGACAAATATCAAATATTATATGCCGTGTGGTGTGGTGCCGGCATAGAATTTCACCACCCCAACTCTTCCCGTGGGGGTCGTAAGAGGCGACTTAGGGAAAAACACCGGGGGCGGGCAGCAGCGCCCTCTGCAGAACAACTCCACCGAACTGCGATCCCCAACCCAGCATGCCCAGCGTGGGGATTATGGGCAAAACCCCCAAATGATGAACAATGCTATGGCGCTCATCAGGGGAGGCCTATGTCCAGCAGTGGACTATCATAGGCTGTTGATGATGATGAACTAGTCCCAACCTTTTTGATCAGATAATCTGATATTTTATTGTACCTAAGCCTTTCTACAAAGAATAAGTTGACAATTTTTTTGAATTTATAGCAACTCAGTTAGAATTTTGTTGAGGCGTATACATACATTGCTCTATAAAAAATACATTAATCTTGTGTAGCCATGCCTTAGTAGACGTTAGTGAAATAAATGTAGGTTCAGGGTAGGAAGTTGGAACTCCCGAATGTATTATGGGACCCCCTATTTACATACGGTCTATCTAAAACTTTGAATAAATAGGTAGGTCGTTCTACAGAAGAATCAGTGACCAAAAGTGCTAGGTAGGTACTTATACATGTTTTTATGATGAAAATATATTATTTTTGTTAGAGTTTTTGTATAGAAGAATCAGTCACAAAAAGCGCTATATGTACCTAAGTAGGTACCTGTTTTTTTATAATATTAAAACGCCTTTGGTTAGAGTTTTTTGTCTTTTACGGTACCTACTAACCTCTTACTAATATCCTCCTAAAATATTCATTTTGTGACAAACTATTTTTTTGTTAAATGACTTTCTTCTGCTTATGTTTCTTTTTAAATAGGTACAATGTTAATCTTGTCAATTGTTTATTATTATTATTATCTGTAATACAGAGGCAGCTCTTAAGCTGATGTGTGCATCTTAGTCCTTGTCAGTGCACTTCAAATATTAGGTCCTTACATATGAAATTGGCGTTTTTCGTACTGGCCACTTTAATCACAAATTTCTCCTCTTTGGAAGCGGATCCATCGCAAACCACGTCCGAGTTAGCTGCAGGCTGCGTTGGGAAGATTAAAAAGCTTGAAAGGTGGGTACCTCACGAATTGACTGAAGCAAACCGGCAAACGCGCGTCGACTGCTGCGTTACATTACTAAACCGGCACAATAATGAAGGTATTTTAAACCGAATCATTACCTGTGATGAAAAATGGGTTCTTTACGATAATCGGAAGCGCTCAGCGCAATGGTTGGATCTTGGCCAGCCAGCCAAATCCTGCCCCAAGCGAAAATTAACCCCAAAAAAGTTACTTGTAAGCGTTTGGTGGACTAGTGCCGGTATTGTTCATTACAGTTTTCTCAAATCTGGCCAGACTATTACGGCTGATGTCTATTGTCAGCAATTGCAAACCATGATGGAAAAGCTAGCGGCTAAACAACCTAGGCTGGTCAATCGCTCCACGCCACTGCTGCTTCACGACAACGCTAGACCACACACTGCGCAACAGACGGCTACTAAATTAGAAGAGCTTCAATTGGAAAGTCTAAGACATCCTCCGTACTCCCCGGACCTTGCTCCAACAGATTACCATTTTTTTCGAAATTTGGATAACTTCTTGCAAGGGAAAAAATTCAACTCCGATGGGGCAGTCCAAATCGCCTTCAAAGATTTTATTGATTCCCGTCCGACTGGTTTTTTTAGTAAAGGGATCAATGAACTACCTATAAGATGGCAAAAGTGCATAGAAAATAATGGTTCATACTTTGATTAATTAAATATATTATATTAAAAAATATTCGACTTTTTGTTCCTCCCATACAAAACGCCAATTTCATATGTAAGGACCTAATATTTGTCCAGTCTATTTTTAAAAGAGTTCACTGAGGGGGCACTGATCACTGACTCCGGCAACCGGTTCCAAGTCTGCACGACGCGATTCGGCAATATGTTCTCTCTTGGTTTGCTGGTACTGGGCCCGTTTATTTTCAATTATTCAAGTATTTTCTTGTCACATTGATTTACGCCACCGACACATAATTTTTACTAGGTACCTGATCATTTCCACCAGAGGCTGCCTGGAAGAGACCTCTTTCAGCAATAAGACAACTGTATCTTCCACAGTATACAGTATATGACAGGGATGTTCACACGTAAAGGTAAAGTAAAAGGTGTAATAAATATATTCGATATAGCCCAAAGCAAACTTGACGACGACTTCTGTGGCGCGGTGGGCAAAGTATGCCAAGAGATCTGTAATCACAATCAGTTCCGGGTGTTCTGGTCGTTTTCTGTATATAATAAAATATATCTATGAAATATATTGCATTAGGTATATCAGTCATCTAGTACCCATAACGCAAGCTCTGCTCAGCTAGGGGCTATGTTTTGGCTAGATGATGCTGTATGACTTGTCCAGCATTATTTATATAATCTAATAGTCAAGCCCAATCACTACTCGTAATCATCTTAGCAAACTAAAGCATGTAACCTCCAACAGAGCAAGATGGCGAAACACGATATCTGAATTAGGGACAAGAAGAATATTATCATCTACGTAGGTAGTTTTTTTAGTGACAAAGCCTTTGTAGTAGGGCATGCAGAATCGGAAAACCGGAAATCGAAAAAATCGGAAATCGGTAAATATTCCTGGATTTTTTAAAACCGGTTTTCAAAGTCAAAATCGATATCTTTCGATTTTTCCGATCTTTACCATTTTTGTTATAAATTCTCCGGCAGTGGCAACACCACACTCTAATGTTTAGGGGAATCACCGCCAGACATGCTCTGAACCTCTACGAACATTATATCATAGACGGAATTACATAGATATTTAAAGATAGGTATTAAGTGGAAATCAGGAGAAAGTGTCTTGTCTGGCGACAACGCAGCGCGGTATGTTTATTTATTTTGTAACTAGATACTTATATTTTATTGTAGGTAATTAGGTAGGGTAGGATGCAGGTCACACAAAATTCGGTTTTTTGTTATGAATTTGAGACTATACTTAATTAATACAACATATTATAAAACCGTTTTAGCTTCCGTTTCTTTGTCTGTTTGTGCACAATAAATAAACTCAAAAATTGTGGGTGTGAAAAACTATGACCTATGGATGTGAAGTAAACCAACTACACCGCACCGAAAATCCAACTCAGAGGCTAAAGCTACCTACTATTTGTTTGTAGTTTTAGTTTTGATTTAAATATGGCGATGTTTCATAGTTAAGAATGGTGTTCAGAACCTCGCTCCTCAATACGTCGAGTGTGAAAACACCGCGCTAGTTTACGCCGCGCGTAGACCTGTGTCGATCGATCATTTTTCAAGACCTGTTCGATCACGATCGACCTTGCAGAAAGATCGAATCAAAAAGACTCGATCGTTTCGCGGGTCGCGGGTCGCGAAGACCCATGACTTACCATGACTGCCATGCCGCGCCGCCGCCGGTGCGTGCAGTCTAACGTTCAATCGATCGTTCGTTCGTATTTGTCGGAAAAACTATCTTACCAGTCACGCCATAAGGTTCACTTTGTTTTGCATTGCATGAATGAATTGATTGACTCACTCAAAGACTCGATTGTTCGTATTTGTCGGGGAAAAAACTACCTTAACTTTAACATCATAAGGTTCACTTTTGTTTTACAAGCATCAACGCGTCTATCGTTCAATCGATCGTTCGTTCGTATTTTCGGGAAAAACTATCTTAACAGTCATGCCTTAAGGTTCACTTAGTTCTGCATTGCATGAATGAATTGATTGACTCACTCAAAGACTCGATTGTTCGTATTTGTCGGGGAAAAAACTACCTTAACTTTCACATCATAAGGTTCACTTTTGTTTTACAAGCATCAACACCAGAATAATCGACTGAACGATCGAATCCTTTTAAAACTAGGGATGCGATCGATTACTCACGGGTCGCGATCGAGTCTTTGTGATACGATCGATCACGATCGACACAGGTCTAGCCGCGCGTGAGTAAAGTGAGCGATTTTGATTCGAACTATACAATTAACCGCGTGCTCATTGAAGTGAGGATTGGAACGGTGCGCTATTTGAAGTCGACTCTGAGAACGTCGCGCCAGTTGAAAGCGCCTGCAATTGCTGCGACACTGAGCGAGATATTTTGTAGCTTGAAGCACCGTTCTTTAAAAAGCAAAATTACGGATGTATTGTGTCTATCAGCACTTGCACTTTTACTGCTGAATAGTTTTGCCATGATCACTACACTTGGCAGATGGTATGGTGATCGAAGTAAACATGTACAAATACACAGAAGGAAGCTGCTGGTCGCCATTATGTATAGTTCGAATCAAAATCGCTCACTTTACTCTCGCGCGGCGTAAACTAGCGCGGTGTTTTCACACTCGACGTATTGAGGAGCGAGGTTCTGAACACCATTCGTTTTATTAAATGACTACAAAAAAATTAAGCTTTTTTATTTGTATTGAAACAAAAATCGAAAAAACCGATTTTAAAAATCAAAAATCGGACAAAAATCGGTTTTGTGTATTCTTCCGATTCTGCATGCCCTACTTTGTAGCCTTCAAAATTGTATAAAATAAGTAGATAAAAACTTGTAAGGAAGTTAAAAGAATAGGCCGCTGCCCTTGATGGGATGGTTCCCTTTATTTTAGTTACATTATAACTAAAACGATCAATCTTGAATGTTTTGTTGCTTTAGGTCGGAAAAAAGTTTTTTGTTCGACAATACAGCCGCAATTTATGCACAACCCCATTCAGAAAATTGATTTTATTCGACGATATCACAAAGGTTTGATATAAAATTCATACAGATAAAAATGTTTTCTAGATTACTAATAGGTACCTTAGCAAGCGTTTCAGCTTTTCAAAATTAAAAAATCCTGTGTGATGTTAATCTTAGTCATCAATATTAATCAAAACCTAGAGTATACGATGCCTAAGTAGTATATAACTTGTATTAAATTCATATTTTACGACTTTTGAACATGTTCATGTCAGTTGGCTATTAAAAACGGAACAGGAGAAAACTTCTGGAAATTACAAAATAAAAGAGAATAACTAACTAACTACCTACCACAATGGGTAATATGCATGATAATTACAGGGTCTATTATGAAGTTAGTTTAGCGGGTTAACTACGAACCTAGTGGGTGTTGGAAGAACACCAACGCGTAACGTTTCATCCCATCTAGAAACCTCATCAGGGTGAATCAAGGTTCAAGACTGTGGCGGCCTCTGTCTGCATTGCCTGAACTACAAGGAAATTTCAATAGAGGTGCGCAAGAATCATCGGAAACGGGAATCTGGCTACCTACCGAAGCGTTTCACAGTCTCCGCTAGATGTCGTTACACAAAAATAAAAACTTTCGGAGTGCAAAACAATTCCTAGATCGCGCAAACGCTTGTTTCAGTTACAACTGACGTCAGACGTAAATAGGTATTATATAAGAATACCCGACTGCAACTGTCGGTCGAACCTTATGTAACGGTGAGGCGCCCTCTGCACCTGCCTAAAGACCGGTAACGCTGTCATGGTCATCTGCCTCAAGACCACTGGACTAATTGCACCAAGTCTAGTAATTAAAGATCTCATCATTTCCCATTTGCGGCAACTTGTTTAGGTATAGCTTCGCTAATAGATGGCGCTGACTTTCAATTTGTTGGTTTTTTATTGTTTTCTTATTAAATTGTGCATATTATTTAAAAGTGATACATTTGCCGCAAATGGTACGTTGTTTTTCATATATCAATAAATGTTTCAAGCGTTGAAAACATTTATAGAACTTGTATTTGGGAAGAGCAAAATCGCCGGACCAAATCACTCACACAAGCAAAGATTATAATTTGAACTGTTGGACACGATACGCCACCTGCCTGTACCTGGGTGCGAATAACTCTATTTTATCTAAGTACATTTTCCTATTTGTTTCTTGTTAGTGAACGTATTTTTTGTGCGTAAGCCTGCAAATGCAAAATCTGCCTGTTGTGACGTTGTGATTTATCAAAATTATTCTGATCGCATATTTTATATCAGAATCTGAAGTACCAAGTATTGGTATAAATAAATTCATGTTTGTTTTTTTATTCATGGTATAAATAAATTCGTGTTTTCAAGCCTTCCTTTGATTCGATTGTAATAAATCGTTGATGGAGTTTCTACGTACTCAAACGAAGTATCTTGTTTGACCTCGGTCCCTATCACACAAAAACAAAGAGAAGTATGCTAGTAATTATTATCAAATAAGAAATTAGGTGTCATTGATTTTCTGTACACTTTAATTTCAATGCAATTTTGTTTATTGCGGACTTTTGAGCACAATTAGGTACTGGTAAAATACAGGTAGTTGATCCTGGATCTGATAAATAATCACAAAACTTTATTCATTACTTCTTCAAGATCAGAGGTATTGTCGCGCGGCGGGAATTGAACCAGCAACTTACTGTGTTGCAGAGTGATGTCAATAAATAAGTATCGTGAATAGTATCCCTAGTTAGTTTTCGAAAAAACGTTTGAGAGGTAGGTAATTTTAAATATTGGATGCCAATTTAGGTATATTAAATTTTTACATTAGACACAGTATGCGTGAATTATTATTACTATTAGCTAGACTAGCTTTGGACGAGCATACATTACAGTAGGTAAGTACTGTGGTCACCGGACCAAAAAACTTGAAAGAAAAAAACTACAGGAATCATTTTTAGTACTTTATTTTTCGAAGTTTTTGGGTCCAACTAAGGACAATTGAAATTTATTATTTATTAGAATTTTCATCCTCCGTGACTCCATCTTTTATTTTGGGAAGTTGATTGTTTTAAAAAATAGTTTTTCTTCGTTTTGCAAAAATCAAAACAAGTCAATGACAACAGAATACCTACAAAAACGATAGACATTGAAAGAATAGACAGCCACAGCACAACAATAAAAGACGAAATATATACGTTCTACATGCTTGAACGAACAAAATCAAAGTTTATGAATGGTAAGCTATGGTATTACGAGTTGATTCGTTATGTTTCTCACAGATGACGTTGTCGTCGCCGCTCGCACTCATAAGTTCATGACGTTCTCGTACGACACTATCGGTGTTCACCCACACAGTGACAAAAATGGACTAAAATTACCACGTTATTTCTAATTAAATCAAGTGTTTTCTTTAATGAAACATAATTTGCCGCAAATAACGACCTATAACAATGCCAAAAACAGTTATTTATTTGTAAAATTAAGCTCATATGGCTCATATTTGGGAAAATACAAATGTATGAAAAACGAATGACCTTAATAAAAAAAACTGTTACTTTCAAATCCTTTTTATTCTTATTTCTTAGATTTTATACCTCCTTAGATGAATGCTTATTATAACAAATCTACTACAATATCTACATAATCTATAAGTTGGGGTTTAACGTTACATGTTTATATAAGTACAAAAACGCTGAAACCGACAATAATGTTATTTTCAAAAATACTTCTTTATGATACAATTTTTGCTACAACTTATTATATCATATATAAATGCACTTTCTTGGAGTCTAGTAATTACGGGTCTTGTTAATATAAACCAGTTTAGGAAACCCCTTTTTAAATCAGTTTGAAGTACCACCACAATTTTTCAACAATTTAGGCACTGGGTATCAAAGTTAATTAATTACGACGTGGGACCGTTTATTATGTACACGTAAACGTCGCTGATTAAATCAAAAATCCCTTTCGTTTAAACCTCTTCCAGACAGACATGGTTTGCGGTGACCTGAAGAATGAGAGACCGGATATGGCAACCAGTATAATTTGACAGCAAATATTTAAGTATAGTAAGTATAAGTCGCATAAATAAAGATTGTGATTCCCATGCTGTCCCGCTTCGATCGTGTTTTATCAAAAATATCAGCGGAACTCAGTAGCCCTAATTTTCAAACTAAATCTTTATTTACGCGATTTATATTTTATTACTGGCCGCCACCGCAGGCGTCTATCTTGGAGAGGATTAAATCTAATGAATAGAACTTTTTAGAAAGTAGTATTTGCCAATATCATTTTGTTGTAATTGTCTGTTTATATTACTTGGAGAAACCACTATTTTCACCGTTATTGAACTTAAACTTTTTAAACTTTCACGATTTGTTGACATATCAAAGAATATTTATCGGGTATTTAACGTAGGGGAAAATAAAAACAAAAGGTACGCGATAAATACCCGATAAATATTCTTTAATATGTTATAAAACTAGTTCAGGAGCCTATGGATCATTATTATTTGTCACACTAGTTATTACGTCGATATTTTTTTTTTTTTACTTTTAGAACTACTTCGCAAAACGATCGTGATATATTTTTAATAAAAAGATACAGCTGTCGAATATGTGTAAAGTAACCAAATTCACTGATTTTTTACAATTATTGTATCGTTTTCAAGGTACACCTTTGTTAAATACATAGAGTGAAGAATAAAATTCTAAAAATAATTGCTGCGTATCTACAATTTACTCATTGTACAACATTCATACTTATATATTATTCTAGACGAAAAAACATCAGATCAATCAATAATCGGTCAATAAACATAAAGTAGCAAGGGTAAATTTGCGCTAGCTTTTAACAGTTTTTGAATGTATTTACATCAATAACGTTTAACGAAAGACGCGTCTTTCAAGTATAATCATTACGCTAGTAGACGTGTGCGCCGCGCCGACCCGCCGCCGCCGCCGGCAAATTCTTCACGCCGCCGCCGCCGATCAGCCGATCGGCGTGAATTCGGCGTGAAACGTTACCTTTTAGACGCTTTGAAAACCCCGTCATTTTATTGATTATTATTACATTAAATGTAATAATAATCTACACTATTATAATAAATTTTATTACCAGGGATCGGAATAGGTAAAGTTTATATGTACCTGCCAAATGACGTCATATTCGCTAGTACGATAACTTAGGTTTAGGTTTTGGTAGGAGTACTCCTATTTCCGCATATGGACTCGGTTTTGGTCCATTATGGGTGCTAGCAGAGCCAGCCTAACTCCGTCCAGAAGCGCAGAATCTTCCTGGGGTCTTCACAGGCTTCACGGAGTGACCTCCAAGTTGAGGATTTCTGTTCGTTGTGCTGCTACTCCCTCGCATTCCAGGACTACGTGGGCAGCTGATTCGTCGTCGCTGAGGCATCCTCTGCAGAGAGGGCTGTCTGCCGCTCCGATGGTGAATAGGCAATTCCCTGTTAGTGTTCCTACCAGAATACGCAGGTCCAGTCGATTTAGGTTGATTAAACGTATAGTTAGCTTCTTTGATATTGATGTGAGGGCTTCTCTAATTTGTCTACACTCGCGTGGGTGTCCATCGTTCGTTACGCATCATTCTAGTTTTGAGCCTAATCCATGTTTGGAGTAATGAAAATGGCAAGGGGAGGAAAGGCAGTGAACTTTCTGTGGTTGTTTCCGATCCTCGCCATGCCAGTTCATCAGCGGCGTCATTTCCTAGCGATCCTCTATGTCCTTTTATCCATTGAAGAGTAATCTTGTTGTTTGTTTTATATACTTTCTAATATCAGATGGCATTCGTACACTAGCTTGGTGTTGCAGCTACTCCCCTCTAAGGATTTGAGTATGGCAGCACTATCGGAGAGAATGCGAACTAATTGGTCATTTATTCCTCTCTTTTGTACAGCTGTGGCCGCCTGAGTTATTGCTACACATTCGCATTGAAATCTAGAGCTGTGCCTTTCTAGTGTTACTGATATGTTAATGTTTAGGTCCAATAAGTGGACCCCGTCGCACGTGCCTGTGTCCGTTTTAGAGCCATCTGTATAGATTCTGAATTTGGTAGTGCTTGTTTAGCATTGGTTTACTGGGGATTCTATCACATGGGGCAGCTATGAGGGGTTTGTAATTAATAGCCCTGTCCATGATCTGGGCGTGTGGACTGCTTGTTCTCGTAGCAGTCCCTAGAGACCCATATTTTGTAGTCTTAGGGCCGACATTGTAGCCTCTTGTTGTATGTAAAGATCTAATAGTGCTAGGTCTAGAATGATATCTAGGGCAGCGCCGGGAGTGTTTCTCATGCAGCCTGTTATGACTGAGCAGGCCATTCTTTGGAACCGCTGTAGTCTAGCTATCACGGTGTTTAACTCCGTTCGGGTCCACCAGACTATCGCTCCGTAGGTTAGTTTTGGTCTAATGACAGCAGTGTAGAGCCACATGGTTATTTTTGGTGAGATTCCCCAGGATTTGCCAAACATTCTGCTGCATTGGTGGAGGGTTGACGTCGCACGTTGTAGTTTGCTGTCAAGATGTTTGTTCCACAGCAGTTTGCTATCTAGTATAACTCCTAGGTACTTGACTTCTGTTTTTAGCTTGATCTCTGTGTTGAATAATTTAGGAGGTTTAATGTTTCCCAGATGTCGTTTGTGAACATTATTAGTTCCGTTTTGGTTGGATTAACTGAGAGTTCATGGTCGGTACACCATGCTTTGATGGTTTTGAAGGCAAGTTTCAACAGGTCGCGTAGTGTGTTTTCGAAACAGCCCGTCGCCAAGATCGCGAGGTCATCCGCATTATCCTACTGTGATGTTTTCGAAACAGCAGGTCGCCAAGATCGCGAGGTCATCCGCGTATCCTACTGTGACCAGTCCGCGTCCGTTGAGGTCGTGGATTAGCTCGTCAACATAAAAGGGGCGATAAGACGCCGCCTTGGGGGCAACCCCTGATAACTATACCTCTGGTGGTTTTATTGATTGTCACTTGTATCGCTCTGTTTTTGAGCATGTTGTTTATCCACTGAGCCAAAGTTGGCGCGACACCATATATCTGGTGAGGGATCTATGTATGTACCTACCTACCTATCCAAAATATGTTACTTATTTTACATACCTAATTAAAGTTTGGGGCCAGAACCTACTGGAGGAACGCCAGATGTTTTAAACTACATAATTTATGTATAACATATGAAAGAATATCATTATAACAGTAAGTAAGCATTTTTAAATTAATAATAACAGATTCTAAACAAATACTATACGCGCCGATTTCACGCCGAAATCACGCCGCCGCCGCCGATTTCAAGCCGGCGTCCGCCGCCGATAATTTCAACGTCGGCGCACATGTCTATACGCTAGCTCCCACGTTTACACTTTAAACAGTTCACTCATCATAATAGTTAATAAAGTTCACTTATAGGGTACATAGTACATTTGCACAGTTTACTTCTTGGGCACACAATTACACTGTTTTTAAATAACTTTTCACATAGCATCATCTTGCGCCAAAAGCAAGCATAACTTCTACATAAAACAGTAACAGTAATAATGATATTTGTTCCGGGTGTTTTCGGAAAATATATAAAAACATAAATAAAAAATGCCGAATAATTCACACAACATCATTTAGCTCCGAGCTAAGTATATGTATTGTATATTTATGTAATGTTGATACATATTAAGATAGGTATTAAATATGTCAGTATTACAACGAGAAAATGCAGCCAGAATCTTGGGGATGTTTCTGACTGGTATTGACATAAATGAACTTTGAACTACCTGTAGATTTTTTGCAACAGTCTGCAGTTAGGTCAGCTGTTTCAATGACAAATACTACTTCTAATTTGGTTATTTTCGTTGTTAAAGGTTTTACCCACTTCACCAGTTACTGTTTATCCATAATACAAGCTCTGCTTACTTTGGTGATGCTGTGTGAATTATCCAAAATTATTTAATATTTATTAGCACTGTTCTATTTTCGGTTACACATTTGCATTTCCAAGGGCACTGCATATTAATCACGATATTAACAATAAAACGTGTTCACTGTCTGTCAATCAACGGGTTTACGCCCGTTAAACGTTTCTCAAATATTGTTCATGTCGAATAAAACTTGTGCGATCGTGCGCGACGCTTCTACACTGCTTATGGCGATAGAAGATAGGTGAGACTCGTACGAGCGGAGTTGTCTGTGAACAAAAATATTAATTTTATTTATTTTATCAAAGCTAGCGGCTATTAAAGCATTACTAAAATAGTTTTTAGCAAATAGTCGCTTCCCGCTGTCTGTCCCTATTTATGCTTAGATCTTTAAAACTACGTACGTAGTTTTAAAGATGCTCTCAAAGTAATCCGTGCATAAAATGTGCCTTCAAAAAATAATCAATGACATTTCAAATATTCACTCAAAAGAGTTTGCATACTACCTTTGAGAGCTTTGTTTGCTAAGATAATTTTGAACACCCTGATTGCTAATATAAATATGAAACAATAAGTAGTAAGATTGTTTGAACACCTTGGGTGCTTACAACAATATGATGATGCAAACTGTGTACATCAAATTGCTTTTATCTTTTTCAAATTATTTTGACTACTCTTTGACTACTCTAGACGCTCATATCAAATTGACGCTGACTGTACGTTGATATAGATCTCTATCTATTAGAAAAACCGTATCAAAATCATCATCATCTGAGCAATTTTCTGTGTGAAACAATTTTAGCTTATCGAACCATCAATTTGAAGTTCAAAATTTTGCAAGGCATCCGAATGGTCTTAAGGTTGAATAATTATGATTTCTTTAAAGTTTTGATTAGAAATAACTTACCGTCTGCCAGTATTGGAATAAATCACAATATTCCTCAAAATAAGCGCCGCCGTCAACCGAATGCTTTTCGTGACTGGGCCTTCATTCTCATCCTGCAAAAAACAACAATTATTAGTATGTACCCATTTAAACAACATTTGCACTGCCATGCGAAGGTTGCACACTATGTTTATTGCACACGAAGCATAGCCAAATTTTTTAACTGCGTTATTTTATTCTTAATTTTAGATTAACGTGGAAAATGCTTATACTAGTGTTATTTTTAATTAGATTTTGATTAATACGAAATCTAGTATTTCTGAGTTTATAAAACTATGTGCTTAATTTTCATCTTAATTGGGTTATGCTAGGAATGCACGGCTATAAAAAACATAATTTCAAAATGGGGTTAAGGAGACTACACACCAAAGTTAGCGGGTAGATTTGACAAAACAGTGAGCGAGGGGCCTTGTCAGCGGGTAGATTTGACAAAACAGTGAGCGAGGGGCCTTATACAGAATAACATAGAAATTCCGTTTCAAACTGGGCTTTATTCACTATCGCCAATCAAAACACTTTACACAGGTACGACAAGGCGGCGTGGAATCTGACAAAACAATATTTAGAACACATTCTGACGTCATACGGTTTTGTCCGATTCCACACCGCTTTCTTTTCGTATCTGTGTAACGCGTTATTAAATACTTTTACACGTTGTGACGTCACACAGTCTTTATTCTCTATGTGCTAGGACACTCCACTCCAACCGTGTGTCGTCATAATGTGTTCTAAATATTGTTATGTCCGATTCCACACCTCTGTCTTGTGGTATCTGTGTAACGCATTGGTATTGACAATCGTGAATAAAGGCCTTGCTACCTATAATAATCATACACCGGTACCAAATATCGCATCAATCCACTCCGGGTTGTCTCGTTAGTGTGTACACTCCATAAGGCCATAGCCACACTCTAAACAGACACCGAAAACAGCACACAAAAAAAGCTAAACAATAAAATGGAACTCAATAAATAAATAATGCTGGACAATCCACACAGCATTATCTAGCCCCAAGCTAAGCAGAGCTGGTGTTATGGGTACTAGATGACTGATATACATAATGCAATATATTAAATAGATAGATATTATATATAGAAAACAACCAGAACAAATATCTGCAGGTCGTACAAATATTTGTCCCGAGACGGGATTCCCGCCGTCGGCGTGGACCTTCGCCCACCGCGCCACAGAGGTCGTCAAAACTATAGTAGGTATCAAGGAACTTATACCCAATCTGGAATGTGCACAAGCTGCCGATACGCGGTCCGAGCGAGATAGCTTCGCGAGAGCCCTCTGTCCCTTTCAGGATCAGGATCACCAATCACAACCAATTCACAACAAATGAATATGGCTGACGGGCTGCCAGTCTAACTTATATTATATTCTACTTATAATCTTTTCTTTTTTTATTGACATTTCAATATAGTGTCCAAATTATTGCTAAAAAAATGTTATCATTCTAATACTTGGAAAATATTAGAAAATATAAAGAACGAAAATTAATGCTTTTTAGTAAGACATGTCAAATTTATTTGTTCATATCACTTCTACTAAATTCGGGAATAATCTGCCTGGCAACACTTTAGAAAGGGACACAGGGCTCTCGAAATGCTTTCTCCCTCGGACCGGATTTCTCTCTGACCAAGTGATTGTCTGTAATAGACTTAGGGTCATACACATAAGGTTTATTTTATATTGGTGTCAAATTGACAATGCACATTCCAGGTTGGGTATAAGTTCCTTGGTAGGTATATCAAAAGCATGACAAACACACACACACACACACACACACACACGACTTTGTGCTTGATATCTCTACGCGCGAAGTGCATTTTCCAAGCATATGCGGCAGCTTTAAGCTTCAGGTTTTGGCAGTGCTTAAAAAGAGGGGGTGAACTTCAAAGTGGTTTATAAAAGCCAAAATAAGAGCCTAAAGTGGGGGTGGTTCTTGCAACTAAAATTCCAGCAAGTAAAAAATCTAGATCTATAAACTACTAGATGTGGCGCTTGCACTATACATTTAACTAGTTTCTGAAAATTTGAACACATGACTTTAAACAGTCAATATCCAGTATAACAAAGTTACTGAAAGTTTACAGTACCGATCGAAGGAAACGAGAAATTTCATAATGACGTAGGCTAGGCTTACAATTAATGAATGTGAATATTCTTTATGGGAAATTAATACCTATCTTTAAACAAAACATTAAGTTACATAAGCAATACAAAAGTATAATAGTGTATAAGTGTAGATAAGGTAGCTCTTTATACTCTACTTTAAGTGGCATGAATATAATTAAAAAATAAATTATGCTACACAACGCAGTATCACTTAGCCCCAAGCTGAGCAGAGCTTTTGTTGTGGGTACTAGATGACTGATATTCATAATACAATATAGATATTTTCCTACTATACATAGAAAACGGCCAGAACACCCGAATCAAATATCTGCAGAACGCACATTAGATCCGAGGCGGGAATCGAATCTGCGTCGCCGGCGGACTTTCGCCCACCGCGCCGCAGAGGTCGTCAAAATATACCAGAGTGTTCGGTAAATAAAGTGGAGGTGGGACTTTGCTACCTTCTCGACCCCCTCAAAAAAATCCTGGCCCCACGGAGGACTTTTTTGCACCAAACATCCTGTATATAATAAAGTATCTTCTATGCTATCAAGCAGAAGCCGTTGGGTTAGCATGCAGTATTAGTTGGTATAATCCGTGCGCAGAGATACGGCACAGAGTATTTACCGGCGTTTCCAGGTGATTGCGACTGAGCTCTGCTCGATGCTGCCCCGGACATAACAGTGTTAGTATCAGTGGAACTAATACGTTATTATAAATTATTTTACAACTTTAGGAAACAGCTAGGCTTTGTATGAAGATGATGTGTAACTGATGGATAAGTTTGCAAATTGCAGTGATCAAACGGAATAAATCAAAGTGAAATCATGGAAATCAAGAAGCTTAATTTATAGTTCATCAATTTTATTACAAACTATCGGTCCCCCGGCTTCGCACGGGTATTTAACAAAAATTAGGAAAATTAGAATTTTTTACACGTGGGGAAGGAACATTATTGAAGTTTTCATACGGACACCTAGCTTTTTTTTAGGGTTAAAACTTTTACTAACGTTGAAAATTACAATTAAATAACCATATTAGAACTAGTATTTACAATTGAAACAATTGAGCTAACTGCAAACAGTCTACAGGTAGCTCAACTGATCCATATCAATATCAGCAGCGTCCTCAAGAGGCTGGCTGTATGGCAATGCTGATGCGCTGTAAAGTAAATTAATATAACAATGCAATGTTACTATTATGTAAAAAAAACACAATATGTGTACACATAATAGTTACATTGCAAAATATTATTTGGGTAAATCACGTGTATTGAGCTCGGTAGCAAAATCACAACTGGTCCAGACATGAACACATACGGTCCTCACTTTGTCGATCTTGTTTGTAACAAGGTGGACAAGTCTGGACATGTTTCATAACAGTTACTTTTGTCTTTCTTACCTAGACAACAATCGCTGTACCTCTAGTTGGTCGTAGATCGTTATACTCGGCCTCATAAAATAATTTTATTTTAGAATTTTGGTTTGTGCTCTTCAAGTTTAAATGTTTAATTCTAATCAATACTTATATTATAAAGAGTAAAGATTTGATTTTTTGTTTGATATCATTGAATAGACTGAGAAACTACTGCACCGATTTGGAAAATTCTTTTACCATAAGAATTCTATAGGATACAGGAACCCAACGTGTATGTGTAAAACATTATAATTTTTGTCAAATAACTGACATAGGCTAGTAACCCAAAAATGTGTAAAAAAATATAATTTCCTGTGCAAAGCCTGGGCCGACCGCTAGTAAGTAAATAATCTTATAGTTTTTGCATGCTGTGTCGGCCTGTAAGAGGTTGGTTTTACTTAGTTTTACTTAATTTAGAACCATGTTAATCTTTTAGCTCCGGCGACAGATGATTTTCCCATACAAACGTAGTACCAAAATACTTTTCCGAAATGGAATTAAACCTTACCGCATTTTTACATTAAATAAAATAAAAATATATAAATAACACTGGACAATCCACACATCATCATCTAGCGCCAAGCTAAGAACTGCTTGTGTTATAATAAGTACTAGATGACTGATATACATTACACATAATACAATATAATATTAAACAAAGAAGACATGTTTTAAGTATTTTTGTAGAATAAATATTTTAAAAAAGCTTGTGGCAGGAACTTTTATGAATACCATTCAAATACAAATAAAAGCAAAAAACTGTGAACATATTCTTAAATAACAATTCAAAAAAGCTTGTTGCTTGGCAGGAACCTAAATTAACTCTACTTATACAAGTAAAAGCAAACCATGGTAAACATAATGTAACGCTGGTTTACCTCAATAAATATATAAATAAATAAATAAATAAACATAATTACAAATCATTTTGGCATTTCGTTTCTATGGGAACATCCGTCGCCAGAGCCTTGTTAGACCAATCCTGTATCTTTAGGTACTAGCTATAGTCTAACCTAACTCAAAAAGGTAAATTAAATCTCACCATAAGCTCCCTAGGGTTGAACATATCAACGGCATGCTTGTTAAGTGCCGCCAGCGCCGCGTTCGGGGGGTATCCTAACGCGACGGGTTTGTTCGCTTCCGCCTCAGCCGCTGCGTGTTTACGCGAGTTGTACACCGCTTTTAGAGCCTGAAATAAAGGGAAATTATTGTAGAGTTGATGTGTGGTGCCGGCATAGAATTGAACCACCACTACTCTTCCCGTGGGTGTCGTAAGAGGCGACTTAGGGGGACGGGCAGCAGCGCCCTCTGCAGAACAACTCCACCGAACTGCGATCCCGAACCCGCATGCCCAGTATGGGGATTATTGGCAATAAGCTCCAAATGATAAATAATGCCAACTATGGCGCTCATTAGGGCAGGCCTATGTCCAGCAGTGGACTATTAGGTTGATGATGATGTACACAATACTATAGGTACAAATTACTTCGAAGATTAGGAAGTACTTGCAGTAGTTGCTAATGTAGTAAAGATTAAAAACAGAACAGAAAAAAGCGACTCTAAGACATTGAAACCGATCTCAAAATACTAAAACCTATTATTATTTTTGCTAGGGGCTTACTTGCCCTTAGCTAAGCTACTGCTTGGCTAATGTTGCCTGAAATAAATTATTATTTTTATTAATATACATAATTATATATATTGCCGTGTATTTAAAAAAATATTATAAATACATATTATTATATATTATATATATAATAATAATTATATAAATGTATTTCGAAATTCACCACCCCAACTCTCCCCGTGGGTGTCGTAAGAGGCGACTAAGGGAAACACACCGGGGGGCGGGCAGCAGCGCCCTCTGCAGAACAACTCCACCGAACTGCGATCCCCGACCTGCATACCCAGCGTGGGGATTATGGGCATTAACCCCCAAATGATAATGCCATCTATGGCGCTCATTAGGGCAGGCCTATGTCCAGCAGTGGACTGTTATAGGCTGGTGATGTGATTATGTGTGATGTGATGTTGTAAAAATAATATTTTAGGGATTTTTAAACGTAAACATTGTTTTTGCTTCTTATTTTTCGGTAAAACAAACTTACTTGCGGCGTACAATGTTTGTCTGTGAGATGGTTGAGCAGTGCGAACGTCCGGCGGGGCACGCGGTCGCAGTCTGCCCACATGCAGGGTGCTTCGCCCCCCGCGCCGTCGGGGCAGTGCGTCCGGGCCGCGTGGTTGAACACCTCGCTCGAGTTCTCGAACGATCTGAGGAATAACCACGGCTCGGTAATGAATAAAGAAAGATTTGATTGTTTGTATGGGCTCCGAAAATAAAGGATTTGAAAAATCGTTCCTCATTAATTATCCATTATGGATACAGAGTATAGAATATAAAAAAATAGGGTTTCTTATGAAAATAACAAAAATAAGCAAAAGTAAACAAGTGTAAATTTATAAAAAATCTGAGGATGACATTGCCTCGTATGATTGACATAACAGTGGCAAGACAGTTGTGAAGCTGAATGATGTCTATACTAATATTATAAAGTGGAAAGATTTGATTGTTTGAATTGAATAGACTCCGAAACTACTGGACCAATTTCAAAAGTTCTTCCACCTTTAGAATCCTAAATTTTCCGTGATGAACATAGGCTCTAGAATATTTTCAAAAAAATTTGTGTTCCGCATGAAAATTGATTTTTTTTGTTAAATACCCGTGCAAAGTCTGGACAGACCGCTAGTATGTTATATAGCTTCAGAAAAAAGTCATAGAACAAATGCTAATGATGCTAGGTACCTGGTCACCGAAGTTTGCTGGTGTTATAAAAATAACCCTGTATATTAAAGTACTGACGTACTGATCTAGTACACGTAACACAAGCTCGGTTCACTCGGGGGCATCGAGTACGTATCCAGTAGAGGCGCCATACTAAAACCGCGCATCTCTGCCACATCTCCGTGTTTGAGCACTTAGATATCTAGAGAAGGAACAAGCTTGCTTAGGCTATCGATAGCGATATTACAGCTCCAGCATGACATCACACAATATTAGTATGTAATTTTTTTTGCTTGCGTTTTTTGAACTATTGTAGGTGGCCAATGGGATAAGATGAAAAGACACAGATTTTGCTGTTTTCATACCAGTTGAAATATTTTTTATATCTAGGTTTTTTGTGATTGTATGTATGTTGAATGGGCCCCCGCAAGAATTTTATTGCACTTCGAGGAATTATTATTACATCGGATTAAGTTTTTTTCGCAGGTCACATTTTTTCCAACACAATATCATATTGAAGGATATATGATAATAATATTCAAGACGAGAAAACTGGATTCCAACGAAGTAAGGCGTCATCTCTTCTCGACATTTTAAAATGTCTAATATTAGTATATAACATTAGTATTTAATGTACTGATAATCGTTCGGGCAAGGTATTAGTACAATGTTAAATAAAATAACCAAATAGCATTATTGAATTGAAATCGTTAATAAATGAGACTCGCTAAAACATCGATAGAAGAATCAGTTTAACCGCGTGTAATTTTTGACAAAATATTTTCGTAACAAAATTATTAGACATTTCAACTCTACTGCTGATGCTCTTTATAGTTACTCACTTGCCACATCCTCTCCAATGGCAGATCCACGGCGTGTCATCTAAAGGCGGTGTCTTGGGCGCTGGATTCGCTACCGACGCGGGCTTAGCTACTGTTGGTTGTACTTTCTGAAATACATTATATTTTGGCAAGGTCAGTAACCCGCGAATACTCAAACGCATCTTAGATTTAGGCAAGTCTCTTTTTGACAGATATTAATTGAAAACTGTCAAACAATCGGGATTTGAGACGTGCTTAAATTAGAGTTACATAGTATAGTCACAGATTACATAATACTAGTAGTTTCATGTTAATTTGACATCGAAGTTGGAAAGTATCCAAAGATCCATTAGCAAAACTGAATATTTCAATACACCCAAATTCCATTAACGAAATTGAGTTTTTTAGAGCACTTTTTCATTCCAGATTTGATTTGATGATATCGTGCTCTAAAGCATATCTTCACTCGCTTTAGTGAGTTAATGTCGAGCATTAAGCCATTAACTACGCTTGGGGCTAGATGATGCGGAGTGGATTGTCCGGCATTATTTATTTATTTATTTATTTACCTCACTCTGTTTCCCAATCAGAAAAAATCTTACCTCAGTAATTGGATGGTTGACTATAGTCTCTTTCTCTCCAATTTTTGTAGTCCCGACCATGATTGGCTGCCGTGTGATAACTTGCCTTACGATTGGTTGTTGTGCTTTCTGTAAATAATATAAAGTTTCATTCTCATTTAAATAAATTAGAATGAAATGTAATGTGTCTAAAAAAAGTAAATACTTTTCATAGGCACATTACATTGCAACCTACATAACGACACAGAAACAATAAAACTATTAGAAGGCATTAAAAAAGCTCATTATGGGTACCGCAAACTCTCCAATTAAATTTGCTCTTTTAGGCCCGGCGCCCATTATCGGCATCGGCAAGGAAAAGGATCCTTCGGCATCCTACATGAAAGCGCACACTGTCGGAAACTATGCTTTGGCATGCTGCAACGTTCTTAGGCATGACGAGGCGTCCTTAAGGCAAGCCTTGCCCGCAGGGCAAGCTATCCCCCCGAGTGTTGCCTCGGCGCCGCCGGCGGCGTACCGAAGGATGCCGAAGCATCCCGAAGCATTCTCAAGGCTGCCGATACAGCAGCCTCAAGCATACCGAAGCGATATTTTTTGTTATTACGACCATATACACGGCAATTTCTACTTTATTGCCATTATGTTAATGTATATTGCTATTTGCCACCTAAAATCCTTAGTCGTGCCGATGCCGATAATGGGCGCCGGGCCTAAAGTAAGCTCAAGGTCACACACCATGAAGAGGGCTATACTCGAAGTTTCTTTGCGATATCAAAGACGAAAACAAAGTCGACCGATGACCGGTGTGTGATATCCAAATGCAGCGGTATTCCAATGCGTTTGGATAGTGCTCGACCGGTCATCATCAATTGGGGATAGTGCCCATAATCCCCACGCTGGGTATGCAGGTTGGAGATCGCAGTTTGGTGGGGTTGTTCTACAGCGAGCGCTGCTGCCCGCCCCCCGGTGTGTCTTCCTTAGTCGCGTTTTACGACACCCACGGTTATGGGCAATAACCCCCAAATGATAAATAATGCCATCTATGGCACTCATTAGGGGAGGCCTATGTCCAGCAGTGGACTATTATAGGCTGAGTTTATTGTTGATAGCAATTCTAGTGTGATAAGATAACTTACTGACAACCTCTGTGTCGCGGTGGACGAAAGACCGCCTGCGACGGAGGTCGCGGTTTCTATTCCCGCCTCGGGACAAATATTTGTAGGATCAGCAGATATTTGTTCAGAGTGTTCTGGTCGTTTTCTATGTGTATTAAAAAATATCTATCTATGTAATAATATTGTATTATGTATATCAGTCATCTAGTACCCATAACAAAAGCCCTGCTTAGCCAGATGATGCTGTGTGGATTGTCTGGCATTATTTATTTATAACTTACAGCATTAGCAGTCTTCGTGTCCTGCAATACAGTTTGCCGCTGCGGCTGTATAGCCGAGTACTTGTGCGCTGGCTTGTGCGCCGCATTCATGATGATCTGCTGGTTGTTGGACACGATGATCTGGTTGCCGGTTATCTGGTTGCCGGTCGACGTGCTTATCAGGGCGGGTGGGTTCTTCTGGGTTACTACTATCTGTGGGGTAAAGATTGACTTCAGATAGTTTTATTTTATTTGGGAAACAAACAGTTATTTTGAACTTAATCAAAAAACTACATAAATAACAGTTTTTTATGAATGACCTCCGTGGCGGTTGGCGAAGGTCCGCCTGCGACAAAAGAGGTTGCGGGTTCGTTTCCTGCTTCAGGACAAATGTTTGTACGGTTTGTCAGGTGTTCTGATCGTTTACATTATACAAAAAATATCTGTAATTTATTGTATTATGTATATAAGTGATGATCAGTAGTACCCATAAAGCATGCTCTGCTTAGCTTAGGGATAGATGGTGTGTGATGTCCAACACTATTCATTTATTTAATGGTTGTAGTAGCTGGTAGGTTGCATATGAATTAGCAGGATGCAGTGCAGACATTCATACAATTTCGGCCTCTTGTGACAAAGATAAAAATTGTGCCTAAGGGAGAGGCCTTTGCCCAGCAGTGGGACATACCAGTCTTAATAACTAACTAACTATAAACTATAAACAGTATGTATAATAGTATAATAATAATAATAATCATAAACAGTATGTTCAGCTTGCCATGAAAAATTGTCACTTATAAATTAGATTTCTAATGTTTAATTTTTGATAGTAAGTAAAATTACCTGTTGCTGTCCCTGGTTGATGATTTGACCTTGGTTGATAATTTGACCTTGTTGGTTCACAATCTGAGCCTTGTGCGGTTGCGGTTGTGTCGTTATTATTGGTTGCTGGCTTTGAGTTAACTGGGGTGGGTTCTGTGGGTTGAAAATAATATTATAGACACTGAAATATCTACAACACAGATCTACTACCAAATAAATACATTTAGAACTACTTTATGGAAGGGAAGCCTTTGCCCACAAGTGGGATACAGAGCTGAATGGTAAGGGATCAAATTCATTTGTTATATTGTTCATTCCAGACAGATCTTCCCTTTACCAAACCTTTCCTCCACCATGACTTCAAAGAAACTTCCCATAAATTATAATAATATGATTATATGATAAGCAAATAAAGTAATGTAAAAATTCTAACTAAATTTAAATAAATACACCAATAACCGATTTATCATGCACTACCTAAAACTACATTGCTAAACATTTAAAACTGCATCGACAATACAGATAAATTCTAGCATGCTATACATATAGCATATCTAATATAAAGAGTGGGTCCTTATTCGCTAGTTCATAATAGATTCCGTATCAAAAACACGATGACGTCGTACATAGAACATAAATATAGCTTGTCACGACTCGACCACGACAATTTACAAATCTGATTCTGACTGTCAAAACCTACCAAGCGAATAAGGGTCCTATAAGGGTCGTCATAAATATCAAGATACCATAAGAGAAACAATAGGCATGCCTAACACCGCCAATAATCAACCACCTTTTATATTCAGCCAATCTCTGCCTAATGATTTTAATCTCTTTAATATCTGGTTCTGTCTTAATTCTTTATTGCACTATAAATTATACAAAAAAAAAATTCAAATGTAAAAGAAATGGCAAAATCGATCTAAACCCTCAAAAGAGTGCTCTACCGACAAACCTTATTGATATTTACCTTTTAATATACCAACTAATAAGTTATTATTTGTCTATCTATAAAGTAAAAACATGACGCCATTTTGTCATCATAAAACCCAACTGATTAAAAAGATTGAAGTGAACAATGAATCAAAGTGATCACTTTATTTCTAAGTATTACTTTAGTCCGGTCAATTTAGACATTCGTAGTTATCTAAATTCCCACCAAGCTGAAAATCGGTAAGATTGTTTGAAATATCATAAAAAACAAAATTTGAAAGTTCCCCATCTTTCCCCTGTAAGGAAAAAAAATTATTCAAGGTCAAAGGTAAAATAATTGAGTTTTTCGCGATTTTCAGCAAAACGGTAAGTTTTATCATAAAAATATCTACGACAAAAATTGTAGATCATAAAATTATCTACAAAAATTAATAAAACTTTTTTTTCTACGAGCCACCGTTTTTGAGATATTAACGATTCAAAAAGTTGTAAAAGTTGTAATCGTCATAAATCAATCGTCAGAGTACGGTTACCTAAATTCCCACCAGTATTTTGTGACGTAAAGAACTTTGATTTTGATTTCAACAAAATTGTGTAAAGTACTTCATTGTTAATATATTACTTTGTTCTAATAAATAGTTCAATCCAAACAATAGATGGATATTGATATCTATACTAATATTATAAAGAGGAAAGATTTGATTGTTTGTTTGTTTGTATGTTTGTTTGTTTGTTTGAATTGAATAGGCTCCGAAACTACTGGACCGATTTGAAAAATTCTTCCACCATAAGAATCCTAAAATTTCCGTGATGAACATAGGCTATAAAATATTTTCAAAAAAGTTAGAGATCCGTATAAAAACTTCAATAATAAAACCATAGCGATATACATCAACTTATTTTTTTTTCTTTTTTGCGCTGCTCGCTTTTGCTGTGACTCAACTTCAACTTCTTTTTTTATGGCACCGCTTTTGCTACGACGACTCCGCCAGTGTCAGTTTTGGATTGTCATAGACATCACAATTCGTTACTGGGGTGCGAGTTCTGAGGGTGCGAGAGGAAACTCAATGTCAAAAAATATAAAAACTTCAAGATTGGAACCATGCGATGAAGGCTCAGAAAAACGATCGATGTAGGCGATATAGCAGCGGTGCGAGAGAAAAGCCAATGCCAAAAAATAAAGTTCTCCCTGTTTTTCTTTATATAAGTAAAGGAGGTAAAGGTACAATTTTAAAAAGGAGAGGTTTTATTGTTTGTTTGTGGTCTGAATTGAATAAGTTCCGAAACTACTAGACCTTTTTGGAAAAAAATCATCCTAGGAATGATAATCATAGGCTATAGAATATTTTTAAAGTTAGTGATCCCTATGAAAACTTCAATAATAAACTACCTTAGCTAACGTGTGTATGTAAGAACTTAAAATTCTTTAAAATACCCGTGCGAAGCCGGGGCGGGCTGCTAGTTATTAATACATGCCTTTTTAAGATAGAATATAATACCTGGGCCTTTTTTATTTGAACTTATTTTTTTACACACTTTTCTAGTAATTAATTCAAACTAAGTACCTAGTTACATATATTCAGATAAATACATTTAATCTTAGAACTTGGCCAGACCAAAAGCAGTGCATTATAGTTTGTGAATTAAGACAGAGATCGTGCATTTCAAAGAGACATTTACATAGCTGGCATCCCTAAACCAAAGATACAGTCTTTCCAAAAAGCAACGTCTACGTGGAAAGGCGGATCCAAAAAGCGTCACAGAGGCCATGGCCCTCCTATGAGATCCTTATATTTATCTTTATTATTATCAAGTAAAATCTACTTTTAATTAGTCTTCGTATCTATTCTAACGCTGTTTTGTTCATAACAATTTGTACACTCGTTCCCGTCATTCAGAGGCCATGACCCCAAGTTGGCGTTCACACGTACAACACCGCTGCCACATAACATAAATACGGGCTATAACTTATGTTTGTTATACGGCATCAGATAACAGCGGTGCACTCGCTTGAACCTTGCGGTAATACATTTCCCACTGTAAAACGTATCCAAATGCTAGGAATATAAGCAGATATTTGAATGCACGTTTTGTCATGCTGTGCGGCAGTGGTTGGTCTATTATTGTCAATGATCCCCCCCCCCCCTCCCCCCGTAAATATCTGGATCCGCCGTAACGTGCAAGAGAGACGGTAGACCTGCGAGAATGCCTGCTTCACGGCCGCAATGGCCTGACTCGGCTGGGATGAGCTGACCAACATCGGCTGAGATACTATCACGCGCTGGCCGGATTGCAACATCCCAGCGTTCTAGGGAATACACAGTTATTTACATTAGAATACAGTAGAGTTCTCGTAAAAACGAATATCGAAGTTACGGGCTTGTTTTCGGGCAATGACGATAAGTAACATAAGTGTAGGTTTGCACGAAAGCAAATTCGCACTCGCACTTCGATTTTCGTTTTGTGAGTAGGTCCCCAGATAGCTTGTCATAGAAAGGCATCTAAAAGATTAGATAGTAATTAATTTCAAGATGTATCCCGTGAATATTAGTTTTTAACGAAAGGTTAGTGTTAATATGATTTTTATTTACATAAAATATAACTCACTAAGTAAGTAAATATAGTCACTAAGACTATGTTTGCTCGTACCTTTTTAAATAGACAAACAAATTGTTTAGAAGACAAATTCTGTTGTATAGTTTCGTAGTCATACGTAGCCTTACAAATTGATTAGATTTATCTCTCAAAATATTGGAAATTTACCGACTTGTAATCAACTAAGAGCTTAATGCGTTAACTGAAGCGACACGGAGCGGAGGCGTGTTGAAACGAACTAAATGGACCAATAACGGACCAGCTTGATTGGTGAATTCCTACACGCCTCCACTCTACATCTAAAGGAGACTTATCCTGAGAATACAGAGGCGAGCGACGATAGATGTGACATTTGAAAGAATACTTTTCAACAGCAGTTTTTATTGTGAGTTCCTAATGACAGCAGGTGAGAGCAATTCGCGCAAACCGCGCCCGCCCTTGCAATCTGGTTTTAGAGATTGAAATAATAAACAGCCTATACGATGTTTGAGGAGATTCGAGTATTCTAAATAAAATGTTAGAGCAACAAAGAAAAATAATGAATTTGTGAGTTGATGATCAAACTACTAGTGATAGTAAAGTAGCATTGCATCAAAATTAGTGCGTGAATCGCAAAAAAGGAAGATAGGATGATCATCTGCCTCGTTCACATAGAAAACGGTCCAGCATGAGTGACCCTGGATTTGTAATGTACAATATTGTACAAATGTAGAAAGCGAATCGATTTATAAAGATTTAGATGGTATTGATCCTTTTTACCAGAAGTTATGGTTTTAAAGAAAATTCTATATTCAAATCACAAGTTATTTATTTAAAACTATAAAATCTTACCTATCTGCTTACATTTTAACTTTTTTCGCTAAATTGCTTGCAAAATGTAGTAACACTCGTGGTTTTCACATAAGTGTTAAAAACCTTATTTATCAAGAACAAGTTTGTCGCTTTGAAGTAAGTGTCAATGTCACCCAGGTATAAAAGACATAACATTAATCTACGGTAAAAAAAAGGCACTTGCTCTCGCAAAAATTTTAGTGAAACGAAAATCAACTATCATAATAATTTTAAAAAATCATTGCCTTGTCCTGAGTATTTATTTGATAAGTCTGAACTAAATATATTGTTTTCTGAATACGCAAGCACTTTTTATCAAATTAAGAGAAAAAAATTCCCACCTTGTGGGAATAGTGGGAATACGTGTCATTATAAGATCGAAATCTTTAAAAACGCTTCGATTCGCTTTCAGTCCGCCTTAACCATTAGAGTGAACGAGACAGACACAGGTTAGAATGTTACACCCAATACAGAAGCAGTCTATGTAACCTGTATAATTTGCTGTTGGGTAATCGCCTCTGTTGCTTGCGCAATAAGGCTGTTTAGCGTCGCCTCGTCCAAACCGCCCGGATTGTTCACCTTACATCAAAACATAAGGTTAATAACATCTTATCCTTGACCAGCTTTTTACCCGCTTCGCAAGCCTAGGATCTAACATTGGGTATAAACAATGGAACATAATTTTTTTTTTTTTTTTTTTATTAATAAAAACTTACCGTTAACGTAAGTGGTCCGCCGCCCGTCGGACCTTGAACGATAATGATCGTCTTTTGCATCATATTACTCGGTATGTTCTGGGCAATGTAGCTTATGCCGCCTGGAAAATATAACATTACAAAATATAAAATAAATAAGTACGCTGGACAATACACAGCATCATCTAGCCTCAAGCTACGCAGAGCTAGTGTTATAGATATGTCGGCGCGAAGACGTGATTTCTACACTACGATCTAGTTTTAAGAATTAACTGAGTGTTTAAACCTCTAAAATTAACCAAGTCAAGTAAGAACTTTGTGATAATTCAAAAACATCGCCCCGAGTTTGCTCCTTTGTTATTGTGAAAACGCTAGGCAACCTTTTGCTATAAATAAAGCCACCGGGCGAGTAAAACATTCAGTCTTGCTCGAGCTGTCGGAGGGAACGGACCTCCCTAGAATAAATCAAACGTTCTTGTTTCTAACTGCTGTTTCATTGGGACTACCTTCTATCGAGGAATATCCGGACAACGAAAATCGTGACGTCATCACTGCTGACGTCATCAACTGTGTCGTGGGATCGTTCGGGCCAGGAATCTCTTGCACGAGTCGTCGGTTGGATGGAGCGGACTTCTACCAACAGGACAATGATGATAGTGACGTCAGTCCTGGTGACGTCACCCATTTGAAAAATCGTAACGAGGGTTTTTCCCTCGTCATCAGAAGTGGGATCAGGGCCTGCTAGCGCTTCTGATCCAAACCACCCCAGCGAGGTCATCACTGCCTCAATAACTTCATAACCGCGTACCAGCCAGTAAAACCACTACTCCGTGGTATAACAACCACGGATACACCAAGCCCCTCTATGGCAGGAAAAGCCGAACGCATAGACAGTCCTGGAGAATGATAAACGACCGTGGAAAATTGCCCTTGATCATCTCCGCCCAACAGGCAAACAACAAATCGTGTCGGCGGGAGAACCTAATCCACACGGTCCTCGAAACACTTTCTACTTCCCGTGCTGTATTTGTGAGCTAGAACGATGGGTAAACAACCGTGGAAGATGGCCCTAGATTATCTCCGCCCAACAGGCATGCAACAAACCATGTCGGCGGAAGAAACCAATCCACACGGTCCTCGAAACACTTTCTACTTCCCGTGCTGTACTTTGCGAGCTAGAAACGATGGATAAACAACCGTGGAAGATGGCCCTAGATTATCTCCGCCCAACAGGCGTGCAACAAACCGTGTCGGCGGAAGAAACCAGTCCAGAAGGTCCTCTGAACACTGTCTACTTCCCGTGCTGTACTTTGTGAGCAGGCGTGCAACAAACCATGTCGGTGGAAGAAACCAATCTACTTCCCGCGCTGTGTACTTCGTCAGCTAGACACGATGGACAAACAGATAAGTTGATAACCACTTTTACTTGCGAGCGTTCATGCTTCATTACAAACTACATCTCCCTTCCTATTCTTATCCTCCTAATCTACGAGAAAACCTACGAGAAACTTCCGAGAAATCTACGAGAAACCTCCGAGAAATCTACGAGAAACCTCCGAGAAATCTACGAGAACCTCCGAGTACCTATAACCTCCGAGTACCTATAACCTCCGAGTACCTATAACCTCCGAGTACCTATAACCTCCGAGTACCTATAACCTCCGAGTACCTATAACCTCCGAGTACCTATAACCTCCAAGAACCTTTAACCTCCGAGAACCTATAACCTCCGAGAACCTATAACCTCCAAAGACCTTACCCATTTTCGTAATACTTACAACTCGTATAGTTTAAACAGGTACCAAACTTAAAAGCAATATCTCTTTGTTACAGAATCTACGTGAACATGCGAGAACCACACAGCCATGACCAAATTAAACTAACCTTTTTCGAGAACCTCCGAGAACCATCTACGAAAACCTCCGAGAACCATCTACGAGAACCTCCGAGCACCATCTACGAGAACCTCCGAGCACCATCTACGAGAACCTCCAAGCACCTTCGATATACAAACTAAACTAACTTCTTCGAGTACCTTCCAAGCTAATTACAGTAACCGCTGACCCGGCTGGTGCAGAGCGCGCACCGCCGTGCAGAATGGCCGTGTCGGCGCGAAGACGTGATTTCTACACTACGATCTAGTTTTAAGAATTAACTGAGTGTTTAAACCTCTAAAATTAACCAAGTCATCGACTTGGTTAGGTTTCCTATAAGAACTTTGTGATAATTCAAAAACATCGCCCCGAGTTTGCTCCTTTGTTATTGTGAAAACGCTAGGCAACCTTTTGCTATAAATAAAGCCACCGGGCGAGTAAAACATTCAGTCTTGCTCGAGCTGTCGGAGGGAACGGACCTCCCTAGAATAAATCAAACGTTCTTGTTTCTAACTGCTGTTTCATTGGGACTACCTTCTATCGAGGAATATCCGGACAACGAAAATCGTGACGTCATCACTGCTGACGTCATCAACTGTGTCGTGGGATCGTTCGGGCCAGGAATCTCTTGCACGAGTCGTCGGTTGGATGGAGCGGACTTCTACCAACAGGACAATGATGATAGTGACGTCAGTCCTGGTGACGTCACCCATTTGAAAAATCGTAACGAGGGTTCTTCCCTCGTCAGATACTAGATGACTGATAAACATAATACCATCAATATTATAAAGAGCTAAGATTTGATCGTTTGTTTGTATGCTTGTTTGTTTGAATTGAATAGGCTCCGAAATTAATGGAAAAAAAAATCACCATTAGAATATTTATATCAAAAGAATTCGGTTTCCGCAAGAAAATTGATTTTTTGTTAAATAACCGTAAGAAGCCGGGGCGGACCGCTAGTAATATATTTATTAGTAGAATAGATACGAATATCTATTCTATGCAACCATTCCCATCAGCCCTCTAATACTTTATGACTAGATTAACTATACCTTGTGCATTGCTGGGCGTTGCTATAATCTGCATCGGTTGTTGCTGTATAAACTGCTGCTGTTGCCCCATCGACTTATCTGTAAAATACGAGTTAATTCATTTATTTATATTAAAGTAAAGAAAAATATTTTTATTTTATGGTGGTTGGAGGTTTACATGCGACTCAGGAGGATTCGATTCCCGCCCCGGGACAAATGTTTGTACGATCTGCAGACATTAATTCTGGTAGTTTTTTACGTATAATAAAAAATATCTACAATTGAAATCATTTACTCTCTGTGATGTAATTGTTTGCTCTGCACAATTTTATCTTTATCTATAATTCTATTTTAAATAGCATGCAGCGAGCACCGTTTCCTTTTTTTCCCCGTTGTGAGATCTCCGATAATTTCTCAATTGTAGACTGTACAATCGACTCAAAATCTGGTTGTATTTTCAAAAACTCTATGTATTTCTCAACTGCCTCTTCCATTTGTAGACTGGACAATCGACTCAAAACTGGTTGTATTTTCTTCAAAAACTCTATGTACATATTTCTCAACTGCCTCTTCCAATTGTAGACTGGACAATCGACTCAAAATCTGGTTGTATTTTCTTCAAAAACACTATAAAATTGTCCAAACAGTTATGAGTAAAAGGTACAAACCTTGAAGGATTAGCTGTCCAGACTGCGATTGTATAATGTTCTGTACATCGATCGGCTGAACTTGCAGCATCGGTTGTTGCACTTGGATCGGCTGCTGCATCTAAAAGTTAAAACATCACTGTAACACTTTCGTATACTAGTTCTAAAGTTAAACAAATACGATACGTGTACTTTGTTGATTTGCCGCGTTCCCTACTTTTTGAAATTCCCGCGCTCTCACGCCTAACGTCACTGACAGCGACACTTGACAGTTTTGAGTGCAGCCTTCTTGACAGTCAAGAACGATGAATCGGCTTTTGTGAGAGTTACTGGCTGGACAAAAGCCGACTGGATAAATTACTGCTATCTAAGTTTCTCATATTTTAAATTCTACGAGCTACTACGCAACGCACAGCTAACTTATTACTTAGTTTTGTGCTAAAGTCTCCCGAAACTTGTGAAGCCCCAAACTGGGGTTCATAAGGCTTTACGGGCAGCCCTACAGAGGATAACCCTGAAGATCAGAAGGATCGATGCCCTCATCATCATCGCCGCCGAGTTTTCGCCCATAGTGCGCGAGTCGACGCCCATCCTGCGCGAGTCCGCGCCCTTCTTGTTTTTCTGCTCCAGGGGCCTTATTCTCTATGAAATAGGAGATTCCATGCCCAAACCGTGTGACGTCACAATGTAATTTATATAAGCTTTTGACAGATAGAATATAGAAATAATAATAATTTTCATTGGAATATTAAGAAATTTACATGAATGTGTGTGAAAACGATACAACAGTGACGCGAGCATTAAGGCTCCGGCGCCGGTATCAATCAAGGAATTGATTAAAGGGAATAGGGATATTTAGGAATCACATAACCAGTTGATTAATTGTTCACTTCAATCTTTCTAAGCTTATCATAATCACCTGTATCGCATTGTTTTGCACTTGCAACGTGGGCTGTTGCACTTGCATCGTCGATTGCTGCACCAACGCCGGTTGCTGGACCTGCAACGGTGGTTGTTGCACCTAAAAAGTAAATAAATAATATTGGACGGTCCACACTGCATCATCTAGCCCTAAGCTAAGCAGAGCTTGTGTTATGGATAACTGATATACGTTGGGTTAGAAAACCAATAAATATTAGTGGTATATTACGACACTGGTATCATCGGAACATACTTAACTAGTGCTCCGCCTCGGCTTTGCACGGAACGAATATCATAAAAGTTAGGGAAAATAGATTCGTATGATATGAAAACTTCAGGGTAGTAGTTCGGTTCGCAGTTCGGTGGAGTTGTTCTGCAGAGTGCGCTGCTGCCCGCCCCCCGGTGTGTTTCCCTTAGTCGCCTCTTACGACACCCACGGGAAGAGTTGGGGTGGTGAAATTCTATGCCGGCACCACACGGCAATTCATATAATACTTGAATAATGTAAATACCTGCATAATAGGCTCCTGTATAACCATGGGCTGGTTGTCACTGGTGGACACAATGACGTTCGACTGCATTTCCTGTTCCTGCTTTACTAGCTGCATCTGTTAAAATTATCATCACTATCACCAGCCTATAATAGACCACTGCTGGACATAGGCCTCCCCTAATGAGCGCCATAGATGGAATTATTTATCGTTCGGAAGTTATTGTCCATAATCATATCATAGTTAAAATTATATCAAATTATAAACTAACTACTGCAACTTTATAAACTAGAACGTAGCCCATACATTACGGAATTCCATGCTGTTGGCTTAGAATAACATATTCGATGGATTGGAATTAATTAAACGATATATAAATAATGCTGGACAATCCACATCAACTAGCTTCAAGCTAAGTAGAGCTGTGTTATGGGTACTAGATGACTGATATACTTAATACAAAATACTTTTTACTTTTGTAATTTTATATTATGACCTGTCCAAGGGCCCTGTAAGATCTAACGAAGCACTTTGATGTATGATATTAGTTTGTTTTCTGCCTGTCAGTTTTTAAGACATCATCATCATCACATCATCACCAGCCTATAATAGTCCACTGCTGGACATAGGCCTCCCCTAATGCCCCTGAGCGCCATAGATGGCATTATCATTTGGGGGTTAATGTCCATAATCCCCACGCTGGGCATGCGGGTTGGGGATCGAAGTTCGGTGGAGTTGTTCTGCAGAGGGCGCTGCTGCCCGCCCCCCGGTGTGTTTCCCTTAGTCGCCTCTTACGACACCCACGGGAAGAGATGGGGTGGTGAAATTCTATGCCGGCACCACACGGCAAGGCCTATTAAGACATACAACATACCAAATCCTCCTCGTCTTCCAAAGCCGAAGCAGCGAGTGCCGCGTACAGATTCGCAGCCGTCTTTGAAGCCGTCTCTTGTGGTGGATTTACCTGCAATTTAACCAAATGTCACTTAATAGTTCATATATTTGATTAGAGGTATTTGTGAAAATGCTGAGAATAGGACTACTTTCAGGTGATAAAGATTGGTGATATATCCTCCATTACAGGTACCCAGCTACCTCTAGATCGTTTACAAAAGCCTGCAGCCATCTCACTGCTTCCACAGCAAATAGGTACTAGTTCCAATCAAATACAGATTTACTTACAATATTAACGTAATTTGATAAAGGTGGAAGTAAAAATAACTAATAAAATAGTATACCAAAGGAGACAATACCTATTCGTGAGTTAAGTGATACTCTTTTTATCGCTCCACGCGTCAACACGTGAGCGCTCCTTCCCCCCTATACCCCCTTTTAAATTTACGAAATGAATCATTCTAGACAATTCTACCAGTACAATGCCCGCTAGACTCTGATATGAGAAACAATGACACTAACCTCTCTCTTTTCCTCAACTTTGATCTTCTTAGCCGGTGGCTCGACATAGGTATGATCAGTAGCCACTTGCTCCACTATATCCTTCTCCGCCTTCATCTGAACAACGCCTTGTATTAGCTGAGGAACTGGCTCGGCTTTCATCGGCTCGCTTTTGAACTGGATCAGCGATGGAGGGAGCTGATCGCTTTTGAGCTGGATTATTTGACCTTGGTCGTTCTTCAGTTGGATTAGTTGACCTGTAAGAGAAATAAAATAATTAAAAAAAAATTATTTAACCAAACAGTTGCAATAGTGTACAGTACAGTGCCGACGGATGTCAAAGTAAGCATGAATCTTGTATCTTGAGGTCCATGAGTGCGTATTAACATTAGTTAGAGCGACATAATCGCAGTGTGATTAAGCTCTTTAAATACAGATAAAAAAAGATTACATCTGGTTGAAAAGATAGTTTAAATCTTACGACAGGGTGTAAATGGCCTTGTTTGCTTGATTAAGGTCTTAACGCTCGCAGCGTTAAGACGTTAATCAATATGTAATATAATAAGCTTTCTCTTCTTATTCCCTCCATTATCGTTTTATTCAACGGTGTTTAGATATGGTGGTGAGACTCGAGATGTTTTAAATAGCCAGTCGGCGTAATGTGTCACTCCCAAACATGAGTAGATATTCGCTTAGCTTCAATGTCCGGGCGAATAAAAAGACAACTTGAATCAAACTGTTTTTCTTCGAAATTTGTAAGCAATAAACGACTTAAGAAACCAAGGTAACATGTAACAAGGGTACAGAACAGTCAGAGTGGTTTGGTCAACAATAACAAAAGGAAATTTCCCCACCTTGATCATTCTTGATCTGGAAGAACTGCCCGCCAGCCACAAGGCCGCCCTCGCTGATCTGTATCATGGACGCGTCCTGCTTGACCTGAACGATCTGCCCAGTCTCGGTGATCTGTATCGTGGGCGCGCCCATCTGCGGCGTCATTTGGACAACTTGGACCGGCGGGTTGGATTTCTTCTCCAGTAGATCCGCTAGCATCTTGTTTTGGTTTGACTTCTGTAATTAAGTGAAGAGAAAATCAATAACATTATTTATTATCCTATAAGTAACTACTACTATTCGTTAAGTTCTTGAATTAAGATCTTTTAAAATTGAAAATGGAATTTTAGCATTGAAAAACTTAGCTATAAAAACCATGAGGGAAATGTTTCTAATCCAACCAAGATTGGTTGGATTAGAAACATTTCCTTTGAATCGGTCGCTCATCCCTGATGGTGATGATATCATCATTGTAACAATTATTCTTTTTTTTCATAACACAAAAGAACGTTGCTTACGATAGTCAGTTGAGTTTGCTCGTCGATCTGTATTTGAACCGGTTCTTCTTTTGGTGCTAAAATTAGACAAAAAATATAAAATTTTAAATTAGCTTTTACGCTATTACAATTAAATCTGAGCTGTTGGCTACGGCTCCACACATGCCTCGCAAAGGACCGTGGTCACTATATGGCTAGAATTGATTATGTAAATTAAATAAGAAATTATTGTCTTTCCTACCCCGTCAGCACATATTTGTCCAATGCCGGACATGTCTTCCCATATCATTCACCACGCTTAGCAATGTGGTGCCGGCATAGAACTTCACAAAAACATATTCGCGTTTTTTTGATGAAAGTATGTGAATATTTTCTCTTTCATGTGACAGCAACGGATAAATAATAATAATGAAATAATTAATAGTTTAAAATTAAATAATTACCAAGTGGTTCCTCGTTCACAGCCTGCTGCTATAAAAAAGAAAACAATAAAATTACTATTTATATTTATAACTATTTGTTATTTCTTAGTACATGGTTTCTTTTTATTAATTTTAGTAGATATTTTTTTTTTAAATTTTAATTTAACTTCGGTTCGTTCTAAAAACTAGGTTAGGCCAGAAAATTTATATTAATTGAAGCCTAATTGTAGTCCTTATAATAGAAACAAATATGGTCATTGGTGTCAGTTCTGAATGAAGAATGTAACCAAAACTAAACCAATTTTACAGGACTAAAAATGTGTCCGTCCCTTTAATAATGATTGATATAAGGAGTGCATCTTTTTTAGTTTTGCTCCAACTCGAAAACTAACAATCTAACATGATAAAGATTTCTAGTTCACTTCTTTACTTCACCTTAAAAAGATTAAAGTGAAAAAGTAACCTCAGTATTACTTATGTAATTTGTATTCTGTGACGTGTCCAAAAGTCGTGTAAGGTCTAAAGGAAATAAAGCACTTTTATTTCGATCAGTGCTGTCAAATTAGTTACGTTGTGACGTCATCTGTATCAACAGCATTATCACTTCTATTCGATATTCTTACCTTCTAAGACTTTACTTGGGATCTTAAAACTTTTAACGGACAAAACTAAGGAAAAGTATCATAATATTGATATGACATGCAGAATCATCAATTTACCTAGCATGACTATATCAAACTCACAACATGCATGATGCAAACGTATATAAAACAAAATGTACAAGGTTCTATAAAATGAGTGTAATAAACTGAAAATAGAGTGATTCCAATTCTTTGAATAATAAACTTTTTTAACTACATTTTGTTGGCTTTCACCCTCTTATTTTAGCGATAGGAAGTGAAAAGCGAGGTATTTTAAAATCTAGGTTTTAATAGCTTTAATCAATCAGTGGTTTTATTTTTTTTAAACCCCTTTTCAGTTCAGCACACCCATTTGTTCTACAAAACTTGCCTTTTCATGCACCGCAGGGGTAATGCTGGCAACACCGACCGGAGTAATCGCAGTACATTTGATCAGTTCTTCAGGATCCACTTCCATTGCCTGGGAGAGGGAATAAAAGTCTCACCTTTATCGTCATCCTCCTGCTTATTGCCTCCTTACGCTATTGATGTTTGTGAAACTTTATTTCTTTGGCTAGGTACTTGTTTGAAAGGACTTCTCTTTCTAGACGCAGAAAATAATTTTGGCGATAACCCTAATTTGGTTACCTTCTACCGTATAATAAGAAGCTAATAATCTTCAATATATAAAACATAACTACCAAATTTATTTATTTTTAAAGAATTATGAACCAGTTCATAGATTTAAGCAGCCAGCATTCAAAATCTGTCTAGAATCACCTTATCTACGTAGCACATTGAAGGCACGGCACTCTGTATGTCACTTAGAGTGTCCCATGTACAGTGGGCGTCACATTTAAGTACCCCCCCTATCTCAATGTATGTGGGACAAAATAGTTGTTAATGTTGGGTTTGTTTCAGACTTTGAGTATTATGGAAGGGCAGTTCGATCCTGAGCAATGGCCTGATAAAATTTTGCATGTGAAAAATTGTGGCAAGTTACGAGGGAATGAGAAATAGTCGAAAATAATTTGTATACAAGTACTTAATTCTGACGCGCACTGTACCTTCGCCGGTATTTTGATTGAAGTTGGCAGTAAAACTTTCAAAGGGGCCCCGAAAATCCACCCCCGATTCAAAACGACCTTATTGGTCCGACCAAACTAACATGCCACCATGCTTAAACAAAACACTATAATTTGAATCAGGCATTGATCAAAATCTCATAGATTTATATCATACATAAACATAGTATATCATATAAAAAATAATTGGTATCGCTTCTGCTAGATACAAAAACTAAATGAGTTTGACAGCACCAAAAATTTTGCTATCCCTTGTTTTTACGATCAAAATAAAAAGGACAGCAAAGTTTATTGCTGACATATTATATTAGTATTTTTTTACTACTTTTTAACTAATCCATCAACATTGTGTCTATATACGAGTACGAGTATCTATACTATTGATTCTAATATAAAGTAAATATTACATGGTAAAAACTAAGTAAACAGTTATTTACCTGGGTAGGAGCTTGTACAACGACGTTCGCCCTTCCTTGTTGATTTTGCTGTCTTTGGGCGACCTAAACACAAATAAGTATTGTACACACAGAATATAGATAGATAAATGTGGAAATTTGAATATTTGCCATGGTTTTATGAATTTTCGGACCGTTATACCTTCTTGGATCTGTGCCATGCATAATTAACATACACTAATCGACTTTAAATTACATAAAAAATTAAGATACTTTTCAATAAATGGATAATGTAAGTACTAAGAAAAACGTTTTGAGACAGTAATTTCATTACAAAATCAATCGACGCTAATGTAATCATTAGCTCAAATGATTTGAACATTGGCAAATATTCAGAATTTCAGAGTTCAGGGTTAAAATTGGCACACACAACCAATCATACAGTTAATTTCATAAATCTTACCGTCATGCTTTTCGAAGCTCAAAACTCATGCCGATTTTCAAATAAGTTAGTTCTACTGTTTTACGTAGACATGCCTTAGCGACTACTTATGAAAAATCATTTAAATTAGTTTATTTTGTTTTAAAACTCCATGCTTTGTTAGATTTAAATCTGTGAATATTGATACCTTCAGTTTTTATAACTTTGTGCACTCATGTCGTTGTTTTCCGTTTACGCTAAAATTTAAATTAGCTAGCATATTAGAAATTACATAATAAGTTTAATAAGTTCTTCACATTGTAAATAAATTAGAAACTGCCGACAGGCAGATATGGTCAATTGTTATTTAAACGCATTCATAACCTGGCTTGATCTTGTTATGCGAATACTCCCTAGCTCTACAAGCAGGAATGGCATTATGCATCATGGGCTTTGAATTTGCTTTTTTTTATCGTGAAATAAAAGCTTCAATATTGCCTAAATGCTTACCAATAGAACCGTTTTATATTCCTTACCTGACATGTACATACATTGCCAAAAACTATTTAACAACTAAGAGAAAAAGTGTCATTAAAAAAAGGTCTTTATCTGAAATTGATTATGATTTAGCAAAAACATAAAGGACGCGACTTATCACCAATAGTTTAAAGCTTTTGTTTACTTCTTTCTTTATTATAAAAAATATTCTTATTCTTCTACATCTACTATATTCGAACGGCACGCGTATAAAAGTAACGATTATTATAAAATTTTTAATTTTTACTACGTAAAAAATATTTACACGCGCCGTAAGGCTCTGGCGACGCCATTTTGTATGAAAAATTCATCCGTCGCCGGATCCTTAATTGTTTTCAGGATTTTTGCAGCCATTTCGGGATCTTACCACTGAAATATTTAAAATGTCCGTTTCCCAAATCACACTCGTTAGTACGGTTAGTATGCACTTACTTGCACTTGGGGTTGCGCTGGGCTTACTTTGTGCGCTAATAGGTGTTTTATCAGCGTTGTGTTGGTCGGGTTGGATTCTAGCGGTGTGGTTAGGTGGGCTTGTTGTGGCTAGAAATACATAAAATTAACTTAGTAATATCTATGGACACAATCTGTCACGAAAATAGTCTATCACGTTCTCCGCTGAATATCTCCAAATATTTTTTTTTAAGAGTTTTGCCATGATCACGACTTTTGCAGTAGAGGTGTTAACACACAAAACTGTTATTTCTTCGGTGGCCCGTTTACGTCGTAAGAACCCAGACCTCTGTATCAACACCAGACATATAGTTGATGTTGATACCCCATATAGTCTGGTGACAGTGACAGACAGATAATATAGTCTGGTGTTGCGTCGCAGGCGGACCTTCGCCCACCGCGCCACAGAGGTCTTCAAAATAAGATAAATAATAGGTATAGGATTAATAGAGGTAAGTACAAACCTGCTGTTGAACCGGTGTTTTCACTTCCGCCCCTGGTTTGCTAGTCAGTTGCGCTTTCAGTATAGGCGACGCTGGTCCCGCTGTAACAAAGCGATTAAAACTTTATAATTTGAGCTTCTCGTTCCAATAAATAAATAAAAATCTTTAAAAGTATGGTTAACCAACATTATCTTTCCACTCTTGATATATAGCCAGCCAAGACAGCCTTTTTAATCTATTTTGTTGTCAGTTTTTAGTTTTTTTTTTTTTAATAAGTATAGTAAATGCAGATTGTATTTTTAATTAAGTAAGTAATATTATCGAGTAAATAATATTTATCACATAATATATATTGTACTTATTACGCCACCGTCAGTTTTTATACGTATCGGTCCTATCCAACCAAAGGTTGCCTGGAAGAGATCGCCGATTTTGCCATTCTCGATATCATTAGTATGATCTTTTCATGTATAATTATAAGCTTTAGGTATAGATGGTGCAATAAAGTAATATACTACCTATATCATTCTATTATAGTGTTGATTACTTTTAATAAAATACTAGGCTGGGTGCCCGCGGTTTCACCCGCGTAACTTCGATTTTCGGGATAAAAATCCCATATATGTGTATTCCAGATCATAAACTATCCGTGTATCAAGTTTCATCAAAATCCGTTAAGTATTGCGTGAAAGACTGACAAACATCCATCCATACTTAAGGTCGTGTTTATAATATTAGTAGGATTTATGCCGTAATGCATGCGAAGATGCAAGCAGTTACTAAACAGAATATAATTACTTGGTTGCGCAGGAGTTCTGTTTTGGTTCCTCGACCGGATGCCGACGTAAACCTGCTGCGTTTCGCCGGATGCCAGGGTCACTTGGTTTGGGCCGACAGTGCCGCCGAAAACGGTCCTGAAACGAGTAATTCTCTTATAACACACACATAGACGACCTCTGTGGCGTGGTGGGCGAAGGTCCACCTGCGAGGCAGGAGGTTGCGGCTTCGATTCACGCCTTGGGACAAATATTTGAACGATCTGCAGATATTTGTTCAAGGTTTTCTGTTTTCTAGGATTATTTCCTTATGATGAAGCCTTTCGATCGGTATGATAAAGCTACAGGGTAATTATGGTTCGATTCCCAGTTCACCCATGTTACTATTTAAAAATCTATGAATGCAGTTTAAATTGTTTTTTAAATTAAAATAATGTCTTCTTTCAGTAAAATCGTCAATCTACAATATTTAAGGTACTTTCCCTCCATGTGGCATACTGTGGGACGCCCTGTATATCTTAATAAATATAATATAAATTACTATAAAATTCACTTCCTTACCTGACGAGCCGTGGGAAATGCGCGGGAGATATAACCCCCTTCCGACTGAGTTTCGTACAGCAATTGAGGTATAGCTTGTACAGCTCTGCCGCGTCGCACGCGCTGTTGTCATTGGCTGGCAGTGGCTCGTACGATGAGCGGAGCCAGGCGAGCGCGAAGTGTTCGTTTTCCTGGAAAAAAAGAGAATTTGCTTTGATTTTCCTGTTGTTTGCCCAGAAATGGCAAAGAAGTAACGTCTGTCTAGAGAAAGAAAGATGAATTTATTATGCCAAAGCAGGTACATCTTAAACAAATAACATACCAGGGGTCCGCCACGGCTTCGCACGGGTATTTTTACAAAAAAATATTTTTTCCTGCGGAACCCTAAGTTTTTAATTCTTTGATAATAATTTATAAAACAAGCTTCCCGCTGTCTGTCTGTTTGCCTATGTATGCTTAAAATTACGCAACGGATTTTGATGCGGTTTTTTTTAATAAACAGCGTGATTCAATAGAAGTTTTTATGTATAACAGGTGTTTGGTATTCACATCTGTCACTGTCAAAAAACCTGTAGAGGGTCATGATGTTTTAGTCGCGGGTGCAAACCTATGTTCCTTTCCTTATTCACCCATATTTTACCACGTCACTAGCTATTTCCGTTTCCTTACCCCTTTCTCTTCACTTTCTACAAGATACCTAATCGTCCGCATAATTCACATAAAAATTCAAAAGTAATCCAAAATCAATAATTGGTGCTTATCCCATTGTTCAGCAGCCCATCGGTGAGTACCTGTGCACTATACAATATGTACCCGTACAAAGACAGGTTAATTTATATTTATATTTAATAGGTTTTGACAACTGTACTGTATGTACAGTGCGCGTCACATATAAGTACCCCCCTATCTTAATGTATGTGGGACACAATAGTTGTTATTGTTGGGAATTTCAGACTTTGAGTATTTTGGGTAGGTGGTTCGATCCTAAGCGGCAGCGTGAAAAATTTTTGCATGTGAAAATTTGTGATAAGTTACAAGAGAATTCGAAGTAGTCGTAAATATTATGTAAACAAGGGGGGTACTTAATTCTGACGAGCATTGTACCTAGCTGTGTACTTTGGACCCATTAGACATTAGATGTATATGTTAGCTCAGTAGAAAAGTTATTTCAAGAATTTATTGATTCTTACAAAACTTTTTGTACGACCTCTGTTCACTTTACCCCCTAATACAGATATTGACAACGTTTTATTTGGTCATCTAGAATGAATTGATTGTTACAAAACTTTTGTTCGTACTCCGTCTACCCGATAATACAGATTTTGACAACATTATTATTTATTCGATATATCTCTAGTATTACCTGTACAGTCCTTTGTTGCATGTGTGATTGCTGCAAAGTGTTGGTTGGCGTCGGCATTTGACTCACGGGTGATTGTGCTTGCTCTTGTTGTACGGGTTTTTGAGGTGTCTGCAACAAAATAGATAGTTATCGGGTTACATTATTGTAATTTCATACAGATCCCTAAATTTTTCTCGAAGTGGGAATCGAATCCGAAACACCCTGCGTCGCAGACAGACCTTTGCCCACGGCGCCAGATATCGTCATAGTGAGTTGTTTCTTTTTCACAACACTTAGTGAAAAAAATAATGGTGGACAAAAAAGAGAAAAACAATATCACCCTATTTTTTTTATTTTATAATTTATTTTACAATAATTTACTGTTTGAAATTTGACTTATTTATGTGCTTATTTGTAAGCAAAAGCTAAAGAAATAAAGGTAAAAAAAATCTAAAATCTAATAAGAATAGTTCACCTGTGGCTGCGGCGGCTGTTGCGGCGTCAACGGCGGCGGCGCCTCTCGCTCTTGCACCGCGGCGAGCGCGGCCGGGCCGCTCACCGTCTCCACCACTCGCATTAGGATGCAGGCTTTAGGGCCGTAGCTTTGAGCCTGGCGAAACAAACAAAATATATCACTTTAAGGGAAATAGAACAGAGGTATGGCAGATTTAACGCGCTTGCATAAATATCTAGTATAGTAAATATAATTCTTACGCGGCCGGTTTCGCACGGTTATTTAACAAAAAAAAAATTCATAGGGATCCTTAATTTTTTTGAAAATATTCTATAACCTATGTTCATCATGGAAAATTTAGAATTCTAAAGAATTTTTCAAACCTGTCCAGTAGTTGCAGAGTTCAATTTAAAAATCAAATCTTTCCTCTTTATAATTTAAGTATAGATAATACATAGTTTTTGTAATAACACACATAATATAACATTAGCGGTAGCCTGAGGTCTAATTTTATTATTTATGTTTATTTTATTTTTTAATACTTACCTCCATGTTATACGTGTTTTTGTTTGTTTAATTTATACTCGTCTGTGTACATGTGTCTACATAAATGTTTTATTCTAATTGAATGCACATTGTACATGCATAAAAATAAAAAGAATACATAAACATGAAACTCACCTCGACAGTAACCAACGATACCAAAGTATGGACCAATCCGGGCACGCGTGCCACTGATTCGCTAGCGCGGTCGCCCAATGACGTCAATGCGTACACGCATTCTAGCGTACACACCAACACCATTATATCGCGGAGGGTTAGGAGCGCGCAAACGTCAGCGTAGACCTGAAAGAGTTGAATTAGTTGAATCAACTAAAAGACCTAAGAAAGAAGTCTAAGTGCTTATTTTGTAAGCCCAAAGAAATAAAGTTAATGAATCTGAATCTGAGTGGTGGCCCAAAAAAGAAAAAAACATATCTCGTTCAAATTTAGATTAAAAGTAGTTTGTTAAAACTACAAAACGTCTACAACTATTTCTATATTCAGTTATATCCGTAACCTGAACAAATACTAAACTTCAAATTATCGTGAGCCTAGTGAGGGTGCCATCAGAAATTACATAACATTTTATAACCTATGTCGTTTGCTACGCACATTAGATAATACAAAGATGTACTTAGTTAAATAAATAGTTTTAACTTTTTACCTTAGCTTCCAAGGACTTGAGCAACGCATCCTCATTTTGCTCGTTCTGCGCCAGTTTGTTGAGTAGCTCGAGCGCAGCGAGCAAGCGAGCGCGGTCCTCCGACACTAGCGCTGACTGGATCGTGGATAGTACGTGGCGGGAGAGAAGGCAGGTAGCGGGGTCCTGGGGATTAATTAGTATTTTATTTATTTATTTTATTAGATTCAGATTTAGATTATTTATTGGCAACATAGTTACAGGTCTCATTATATTGGTATACATTGTTAATTAAAGTATTAAAGTAGTAATGATTTATTTTAATATAATGTCAGGTAGGCTGTTAGGTACACAATACACATAACAAGCATAGGAGGGACCTGGGGATTATTAAGTTTTTTTAATTAGATATTTTATTATGTACACAATACATATTACAATACAAACAATACTGATAATAAGTGTACAAATAGTTATGATGGCATAAAGCTCTGGCTACGGCTCTGGCTATTATTTCCATAAATTAGTACCAAAATGATTTTTAATTTGAGCATATTTTCGCGATGGTCTGCTATTATTTGTATTACAATAGTATTTACCCAGGTTCGTAACATATTTTTTATTTCCAAAATACTTTCTGAAATTAAATTAAATCTAATTGCATGTTTACATCAAAGAAGACATGTTTTCTTAGTATTTGTTGATAAGTATTTTGAAAAAAAGCTTCTGGCAGAAACCTAATTGAATATAAATTAACACAAATAAATACTAAAGTGATAATATTCTCGAATTACAAATCATTATGCACTATAGACCAATAGGGTGTTATGTTAAATCTAAAATAATCTAAATCAGATTAAACTTAAATTTAGATAGCCAAAACAAAAATTGTATTAGACACATAAGTTTTATATGAATGTACTAGTGGTTTCTTTTTCACTTCTTCCACTAGTGGACAAAAAATTTAAGTGAAGAGAAATCAATAACAAATTATTTCTTATTTTAATAATTATCTGTTTGAAATTTGACTTGTCTACGTGTTTATTTTGTAAGCCTAAAGAAATAAAGTTATTCAATCTGAATCTGAAAATAATGATGATAATTAGCAGAATAGATAGAAAATAAATGAAAGGCATACCTTTATGATAAGTTCTGTAGATACATTTCCAAGCGTATCAAGTCCCGACTGTCGTAGAGTACCGACCCAGCAGTTAGCGCAGAGAAGCAAAAACCTGAAAATTTTTACAACAATTTATTTAAATTAATATGGGTAATTCTCAAATCCTGTATCAAGTTAGATTCCTATTAATCAATAAATAATGACCGCATGACCGCAGTTACGACAGAAATCTTCTTTCTCCTCATGGAAAGAGAATGGATTATAGATATTACATTAAATTCGTCTATTTAATTTTTAATAATATATTCCATTACAAAAGCTTTGCCAACCTTCTCAAAAAACCACTTATGAATCCTCAAACTTTAGGTACGAGTAAACATATGTACCTTATGAGAGTATGGTTCTTAGCTAAGTACTGGACATTCTCCTCGTGGAAAGACAGAGAGCGGACTATGGATGCAATCTGAAGCACTCTCTGTGTGTAAACACAATGCGCTCCACCGCCCAGGGCAGAAGCAAACAGCTGGGATTCTTCAGAGGGTTCCGTCACCCAGTCTTCTAGGATATCCTGTTGAAAATGTGGGTATTAGTACACAGGTGAGTTTGTTTCAGGGCTAGTATGGGGAAGTTTAAAACTGTTAAAGTTATCGGTCCCCCAGGGCAGAGGCAAACAGTTGGGATTCTTCTGAGGGTCCCAACACCCTTTCCTATAGTATGTGCTGTTGAAGATGTGGATACAGGTATGTATGTCTGTGTACATACATACCTGTATCCACATCTTCAATTCGGTGAGATTTTTTCAGGGCTACTGTGGAGAAGTTTGAAACTGGTAGTGTTATCAGAAAGTGAGTTACATGCTCGATTTTGAAAACAATAAATCATATTAGATAAAAGAAGAGTACCTAAACTTAGACCTACCTTTCGTAGCCTTAAAAAACTCTCTCTTTATAAAGAAGTTTTAATCAGCTTTCTAATATACAGGCTTATTGTTGCAATCAAAAACCCAACTTTTTGTGGGAATGTTATGCGCGGCCACATCAAAAGCAGATCCAATGTACTGGCTAAATTATAGTTCACAAAAAGGAAAATCTGAGTAAGTTTGCGAGACGGCTCAATGGTTCGAATGAAACACAAAATAAGAATTTCTAAAGCAAATACTCACATAATCGCTTGCAATCTTCTCCAGATCCTCATAACTCCCCTCCATCGTGAGACAGTCAGTCAGGTTGTTATGCGCCGCCATAGCTTGCACCATCAGCTCCGGATGCTCTCCATCAATGGTCTGAGTAAACTTCGTCTCGTCTGCCAGCTCTCGGGCGCCGCCGCCGCCCGCTCGAAGCTTCCAGAAGTCGTCTGGATAGCGCCCGCGGGACTCGAAGTAGGAGCGCCCGATTGTATCTCGAAGACTCGCTGAAAATGTATACATAATGCTGAACAATCCACACAGCATCATCTAGCCGCAAGCTAAGAAAAGCTTGTGTGGGTGCTAGATGATATATGTAATACAATATATTACATAGTAGATATATGTATTTACAATGGATAGAAAACAATCAAAACACCCTGAACAAATATCTGCAGATCGAACAGATATTTATCCCGAGACGGGAATCGAACCCGCAACCTCCTGCGTCGCTGGCAGACCTTCGCCTACCGTACCACAGTGGTTGTCATGTTGGCTTCATAGAAATCAGTTCTTCTTTATTGCGTGTTTCTTTATTTGTGTAAATATATCTAACATGTAGTAACCATAACTAAAGCTCTGCTCAGCTTTGTGCTAAATGATACTGATGATAGCTTGGCATTCTTTATTTATCATGTTCCTCTTTCGGCACAAAAAGGTAGAGATTTACCTCTTCCTACGACAAATCTTTCACAGTACAAGCTACGCGTCTTTGGAATGCTATCCCCCTAGACATCAAACTAGCAAAATCACTGCTGATCTCCAAAAAACTACTTCATCAACAATTCTTAGATAGATGTCAATAGCTTCTTTAATTAGTCTACTTTAAAAGTTTCCCCACTTACGATGATTATAAACCCCAGCATGTGCCAGCAGAAAATCCAAGATATGCGGAGTAGCCGCCAATGGTAGACGATTCGAATGGTCCGCTGCTAATACAGTGCAGACGTTCACAGCAAAGTCCTGTTCATTCGGCATTGGCGAGAGCAGCGATAACGCCAGCCTTTCAGAGTGGGTTGCGGTTGGTCGTTGTGCTGTACGCAACGCTTCTCCGGACGCTGTGGGGGAATAATGAGTTATGATTGTGTCTATAGAGGTAATTCCACACCATTCAACCAAAAATCTGTAGTTTGCTGCAGCAACAGTTTTAATAATGCATTATTTTATATATTCACGGGCAATTATCGCATTGATTTACCTGTGGAATGACAAAAGTATAGGTTAATCAAGGAGATAAATAACTGTGAATACCTATAAGCTTTAAAAACATTCCATTTTATAGGTAAAACACCTTTGGTTCAGGTTCAATGTAAATGAGCAGGAGGATGAGATGAGATTATAAGTTAATGTGGATACCCATTGTAATAATCACTAAATAAAAACAAACAGCAAAAATAATTACATGCACACCCAAAATTAAAATGGCCCATTCTGACCTTATAGTTAAACAAGAATCTATGAAAAATTACATGCTTATCCCCTAAAAATAAATTGATACATTCCATGTGAATCTAATAAACATTCCAGAACAGAAACTTGCGATCATAATTATTATGTAAATGAATGAACACCACCACAAAAACCCCAATTACTCATATGTTAAAGTTCTAGGTATCTACACTAAGAGTCTGTTTAATAACTTTCGAACACTTCAAATAACAGTTTTTGAAGTTTACTCTCAAGTGTACTTACATTGTAAAGTGGATTACAGACAGTGATGAAACAGACTCTTAACGAATTTACCTGATATGTATGTACCACCACTGAACATGATTCGAGGCATATGGCTGCCTCGACCGCGTCTCGTCAACTCTTCTTCAATATCAAGATCATCGTCACGGCCCGGGGGTCCTTTGGCTCGCTCAAATCTATACAAAACATTGGTTTGCATTGAACTAGCTGTATTATAAAATGCAGGTTGCCTAAAATTATTTAGTGCAAAAAAAGGTGTTTTTGCATCCTTAGGCTACCCTCAGATTTGAAAGTGTTGAAAGTAGCGTCATAATTTAGAAATGTGCTAAAAATACTTATTATGCTGTAAAAATATTTTATTTTTCCGAATTGATGTGTAGAGCAGTTAGGACATTAGTTGGAAACTTACTTCTCCAAATGTATCCCATATATCCTGCGCAGTAAAGTTGATCCATTTATACAAGGATGAGGCAACTGCAATGGTCGCAAAAACGTTTCCCACACATCTGTCTGATTGACCTGCAAATGCATATTTAATATTATGTTGCGTCCTATCTAGTCTCTATCCTATGAAGTGCGATTTGATAAATATTATTCTATATACCTTCCCGATACCACCTCTTTGTTGGACTAAGGAGTAAAACAGATACAAATCCAATTCAATTCCGTTCACGATAGGAGGCTTCAAAGTGATGCTGAAACACAACAAAAAGTTAGGTTTCACATAAATACAATTATTATTAGTATTTAGTAGTTATGACGATGGATAACAGTTTCCTCACTTTTTACTCTCATTGAACTGCCGAAGCTCTTTCATGAAAGCTTCCTTATCCCTCATATAACTGCTGGATTTTGTGTTTATTTGAGATTTAGACATTTTTCCGAGTTTGGATCGGCGGCTTGGGTGGAAGGGTTTTAGAGTTCCGGCAACTGCCTTTTTAGTGTAGATGAAGAGCGGAGGTCGATGAATGTTACATTTCAGTCACAGAGCACAGAATAAGAGAGATTTTTACGATTCAAGAATTCACATAATTTTTCTGACAACAAGAAAACAATTACACATTAAAAAAGCAAGCTTGAATCAAACAAAATGCCGGTGGCCATAAACAAACGAATCAAACAAATGTTGCCAACTAAAATTCACCTTACCGGAGAGCGGGGCGGCGGCGGCGGCCGAGGCCTGCTTATCAGACGATCGCTAGCGACCGACATGAGCGACAAGACGACCGACGACGACGACCAGCGGAGTTGTTGCTAAAGGTTGACTTGACTTCTTCGATATGGCAATATGTGTCTGATTTGCCCAAGGAACTTATACCCAACCTGGAATGTGCATTGTCAATTTGCCACCAATATAAAATAAACCTAATGTGTATGACCCTAAGTCTATTACAGACAATCACTTGGTCAGAGAGAAATCCGGTCCGAGGGAGAAAGCGCTTCGAGAGCCCTGTGTCCCTTTCTAAAGTGTTGCCAGGCGGATTGTTCCCGAATTTAGTAGAAGTGGTAGGAACAAATAAATTTGACATGTCTTACTAAAAAGCATTAATTTTCGTTCTTTATATTTTCTAATATTTTCCAAGTATCTGTTAGAATGATAACATTTTTTTAGCAATAATTTGGACACTATATTGAAATGTCAATAAAAAAAGAAAAGATTATATACCTCTATAAGTAGAATATAATATAAGTTAGACTGGCAGCTCGTCAGCCATATTCATGTTGTGAATTGGTTGTGATTGGTGATCCTGATCCTGAAAGGGACAGAGGGCTCTCGCGAAGCTATCTCGCTCGGACCGCGTATCGGCAGCTTGTGCACATTCCAGATTGGGTATAAGTTCCTTGGATTTGCCCCTTTTCTGCAGTGTCAGTTCATGGAAATGTCATAGTAATAGAATGGAGGCAATTTACAATAATTTTATGAGCGGTAGTTTTTGAAAAACAGGTTAAAAACCTCCATTTAATGTTTCTGTCTAGCACACTTCTATAATAAAATACTAATATTATACAGAGGACAAATTAGATTGTTTGTTTGAATTGAACTACTGGACCAATTTGAAAAATTCTTTTACTTTTATAGGTAATCCATAATGTCTGTGATAAACATAGGCTATAGAATAAAGCCATGTGGCATAGAATTTCACCACCCCAACTCTTCCCGTGGGTGTCGTAAGAGGCGACTAAGGGAAACACACCGGGGGGCGGGCAGCAGCGCCTTCTGCAGAACACTACACCGAACTGCGATCCCCAAACCGCATGCCCAGCGTGGGGATTATGGGCAATAACCCCCACATAATGATGCCATCTATGGCGCTCATTAGGGGAGGCCTATGTCCAGCAGTGGACTATTATAGGCTGGTGATGGTGATCATAGAATATAGAATATTTGTATTTGTTATGGCTCCGCTGCTTGCTATTTCTCTACGGCCAGAGACAGTTATGTGTCAATATGCAGGCCCGGATTAGCTCCTAGGCCCACAAGGCCCGGGCCTAGGGGCCCGGCAAGCCTAGGGGCCCTCATGGCGGAACATTCATACCCCTAAAGTCAGGCTTGCCCAAAAAATTAACATTTATTTTTCCAAATAATAAAAGCTGCCTACCTTTTATTATTAGAAACGACGTACTATGTGTTCAGCTTGGCGCTCCGTGCCATGCGATTTCTATTGTGCATCTACATACATTGTATTGTATGTCAGCACGTCGCACTTAAATATTTCTTTAAATTATTCTCTCTTGAAAACTCAAACTTTTTTTCGTCAAACATTTTATGTAAATGCGCTGGGTGCACGCATCGCATTCATTTATGGCCGATTCCAGTTAGGCAGGCAGATCACGACATTACTATTAATTTTGTAAATCAATAGACCTAGTTTCTTGTTTTTCCATAATTGAATTGCTCCCTCCGTTTACTATTATGTCTTTATTTATAACATACTTTTCTAAACTATTTGGTACCGAACCGACCGAAAATGTCACAAAAAATTTCGCGGCTCGCTCCGCTCGCCGTTACTACTACCACGAGACCATCCGAAAAAGTACTAATAAAAAAAAACATGTTTTGTCTTTTTACCTTGCTTACTTCACCAAACTCCAAAATTACCACCGCAAAGGCTCTAAAAGTTTCAGGGTTCGCTAATCATGATCTTTTGTCACTCTTGATTCTAGTTTACAGAACATCCGAAAAGTCACTAAAAAAAATTGCGGCTCGCTTCGCTCGCCGTTCATTCTGTAGTCTTTTGGTCATTTTTATCAGCCTGCCGAAAATAAGTCAAAAATTTGGCAGTTCGCTTCGCTCGCCATTATTTCTGTAGTAGGAGTTATTTTGATAATCTTCAAAAAACCAAATTGTCAAAACACCTATTCGAAGCAAGCCTAACAAATTTAAAAAAAAATGTGTCTCACTCTACTTGACGACATTTATATTGTATTCATTTCTCAACCATTTCCAATGGCCGCAAAAACTACAATATGTCTAGGCTCGTTCCACTGGCTGTTATTTATGTTTTCATACTTATAAATAGTTACTATAAATTGCTATAGCCTACCCCTTAACTACTACTACTAACTTTTTTGTTACCCAAAAATGTGACGCTCGAAGTTATTATTTTTTTGTGTTTCTCACATTTTTTTCTTTGTTGCTGGCATACCAATCTCCAAAATGACCACCGCAGTTTTCATAATATTCGGGGCTAGCTGTCACATCTATTGTCACACTTTTGCATACTTTTTACTAAACATCGGATAAATCAGAAAAAATTCGCAGCTCGCTCCGCTCGCCGTTACTCATGGTTAAAGTGCTTAATTGAAAACCACTCCGGGTACTATCATAACTAGCATTAGTACATTATATGAAGATGTTGCATATTGTCTCGGGCGGGTCTAAGGCTCGACCCCGAATAGTATTTCTGGCTACGGCTCTGTAATATAATTGGTCGGCTCGGGGGAGGTGGGGAAGCTTGGTGCATAAAGAAATTTTATCGGGTAGGGGGGCCCTCAAAAACCAAGTGCCTAGGGGTCCTGGATCCCTTAATCCGGGCCTGTCAATATGGATATTATGTGATTGAAACGAGCAGCAGAATAAATGGATTTTGCTGACACAATATTTTTATTTTGGATACTAGACGACTGATTAGGTACATACGTACATAATACACTACATATACCTACATATCCAGTTATTGTCTGATAAAAATCATCGTTAAATACATATTAATTCTGCTGACCAAAACATTAACTGAGTCGATCAAGAAAAGATTTATTTTCTGATCACATACAAGTAAGTTTTCGATCAAGTATTGCTGATGGTTTATATTTTAAGACCAACCAAATAATAATGTCCTAGGTATTAGTTTTTTGGCTGATTTTTGCGACAAATCAAATAGGAATTTACTCCCATTTTTTATTAAGATAAATAACAGGTCCGATTTCTGAAGCAAGACATTAGTATTGCTATTTCTCACCACCTATTTCATATACATCTACTTTTAATAGTAGGTACCTCTCTCCATTACAGTCGTACCTAATTAAGTTTTATTAAAACATGTCATTCAGAAATCTAGGAGTTGGGCGTTGGCACTACCTACCGCAAGTGAAGTTTCGGTGTGGTCATCGTTTCAAAATGTATCTATGATGTTACTTTTAACAATGACCTAAATAAAAGAATTTTCTAAAATGATGTCTTACTTGTCTGTTGGTTCTACTCATGGATGGAACCAACAGAGACAATAACAGAAAGAAAGCACGTCAAAGCTGTTTTTCCCACTAAAATGCGGAAGGTAAGTATAGCTGCTAGGGACTGGTGGACATAGGTAAAAAGAAAAACATTTTACTCAAAAAGTGTCGAACGTGTAAAAGAGGCAGACAAACGACGTATGCGGGGGCTGTGTCTAAGACGCTACAGCCTCGCGTGTGCTTATGCTTACGAGCGGGCGGGGCGGGGCGTGGGGGCAGTATCCACCCCCAGCACCCCATGCCTCAGCGCACATCCCTTGTCCTGCTTCTTGTGACGTACGACACATCATTTATTCACGTGATTTTTATTTTCACAAGTAAATACACAATTTAAATTACACTATAAATCTGAATCTAACTTAAAACCCCTTAGACCTGCAAACGGCACGGTTTATTATTTTTGATTTGTTTTTTTTCACGAGTAAATACACGGTATAAACTAGTATCTTTTTCAACGGTACTAAGGACACAATATAGTAGTATCACTTGTACCATTGATGGTACAAATTAATGGTACTATAGACACAAGGCGAATAACAATACAGATTTCTAAATAATATAGGCAAACAAAAGAAATTAAAGTTCATCTCATGGAAGTTCACATTAAATGTATAGAGGCCATGCGTCACTTAGAGAAAGTTTTACTTCGTTTTGCCATAGTTTCTATGACATCTATTTCTAGCACGCTGAGTCGAAGAATTTTGTTTCCTGTTTTTTTACTATCATCTTTTTCACAAAGAACTCCTATTTTCATCGTTCTAAATTCGTTCTGATTCTAAACTATCAAATCGCCTTCAGAGAGTACGCCCTTCCATAGATAATTTCATACGAAAATCAGACAAGAAATCGTGTATCACGCCGGCGGCGGCCGAAGATGTAATGCGATTTTATTTTTTATGAAAAGAAGGCCAATTGCATTTACAATACCCATGGATATTATACAATATACAATACGACGTTTCTTTTCTGTGGGAAAGATCTTGTCAATACCCATTGAAGTAATATTAGGTACCTACTTCAATACCTTTCATTTGTGCAACTAAATTAGTAAATGCATTCGTTACATTAACCATTGATACCTATTGTAGGTATACGTAACTACTTATATAAAAGCAGGTTCTAATATTCAGCTAATAGCAGGCGAAAACAGTGTTTAAAAAAATACATACTTAGTTACTAAAAATCTATTAACTATCTATTACAATATTGTAAACTACACTAAATTTAATGAGATCGAAGTAAAACAGAATTTATAAAAAATAAAAATAAAATTTAGTAAGCTAATTAAACATTATGATAAAAATAACAACAACATTATTATGTAAATCACAAAATTAGATCTTAGAAGCAATATAGGTTCATACTGGAAAGGAAATGTTAGATAATTTACGATTGTTAAACATTCTCAATCAACAGTTTCAATTATTATTATTTATTATGTGGGTACGTAATTTACATCAAGACTTACTTATTAATTATAAAAAGGTAGATTTAGAACCACTCATTCAAACATAAAGTTCAAGAATACATTCACACACTAAAGTAATTTAGGAGGGCACAGTTTCATGCGCCATGATGACGGAACACAATTTCATGGCACATGAAACTGTGCCGAAATATTATAATCTTAGACATCATGGTTCCGTCATAAATGGCTTTAGTGTTAATGACCAAGATAGTTTCAAAAGTTTTACATTCATAATAGTTGACATTGATAGTAACGGTAGGTATAAAGGACCTTACTGAAAAAGTTTTTAATAATGAGACACTGAATATGTCAGTCACAAAAAACTGTTTTTAGATAAATATGCATTTTAGATTTTTCGAAATCGCCTCATTAAGAATGAATCTGAGCCTAAAGGCATCTTTGGGATTGGGACAATCAACTCAAAAAATGGTGAAAGTATTTACTCAGGGTGACTTGTCTTGTCTTGGTGGCTTGTGGCTTGTCTCATATTGCGTCGGTTGCCATGTTCTTTATTCTGGTTGACTCCATGTTTACAATATACAATACGACGTTTCTTTTCTGTGGGAAAGATCTTGTCAATACCTTTCATTTGTGCAACCAAATTAGTAAATGCATCATCTTCAAAAAGGTGGGTTTCAGATGGTGGGATTTCATACAAAGCTTTCTTATGAACTTTGTTTGGTGGTTTATAGAGTTTCCTTCTATCTTGCATGATTTCCTGTCGCCGTCCACATGTATATTGAAGTAAGCCATCAGAGTTTTTTCTATACTTTGATTCTTGACCATGGAACGCCTTAGACACCTTATTTTTCATACCTCTTGGCAAAGTGTTAACTGTTTCACGGAAAATCGTCGTGTTTTGAAGAAGGCCATTAACTATTGCACCGCAAGTTAGGTCGAATCTTTTGAGGAGGTCGTTGTATTTGGAATCAGGTATAATTTCGGGTAGTAAATCATTAGGTTTAAGGGCACAAAATCCCGGGGAAGCTTCAAACTGGTCTTGAACTCCAGAATATCTAACGGAACTCCAATTAGGTAGTCTAAACTTCTGGCATAGCATATAATGCGCAAGTGTTTCTTGGTCAGCATCGGGTATTTTACGCTTCTTTGTAACGGCGGTGCTTGGTTCTGGCGATTCAATAGGGTCCTGTACAAATTCAATATTTTGATCAGGATTTTCCGAAATTCGTACAGGACTTTCAAAAATTTGAGTTGGGTTATCTATAATTTGTATAGGAGTTTCAATAATCTGAGTAGGATTTTCCTCTATTTGAACAGCATTTTCCATCATTTGAGTTCGGGGGTCCATAATTTGAACAGGACTTACCATTATTTGAACAGGGCCTTCCATAAGCTGAGTAGCATTTTCCATAATTTGAACAGAATTTTCCATAATATGAACAGGACTTACCATAATTTGAACAGGACTTTCTATAATCTGATTAGAATTTTCCATAAACTGAGTTTGGTTGTCTATAATATGAACAGGATTTTCAATAATTTGAGCAGGATTTTCCATAATTTGAACAGGAGTTACCATAATATGAATAGGACTTTCCATAATTTCAACCGGATTTTCCATAGTTTGAGTTTCGTTGTCCATAATTTGAACAGCATTTTCCATCATTTGAACAGGCCTTACGATTTGAACAGGATTTTTCATAATTTGAACAGGACTTTCCAGAATTTGAGTAGGATTTTCAATAATTTGCACTGAACTATCCGTAATTTGAACAGGATCTTCCATAATTGGAACAGGCCTCTCCGCAATCTGAGTAGGATTTTCCATATTTTGAATAGGATTTTCCGTAATTTGAACAGAATTTGCCATAGGTTTAACAGGCTTTTTCCTTATGGAAAAAGATTTCGATGGCTGTTTCGATGCCATTCTAATTTTATTTATAAATGCGGATAACGGTTCTTTATCCTTTTCAGTTTCACTTGATGAAGAACGCTCTTCTTCATCTGTCTCTGACTCACTCCATTCTCCAGGAGTACGGTTGTCGCTGAACTGGTCATCCATTCTGTTGTTGTGGTTGAGTTTTGTCTAAAGCCTTATAAAACTTTAACTACTCACTTCGATCTGAGTTCCTTCCCTGAGAAGGAATCTTCGAAAGAAACTTCCACTCTCACTTTAGTTTGGCCTTTACCAAATAGGTATAATACAGCGTTACGACATAAGTCACTTCATATTTACGGAGATTTGAGTGTATATTTCACATTTAAAATAAGAGAATAAGTCGGAATCACTCAAAACACTATCGTGTTTTTAAGTAGGGCTGTATTGTGTACCAATATCTCTTTACTTTAAGCAAAGCAACACCATGGATTCTACTGGATTTACCTACTATCAAGGATAGGTACTCCAATTATTGATTTTATGACTCATAAGTCATAGTCATCAATCTACTTCTTGTCTATGGTTCGCTGTGTCTACTGCGTTGCGTTGCGTTGTGACTACTCTGCCAGTATAATATCGAACTAGGTCTTCGCAAAGGATTAATGTAGAATTCTATTTCTACTTTATTAGAAAAACATTTATTCATAACAATACAATAGGGAAGCAACAAATCCAAGAAACAATTATAGAATATAATATTCAGCAATATTTATTACTCATACTCACCAAACACCATTAGGAGAACCCGTATGGATGACGACCCGAACGGACCTAGCCTACGCTATCTGAGATACATAAAAGCTAATTTACGAAATGAAGTAGGTACCTACCTACACTACTTTTAGTTAACTTTTTATAGCACCCAACAAGTACCTAGTAATGGTATGGTTTGCGTTCTGTTCGTCTTTTGTTCGTAACTGCATTTTTAAATTTTTGAATATCATTACATTACCTTTATCACGGAACACTAATATCTTATGAAATAAAACAACAGAAGCAAATTAAAACTACCTAGTATGTCAATAAGACGAACGAGTGAGTTTAGACTAATATGAAGATGAAGCAGGTGTTCACACATTTATGTAGTACGTAACGTAGGTACATAATACGTACGCTGCACATCACTAGCTGACAAAAACGTGGGTAACAATGTCATCTGTCAAAACAAAAACATGCTACATTTTGTTTCTGTCTTGTTCGGTGTTTTGATTGAGGTTAGAATTAATGAAGAATAATTTGTAAAGTGTATAAAATATTATTTAATATTCATCACAATGGTCAAAAAGAAGATAGACAACCGTATAAGAGTGATGATAGAGAACGGAGTTAAATTGGGACACCGTACGATGATTCTACTTGTTGGCGATAAAGGAAGGGATCAGGCGAGTTATTTTCTGATTTTTACAGTTTACAAATGGTTAACAAATTTGAGGAATGTTATTAGAGAGGCGTTGTACTCAGTTTCTAGTATTGGTTACATAAAACATGTATTAAAGTTAAGTTAGATGGAATACTCAGTATTTATATAGGTACTTCTCTACCTTCATAAAGCAGTACATATGTAATTAAAACTCAAATGCTTATTAATTTTACTACTTGGTTATTAAAGTATAAGTCATTTTATTAATCTATAGAAAAAGTTTACGAGATGTTTGGTCAGCATAGCTTCAAAAGCTTTTAGCAGGTCAGCGATTAATGCTGAAGCTGTCGAAATTAATAGGTGGCAGCTACCCAACTAATACTCAGTGGTAGATGGTTGGTGCCAACGGATAAAAAATGGAAGCACATTCCTGAAGTAGAAAATGTCCTAACGCAAAGTGTGCTGTGATAATGACATGTGTGTGTGTGTGTGTGTGTGTAGAAAATAACAAAAGCGACCTACACGATAAACTACAATGTAATCTCAAACTAGAAGAAAATAAAGTCTACTTTTAACTGTGCTTCCCGAGATTTAAAAACACTGGTTGGTGCTTTTAAGTGAAACTTTGTTGTGCATTCCAGGTTCCAATCTTATATGATATGCTGGTTAAATCAACTGTTAAAGCAAGACCTACAGTCCTTTGGTGCTATAAAAATAAAGACGAAGCTATTAGCAAGTAAGTATATGTAGCAGCAGTTATCTATGGAGGTGATAGAACACCTAGTATGTCAGTACACAGTAAAAACCGCATATTATGTATAAGTGATAAGTCCGTCCATTGTACTTGTCTTATGTAATGTCCTTTTTCTGGTGTAAAGATTTTGTATTGTATTGTAAATATTAACAAAAACTAATAGCAGATAGCACAGTAACAGTTATAATCAAAAACTTAAACAACATAAATTTGTTCCCATCTTACAACTTATTGTTTCATGAATCCTTTGCTCACAAAAATCTTGAATTATAGGTTACTACATCTCTACATAAATAAATATGCTTCCTGATCTCTGTGTATGTCCCTATGTATGCTAAGATCTTTTAAGTTACGCACCGGATTTTGATGCGATTTTTTTTATTAGTTATAGTGGTATGCCATGCATTAGTATCAACGTTGCACTCATGCGAAGCTAGAGTAGGTCGCTAGTTTACTATAAACCCATACATTTATTATGTCTCTTTCAGTCATGGCCGTAAGAGAGCCAAGAAGATAGCTGCAGGCAAGCTGGAAGTATCTGAAGAGTCCCTCTTTGATTCCTTCCGAGTGGCAACGACTATACACGGACGGTACTACTCAGAGAGCCATGCTATGCTCGGTCAAACTTATGGAGTCTGTGTTTTACAGGTAAAGTTTTACCAGTCCATTGAACTAAAAACTTGCTGTCATTTACAAGCTTATGTCAACAACAGCGGTCTATAACAGTCCATAGCTGAAACTAGGCTTCATATTTTCGTTTACTCAGCATCTATGTATACTTTTCCTTCAATAAGCATCTTTTTGTTTCTTAATAAAAGTAAATGGGGTAATGCCATAATCCGCATGCTGAGGCCATAATCTCCATGCTGAGTTGTGGATCGCAGGACAGCTAATTTTGCACTGCATTTATGCTTTTCCCACAATAAGCACCTTTATTTGCCGTGTAGTGCCAGCATAGGATTGCCCCCACTCTTACCGTAAGTGTCGTCAGAGGCGCCTAAAGGAAACACATCGGGGGGCGGGCAACAGCGCCCTCTGCAGAAAAACTCCACCAAACTGCGATCCCCAACTTGTATGCCCAGCGTGGGATTATGCAATAACCCCCAAATGATGAATAATACCATAACTAAACTGTAACTGGGTTGTGTCAATAAATGTTTCTCTATCTCTATCTATCTATCTCTACCATCTATGGCGCTCATTATGGGAGGCCTAGAGGTCCAGCTGTGGACTGCTATAGGCTGATGATGAAAGCACCTTTTTGTTTCTTAATAGTGGGTAGTGCCATAATCCTAATCCCCATGTTGGAGCCATAATACCTATGCTAGGTTGCGGATCGCAGGGCAGCTTTTTACACATTGTCGACGCTTTTCCTTTCGCTTCCGACGTCTACGCGATACCAAATTTCATGAACCTGGTTACTTCTTGGCTGTTTAAAATTGCTCAGCATCTGGCTTGACAAAGTCCTGGCAGTGTGTTTTAAAGATGTAATTTCAGTAGTTTTTAAGATATAGCAGTCAGTCAAAAAGGCGTAACTAGCAACTATAATAAAATCCATGTCATCCAACAACAATATCAGCCTATATCAGTCCACTGCTGGACAAAGGCCTCCCCTAATGTGCGCCAAAAGTGGCGTTATTGCATCTGGGGGTTATTGCCCATAATCCCCACGCCGGACATGCGGGTTGGGGATCGCAGTTAAGTGGAGTTGTTCTGCAGAGGGCGCTGCTGCCCGCCCCCCGGTGTGTTTCCCTTAGTCGCCTCTTACGACATCCACGGGATGAGGAGTGGTGAAATCTATGCTGGCACCTCAGGGCCAGTCATCCAACAATCATTATCAAACTGTAAAGTTTTTGTAGCTGCTTTAATAAATAGTTGGTAACAAGCGAAGAGCTGGCAATCACCTTAAATTATATTTTTCATCACACATATTCAGTTAAACAATAAAATATTTCTTCACAGGACTTTGAAGCCTTAACACCTAACTTAATGGCGCGAACCATAGAGACAGTGGAGGGAGGTGGTCTGATCATATTCTTGCTAAAATCTATGGATTCCCTACGGCAGCTGCATTCCATCACCATGGATGTTCATGCCAGGTATGATAGATCTATGCACATGGTATGATAGATCTATGCACAGCTTTTTGATATTAATATGAATATTGAAATAGATAACAAAACCATGAATAATCACTATTTTCAAGCATTACTTTTCAAGGTGTTCATCAAAGTAATATAAATAAAAATTTAAGTGCCTGGTTGTGATGCCAAAACACAGCTTTATTTCTAAATCCAATAAATAGGTAGTATGAAGTAAAATGCTATTATGTATTTTGTCATTATCCTGGATAAAGGGAATAAAATTCAAAATTTTGTTTGTTAAAGCTGGTTTCTGAAATGGCTGGATCGATTTTGACCGGAATTTCACAGGCAGATAGCTGTATTTATATCGGATAACTAAGTCTACATTTATTTCGCTTTCTGCGAATAGTAATCCGACAACGCAGACTGGTTCAAATGACTAAAAAAACATTGATTTCTCCAGATTCAAGACCGAAGCCCACGACACAGTGGTGAACAGATTCAACGAGAGATTCCTCCTGTCCCTCGCTGACAATGCACGCTGCTTGGTGTTGGATGACACATTGACAGTACTCCCTATCTCCTCCAAGACTGCCGAGGTTGAACCTGTCAATGTTACGCCTGAGGTAATTATTATATAATTATGAGTATTATTCTGGTTGTTTTCTATATAATAAAAATATCTATACCTATATGTACTCGTATACTATTATGTATATCAGTTATCTAGTACCCATAACACAAGCTCTGCTTAGCTTGGGACTAGATAATGTTGTGTGAATTGTCCAGCAATATTTATTTATTTTTATTTTATAATTATGGAAAGACTGGTAAAATAAGCATAAGACCTGAGACCTATCTTTAATTATGTTTGTAATATGTAAAGGTTTTGTGATATCGAATCGAAAATTGCCCTTTTTTCCACAAGTATTGAACACAAAAAAAATGGAAATTAATAAATAAATATTTTGCCCTGAAAAAAAATAAAATAAAATAAAGCTATCACAATCCACACTGTACCACCTGGCCCCAAGCTAAGCAGAGCTGACATACATAAGATCATATTATATTGAATGGCTAGATATTTTTATTATTTATAGAAAACGACCAGAACATCCTGAACTCTTAATATTTGTCCCGAGGCGGGAATCGAACCCGGAACCGCCTTTGTCGCAGGCGGACCTTCGCCCACCGCGCCACAGAGGTTGCCACAGAGGTCTTCGTTGTGATGATATTTTAACTGAGACCAGATACTTAGTTCATATTTTAATACGACTTCGAAAAAAGGAGGAGGTTCTATGTTTAGCTATGTGTATTTTTACCATGACTATGCTTTCAATGGTAGGCCAATTTTGATGGTTCTTTTGGTTTTGGTAGACTATGCGACTACCCATAAACTATTACTCCCGATTGATTACACAAAATTCAAAAACAGATAAAGGAATTAGAACTCGCTTTTTAGTTCTTTAATAACCTCAAATTATCATTTATGTTTTCCAGACAGTAAATCCGAAGCTGACAGAAATAATTGCGTCTCTTTCTGACTCGCCGCCGGCCGGCCCTCTAGTGGCCTTATGCAGAACTTACGAGCAGGCGACTGCATTAATAGCTCTTATCAACACATTGGCTGATAAGCAATCAAGGTAATAACACTAGCACATACACATATGGATCAGTTGAGCTACCTGTAGTTTGTTTGAAACAGTCTGCAATTAGCTCAATTGTGTCAGTTGTAAATACCAGGTCTAATTTAGTTAGATAATTTTCTTTGATAATTTAGTATCCTTAATGGATTTGTATATTATGTGTCTAAGGTAGCAAATTAATTTTAACTATCATCTACCTATCTTAAAGGACGCCCCTACTATTGAAACTTTATAATATCCCTATAAGGTTTGCTGGAAGAGAACTCATCAACTCATTTTAGGGTTAACTCCCCTTTACTATTTATTTTACATCTTAATGTATTTTTTTACATTTTACCGTGCAATAAAACATTATGAATATAATTCCAGGCCCCCACACTGCCTAACAGCCGCTAGAGGGCGCGGTAAGTCCGCCTGTCTAGGCCTGTCCATAGCCGCCGCGGTTGCCCTTGGCTATGTCAACATCTACGTCACTTCCCCCCACCCTGAGAACTTGATAACTCTCTTCGAATTCGTGCTGAAAGGACTCGACGCTTGCCTGTACCAAGAACATATAGATTACAATATTGTGAGGTCGACGAACCCGGATTTCAAGAAGGCGATTGTGAGGATCAATATCGTGAGGAATAATAGGCAGACTGTACAGGTTTGTTTTACTTTTTACCTAAATTTATTCGAACAAGACATGTTATTATTATTCCATCTACATGTTACTCGCCGATGATTATTTTAAGCTAGTTTTAGTGTACCGTTGATCAATTAATAAATAAACAAAGGCCCTACGCGGAGCTAAATCAGAGCCCCCACCTATTTTAGCTTATGAGTAAGTTAAACAAAAAAAAAATCAAAAGAAGTTGCTGATTTGGGCCAACAAACACAAAAATTCATAAGAATTAGTGAAAAAAAAATAATAAAAAGTTGCCCATTTGACGACGTCTGTGGCGCTTTGGGCGAAGGTCTGCCTGCGACGTAGGAGGTTGCGGGTTCGAATCCCGCCTCGGGACCAATATTTGTACGATCTGTGCATATTTGTTTAGGGTGTTCTGGTCGTTTTCTATGTATCATAAAAATATGACTATGTAATTATATTGTATTAAGTAGAATAATCATATAGTACCCAAAACACAAGCTGTGCTTAACTTGACTAACTTGACTAGCGACCCGCTCCGGCTTCGCACGGGTCCAATCCTAATACAAAAACTTTCCGCTTGAATCACTATCTATTAAAAGAAACCGCTTCAAAATCCGTTTCGTAGTTTTAAAGATTTAAGCATATAGCATATAGGGACAGAGAAAGGGACTTTGTTTTATACTATGTAGTGATTTATAATTTTTCCTTCTTACAGTATATAACCCCAGACGATCACTCACTGCTATCAGCCGCGGATTTGGTCCTGGTCGACGAAGCGGCCGCCATTCCCCTAGTTCACGTCGCGGCCGCAGCTCAGAAGGCGCCACTAGCGCTGCTCTCGTCTACTGTCTCTGGCTACGAAGGGACGGGCCGAGCGTTGTCTTTGAAACTGTTCGCTCAGCTCCAGAATGATCATAAAGCGCCACCGCCGGTAAGTAATAAGTATTAAGGCCGATACCAGCTAGCCCAGATTAGTGGAAGATTGTATTGGCTTAAGATTATTGATTCAGATTCCTTTTATGGAATAATCAGTGGAAAGTTCAGACTTGTCCGCAAATTACAAAACCAGACTGTTGAACATAGCGCCATCTGTGCTGCAACGGCTGCAATGCACACAACTCAGATACGACGACCTATGTACCTTGTGATTTGCCCTCTGTACGCTGTAAATATTTATTTATTTCAGATAAAACTAGAAGAGCCGATCCGTTACCGCGCCGGCGACGCGATAGAAGCCTGGCTGAACTCCCTCCTATGTCTCTCCCCCCCTACGCCCTCCCCCGGGGCGGGTGCCCCACCCCCCGCCGCCTGCGACCTCTACCGGGTACAGAGAGACGCCCTCTTCTGTTATCATAAGGCGGCGGAGGCCTTTCTGCAACGACTGGTCGCTATCTATGTCTCGAGCCATTATAAGGTACGGTAATATAAAAATCTATAACAACTTCTTAACATGAAAAAATAAATAGTATAGAAGCTAACCGCCACACAGTTGCGAGTAAAGTGGGCCGCACTGCCTCACGCAGCTATAACATCCGTACTAAAAGGAAGTGGTTGAGAATACCGTTAATCTACAGGTCACAGCGCAATTTTAATGTTAATTTAACTTTGTATATAAATCGCAAGTAACTGTAAACTAGTATAATTAAATAAAAAAAACTATTCTATTGTATTCTACGATGCTGTTTCCAGAACAGCCCCAACGACCTACAACTGCTGGCGGACGCACCAGCGCACTGTCTCTTCGTGCTGCTGGCGCCGACGCCGCCCGCCAGCACCGCGCTGCCCGAGGTGCTGTGCGTCATACAGACCTGTCTGGAGGGCAGCATCTCGCACAAGTAAGTTACAGACGTGTCTGTAGCTCGGACATAACAACCTGGGTATTTGTTTTTTATACAGACTTATCTGGAGTTTTATACTTTTTTCTGTACCGGTGTCCAAATACATGCTTTTCTATTCAAACGTCTTAATGCTACAGCACACAGCGCGCCACGCGTTGGTAAAAATGTGCGGCTCCCTTTGATCGCCACACTTGCACGTCAATACACATAGCGCGGTGAGCTAAGCGAGCCGCAAAAGGCTCCGTCTAGTGCGACCAATGACTCTCAAATGAGACAAATTAGATTATGTACCTACTGAGTACTTAATGAACATCATCAACATCAGGAAACATTAGGTTGCCTGGAAGAAATTGCTTTAAACAATAGCCTACACATTATGTTGTTGCCAGTAGGTACATTATGTTTTAATTTAGATATTGACATTTTTGAAAATGTTTCATATGAACAATAATCCGCCTATTGTTTAAACAATAGCCTACACATTATGTTGTTGCCAGTAGGTATATTTAGTTTTAATTTCGATATTAATATTTTTATAAATATTGTGTCAAATGTCCAAATACTCAGTACGGGACGCGATTACAGCGCCATTATTAATACAATATGCATATCGTTAATCTAATTAATTAATGTTATTCCAGATCAGTTAGCGACAGCTTAGGCCGCGGTCGGAAGGCAGCCGGCGACCTTATCCCTTGGAACATCTGTGAGCAATACGGCGATAAGGACTTCCCCCAGCTAGCTGGTGCCAGAATCGTGAGGATAGCCACGCACCCCTCTTATCAAAGGGTAAGTTCACTCCTCGAGGCAGATAATACCTTGTGTAAGGTTAACAAACTACGAAATAGTACATTGTTACCCTAGGGTTGGAGGTAACTTATTTAGTCCCGAGACGGAGTTTGGCGCCCGAGCGTAGTGAGGACGAGATTTTGATCGAGGGAAAAAACTAAATAAGTTTCTTTCACCCGAGGTAAACTTTGTTTTTCATTACTTTTCATTATCCATTATCATGGTTCAATAGATATGTGATAGCTATCAGTTGAAAACGATTCTCCTTAGGGCTGAAAAGTAACACTTTCAACCCGCTCCTCAGGCAACCTCAGACCTACTTTCCGAGTAAGACTAATGAAAAAGTTATTACTTACGCAAAATATGGAGTATTTCATCTCTTTAATTTAACCTCCTTTAATATCTTATCTAAAGTATAGCTTCACATCATCACATCATCAGCCTTTAATAGTCCACTGCTGGACCTCTAGCCCTCCCCTAATGAGCGCCATAGATGGCATTATTGATCATTTGGGGGTTATTGCCCATAATCCGGTACGGTGGAGTTGTTCTGCAGAGGGCGCTGCTGCCCGCCCCCCGGTGTGTTTCCCTCGCCTCTTAGGACACCCAAGGGAAGCGGGGGTGGTGAAATTCTATGCCGGTACCACATGGCATTATAGTTTATAGACAATTAATAACTAAAAATATAAACAGATGGGCTACGGCAAACGCGCGTTACAACAGCTAGCGGCGTACTACAGCGGCGAGATACCGTGCTTGGACGAAACGGTCGACGATTTAGAACAACAGAGCAACGGGAAAGGAACCTCGCTGCACACCGAGTCTATAACGCCGAGGTTTGTCTGCTTTATGTTAAACTAGCGGATCCCTAACTTTTTTGAAAATATTTTATGCCTATGTTCATGAGCGAAAATTTAGGATTCTAATGGTGATTTTTTTTCAAATTGGTCCAGTAGTTAACTAGCATACAATCAAATCTTTCCTCTTTATAATATTAGTATAGACTATCATTCTATCCGGCTTCGCACGGGATAAAAATTATAATATCATAATGAGGAAAGACTTCATTGTTTGTTTGTTTGTTTAAATTCAATAGATTGCACAGATTTGTATAAATTTTTCTCTATTAGAATTCTACGTAATCCCTAATGAATATCTATAATTCTAATAATTCTTTTACCAACATTCAAATCTTTCCTCTTTATAATATTAGTGTAAAAAATATAATTTCAGGTCGAAACCGCCCACACTACTCAAACGACTGACAGAAGTCAGGGCGGAGGAGTTAGACTACCTCGGTACCAGTTTCGGCCTAACAGAAGATCTGCTAAAGTTCTGGAAGTCTCAAAAATATGTGCCTGTTTACCTAAGGTCAGTATTGATATGTTCTTTTGGAATAAATATGTTAATAGCGGATTAACATGAACAGAACGAGCGAAAGAATATAAAAAGAAGGTGAAAGATCTACAAAATATAAAAAACAAGTTATGTCAAGTGCCACTGTAACACGCTGAGAAAAATCTATGAATGCAGTGTAAATTGTTTTTTATTAAAATAATGTCGTCTTTCAGTAAAATGTGCCATCAACAATATTTAAAGTACTTTCCCTCCATGTGGCTTAGCCGTGGGACGCCCTGTTTATAATATACCCGGTTTCAAGGTAATTATTGTAGCGGGTTCGATTCCATCTACCACAACCCTCCATGTGGCATTATCTGTATGAAATTTGACTTGTCTTAGTGCTTATTTTGTAAGCCTAAAGAAATAAAGTTATTGAAACTGAATAGCCGTGGGACGCTCTGTAAATAATAATATTCATTTAATACTGCAGAACAACTCCACCCAACTGCGATCCCCAACCCGTATGCCCAGCGTGGGGATTATGAGCACTAACCCCCAAATGATAGTGCCATTTTTGGCGCTCATTGGGGGAGGCCTATGTCCAGCAGTGGACTATTATAGGCTGGTGATGATGTTGATGTTGATTTAATATAATCATATATTTCCAGTCAAAAAGCTAACGAGCTAACCGGCGAACACTCGTGCATCATGCTACGCTCACTACGCGAGTGCACCTGGCTAGCCGCGTACTCCGGAGACTTCAGGCGGAGGCTATCCAGACTGCTCGCCAGGAGTCTGCGGAAACTACCCGCCAGCCTTGCCTTGCAGACGCTGGTGAATGACCACGTCAAGTATGAGAAACCTGGTGAGTGTTCTAGAATGTTCTAGACTAGTCTGGGAGAGGCCTTGAAGACTGCTCTTTATAGGAAGAAACTGCTCAGTCTAATTCTAATTCTATGTAGAGGAATCTGCACTAACATCTCGCATGGGAGTGTATTGTGCATTATCTCTCTGCCTAAACAGGCTAACCTAATCTAACCAGCCCAGCTCCTTGAAGTAAGAACTGCTCAGTTTGTGCCGCTTTGTATCCTGGGAAGTCTATGAAAATAACCCGCTAGCCTCACTTTGTAGACGTTGGTGAACGACCACGTCGAGTACGAGAAACCTGGTGAGTGTTCTAGAACGTTCTAGACTCTAGCCTAGCAGTCTTCACGACTCTCCCATAGTCTACTATGGGGGCGGCTGTGAAGACTGCTGATAGGAAGTTACTGCTCAGTTTGTGCTGCTTTGTATACCTGGGAACTCTGCAGAAACTACCCGCCAGCCTCGCCTAGCAGACGTTGGTGAACGACCACGTCATGTGTGAGAAACCTGGTGAGTGTTCTAAGAAACCTGGTGAGTGTTCTAGAACGTTATAGACTAGACTGGGATAGGCTCTGAAGAATCCTCGTTATAAGACAAAACCGCTCTGTTTGTGCTGCTTTGAATCCTGGCAAGTCGTTGTAGGAAATAACTGCTCAGCCGCTTTGTATTCTGGGAAGTCTGTGGAATAACCCGCTAGCCTCGCCTTGCAAACGTTGGTGAACGGCCACGTCAAGTGTGAGAAACCTGGTGAGTGTTCTTAGAAACTTGGTGAGTGTTCTAGAATGTTCTAGACTGGACTGTAGGAGAGAATGTGAAGACTGCTCGTTGTTAGAAAAAACTGCTCACTTTGCCGCTTTTTACTCTAGGGTCCAAATAATAGAATCGTTGTTGACAAGGATTCAAGGATGATGATAGGATCATGGTGGAAATATGCTCAAATTACAAATAATTTACGTAATACGTTTGTATACATTTAATTAATTCATCCGCGTCCTTAACGTACATTATTCTCATTCCAGCGCTAACAAAACAGCTGATAGAGCAGTACCTATCTGGCCATGACCTGGCCCGAGTGGAGGTCTACTGCAGACAGCAGGCGGATTACAGACTCATCACGGACTTACTGGAGCCCGTCTCCGAGATCGTGTTCCATAGCAAGGCGAAGTTTAAACTGGACGCTATACAACAGGTAACAAGATTACTTTAAACTGTACTTTGAATTTGTATATAGCGACCTGCAGCTCTATTGTCTAACTCAACTGGGGCCTTATTCTCTATGAAATAGGAGAATCCTTGCCCAAACCGTGTGACGTCACAACGCATTGTAAATACGGTTTTGTACGATTCCACGCCGCTGTCATGTCGTATCTGTGTAACGTGCGTGGATTGACAATAGTGAATAAAGGCCCTGGTAATCGTAATCGGCTTCAGATTGGCATTTCAAACCCAGCCTGGACTTCGATTGTCACTTTCGTATTGTGTAAATAGCTGAAACCGAAGACGAGTTGAATACCTAAGACAATACCGACAACATTCTGACTGGGTCTACAACTGGTAATCGGTTTGAAGTTCACTGGTAATGGATTTCAAGTTAGACAATAAGGCTGCCGGTCCGGCTTTGCACGAGTCCTATCCTAATAAACGTTGCTCTTGAATCACTCTATCTATTAAAAAAACCGCATCAAAATCCGTTGCGTAGTTTTAAAGATTTAAGCATAAAAAAGCATCTCTCTAAAACAGACAATATTTTTTTATCCATTATATTTGCAAACAAACGCGATAAATAATAAAAATACCCGATAAATATTCTTTAATATTTTTGTTTTGCTAGCAGTCCATGGTCATCTAGTTATACAAAATACAAAAAAAATAACTATTTGATTTCCTCTTTTCTTCCAGGTAGTCCTAATAGCGATGGGTTTCCAAATGAAGGACACAGATGATATAGCTAGCGAGCTAGGCCTCCCCGGCTCGCAGATCCTCGCGAAGTTCTTCGAGGCTTTCAAGAAAATCTACGGAACCCTAAATTCAGTTCTAGAAAACACCGTGGCTAAGGAGATTGGTATTGAAGACAAGACGGCCGACGATTCGGCAGTGCCGGTGAAGCAGAGTTTGAACGAAGAGTTGACTAAGGCTGCTAAGGTGGGTTTGGTTGTTTTAGTTATAGGCTTTTTGTGGTGGAATAAAGGTTTTAGATAGAGTTTTGAGTTTATTTTACTTTTTCAGTTACCAATTTACTCGTCTTATTTCATTTACTATTTTTCTCCTCATAGAAAAAATAAGTTTTTTGTCCAAACAGTAAAAATCTATTAACAAATTCCTTACTCATACAGTTGTAGGTCAAAAGTAAGGATCAAACTTTGAGGGGTGGTTCAGACATGCGGCTGTATTGTCTTACTCAACTGGTAATCGTAATCGGCTTCAGTTTGGCATTTCAAACCTAGCCTGGACTTCTATTGTCACTTTCGTATTGTGTAAATAGCTGAAACCGAAGACGAGTTGAATACCTTAGACAATACCGACAACATTCTGACTGGGTCTACAACTGGTAATCGGTTTGAAGTTCACTGGTAATGGATTTCAAGTTAGACAATAAGGCTGCAGGTCATTAAACAGGGAAAAAGACCCGGCCTTTTGTTTTTTTTAGTTTAATGTATCTACTATTGTTAGAGGTTACGTGGAAACTAGGGAAATGATAACTCTAATGCGGGTAGTTCGCAACTGGTTAATTCGGAACAACATACATCATATTGCAAGTACGTCTTTAGGGAAACTAGATAGGTCTACTTTAAACAGGTTACAAAAAAAGGAAAGGAAATAAATAATGCTGGATAATCCACACATCATTATCTAGCCCCAAGCTAAGCAGAGCCCATAACACAATGGGAACTAGATGGCTGATATACATAATACAATATACTACACAGATATATATTTTTATCATTCATACCACAACACATTGTATATTACCAGAACACAATGTTATGTGTAAGAACTGTAAAAGCAAGCAGAGCTTCCCTTATAATATATATTCGTATTTCGTACATTTCTGTGTTTCTAAGTTCAAATAAATGTATTTTCTTTACTTGTTAAAAACTTGTTCAGTCAAAAGCGATAAAGAACAGTTTTCTTATTCAGTCTATGAGGTTTTTAAACGAACTATTTTTCAGGATTTTTTCATCATCATGCTGGACATAGGCCTCCCCTAAATGAGCGCCATAGATGGCATCATTGTTTGGGGGTAATTGCCCATAATCCCCACGCTGGGCATGCGGGTTGGGGATCGCAGTTCGGTGTAGTTTTTCTGCAGAGGGCGCTGCTACCCGCCCCCCGTTGTGATTCCCTTAGTCGCCTCTTACGACACACACGGGAAGAGTTGGGGTGGTGAAATTCTATGCCGGCACCACACGGCAATTGATTTTTGTAATGAACTAATTTTTATCCTGAACTATTTTTTTTCAGGAACTGGAACGCAAACAACGTAAAGAACTGTCCCGTCTTATGGGCGAGGACTTAGCTCAGTACCGGATAAAGGGCAGCGACCTAGACTGGGGGAAAGCACTCGACGGGCCGAAGCAGAAACAACTGGTCTCTGTTAAGATGTAAGTTAACTTATATGTAACACCTTAATCGGATTATAAATATATAAATAATGTCGGACCATCCACACAACATAATCTAGTCCCAAGCTAAGCAGAGCTTGTGTTATGGGTACTAGATGACTGTTATACATAATACAATATTACATAGATAGTTATTTTTTATTATACCTAGAAAATGACCAGAAGACCCTGAACAAATATCTGTAGATCGTTCAAATATTTGTACCGAGGCGGGAATCGAACCCGCAACCTCCTGCGTCGCAGGCGGACTTTCGCCCACCGCCCCACAGAGGTTATCTATACTAATTATAAAGAAGAAAGATTTGATTGTTTGTTCGTTTGAATTGAATAGCATTTAGATTAGATTTGGAAAATTATTTCACCATTAGAATTATATTTCTAAAAGTTAGGAACCGTATGAATACTTCAGTTATATAACCCAACGTGTGTGTGTGTACCTACAAACTTTTAAAACTCTGTTAAATACCCGTGCGAAGCCGGGGCGAACTGCTAGTTATAATAATAATAAGCCGGCAAGCTTGGGGCGAGCTGTTGTTCAGTAGCGACACCACAGATACCCGAGTGCTCCCGGGAAGTTCCTGGTTCTCGTCTTCGCTAGCGGAGTGCCATTCCAAGAGAACCAGCAGCCTTATTGTCTAACTAGAAATTCATTACCAGTGAACTTCAAACCGATTACCAGTTGTAGACCCAGCCAGAATATTGTCGGTATTGTCTAAGGTATTCAACTTGTCTTCGGTTTCAGTTATTTACACAACACGAAAGTGACAATCGAAGTCCAGGCTAGGTTTGAAATGCCAAACTGAAGCCGATTACGATTACCCGTTGAGTTAGACAATAGATACGCTGATCCCCACCCCTTACTTGCCTTCATTTGGTGTTGCCGGCGGCGCCTTAAGTTTTAATCTGCATATTAAACATTAGTTTTCTCTTTCCAGCGGTGAGAAGCGACTGGGCGATGACAGCAAAGAGATCGATGACCTCATCGACGCTCACGACAGTAAAAAGAAGAAGAAGAAGAAACATGTTCGTAATTAGATCAATAAATCTGAAGGAATTATAATTTTTAGTTTTATTGGTTGCTGTAGATCTTTAGTGGTGTCGATTCTATTGTTTTAGGATCCCTAAACTAAATTTAAATCTTAGTTGGCTCCTAAAAATACCTAAATTAGATGTGTTTGCCACATTGCGTTGAGTAGCTGGTGTTCACAAGAAATATGTATAGGTACTAATATTATAAATAGACAGCTAGTACTTTATAAAGTATCTAACAGTGAAGGGTTGAAAAAGAAAACCACAGGTTCAATAATAATTTCTATAATTATTGTATTATAAAAAAGTGTTGGTAGTTAAACCTCGGATTAGACAATAGATATTTCCTCTTAAACGTAACAAATATGGCGTCCGCAATCGCAGGGCCGTGAGGCCGCTGTAAAAAAATAACATTTTTTTAAATCGACCGCCGTCGCCTTTCCACGTCCGTACGACTGCCGACCTCATACTTAACTATTTATTACAATATATTGTGACCTAAGAAAAATAATATTTTCGTCTAGCGCCCAGAAACGAGCTTGGTAAACAATTTTATAACTATAATTTGTTTGTCCTTACATTACACGCTACTCGATACAAACAAAACTGCTCGAGCTGTATATTACAGCAAAGGCCCGAACCATTTCACAACAACTGACAAGTCATCCCTTGCCTTTGGGATCATCGGATCAGCTCCCGTAACGGACCAAATCCATCGCAAAAGGGCAACTCACCAATTGATAACATGAAGATCAACTCCGTTATTTTATATCGAGAAAAACATCGCTACAAAACGTAGGTAATTAAGAATAACACTCTATTGTTAGAATGATGTTAATATTTCTCACTTCAGTCGTGTGGGATACCTTCATAAAAAATCCGATTATGCAAACAACAAACTAAATATAACAGATTTAAATGATTTGTAATAAATCAACGCATCATTTAACAATAATAAATGATTCTAGAATATTCCTAGCGGGGCGTATAACAACTGATTTAATAGTATCCCACGACAGAAAATTCGGCGAAGCGAGGCGACAAAAGCTTGTCAGTGATACGCGCAGATTATAAAATAGATATATCGTATAATTGAGAAGGAATTGCACTTGAGAGATTACGCAACTCTTGGCACTTTATCTTAAGCTAGTCTGAGGTAAATCAACTTAGTAAAGGAGTACAAGGCAATTGAATATTGACTTATCGACCCGAAGTTATACAAAATAAGTTAATTAAGCGAGTCTTGGGGTCGCTTCCGACTGGTATTGATATGGAACAGTTGAGCTACCTGTAGATTGTTTGTATTCAGTTAGCTCAATCGCTCCCATTGTAAATACTAGTTCTAATTTGGTTATTTAATTGTAATTTTTGTCACTAAAGTAAAGGTTTTTCACCCATTTATGATGTAAATTAAGGAAGAGTGAATGTTCAAAATGTATTTGTACAAAATCAGTGGTCAGAGCTTCGGAAGATAGAAGGCTACAAAAATATCGTGAACATCGATGCCACAATACGTTAGCTACTAACTAATTATATCCGAATTATAAAATATACTTTAAAAACTTCAAGAATTTGAACTTATCAGTTAGTTTTAAGCAGTTTACAGCGGAATAGGACAGGGTAGGTCTAAAATACATCTTGATTCAAAACACGAAAGCAAATGCACTAAATCTTATTGCCACACTTATTGTTATTGCTACGACATATACCACTCTACTTAATAATAACCACAACATCAAAAAACAAAATATCATTATCATTATTGCATTTAATTCAGAAGGGCTCTGATATACAGCTTTACTGTGCAATGTATACAGTGCAGGGGGTATTGCGAAGACAATAGGTACTCTAATGCTTATGGAATAACTCCTAACCAACTGTTAGAGATTCCCGAATGTTTGGAAATTCACTAAGGCACAATTTAATTTTTTTGAACTTTATTTACTATAAATAAAACGAGTACAATCCCTTCGAATAACCCGCCCGCGACGCTCGGGTTTCCCTCCATAACTATTGCTATATTAAAATTTACATGATTACTTCAAACACCTAAATCGGTAACATGCAAAAGTCAAAAATATTTGATTTTAAATTTACAATTATTATTTATAACAAGCGGTTAAGAGATGTGTAAATTCATCACATAATATTTCAGCGTGAATAATCGAGCATCTACGATGCAATATTATTGTATGTTATTAGCAATAATAATGTGCTGAATTTGCAAATAATATTACATTATTTCGTATTTATTTATATTAGGTATAAACAGTAACTTCATGATTTTTTCGTTTATAAACTGCAATAGCTACTAACTGTATAAAAATGTATCAATCAACTTAACATTAATAAATATTGTTGGCAACGTATAAAATTAGAAATTATAATAGCTGAAAATATTGGCACTTACTATTAGGAAACGTGGCTTGCGTGAAACTCTAAACCAAATGACTCCAAAAATCAGCAAAAACTTATTTAGCTGAATACTATTTTTTCTCTTCAACTACCCGCGTTTAATATTGTTATAAACTACATAAATATGTCATTATTCGCATTATAACTATATCGTATACCAAGCGCGCGAAAATTGGCTCTTTATGGTTTGTAGGCACTGTTTCATTCTGTTTTAATTTTAGGCAAGTAGGTATTCTCACATAGGTAGAATAAAACAACCAGCATTTTAAATAAAACTTTTCTAAACATTTTCTTTTTCTTCGCTGGACTTTACTGTGAGGTGTTTTGTGCCTATACGAAATATATAGGTACGACCAGCTATTAGGGTACTAGAGCTCACAAAATTAAATATTAGTATATTATACTTTGCATGTCTGCAAACCTTCTTTAGGTGATACATGAATACATGAGTAACATGACCTTGAAAAAAGCCTTTGTGATTAGCCAAGGCATTAATTAACTCAGAGTTAGAAGTTAAAAGATAAGGCAGAGTCCTTATCTTTTATGAACTTCTGCTCGCCTAGTAGGTACTTTTTAACAGATTCAGATTCAATAACTTATTTCTTTAGGCTTACAAAATAAGCACTTAGGCTGGATTTAGTGCTCGACCGACGGTGAGCGCGTACCGTACGCGCTGATCGTACGTCGTATATGATCGTAGCTGTACGCGCGTATGAATTCATCAGCACTGCACTGTAGTCGTTCATACGTTTTCATTGATACACCTACGCTCGACCGACCTCAGTCCTCAGCGCTCACCGTTGGCCGAGCACTAAATCCAGCCTTAGAGAATCACTTTACTCTCGCGCGGCTCTCGCTGTTTTTACACTCGAGGTTTTGAAGAGCGAGTTTCTAAGCACCATTCGACTTGTCGAATGGTCTAAGTGCTTATTTTGTTAGCCTAAAGACATAAAGTTATTGAATCTGTTAAAAAGGACTAGGCGAGCAGAAGTTAAGAGATGAGGAGTCAAGAATCAAATAGATTTACTTCAGGTGAATTAAGTCTACCGGGCCTTCCTCTTTACCTACTGATAATGACTAATTAATTGCAAAAATATAATTGAAATTTAAGTTTGGTTTCAGCACAGTTCGACTCCGAAATTTACTGTAGAATTGCTTTTCAATTAAAGGCACTATGCATTCATAAACGAATTTATTACCAGGAACTTTAAAAATCAAATCCCGTTCGAAGATATACCAGAATTTTCGAGTTCATCGAACTATGCTTTAGGCGTAATGCGCCCTAAACTAAGAGCCTAGACAATGATAAAGGCGTATTTTGGCAGTTGTTTGTATTTAGCCAAATTACATAACTAAACCCTTCCTGCAAAGATTTTAGCAAACTTTACAAATGCGGTTTTAATGGTATCGTTTTCGCGCGACATTTAACCTACTTTATCCTAATGGTTTAGTACAAATTGACGGTTTATTCTGCTTTATGCTTATTAGAAATCAAAGCTTTGTGTAAATAATGGTTCTCAAAGCGACGAAAAGCGACCTTACCCTTGCAAAAATAAAAAGGAATAAAAAAAGTAAAACAAAAAAATCATACATAAAAATTATTGTATTCTATAATCAATAACATAGGGTATACTTACACAAATAATAAAATTAGAGGAAAACAAATTTATACATAATCTTAACGCGAAATAATAATAAAAACAAATTATCATACATATTATTATCAACACAAGATTCTAATAAAAATGAAAACAGAGTAATTACAATTTACTAAATTTAATATAGCCTACAGTTCTTTTATCCAGCGCTCACTTTTTCTTAGTAAATATCAATTTGTCAATAATTTGGTCTCAATTTTAGTGCTCAATATAATTTGAGATTTTTTAGAAATTTCAATGTCAACTAAAATTTAAATTATTAGTAGGTACTACATTATGTGCGATGAATATATTTTTTCTAACACTTTGTAACTAATCGATTCCATCCCTCGAAAATTAAGATTTTTAAAACATAAATTAGACTAAATTAGCTAAATGTCTAAATAATGCGAGTCATTCAAAATAATCGAAAAGGTACCATTTAGGATTATGACACTTTAGGACGATTACTCAATCTTAACAATAAAAGCAACAAAACAGAACAAAAATAAAATAATTAAATGGAATTAAAGAACGATAACACAATTTCAAAAAGAATTTAGAGTTTCCGCAAGAGATGCATTTGTGATTTTTCGTAACTAAAATATAATTTAGGCGTTGGATTTGAAGAAATATTATCTGCAAGATGTTTTCTCTTGCACCGAAGATACCTCTAGATTAAAATTCCAGTATTCTTTGTAATATTGAATCCTAGCAATAACGATTTTACGTTAAATTCCAAACTACACAGAATACCAAAATGTCCGATGTAATGCAATAAACATTAATGAATTAGTATCTCAACATAATTTTCCAACAAAAACAAATACTTGTCAAAAAATAACATAATCGGGCTGTAAGGCACGTTTTATACCAGATCTTTTAAAATGCACAAACAATGCCCAGCCAACAAAGTCATAATCACAAATTTAAGTAAACTTCGCACAAAGTTCAAATAAATACAAATTGCCATCAATAAATATAAAAAAAACTAAAATAAAAATAAATATTTGTGCGGATAAGTACCGATTCTTTGATGTCCGTTCTAAGGCAGTATTCAACTAACTAAATTGTCGAAAATAATGATAATTACAACAAAAATTTGGCGCTTTCGATCAAATTATATTATTTGTAGGACCAAATTTATTATAAAGAGTTTTTAACTGCAACTCACACTCTGTCCACAATAGCTGTAACACAAGAACGAAACGGATAATTAGGAGTAATAAGGCCAATATGTAAAGGCAAATTGAAAGGGAGGCAAATTTAATAATTTGATCCAAAGGCCGCGACGCAAACGTTTTGTAAAATATATTTGCTCTGGCTCACCTACGGTAACAAGCTTGGGGTAAACCACGGTCGAATTATTGCTAGACCATTCAACTTACAAACTATTTATTACTAACCGAACGCTGCAAGCTCTCTACAAACATTTACAATATCCAATTTATTAAAAATAATTGTCTTATTTAAAAAAAACTAAACGTTTCTGTCACAAGAAATACGCCAGGCCTTATCCATGCACCCTTCGCTTAACCTTTATTATGTTATCTCCTTACGCTTAGCTATACAGTGTGAGTCTGCATAAGGTGCACAAATTGAAATGAGGAAAACTACGCCCTATTTTACCGACGGAAAATGTGTTATTTTTTTTTATTTTCTTTAAATAATTTTTTTATAGCGTTTTTAAACTTTTTTTTCGCTGCTCGGACCCCCATGTAAACAAAACGGTGTAACTTATAAACTAAACGATCAATTACTATGAAACAAACTCGGAAGTTATCGGAAATAACAGGAGCTCCTTACTGAATAAACATTGTGAAAAAAACAACGCTCAATTAAAAGCTATGATGTTTTTATTAAGCAAAATCAGCCATTTTTTCATAGATTTTTGTAATAATTTTAAAATATCTCAATAAAATCATTACATTTTCACATTTTTTTATGACGTTACTTTATTCTCCATTGTATTATCTATCTTATGGTAAAAATTGCTTGTTCCTATCTCAATCACAACGTTATTTATCGACTGTTAAAGAAAGGTCTTGTTTTGTGACGCACCGTTGTTTTATCACTTATCATCAGGTAGAGACCCTTTTTTGTTAGTTATTGTTACAAATGCGCGCGGGTAAGGATGCGGGGGGGTGAGGCAAAGCTGGGCAAAGGACACAAGGACTGTGAATTGTCATGACAGACAGTCGCTCCGAACTATTCGCCGTTGCTAGTTGTGTTTTGTAATTTTCGTTTGCTTACTTTGTTTTTGATCGTGCGATGCCGCGTTTAAACGAATTCACCCCGGCACATTATTGCTGACATTCCTGGAGTTGCACGAGGAAGTGACAGAGCTGCACGTGCAGCATACATAGCTGCGTTTCCTAACAGGCAACCAGTGCCATCTGCGCGCAACGCCTGCGCGTTCACCTGATATGACGCCACTTGACTACTTCCTTTGGGGGACCATGAAACAACGCGTCTACAGCACCTCCATCAACAGTGAGCATGATCTGCGGGACCGCATAATTAATTGCGCGAATGAAATAAAAAATAACCCCGACATGATAAGGAGAGCTACGCAACAAATAAACAAATAGTGCATCGTGCGACTTTGTGCTTACAAGCAATAGGTGGACATTTTGAGAACCTTATGCACTAGGTTAAATGTTAAATAATAAATGATTTTAATAACACCTATTCCTGTTTTTATAACCCCAAATTATTCATCCTTATGATTGAGAGATGCAGCATGATCGGAGAGTACCTTTCTTTAACAGTCGATAAATAATGTTGTGATTGAGATAGGAACAAGCAATTTTTACCATAAGATAGATAATACAATGGAGAATAAAGTAACGTCATAAAAAAATGTGAAAAAGTAATGATTTTATTGAGATATTTTAAAATTATTACAAAAATCTATGAAAAAAGGCTGGTTTTGCTTAATAAAAACATCATAGCTTTTAATTGAGCGTTGTTTTTTTCACAATGTTTATTCAGTAAGGAGCTCCTGTTATTTCCGATAACTTCCGAGTTTGTTTCATAGTAATTGATCGTTTAGTTTATAAGTTACACCGTTTTGTTTACATGGGGGTCCGAGTAGCGAAAAAAAGTTTAAAAACGCTATAAAAAAAATATTTAAAGAAAATAAAAAAAAATAACACATTTTCCGTCGATAAAATAGGGCGTAGTTTCCCTCATTTCAGTTTGTGCACCTTATGCAGACTCACACTGTATATAGTTTACATACAAATTAAAATAGAATGAAAACTACGCGTTTATTATATATCTATGTATGTACAAGGCATCTCTGTCGTTCCTCGACACGTCAACGTTTCGCGTGATTTCCTCCGTGTGATGCACCGCTTCATTCAATAAATGTCCATACAAAAACCTATCTGGCACTAACATGTATATTCATTACAAAATGTATAATATGTATATACAATCACAACATAAATTTGATAAACAACCGAGAAGTATAGATATAATATTGGTGTTCCGGCGATTTTGTTGTTATACGTTCGATTGAAAGACATTTCAAATTGTACTCTTCAAAATTTCAATTTAAAAAATATTTGAACTTCATTTTCTCTTATGAAAATTAAATTGAACAGTCGATCTATTTGTTCTATTTTGATAAAACTGTTTTTTCTCGTTAATATTTAAATAATTTATTTATTTAAGTTTTAGTAACATGCACAACGATTCTAGCGCCCTCCTTCCTAACAGTGCCTTATTGTCATCTCGAATTTATGTGTTCAGAGATCATCAACTGTCTAGATCGTTCAATACTCTAGCAAAAACTATTATTGCGTTAAATTAGTATTATTCTTTCCCCAACACAATTGATATGTTCAATCAAAATGTTCTGTTTTCTAAAAATGATTTTGCTCTATCATTGTTCTATTAAAAATTCACTTTCATTCGATAGGAACATTTCATCTAAACATTTTCAGATGCATAAAACTGTTCTTTCAAACATATCTCTTAACTTGATTTCCATTCATTTTCCAAACCACATTGAAAAAATAAAAAGTCATGAATTATTTAAATCGATTACATCAAAACTAAACTAAAGAATTGTTTATCGATATTAATTAATAAATCTCTCATAAAAACTCTCAGAGCAAATGAAAACGTGAAAGAGTCGAAACAAGTTATTGCAACTACTGTGATCCCATACATGTTGAGATTATTCTCTATTGGCCCACGTCCGTCAATGTTTCCGTCGTAATAATGTCCGTACGAACATTCGTATCGCGTGTTCCCCATACGAACATTCGTCAAGCGTGTTCCCCGTACGAACATTCGTATTGCGTGTTGCCCGTACAAACATTCGTAATGCGTGTTCCCCGTACGAACATTCGTATTGGGTGTTCCCGAATGTGACCGCAGTACCGACAGTAGACCGCTACTCGACAGTAAAAACGTTTTACTCAAAAAGGGAAGATTACTACAACGAAAAACGCTTAAGATATGATTAATCTATCACTTAAATACATACAAAGTTCATAACTGCCTTCCTTTAGTTAGAGCTCAGCTAAAGGAAAGGAGTTGTATTTGCGAATTCGTTGCTAAGCAACGAAGCTTATTTACAATTCATACATAATATACATTGTTTTTTGGTCATCGATTTTGGGAAGAATAAAATGCGAAGACAGTTCGGCTGCCGTCATATCGGATGTAAATGGCTGCCATATTGGACGCCATTTTAGTTTTTGTGCCTCGATAAGATGGCGTCTATTTAGATTTGTGAAGACAATGAACCTAAATTAAAGTTGTTGTTATTACATCCATAAACATTTATATACCGCTAGTTATGTATACCCTGACCAACATAAATAAAATGGAACTTTTTAAACAAGTCAATAAAATCATAGAAGACATTATTATGCATTATTTTGATTATGCATGGACAGGATTATTTATAAGTGTGGAACACAATACGATTGATTTGAGTACCAGCTGATGGCTTTGTCGCGATACTAAAGTATAGTCAAAAATAAAAATATTGGAATTGCATAATGCGTTCAGTGTTAAAAACTACATTGATCTTGATTTAGTATCAAATAGGTCTTTGATTTGTTTTCTTGTAAGTTTCAAAGATTTAGGGCACAATGGTAAAAATTCCAACATCTTTATCCACTGCACCAAAAGCACTGACAATAGAACATAGATTCTATAGATTTCGTAGTAAAAAGTGGTTCACGTGGTTTAATATCGACGACAAACTTGAACAAAACTCTCCATAGCTTTCTCATTTGCACTTTAACACGTTTCGCACTCTATTTACTTGTAAATTCGCCGTCACATTTGATTTTATACAACACCAGCGCTTTGTGCACTATGGGTTGCGTTTAGCACTTAAATCAAGTTTAAGATCGTTCAAATAGTCAGGGCTCGCGTATAAATTAGGCGCGATGTTCACTAGGGGGGTGCGTACTATGGGGGCCCTTAGAGGGGGCTCCATGGGGGCCTGACGTCACTCCCGCGGGGCCGTCGTCTTCAGCAAGGTGATTGCGTATCGCACGTACTGCACCAGGTGTCGGAATGTGGACGACAGCGACAGGGGGCCGCATTTACGGTCCACGGCGATGAACAGATCTGTGGGAGGGTGGTTTTATTAGTTTATATTTTTACACTTACGCGTTTATCAACCTATTTTTTCTTTTTTTTTCAGTAGTTCAAGTTGTTGAAACGTCGGGAAAAATATGTAAATAAACGCGATAAATACCCGTTAAAATAGTACTAATAATTCATTCGTTTTCTACTTATTTGCGATAAAAATTCAGTGAAGCTTTATAAATATTGATAAACAGCGGTCCACCCTGGCTTCGCTTTTAAGAAAAAAATGTAAATTACAAATTATTATACACCCATAAACGCTGGGTCATTTGCGAATACTAGTTCTTATTCGGTTATTTATTTGTAATTTTGATTGGTAATTGTAATCAACAAACAAAAATCATAAAAATCCATAACAATTATAATCCATTACAATGTATTCTAATGCGCAGCGCACCAGTACCTATTAATAAATGCATAATTTATGATGATAAACTGAAATAGACGATATTCAAATGTAATTGAACACAATAACAAACCTTGGTTGGCCCTCAGCCTGCAGAATCCTATATCAGTCATCTAGTACCCATAACACAAGCTCTGCTTAGCTTAGGGCTAGCTGTGTGGATTGTCCGGCATTATTTATTTATTTATATTTATTTTATATGTATGCAATAAATGAAGATCAATATCAATATGAACATGAAATGAACATGGGAAAATTATCCGTCACCAGAGCGTAAACAATCCAACATCAGACCACATACCTTGGTTGGCCCTCAGCCTGCAGAATCCGTCCGCCTGATCCCACAGATCGTGCGCCACATACAGGAACGTATAATACTTGGTGAGGAGCAGCAACGCCTGGTGCGCGTGCGCCGGCACCGAGTGCACCAGCGAGCAGTAGCCCGAGGAGGCGGAGGCCCCGGACCCCACGGACCCCACCGACCCCGCGGGGGACGGCGTCGGGGACAGGGGGGACGCGGATTCCGCGCACGCAGGCTGTAAGAGACCCTTCGTTTTAGTCGACTGATTTATATCACTACAAGTGATTACCTACCATAGCTACCACCGAATGAAAATTGATTCTTTATTCTTTACTGGCGGTCCGCCCCGACTTCGCATCTTACTTTTAAATTAAATATGTTTTTTTTTTGTTTAATTTTTGCTTATCCTATCTTTGTTTCTCCATTATTTTTTACAGGTTAAGTGATTACCTACCATAGCTACCACCAAATGAAAATTGATTCTTTATTCTTTACTGGCGGTCCGCCCCGACTTCGCATCTTACTTTTAAATTAAATATGTCTTTTTTTGTTTAATTTTTGCTTATCCTATCTTTGTTTCTCCATTATTTTTTACAGGTTATTGTTTGGTTTTATTATTATGATAATTTTTGTGTTTTTTATACTTAATTTTACTTGTGATGTGTATTTAGCGTAGTTAGTGCTTTATTTTTAGGCTGTAAGGTAACTACGGTTTTTTTTCAATAAATAAATAAATGGACACAGATAACATAATACGAGTACAGATGCCTTGTCTCATAGTAGAAAATGTGACGCGCTTCGGGCGATATTTGAGCGGGCGAACTCAGCTATTATTCAAGATCACTAGATGGCGCTAGAGATCCCCCGCAAGATCGAATGAGAAAACGCCACCTTACACTACTAGATGTCGCCCCATGCGTTATTTTAATAACGCCATTTAGTAGTGAGCAGAATCACAAATTTTCTTATCATTTGATCTTATTACTAGCCCATGATACAAATAACGTTATTTACGTAAATTATTATCTTTTCTATGCTGTCTACTATTTATTACTAACTAGCGATCCGTCCAGGCTTCGCACGGGAATTTAACAAAAAGAATTTCCATCGGATCCCTAACTTTTTGAAAATAATTTATAGCTATGTTCATGATGGAAAAATTAGGATTCTAATGGCGAAAAAATTTTTCAAATCTATTAAATCACCTTTTGCTGGTACTCGTTAACGATCTTGTTGTATTCCTTCACTTCGCGGTTGTACATTTTGAACATTCGTAGGTATAGGAGCGCTTGCACTCGTAGGCTGCAACAAAAAAATATACAATTATATTATAAATTCAAATAAATAGTCAATTATTTCCGAATTACAGTTTTATATAGATTTTTTATCCAATATAGCTCGATTGGAAATTAGGCTACGTCAATGTCAAACGAAAGGATATCCAACAACAAAAAAACAGCTAAATAATATCAATGAATAAATAAAATACCGTGATTACAAATTTAAAAGTTGGTTTTCATTTGACGTTGACGTACCCTAATGTTCTGCCACCTATAGAGATATTTGGAACTAGCTTTTCTATACACTAAGGTATTAAGTTATAATCTGTCCGTGTGGTGTAGAAGAGGTATAGAATTTCACCACCCCAACTCTTCCCGTGGGTGTCGTAAGAGGCGACTAAGGGAATCACACCGGGGTGCGGGCAGCAGCGCCCTCTGCAGAAAAACTCCACCGAACTGCGATCCCCAACCCGCATGCCCAGCGTGGGGATTTTGGGCAATAACCCCCTAAATGATAATGCCATCTATGGCGCTCATTAGGGGAGGCCTATGTCCAGCAGTGGACTATTATAGGCTGGTGATGTTGATGTTGATTAAGTTATAATTACCTCAGTATATCAAGTTTGTTGAATGTCCCGTGCGGCGAGGCGCGATACCGCTGCGGCATAGAGTGTATCAGCTTGATGTACTCTATGGTCTCGCGGTAGATCGTGAACGCGCCCTTCGTGTCTAGCTCGAGCTCGAGCACGCGGCCTGTCAGCACAAAGCAGAGAACCGACTCGTGGTAGAGCATCACGCGGGTCAGTGGTTCTTGCTCGCGGTCGGCGGCGGTCCTCAAGCGGGTAGCTTCTTCTAGGTAGTATCTAGAAATACAAATATTTTTATTATGAATCTTAAAAAACATGTATACAAAACTATAATAAGCTAACTTACAATAAACTAAACATTTCACAATTGGTTTTAAACATTACGAAAATTAGTTGTTTACGCAAATTTGCGGTAGGCAACTTTTTCTAAGTATACAAGTCACAAGAGTCTTTACCACCCGCGGTAGTGTAACACTGTGTTACGGCGTGGTAGCGATTCTCGTCCCTTGCATTAAGACTTATTTTAGAATGCCTATTCTGCAGCTCACTCACAGTCGCTTCGATTTACTAAGTTGTAAATATGTAGTATAAGATGGCGATACAGACAAAACACTAAGGCAGGAATTATACTATCTGTAGATAGTGGTAATCTGGGAAGGATATATGCGTTGCAACATACAACAACATCAGTCTATAATAACCCACTGCTGGACTGTTTAAGTACAATATTAATACAAATCGTTTATGATTTGATTTTGGTTATGTGGCGCTCGTGGCGTAAGAATTGACATGGACATAGACATTCATTTATTTGCTGGTCACACAGTATAAAAATATATGATTTATAAACGGATTTTGTGAAAAAACATAACATTTAACTTACAAGTTTATAATACGAGGAAACAAAAAAAAAAGAGATAACATAAATACTAATTTCAATACAAATAATAGCTTCCAATACAATTAATGGTGAAAATATGCTCATATTACAAATAATTTTGGTATTATGTTTGTATGGGAAATTCATTCGTGCCTTCCATTGTTTCCTGTCTTTTGCAACGCCAGTCCATTCTGAGCCATCGTTTGTTTTACCTGCCTTTACTACTTTTGCTTCCTTTGAGAAATAAATAATCTATAAACCGAAAGCGGAACCGAACCGAATCCTGCGCCGGACATATTATGAGAATAGAAAGAGAGAGAGACTCACTTGTGGTCTCTCTCTTCGTCAGACAGTGCGTCGGCGGGCAGCCGCTCGAAGTAGGAGTAGTAGATGGGCGTCTGTCCCGTGCACGCGCCCGTCCGCTCATGATTAGTGGCCGCTACTTCTCCGCTCTGCAAAACATAAAAGTCAATAAAAAAAAGCTGAAGTTATATACTTAACGTTAGCGTTATCATACTTAAATTCATTTATTTACCAAAACAGCATACCCAGCGAGGAAAGGAGTATAATTCGTCTTGGATAAAGATGATGTCTATGCAAAGAAAGGAGTATTATAATCAATCTTGGATGATGATAAAGATGACTAGAGGTCACGATAAAATCTTTGCCAGGCTGATAGAGTCCGCGCAAATCTTTATGAGCTCTGTTAAGTTGGCTTCAACGGCTGCGCACCGCACCGTAAATAAGGCGTTGAGGGGAAAGAACGGGTTGAGAGGGGATCTGACTGTCAAACCAGGGCTTCCAGCAAGAATTGTGGCGTATTTTTATTTTGTGTAGCACATTTTGTTCCGCAATAATTTATTTTTCAATTCAATATTTATGAATATCCTATACTCAATGACGGATTATTTGAAACCTAAAATGTTAGAATAAATTACAGTTTTTATCTAAGGCAATTAACCCTAGTTTGAAAATAAAATAATTACAATGTAGCAAATTTATAGTTAATGTAGTTGGCAATACTGTTGAATGAATGGTTTTGGTACAATGTCACAGCAAAGTCTTTGACGGTTGTTCGGTGTTTGTTTCGTTGTTTTGATTGTTTGTTCTTGCGATTTTGTGGAGTATTCTAAGAACTACCTGTATGCAAAATTACAAAATTTTTCAATAAATTCAATATGTCTTTCATAGTAACTATGTATGCATTGTTTTACTCAAAACTACAACACCACAGACTTAACGTTGTGAGATACCACTTTCAAAGTCTTATCTTTCGCACGGGTGTGAAGCCGGGGTACGTCGCTAGTTGGTAGATATGACTTTTCTGTTTGATAGTACATGCGCACTTTTGCTTCCGTGACTACGTTAACAGGGCTCATAAAGAGTTGCGCGGACTCTACCCAGCAGGAAGTTAAATAATATTTAACATGACATATTATGTCATGCACAATGATGTCTATAGGTTCATGCATATGGTGTCTATAGGTTGTCTATGCAAGGAAAGGAGTATAATCCGTAGTGGGAGATAATATTGATGTGTATAGAATGTGTTGCATACCTGGTGAGGGGCGGGCGGCGCGGGG